>JALMGJ010000001.1:242212553-242871616 GCA_023362775.1 Charina bottae | reverse complement strand
ACTCCCTGAATCCATTTGTAGCATGGGATTCTAAATGAAAGAGCCTAATATCTTTCCTCCAACCAGTTTCATCCAAATATGTTGGAGTAACAATGGATGTCAACTGTTAGAGCCAGAAGACATCCATCACACTAACATATATCTGACTTTACAGTACCATTGTATGGATTTTAATTAACAAAAATCTTGGCTAAAAGGTAAGATTTGGCTGAAAAGCTTCAATTTTCTTTGTAATTTACCAAGCATGCCTGGACTCTAAGTGTGAATTTCATATTCTGTCATGGAATCACTTTGAAAGTACTGTAGCATAAGAGATCAAAGCAAGCCAGAAAAGAAATAGGTGGGCAATTAATGTGGAAAAGCCCACACTGAATCTGACTTGCTATTGGCTCTCTTTAGAAACAGGCAAAGACAGAATGAATATCCATACTCTTCTAAGTAATTTACAGTCACTGAACAAATACACTTACATTTAAAAATAAACGTTTGGTTATAAGGTCAGCAGGAACAGACTTAAGACAAACAAAAGTACTCATTCTATTTGCAAGCAGCAGGCAGCCTGGCAAGTATGAACTATCAGAGAAGCAATTCATCTTGTTCTGCAGGGACAAGAATGGAATGAAAGTCAGAAATAGCACAAAGCTTTGCCAAGCATTAGCAGATAGAAGGGTCTGCCAGGCGAGAATCTATATAGGCCACATTTTAAGTCGTCAATTAAAGAAGGCAACTGCACTTCGCTACGCTTTTCAACTGTATGCAGCAGTCTTTAAGGTTCTTTTTGTACGATCGCTATCTTTACAAAAGCCACCAACCGCTATAAAGGCGAGCCATCAACCCGTCAGATCTCCCCTTCGCAAAGAGTGTCTTAGGGAAGCAACGCTGCCAGGGTCGCCGTGGGGAAATGAGCGGCGGATGCTGCGCGAAGGCTCTTCCCGTGCAAAGCAGTCACTCATTGCGAGGCAATTAAACCCCTCCGGAGGAGGCCAAAGCCGGCCCGAGGCACCAGACCTATCCCTCACAGGCAGCCTGACTTCCGAGTGCACCCCCCCCCCCGTTTCGGCCCAAGCCTGGGGACGGGGCGAGAGAGCGAGGCGGTGAGGACAGAAGCTGCCAGCCTGCGCAGGTGGGTGGAAGAGAGAATCCAGCCGCCCCAAGCCCGAAAAAGATAAAGCCGGGAAGGCGGCCTACCGGCATCTAGCCGGACGCCCGGCCCAACTGACTGACCTGCAACGTCTTTACCACGCCAGATCACGTGAGCGCCCAAACAAGTCTCGCGCCCTCCCGGCCGCAGAGCGTCGCGTAACTTCCCCACCCAGCGGTTCCCCGGTTGCCTGGTAACCGCCGAATACCCTGCCGCCTGGCGCTGCTTGGGTCGGGGTGTCTCGGGGCGGCCTCCCACTCCCAGATGCCATGGGGGCGATGCTTCGCCCCAAGGTGCGATTCGGCAGGCGCAAGGGACAGATCCGAGAGGCTACGCGTGAGTTTGTCGCAGGGAGTCAGAGGCGCCGCACGGGTGGCGCAGGGAGGGAGGATTGCTTGGGCACGAGCCAGAGCCCAACGTAGGCAGTTATCCCCGCCCACCGATTTCTTCCTTGGGTCCTGGAGGGAGGAGGGAGAAGCCCCTGCCTCTGTATTAGCTGCGGTTGATTTCCTCTTGCCCTTCCAGAGTGAGAAACAAAATACGACCCGTCAGACTTCCTTTTTGTTGTTTATTCATTCAGTCGCTTCCGACTCTTCGTGACTTCATGGACCAGCCCACGCCAGAGCTTCCTGTCGGCCGTCACCATCCCCAGCTCCCCCATGGTTGAGTCCGTCACCTCCAGAATATCATCCATCCATCTTGCCCTTGGTCGGCCCCTCTTCCTTTTGCCTTCCACTTTCCCTAGCATCAGCTTCTTCTCCAAGGTATCCTGTCTTCTCATTATGTGGCCAAAGTACTTCAGTTTTGCCTTTAATATCATTCCCTCAAGTGAGCAGTCTGGCTTTATTTCCTGGAGTATGGACTGGTTTGATCTTCTTGCAGTCCAAGGCACTCTCAGAATTTTCCTCCAACACCACAGTTCAAAAGCATCTATCTTCCTTCGCTCAGCCTTCCTTATGGTCCAGCTCTCACAGCCATAGGTTACTACAGGGAATACCATTGCTTTAATTATGCGGACCTTTGTTGTCAGTGTGATGTCTCTGCTCTTAACTATTTTATCAAGATTTGCCATTGCTCTCCTCCCAAGAAGTAGACGTCTTCTGATTTCCTGGCTGCAGTCAGCATCTGCAGTAATCTTTGCGCCTAGAAATACAAAGTCTGTCACTGCCTCCGCTTTTTCTCCCTCTATTTGCCAGTTATCAATCAAGCTGGTTGCCATAATCTTGGTTTTTTTGAGGTTTAACTGCAACCCAGCTTTTGCACTTTCTTCTTTCACCTTCGTCATAAGGCTCCTCAACTCTTCCTCGCTTTCAGCCATCAAAGTGGTATCATCTGCATATCTGCATATGTTGTAAACCGCCCAGAGTCTACCGTGGTAGAGATGGGCGGTGATAAATTTGATTAATAAATAAATAAATAAATCATCTGCATATCTAAGATTGTTAATGTTTCTTCCAGCGATTTTAACTCCAGCCTTGGATTCCTCAAGCCCAGCACATCGCATGATGTGTTCTGCGTACAGGTTGAATAGGTAGGGTGAGAGTATACAGCCCTGCCATACTCCTTTCCCAATCTTAAACCAGTCCGTTGTTCCGTGCTCTGTTCTTACCGTTGCTACTTGGTCGTTATACAGATTCCTCAGGAGGCAGACAAGATGACTTGGTATCCCCATACCACCAAGAACTTGCCACAATTTGTTATGATCCACACAGTCAAAGGCTTTAGAATAGTCAATAAAACAGAAATAGATGTTTTTCTGAAACTCCCTGGCTTTCTCCATTATCCAGCGGATATAAGTGCCACTGTTCGATAGTTTGAACATTCTTTAGTGCTTCCCTTTTTTGGTATGGGGATATAAGTTGATTTTTTCCAATCTGATGGCCATTCTTGTGTTTTCCAAATTTGCTGGCATATGGCATGCATCACCCTGACAGCATCATCTTGCAAGATTTTAAACAGTTCAGCTGGGATACCGTCGTCTCCTGCTGCCTTGTTATTAGCAATGCTTCTTAAGGCCCATTCAATCTCACTCTTCAGGATGTCTGGCTCTAACTCACTGACCACACTGTCAAAGCTATCTCCAATATTATTATCCTTCCTATACAGATCTTCCGTATATTCTTGCCACCTTTTCTTGATCTCTTCTGCTTCTGTTAGGTCTTTACCATCTTTGTTTTTGATCATACCCATTTTTGCCTGGAATTTTCCTCCGATGTTTCTAATTTTCTGGAAGAGGTCTCTTGTCCTTCCTATTCTATTGTCTTCTTCCACTTCCGCACATTGCTTGTTTAAAAATAATTCCTTATCTCTTCTGGCTAACCTCTGGAGTTTTGCATTTAATTGGGCATATCTCCCCCTGTCACTGTTGCCTTTTGCTTTCCTTCTTTCTTGGGCTACTTCCAGTGTCTCAGCAGACAGCCATCTTGCCTTCTTGGTTTTCTTTTTCTTTGGGACGTTTTTTGTTGCCGCCTCCTGAACAATGTTGCGAACTTCTGTCCATAGTTCTTCCGGGACCCTATCTACTAAATCTAGTCCCTTAAATCTATTCTTCACCTCCACTGCATATTCCTTAGGAATATTAGTGAGCTCATATCTAACTGAGTTGTGGGTCTTCCCTATTCTCTTTAGTCTGATTCTAAATTTTGCAATAAGAAGTTCGTGATCTGAACTACAGTCAGCTCCAGGTCTTGTTTTTACCGACTGTATAGATGTCCGCCACCTTTGGCTGCAAAGGATGTAGTCAATCTGATTTCGATGTCGACCATCTGGTGAAGTTCATGTATAAAGTCGTCTTTTAGGTTGTTGGAAGAGAGTGTTTGTTATGCACAGTGAGTTGTCTTGGCAAAATTCTATCAGCCTATGTCCTGCTTCATTTTGTTCTCCCAGACCATGCTTGCCTGTAATTCCAGGTGTCGTCTGACTACCCACCTTAGCATTCCAGTCTCCTGTAATGAAAATAACATCTCTTTTTGGTGTATTATCCAGTAGGTGCTGCAGATCCTCATAGAACTGATCTACTTCTGCTTCTTCAGCATCTGTGGTTGGGGCGTATATTTGGATCACTGTGATGTTAAATGGCTTACCCTGAATTCGAATTGAGATCATTCTATCGTTTTTTTGGATTGTATCCAAGCACTGCTTTAGCCACTTTATTATTAATTATGAAGGCTACTCCATTTCTTCTGTGGTCCTCTTGTCCACAGTAGTAGATCTGGTGGTCATCTGATGTGAAGTGGCCCATTCCAGTCCATTTCAGTTCACTGACACCTAAAATGTCTATATTTAATCTTGACTTCCTTAAGATGATCTTAAATGCTTACACATTATCCCACCCAGGTGGTATAAGCTTTGGTAGACTGAAGTTATATACTATATTGGTCTGTAGCTTGAATCATGTCAACTGGATTTCTATTTTCTCAGTGGAAACGTTTCGCTCCTTATCCAAGAAGCTTCTTCAGTCTGAGCAAAGTTTGTAAGGGAATCCTTAAATATGTTTCTAGGGTGGCTGTGTAACCTTGCACCTGTGGCTAGGTCATGGTTATTTTGAGATGTTTATTTCTAAGTCCCTTTATCTTCCAAAGGAGGATCGTTAAGATTACCTTGCTGTTGTTGAGATTGCGAAATGGTCTTAAAATAACCATGACCTAGCCACAGGTGCAAGGTTACACAGCCACCCTAGAAACATATTTAAGGATTCCCTTACAAACTTTGCTCAGACTGAAGAAGCTTCTTGGATAAGGAGCGAAACGTTTCCACTGAGAAAATAGAAATCCAGTTGACATGATTCAAGCTACAGACAATTCCACCTGGATGACTGAGAACCTTCATCGACATACTATATTGGTGTAAGTCAGTGTTTTTCAAACTTGGTGACCTTAGGATGTGTGGACTTCAACTCCCAGAATTCCCAGCCGGCATGCCAGCTGGGGAATTCTAAGCATACTGGCTGAGGAATTCTGGGAGCTGAAGTCCATACATCTTAAAGTTGCCAAGTTTGAAAAACACTGGTGTAAGTCATGCTTTGTTTAGCCATGGGTTAGTGAATAAACTATTTTATGGTTTAAGCTACTGACTACAGCTAACCCCTTCAGTTGAATTAAGGTTTGTTTTTCATCTTACGGATAATGTTGCAGCCATGCCTCCCAGTTCTAACTGGTGAGAAGTTTCACATTGTTCTAGTGTATAGCAAATAGACCACTGAAAGTAATTCTGTTTCTGTGCTATGTAGAATCTATATAGAATGAATGCTCTACTTTCTAGAAAAGTGCCATAGAATTTCCTGGTGAAAATAAGATCAGCTTACTGCCTGCTTTTCAGATCTCCTTTCTTCTATGCACAAAGATCATGTACCATTTTCCCTTGTCCATTGGGGGGGAAGAAGCATGAAATATTTCCCTTTCCCTAGTCACCTGTCCTAGCCTTTCCTACCCTGTTCCTCTTTAAATCTTTTGGGACAAAAATTCACATGGTTGTTTATGAATGAAAATATTTAGCCTTGAATTGTAAAACTCAGTACATACATAATTTAGGCATGGTTGAAGACTTAAGTGGGCATTAAAGCCATGGTTTGCAAATAAAGGATTTATGTATGCATGCATGTATATATGTATGGAATTTATAAGCCACGCTATCTGTCATGATGCTGGGTGGTTTATCAAATAATTAAGAACAAAGATACATGTAGTTTAAAAAGATAAATCAAACACTGAATAAACCAAAACCTCTTACAAGAGGTTGGGTGCTCATTCTAACACATTATTTATTTAATCTGTTTTTCTTTCTTGTCCAGCAAATGATGAAGATGATGTGATGGAAGGAATATTTCTTCCAGTGGGAGTAGATCTTCGCCAGATAACCATTTTGCCTAAAGCAGAATGGCAAAGAATTCAAGACAGCCTCACTGCTCGTGCAAGAGAAACAGCACGGATTCACGCTGAAAGGAAAGCACGGAAAGATATGCACTTAAAGTCTCAAGCGCTTGTGAATAATTGGACCAACACTATTGCAGTAAGAAGAATCTATGCATGCCAATGCTTTTGACTCCTCTTAAGACGTATCTGTTCACCAGGGCTTTGATTGGTATTGCTGCATATCTCTGTAGTGGCATCCGAAGGCCCTTGCTCCTTTCATCAGAATGACGAAAGGAGCATCACACTGCAAGCGCTGCCCTTTTGGCAGTTGGAGTTTCCTAAGGTAGAACATAGCATACTAAGTTGGAATTTGGTTGTATTTTGTCGTCAGAATTGATGACAGAACGTCTGTGAAACAGAACAATAGAGAACCCAGCCCATCCTGGCAAAATTATCCCTTGAGATGGGAATATTTCAGGTAGAGTTCAAAGGGAAAATGGTATTATTTTATTTAAAACGATGTAAGTATTGTCCATATTATTTTTAAAAGGTGCCAGTTTTATCCTACTTCTATGTTAATAATATCCCTAATAAGATTATTTATACTTGCATCCCAGGGTATGTCACATCAAAAACTGAAAGGCAAAAAAGTGCGGCAACAGAGAGAGGAAGAAGAAAGAAGAAAGGTTGACCTCGAAGAAGCAAAGTACCAAGCACAGAAGCGAAAAGAGAAAATAGAAGAGGCCAAATTGCAGCAGTATTATGAAAATGAGAGAGTGAAAAGTTTTCATGTAATATAGATTACCCTTTTTCTTCCTTTAAATTTTGGCCATGTTACAAGCGTAGAAGACTATTTAATATTTAAAATATCTTTTACAGAAAGCCTTATTACTTTCTGAAGTTTTAAAGGAAAGAGATGCTCAGATTGAATTTAAGAAGCAATACAAGAATCTGTACAGCAGCAAGGATGAGGCAATAGAATGTGAACGTCTAAAAGCTGTACAGTTAGAAGAAGAAAAAGTTAAAACACAGCAGATGAAGAGGATGCAGATCGCTAACAATCAACTGGAACAGTAAATATAATATAAATATATTCTTTGCCAAGGAAAAATATTTATTCTCCCCCAAAACAACAATATAAAAATTAAGCTGTTTTAGTATATTATTTTCTTTACAACTCCCTACCACGACTGCCCTTTTCACTTATGCTAATGGCAAAAAATCAAAGCAAAACTTTCATTCAGGCACATTCTAAATGAGCAGCTGTTGTAAAGAGCAGGATCCTCTTGTGTGCATGTGCACCCACCATACTAGTCTTTTTCAGGGTAAGCAACTTATGTGAAATGCAGAAAAAGAGCAACAGGTAGTGAATAAAAGAAATTAAAGGCAGGAGGTGAGAGAAAAGGAGACCTAATTAAATCTAGTTTACACAAACATCATTAACTACCGCTACATATCTTTCTCTCCTTGCAAACCATGCTCAGTTCCACCATGCCTGTACAGTGCTTCATATGTTGTCTTTTGTTCTTTAAATTTCTCACCTTTCTTTGAAGTTCTCATCAATTCCACCCAACTACCACTTTCTTGGCCTTCCTTTTCCTCTCAATTAATTCACTCTTTGTTCATATATCTGTTTTGTGATTCATTCTCACTCATTCTCTCTACTTTTTATTAATTACCTTTTATGCAATCTATGTTGATTCAGCACTTACTCATTTTTAATCATGTGTCATCTTTTTTTTACTATACACATTTCCTACATTCCCACTGCATTCAATTTACTTTTCTGTTTCTCCTGACATACCCAACTTGCATTTTCATATTTCAAAATGGGCAGAAGCATGCCCTTATACACAGTTATGTTTGCTTTTTTGGACCAACTTCCCTTCTACACAACAGACCACATAGGGGTAGTCCTCATTTAGCAATTGCCTTGTACAGTGACCATTCACAGTTACAACGGTGATGGAAAAGTAACTTTATGACCAATCCTTGCATGTACAACCTTCGCAGTTCTGTAAAGCAAAGGAAATCTGAAGTAAGATCATAAGCACAGATGCAGTTTCACTTAGTTTTTTTTATAATTTTATTAAGTTTTACAATACATATTAAAAGTTAGAATAGAAAAAAGAAATACAAATACAAAATAAGGAAAAAGATAAAGAAAAAGTGAAGTCAAGAAATAATAAACAAAGAAAATATAGAAAATAGATGTCCTCCAATCTATCTTTGAACTTAAAGTACAATAATTAATTTTAAATGTCTTTCATACAATACACAGGAACTTTTCTTTGTCATATGCCTTTTGATTTCTATAATCCAATCTTCTGATCTTCATATGGGTTTTACCTTTCTTGCTATCTCCCAATAATCCATCTTTGGCTTCCACTCCTTGAAGTAGTAATTAAATGTTAAATGTTCATTACTGCATTTTTATCTCTTCCATAAAGTCCAATTAGTATAACAAATAAAAGCCTTATTTACTTCTAATAAACTACAATATATTCTATTCATATTATGATTACATATTCCACTAGTACATAACCTAACATATTACGTAACTTAATACATAATATAGCAATTCTTATAATAATCATACATATATGTTTCTGTAATTTAATTCTAATATATATATATATCTCCCTAAAAGAGAAAAAAGAAAAATTCCTTATTTCTCCATTATCCATCTATAATTTCCACTTCTTGTGATAGTGTCCATTTAAACTAAATACATAAACTATCATATCACTTAACCTAATACCTAATGTACCAATTTTTATTATATTCATACATACATATTCATACATGATGTCATCCTGTAATAACCATCATTCTAATTACATCTCATCATCCAAAGAAAACAATAATCTATAATATCAACTTATGTTTGTATTTAGCCTTATATCTTACATTTAGAATATCACTTTTTTATATATCCATACAGTTTCTCATGTACAATCCAGGCCCATGTTTTCATTAACCTTTATATATCCATACAGTTTCTCTTATCTTCTGTTTAGGTTATGCCAAAGTCGCAATACTCAATGGCAAATTCGCAATATACACCATCTCATCATATCATTATCTTAAACAATAATCTATAATATCAACTTATGTTTGTGTTTAGGCTTATATCTTACATTTAGAATATCCCTTATACTCAATGGCAAGTTCGCAAATATACAATCCAAATCCATGTTTTCATTAACCTTGTATCCCAGTCATGATACTGAATCTTCTGTTTAGGTTATGCCAAGTTCATAATATGCAAAGTCAAGTTTACAATATACAGCCTGCTTTTTTCTATGTCTCATGTAGAGTATCAGAGCAAATTTCTCACCCTTTCCACGTATTTCACAGTATCTATCCAATTGCATACTCAAATTTTCTCCCTGTCTCCACAACCATAATATTTTTATACCAGAATTATAATGTATAGCCTTCCGAATGTTTTTCTGAACTAATATATTTAAAATTCCCTCCTCCTGTTTCTCTTCTATTTCAAAAACATTTTTCTTTCCTGTTTCAGATTCTATTTTTTGTTTTTCTTTCTCTTGGTCTTGCAAAGATATCAATAATAATTCCAGTGACCTTCTAATCCCTGAAAGAACTTGAATTGCAGCTGCGAAAGCCATCCCACTTCTGTGTCCTTCAGATTTTTCTAGTCAAAACAATAGTTGGTCTGTTCATGGAATATTACCAGCAAAGTCTATCAAATAAAGTTAAAAAAAACATTCAAATAATCCAAAATACAGGAGGGAGCAATATTTCAAACAGTTTATAAAAGGAGAAATAAAAGATAAAATTCCAAGTGAAACAAAATCCACTCTAGAAGAATATAGAGAGAAAAAGGAAAAAAAGATTTACAAACGTTCCCCTGTGCTTTTGTTCTTCAAGCTGCAGGCTGCTTAATCCAAACAAACAGTTTCTCAAAAAATAGATAGTCAATTAGTTTATCAAGCGAAGAATTACAAACAAAGTCTCTTAAATCCCTCTAATACAAAAGAAAGGTAAAAAAAATACAGACGTTTCATTATGTTGCAAATGTAGAATCCATCAAACTTCCACCAGAATCAGTTATAGCAAAGAAAGCACAAAATTAGCCAACATTTTAAGCAAAGTCCAAGAGATAGATCTTAGATTTCAAAAACATTCTAATCTAAAAAAAAATTCCTAAAGTGATCTAAAAGCGGCTGTGCGCTCTTGTGTCTCTTCAAAGAGACTTGTTTTCCCTGCGAGAGCCAGATATCTCTCGGCCATTTCCCTTGCACTTACCCCTGTTCCCTCCGCGGTGGAAACTACAGAGAAAAAACAAGGGTAGGCAATTCCAATGGCCCCACGAACAATCTTCTGGTCTCCCCTTCTTCAGGGGAAAAAGCTTCAGTGGTCCACAACTTCTGCAATCCACTGCAAGCAAGGAAAATTCAGTCAGTTCTCAGCTCTCTGAGAAATCTGACCGGTCGAGCTGGCAGCCAAGCCTGGAGTGATGCAGTTTCACTTAGTGACCACTTCTCTTAACTACTGAGTTGCCAGTCCCAATTGTGGTTGCTAAACGAGGACTACCTGTACTGCCTAATATGTGTCTACCAACATTGGCACATCTTAAAATTTCTCTATCAGTTTTTCCATCTCTCTATATCACAATACATAATTTCATGTACCTGGCCTTATTGCCAATTATGTAAAACTTGAGATTGTTTGCTCCATATTCACTGTCAAAAACAGCTACCTTGGTCTTTAATAACATTAATTTTCAGGTACATGTTGTCATTGCACCTTACAATCTATCTAGCATTCCCTGCAAGTCATTCAGATTCTCAACCAGTCACATGGCATAATCTGCATACACAATTATGTGTCAAAATCCTCAACCAAAACACCTCTAATATCACCACAAGTAGTATTTATACATTTATCCATGACATGTATCCTTGTTTTCCTCCCTGCTCAGTATTAATCTATATGCTAATTATTCAGTTTATTCCCATATTTTATTTTCATCACATACTGGTCTTATATTCAGCAATTAATCCTCAACTCCATATTTGTGCAATCACGTTCCATGATTGTAGCCGAGTCACTTTATCATATGCTTTCCCTAAATCAACAACTGTACAATAAACTAACTTTCTCACATTCATACATTTCTCATTGATCTATTAGAGAACAGAAATCGGGTCTTTCCACTCCCCGTGCAGCATTAAGCAGCACTGCTCTTCCCAATTTTTCTCTTATTGTTACCTCTCATAACCTTTCAGTTAGAATTCTGCCAAATACCTTTCCAGGCACAACTAATAAATCCATTCCTCTATAATGGTTGCATTTATGGTGGTTACCTTTTTTAAAATCGGGGAACAATAGCATCATTTATCTAACTGTCAGGCACAGATGCAATCTTCACATTCATATTAAACAAGTCACACAGCCACTCCATAACTAAACCACATATTTACATATTTTCCCCCTTATGTTTACACCTGATGCCTTACTACTTTTCAACATTTTAATAATATTTATGAGTTTCTCTTTATAATCTTTTCTCAGACACTAACATTTATAGCATTTGCTTCAAATCCGTTTTTTGACATATTGCTATCATTTGCATGCACATTTCATTTAAAATTCTCCTTCCAGCATTCCCTCACTCTGGTTTCACCCTAGATCATTTCATCACTTTTATTCTTAATACCACTCACTCTGCTTGAGGTTTCTTGTTCAGCCGTTTTCACTTACATCCAAAATATTTTAACTCTGTGAGAATTGCTCTGCATTTTCCCTGGCTTTTTTAGCTTTAACTATTCCTTGCTCTCTTTGGCAACATTCTTTGCGACTATATTTTTCTCCAGATACGTATTATAGCATACCTTGCTCTTGTCTTCAGTGTTTTCAGTAATCATACTCTTACATGCATTTTTCTTTATCCACAGCCTGTTTCACTTCATCATGCCATCAGACATCCTTTTGCATACTTATTAGCATAGCTCCACCCACCCTGTGGCACTTTGTAACATACTTCTTTTCACTCTGTTGTAAGCAGCTTCTACATCCTCTTTCCTAATATCAAGTTTACATTCATTCTGCTGGGAGATTGAACTATTTTTAATTGTTTTTCATACAGGAGTCCTACTTTCTCCTTTCCCAGTCATTCTCCAGTTGCTTGCGCTTTACTTTCTTTTCTTTCCTTCCATGTCTGTTTCTCCACCAAGTTCCACTCTTGGCATTAGCAAATAATGGGCTGTCCTTCAGAACACCTCAACACTCTTTCTCAACATTGCATTATAGGCAGATTAATCATACCCTTAGATTCATATCCCTCATCAACTAAGTTTATCAGTCTTTCATGATAAACAAATCATGCTTTGAGACTCATTCTATGTTCATGTATGTGTATGAATCATTTGATGCTTAAGCCACTTATTCAGAAGAAACAGGTATTTTTAAAAGTACTTATTCATTAATCATCATTCTCATTCATTATTGGATCTTCAAATGGCCCAATATTTTTTACTGTGTTCTGTGTTCTTGTTCCCATCCATCTAGTTACGTTACCTAACACAATAAATATCTCTCTCATTCATTTAGAATGTTGCACAATTGTTCCCAAAACTCATACTCTGGAGCATAATAAGCGGTTATTAGCAGCCTGTGAATTTCACAATTTCATATGCACCCATAGTAGTCTAGATCAGGGGTACCCAACCTTTTTGGCACCAGAGACCGGTCGTGGAAGACAATTTTTCCACGGACCGGGGTGATGGGGTTTGCAGGCGGGAGCCCATTGTGGAGACCGGGGGGCGGTGTTTGCAGGCGGGAGCCAATTGCGCAGACCGGGGGCAGGGTTTGCAGGCAGGAGCCAATCACGAGACTGGGGGCGGGGTTTGCAGGCAGGAGCCAATTGTGTGGACTGGGGGGCAGGGTTTGCAGGCGGGAGCCAATCGCACGGGCCGGGGGCGGGGTTCGGAGACATGCATGGCGGCCGGTTCGTAACAGACCGCGGAACAGTAGCGGGCCGAGGGTTGGGGACCCCTGGTCTAGATAACACCAGTTCATACTTTCTAAAACGTTTTAGCTTTTTCATTCATCATTCATTCATACTTAAACCTACACTTTGACCTCCATGCATCATTCATCAACTCTAAAAGATCAGACCATCTTCATTCAGATCTCTCATATCCTTCCCCTCATGTTCTTTACCCTGTAATCCTTTCACATTCCTATTCACAATCTTCTATATATCATGGTCGTCAACAGATGGGCCAGTGAATATTGACCTAAACTGCTCCTTATGGCTTTGGCCAACTGTGGTATATGCAGTGTACTAATGCAGAATATGCACATTACTTCTCCCTGCCAAAAAGTAGTCTTCTCCCAAAAAAACTTGCCACAGAACTGTGGAAGTGAAAGGGGAACTTGGCCTATCAGACAGACTTAGCACTGAGTAGTTTTGGAGATTTTAACATTTGTTTTAAAGTATAAGGAATATTGGTGATCGTTTGACTGAAAGACTGAAGGTACATATTTAACACAATGCATTTGGATGATGATGCAGTTTCCATGAACTGTTGATAAATTTCAGAGATAGGTAGGGGAGCCTATGGCTCTTTGGATGTTCTTGAATTACAATTCTTAGCAACATGTCAGTATTGTTGAAGATGAGGAATATGGAGTTCAGCAATATTTGGAGAGCCATAGACTCCCACTTCTGCTTTAAAGGTAAAGGTAAAGGTTCCCCCGCACAGTTGTGTCCGACTGTAGGGGCCGGTGCTCATCTCTGTTTGTTAGCCGAAGAGCCAGCGTTGTCCGAAGACGCTTCCACGGTCATGTGGCCGCATGACACACGCGGAACGCTGTTACCATCCCACCAAAGTGGTACCTATTAATCTACTTGCATTTGCATGCTTTTGAATTGCTAGTTTGGCAAGAGCTGGGGCGAGTGCGGGAGCTCACTCCGTCACTGCTTTAGAAATTAGTAAATGCCCATTCTCTTTATGTGTTTTTAGGATAAAAGAACATGAACGCTTAGCAAATATAAGCAAATTAGAAGAGAAAAAAGAAAGGGAAGACATTCAGGCATTGACCAAGTTATATCAGTTGGAAATGCAGGAAAAAGAGCAAGCGGAACGTGAAAATAAGGTTAAAAGGAGACAAGCACATCTGGTATGTTGTGAGAATCTAGTAACCAAATACTTGAATGCAAAGTAGAGGTAAGAAACTCTTCCAGATATTTAGACTGACAACTCCCATAATCCTTGTTAATTAGCTATGCTGTGGAGGCTTATGGGAGCATAATCTGAAATATCTGGATGGCATAGGCTGCTTATGCCAATCTAAAGAGCACTGAAAGAGGTTTTGAATACTCTCCTGTCAAGTTATTCAGATATTTGTTTCTAACAAATGGAGAAAGAGCTGATAATGGTGCATAATCAACAGCCTGCATTTTTGGGAGGTGAGAGATTTGAAATTTCAGACACTGATTCAAAATCAAGGAGTCTTTTGATAGTAATAGTGATTTCTGTCATAGATTAAGTGGTGGGAAATGCTGTTGAGCTACAATATTTATCCCCCTGCTGGCAAACGTAAAGACAGTTTCACTTTCGTATGTCATCATCTGTTTGCTTCACGGCGGGATTTGACCAGAAGATAATATAGTTTCTGCATCTGACTGAACTGTCTTGTGCTTTAGATTTGCAGCCAGTGGGGAAAAAGTAGCATTTAATTATATTTTTGCAGGGAATTGCTCTGCAATTAACGTACAGGCATGGAAGAACTCTAAGGAGCGAGAAAAGCCTGCAGACACAGCATGTGGCTAGTTGGGTTTTAAAGCATTCTAATTTTTTTCCTTTTGAGCCCATCCAAAGCTCCCATTACACATTTAGAGGCTGAGCGTGTTCGCTTTCCTGCCTTTTAGTTCTGACTACCTCGGACTAGGTGTATTTGTTTGTTGCCCTCGGCTCCTAAATTGAAGTTATTCTCCCAGTACCCTTTAATTTTCTGGATGGGAGGATAAAAGGTTTTCTCATCCCCCATCCTGTTATAAAAAACCACCCCATCCTGATGTAATTCTTCCCATCAGCTGAGCAAGGCAGGGACCACGCGATCAAAACCACTCTCTTAATGGGGGCCATAGACTCCATCTCCAGTTCTTTTTTGCCCTTCATCAGGGCAGAAGTCTCTCTTTTTGGGGCTTTTTTTTTTTTCCTGCCACACATTTGTAAGACCTAGAATCTATTTCCCTCTGGCGGTTTGTTGCAGCTCTTCTCTACCCTTTACGCTTCTGCTATTATTACTATTTTAATGATTTTTTTTAAAAAAAAGGTCTCCCAAAGTCTCTAATTTTACTCTCTCTCTTCCCAGCATTAATTCTTTATCTTTTCTTCTTCCCCCTCCCTCTCTGTCTTCCCCTTTGGTTGTCCAAAATCTTTCCAGCTTTAGCTCAGCAACTTCTCCCTCTAGCTTCTCTTTGAGTTCTGCTCCTTGGTTTTAAAAGGACTCAGATTTTCTATCTCCATCAGAGTGAAGGGCTAGGTTAAATTTGACTCTGCATGTGGGCAGGAGCCGTGCTGGGAGACTTAAAGCAGCAGTAAAGAATAAATTAAACTGCACAAAGCAAGAGAGCAGTGCCATCGGAAGCTGCAGCTCAGAGACTCTCTGGCTAAGACTCGGGAGAGGGGGGATTTGGCAAGGGAATGCATGTTCAGTTTTGTCCGATTCTTTTAAAGGCGTATGTTGCTGACCAGATAACTCTCAAAGCTATAGAAAAGCAGAAGCAAGAAGAAGAGGATGAGAGAGTTCGAACACATGTTAGAGCAAAGCAAGCAACGGATAAGTTGAAAAAAGCAAAAGAAGAAGAGTTACACAGGTACACGAGAATAATAATGAAATTAACATGCACGACTCAAAGAAGATGCATTATCTGCAGATGATGATTTCCTTCCTGTAGAGAGTCTATTATAGGTCTCCTTAATATTGTACACATGTAACATTTTAGGAGACGGGGGACCACAAGTGTACAAAATATCCTGTACTAGGTAACAAAAGATTCGGGATACTCCAAAACGCTCTGTTCTTCTTCCACGCCATGCTTCTTCTAGCTGTCCTGGGAGTTGTTGATAGTTTTCTGCAAATAAATCAGGATAGGAATTAGTTTCCAAGAGTACTGGACATAGGGCGGCTCTGAACCGAATGTTTTAGACATACCTACTTCAGTTCTTTGCTGAAAGTGGCCACATCTAGCGAACCTTGGATAATCTTGAGAAACCTAAGCAGGGATGGGAGACCACCAGGAAAACTTCATCTAGACTGGGAAGTTGAAAAGTGATCCCAGGAGGCAGTGACCAATCCTTTCCTTACCGTTGCCAAGAAAACAACTTGGGCAGGAGTGAATTTGATGTGGTCTTTACTTTTCAATTCAATTCATCGAATATAAAGAATAATTTTCTGAACAATTCTTTTTAAGGTATGATACAGATAATGGCTTGGATTCCACCAAGGAACTCCATTGCCTCAGTGGAGTTCCATTCACTAAACGCACCATTGATTCCCCTGTAGCTCGTTGCTCCCTTTGGAAACCCATGAATGAGGAATCGTGTAGTGATAGCACAGGGGACTGCAGAAGGAATGGAAACTGGATTAAAACTCATTCGACCGGTGCAAGGAGCCCATCCAGTCAAAGAACATACTGTCCAACGTCAGCTGCGTTGCGATGGCACTGCATATGCACCCCTTTAATGCTATTGTTACTCGATAAAAATTGGGAGTGGCACAAAACCTGTTTGTGCAGTTAGGACATCAATATGGAGTTCCTGAATCATTTCTTTTGTTAACCAGCTCATCCTTCTCCAACCTGGGTCCTTCAGATATAGTATGACCTTCACCCCCAACCAGCATGGAGATTGGCTAGGAATGATAGATGCTGTGGATTTACCAGGGAGCATCTCTGGAGAGCATCAAATTAGGAAAGCAAACTCCTTTCCATGCTAAGGCTTTGCTGGCCTAATCAATGCCTGAAGTAAACTGTAAAGTTGTGTCCTGATAATCAGGCTTCATAATAAATAATTTGTGTGGGGATAGTAAAATAAAATGGACTAGCTAAATTCATATCTTCAGTCATTTCCAATCACATGCTTCTGAGCAATTTTTCCCCATGACTTATGTACTCTGTCAATTCATTTTTTTTCTATCAGGGCTATGCATGCTTCAGAGCACACAGGAATGCCCTGTCTGTGATTCATTACAATTTCCAGAATTGCAGTTGTGCAGTCCTGAAAACAGAGACGGCTGCTTTAACGAGTTGCAGACGGATGCTATATTCATACATTCCCAAACATCTCATCTGATTCAAATCCAAAGCACTCCACAGCTCCATTTCATGTTTTTGCATGCGAGAAGCAGAGTTTATTTCTGGATTAAAACTGGAGATATTTGTCTTGATATAACTCTTGCAACAATAAGCAAGCACTCTTCTCTTTGCCAAGCCACTCACAGAAGAGATTGGGCTTTGTAGATAATGGACTGCACTTCAGAAACTCCTCCCACCAGTCATCTATACTGATGGGTGAAGAATCCCTGTGCATCCTTATTGTCATCCTCAGGATGATGTTCTTGTGTACTCCTATTTCTTGAAAGAGACAGGAGCCTTCTGTGCCAAATGGGGCTTCCCTTTTCTAACAGACACAATCGGTGCCTTATATCCAGTGTGGAATCTAATTAAGGCATACTTCAGACTCTGCTAACATACAACTATTACAGATTAATGGAAGAGCAGAGGGAGAGGATTACTAACCGTCTCTTAGCGCAAATGAAAAAGACGTTGGTTGATGAAGATGAGCGTATTGCTAGACAAGTTGCAGAGACAGACGAGGAGCATGCTAAAGAGCTCAAAGCTAAAGAAGAAAAGTTCCAGGCTGATCTGAAATCCATTGCAGAGCACAGAAACAGTGTGGTAAGAAAAAATCCACGTAACTTGTATTCTTTCTGACATGTTCCACTATTTCATAGTAGTCAGCTTCTAAAATTAGACTCTTTCAAGTGTACAGTGACCTGCCCTTCTGAGCAACTTGTATGGAGCAAGTTTAATTGAAACAAATGATTTCCTTTCAAATAGAAGTACTTAGGAATGGGTTGCCCAAGATACTGCAATAGGATCAGGACAACCCTAAATTATTTTGTAGCAGGTTACACAGTCATCAGATTTTAGATTTTGTTATTATGGGATACAGATAACATTGTATTATTCTAGATAAAAATGAAAGAAGAGAAGGAAAAACAGGAGAGGCTGGAAGGTCAAAAAATACTTCGTGGACTGATAGAAGCGGACCGAATCTATCAAGAACTGGAGAAGGATAAGAAACATAGAAATTTTTGTGCAAACTTAGAATTGCAAGACACCCATGTCATGCAGATAGTAAGTATGCACATTATTATATTTGGAAAGTATTTTGACCTGTAAAATTTCTGTTCAGTCCTAGGAGGGTAAGAGGAAACCTCACTTCTGTATCAGGGTATCATTTCCGAGACAGTTTTATTTCCAATTTAAGGAAAGGAACATCCCATCCTGTCAGAGAACTTTAAAGCTATAAAAGACCAGGATCATCAGTAGTACGATACAGTAAAAGAAAGGCTCAAATCTGCATATCAGGGCAGAAAGAGTTTGCAGAAATATCTTTTCTTCCCCATCAAAGGATCTCTGAAGGACTAAATTCAAATAGTCTGCCTTGCAGAGAGAGAGAGAGAGCTCATGTAATCCTTACAGCACCACAAATGTTTAGAGATTATTCATATTTTATTTCCAGATCGTGGTAAATTTTTATTTTTTTGGTTACTATGTGGATTTATCTATTACTTTTTAAAGTAACATTTAAATTATATTTTGATCATCTCACGAGGAATTTTAGAAGCTTTAATTTCTCATATTTTGCATCCAGAAATATATCAAGAACTAGCAATTTAATACCTGCTATTTTGAAAAAACCATATTCCATTCATTTGTGCAGGAATGCTTTTTAATAGCTGCCTATAGAACTAATCTCAAAATCCTTAAAAGCAAATTTATTGATCAGAATATGAATCGCACTTGTATATGTCCAATATGCAAATTGATGGTTTTGCCTAATTTTTTTATACTGTAGTAGTTTATTGGTTTTGGGTTCAAAGGAAAACAGGATTTCCATAAGGATCAGCACACATATACTGTACAGTACTGTATAAATTTTTAAAATTGATTTTTCCCAATACAGGCTGAGAAAGTAGCAAGAGAAGAGAGTGAGAAGCAGCAGGATGCTGAATATGTTAGACAAAAAGAAGTTATTGCATTGTGCAAGGAGCAGGAGTTCCAGAAATATGCAAAGAAAGTAATTGATGACCAATCCAAGACCACTCAGAAACTTTACCCACTTCTCAAAGTACTCCATGAAGGTATTTCCAGTGTCAGTAGTCCAGCTTATAGTGAAAGCCATCAGTGTTGTGAGAAGCACACTAGTAAGCCACCATACGTAGGTGAAACGGCTCAAGAAATGAAGCTATTAAATGAACAAAAATATGATCACACGAAAGCACGATTAGGATTTACATGGTAGAAGGCATTCAGAAGGTTAAATTAGAAGCGTAACACATTTTTCACAATCCAAATTGTGAAAAATTTAGTAAAAAAGAAGCAACTTTATAATAAATCTATATTGGTATGGCTATCTTTTCAGAAAGCTCAGAAAACGATTGGTATGAAATGATGTATATTTTCAAGCTGAATGAAAATTGTTTTGCATGTATGCGAGGCTTGGAAATAAGAAATATAATCGTAAAATTCCAATTCACAATTCTAACTTAAAATTCTGTCTGTAATTTATGAAAGAAATTGCTTGATTTTTTAAAATTTAAACTTTTTGGTTGGAAATAAAATCTAGTTAATCCTCAGTAGCATCCTTCCTTCCCTTGATGTTTCCCTTGTATTACTGTGTGATTTATAACCTGATTTTCTATTCTAGCAAGTACTGAAGACAGCAAACAAAATTCAATAAGCACATAAGTTAAAATGCTAAAAACAGTTAGTGATTAAAAGCCTGGCAAAAAAGATACATCTCTGCAGATTTTCTAAATGATGATGGTGGGGACTAAAGGTAACTCCCAAAGGATTGCATTCTGCGGAAGGCTCTTCCAGACTCCTCATGCCACAAAGTTGGGATTCTGACAGCAGGAACATCTCAAAAGGTCCTCTCCTGCACATAACAGCTGCACCCATTTGTAACAGAATATGTGTGGCTATAATATGATCCCCAAACCTCGCATTGGTTAGGCTAATTGCAATATTTTGCAGCAGTTTTCCAAGGGTAGCCCCATGTACAGTGGATTGCAGCAGTCAGGATGTGAGAGATAATGTGTCAGCTCTGACCAGCTCAGGAGCTACTGCATCACAATTGTCACAGCTGCCGTTTGTAGATTTAATTTCAATGGAGCATCAAGGAGTAGCCCCAGATGGTGAGCTTGTTCTTTCACAGCAAATGCAACCCATCTGAAATAGGTTAAACCTCAATCCGAGTACAATAGCACTGCTATTTTGTCTGGATTTAACTTCAGCTTGTTTTCCCTCATTCAGCCCATTACAGTGTTGAACGTAGGCAACCTCAAGGATGCTTATTGCTTCCTTGGAGTTGGATTGGAAGGAATAGTGCAAATCTTTGAAGTAAAAGCACTTTAAAATCAAAATACTGTAGTCCATTTCATAATCAAAACAGTTATTCTGAGTTCAGAAACAGGTTGCTTTGATCTTCCTGTTTGGACCATTCCAGTGTTGTAGTGGTGATAGTGGTTGGGTCACAACTACTCTGTGAGTGAAGAATTCCATGAGGAAGGAGGAAAAAGAATCTGTTGCTGTTCTCAAGACGTGTACGTACTGTAACATAAAAGGAATTGTCTCTCAGCTAGCCCTCACAAGGGCACTATCTGCACTATCTGTCTGCACTATCAAGACTATTTGTTGAAATAATCTCTTTGTATGTAACCAACTAAAAGATGCTGAACCAAGTAACTTTTTCCCCTTTTACCTCTGAAATGCATGAATGCAGCTAGTTCTTACTGCTAACTTGCGAACATTCAGAAGTGTTTTGAGTTTGAAACTGTTGTTTTGAATTCAAAACAGAATTGATCCATGTTTGGAATACTTCCAGAAATAATTGGAGCAGCTTTGGAATACTCTGATAAGGTCAGAACAACTGTTTTCAAATTCAAAATGGAGCATTTCAAAATGTTTTAAATGCAAAAGAGAGCCAGTTCGGTCTAGTGGTTAAGGCCCAAGGCTAGAAACCAGGAGACTGTGAGTTCTAGTCCCACCTGAGGCATGAAAGCCAGCTGGGTGACTGGGCCAGTCCCTCTCTCTCAGCCCTAGGAAGGAGCCAATGGCAAACCAGGAGACTGTGAGTTCTAGTCCCACCTGAGGCATGAAAGCCGGCTGGGTGACCTTGGGCCAGTCGCTCTCTCTCAGCCCTAGGAAGGAGCCAATGGCAAACCAGGAGACCGAGAGTTCTAGTCCCGCCTGAGGCATGAAAGCCAGCTTGGTGACCTTGGGCCAGTCACTCTCTCTCTCAGCCCAACTCACCTCATAGTTGTTGTGGGGAAAATAGGAAGAGGAAGGAGTATTAGGTATGTTCGCCACCTTGAGTTATTTGTAAAAATAATAAAGGTGGGATAGAAAATAAATAAATAAAAAAATTTGCCCACTGCTAATTAGAAGTAACAGATCTGCATGTCATCAGCATACTGTGATATCCTAGTCCAAAACTCTGGATGGACACCCCCCTGCCAGTGATTTCATACACATTGAACAGCGTGGAGAATGAGAGAACCCTGTGGAACATGATAGGTCTATGCATGGGGGCAAGCAGCAGTCCCTTCTGGATACGCAGTCGGTCACCACCTGACAGGAAAGACTGGAATCACTGCAAAAAGTGTCCTCAAGTCTTGTTCCCACCAAGTTGTCCAGAATACCACAAAGATCAGTGGTATGAAAGCTGCTGAGATCTAAAATAATTACTAGAATTGTACTTCCCCATTCAATATTCAACTTATGTCAGCTACCAAGGAAGTTTCAATATTGTATCTTGGCTGAAAGCGTGGCTGTAAATGCCTCTCTGCATGTCTGTGTCAGAAAAACTCCAAGAAGTAGAAATGTTCATCAACATCTTGTCCCACAGCTAGAAAATTAACAAAGACTTAGATACGATGGGAAAGATCTCAGAAGGGGATCATGTACCTTCAGATTATTTTTTCCTGCCTGCTCAGTAAATCATATGGTTTTCAAATAGTATTTTAAATGTAATTGAGAAAATAACTAAAATCTCAATATATCTGACAATAGTAAAGTGATAGCAGTTTCACACGATCACAATTGATCTATAATGCAATAGATACTAATTTACTAGTTTACACACAGTTTACTAGTGAATATTTTGTTAAAAGGCAACATGCTCTGGTCTAGTTCATTGGCTATCAGTTCTGTGGAAGAAAGAAACACATTTTGTTTTTTTTATAAGAATTTTATTAAGTTTCAAGCAAACATAAAAGCTACAGAAAAACAAAAAAACTACAAAGAAAAAAAACTAAAAAAGTGTAGAAACAATATTTTTCAAAATTACAGGAGGTGACTTCTGACTTTTAACAGCAAGGATATACAACTTTTTAAATAAGATTTTTATTAAGTTTCAAGCAAAGATAAAAGCTACAGAAAAACAAAAAACTACAAAGAAAAAACTAAAAAAGTATAGAAACACAAGAGAAAATTTTTCAAAATGAAAGAAATACATTTTGAAAGCAGTATTTCCCTCCAATATAGTCAGGACAACAAAAACAAAAGAATCATTTTACCAAAATGCAAGTGAGCAAAGCAATCCCAATCCGATCTCCCCTTCTTCCTGTTGCAGCCTTGCTGGTACTTGGCCCACCCTTTCCATCTTCAACATCCAGTGGGGTGAATCCGCAGTGCTTGGTCATCCTAGATCAGCGTTTCTCAATCTCAGCAACTTTAAGATTTGTGGACTGGAGAATTCTGGGAGTTGTGCCAGAATGTCAGGATTCTAGGAATTTGTGTGCATTCTCTGATGTGGCCTGACTTAGAATTTCCAACAACTTCCTAGTTGAAGTTATGGTTGAATTTGTCTGTGTGCATTGAAATTGTTTCATAATTTTGCCATTAAAGAACGTTTCGAAAGATTCTGCAACAGACTACATAAACCTAGGGTTGAATTCAAGACTTACTTATTTAAAGTACTTGACTTATAAGTTGCAAGACTTAAATTGCACTTACAGTGCATTCGGAAAGTATTCAGACCCCCTTCACTTTTTTCAATTTTGTTATGTTGCAGCCTGATACTACAATCGTTCAAATTCATGTTTTGCCTCAGTAATCTACACTCAGTACCCCATAATGACTAAGTGAAAACAGAATTTCAGAAATGTCTGTAAATTTATCAAAAAGGAGAAACACCACATGTACGTAAGTATTCAGACCCTTTGCAACAACACTTGAAATTTAGCTCAGGCGCCTCCCATTTCTCTTGATCGTTGCTGAGCTGTTCCTACACCTTGATTGGAGCCCACCTGTGGTAAATTAAATTGATTGGACATGATTTGGAAAGGCACACACCTCTCTATAGAAGGCCTCACATACTGTATCCGAGCAAAAGCCATGAGGTCAAAGGAACTGCCTGCAGAGCTCAGAGACAGGATTATTGCAAGGCACAGATCTGGGGACGGCTACAAAAAAATTCTGCTGCACTGAAGGTTTCCAAGAGCACAGTGGCCTCCATAATTTTTATTTTTATATTTTTATATTTTTAATTGATTGTATAAAGTATTTTATATGTTTTTAATCGCTGACTTTATTGTAAACCGCCCAGAGTCCCCTTGTGGGGGGAGATGGGCGGTGATATAAGTTAGAAATAATAAATAAATAAATAAATAATTCTCAAATGGAAGGAGTTTGGCACAACCAGGATCCTTCCAAGAGCTGGTCACCTGGCCAAACTGAGCAATCGGGGGAGAAGAGCCTTAGTAAGAGAGGTGACCAAGAACCCAATGGTCACTCTGACTGAGCTCGAGGGGGCCTGTGTGGAGATGGGACAAAGTTCCAGAAGGACAGCTATCACTGCAGCCCTCCACCAATCTGGGCTTTATGGCAGAGTGGCTAGACGGAAGCCTCTCCTCAGTGCAAAACACATGAAAGCCCACTTGGAGTTTGCAAAAAAGCACCTGAAGGACTCTCAGACTGTGAGGAACAAGTCTGTAGCTTGAATCATGTCAACTGGATTTCTATTTTTTCAGTGGAAACGTTTTGCTCCTTATCCAAGGAGCTTCTTCAGTCTGAGCAAAGTTGGTAAGGGAATCCTAAATATGTTTCTAGGTAGCTGTGTGACCTTACACCTGGGGCTAGGTCATGGTTATATTGAGATGTTATTTCTAAGTCCTTTTATCATCTAAAGGAGGATCGTTAAGATCACCATGCTGCTGTTGAGCTTGTGAAATGGTCTTAATCTTCCTAGGCACAGAAGACAAAGCAGGGAGGAAGATGGGGGCAAGATTCTCTGGTCTGATGAAACCAAGATTGAACTGTTTGGCCTCAATTCTAAACGTTATGTCTGGAGGAAACCAGGCACCGCTCATCACCTGCCCAATACCATCCCAACAGTGAAGCATGGTGGTGGCAGCATCATGCTGTGGGGGTGTTTTTCAGCAGCTGGGACTGGGAGACTGGTCAGGGTTGAGGGAAAGCTGAATGGAGCAAAGTACAGAGATATCCTCAATGGAAACCTGTCCCACAGCGCTTAGGACCTCAGACTGGGCCGAAGGTTCACCTTCCAACAAGACAACGATCCTAAGCACACAGCCAAGACAACACAGGAATGGCTTAGGGACAACTCTGTGAATGTCCTAGAGTGGCCCAGCCAGAGCCCTGACTTGAACCCTATTGAACATCTCTGGAGAGACCTGAAAATGGCTGTCCACCGACGGTCCCCATCCAACCTGATTGAGCTTGAGGATTTGCAAAGAATGGCAGAAAACCCCCCAATCCAGGTGTGCAAAGCTTGTCACGTCATACCGAAAAAGACTCGAGGCTGTAATTGCTACCAAAGGTGCTTTCAACAAAGTACTGAGTAAAGGGTCTGAATACTTACGTACATGTGGTATTTCAGTTTCTCCTTTTTGATAAATTTACAGACATTTCTGAAATTCTGTTTTCACTTTGTCATTATGGGGTACTGAGTGTAGATTACTGAGGCAAAACATGAATTTGAACGATTGTATCAGGCTGCAACATAACAAAATTGAAAAAAGTGAAGGGGGTCTGGATACTTTCTGAATGCACTATAAGTCCCATTGATAATTATCATTGCCTAATTGCATTCAGCCAACCTCTGCCAGATTCACAAGACTGAGATTGCTTGGTGAATATGCTGGACTAGAAAGCAGGAGACTTTGAGGCCTAGTCTTCCCTTAGGCATGGAAACTGGCAGGGTGACTTTGGGCCAGGAACTCTCTCATAGCCCAACCCACTTCACAGGGTTACTGTTTGGGGCAAAACAGGAGGTGGGAGCATGATGTACAAAATACATCCACCCTGAGATGTACAAAATAAAGGCAGGGTATAAACCGCCTTTTTTGTGTGGATTTTTCCAGTTAATTAGTTTTACACAATTATTCTTTTATTTAAATTTAGAAAAAATACAAAATGTAGAGAAAGCATCAAAATACTTGGTCTGTTTGGTTTTTTAATCTTTTTTTCCCAGTTTCTATTTTTTGTTTATGTTTAAGAATTGTTCTAATTTTTACTTATATGTGGGAAGTCAACTACAAGGCAGAATTCCAGCTTTCAAATTCGACAGTTACTACTGAGGGGGAAAATCACAGGGAATCAATTAATGTAGCTTAATTTTCCTTGACCTGCATAAAAACAGAAGCTGATAGCAGTCATTTGAACCAGCTAGAAAAGCAATGGTTTCTTCCATTTGTACGGCAGTAAACGAATGGGTATTGTATACAACATGGGTACATTAATCCATTTTTTTAAAGATTTTCTCTTAATAAGTGCTATCACAGGAAATATCTTACTTAAAAAAATTAACTCTCAAAGTTAAAGAAAGCTGTGATTGTTAACAAGAAACTTTAAAATGTGACATACCAAATATCATGTACTTATGGCAGCTTATCTCAACCATTAAAATATTTTTGATAAAAATTGAAAGCATCATACTGGGACAAACTGGAGCATTTAAAAACAGGAGTAAAATTGGGAGTCCACTGATGCTACACATTGTCCTTTGATCCTTTTCCGTTAGTATGTAATGGCAAAATAACTCATGCAACAAACCTAAGTTCCTAATCGTCTATTACAAGATAAACTCTCTCTGATGAGATGACATTCTCTAGCATCAGATTTAGGAGAAAGCTTATTGATTTTTCAGCTGGCTTTCAGCTACTGTTTTTCCACTTTAAGATCTCTTGGGGTAGTCATGAATCCTACAATCTTCCATAGTCTTTTTTTGTATTTTGTAAAGACTAGCTGACTTGGAAAAATGGACCACATTCAAATGTTTAAATTTCTGCCAGAAAAATAAGTTTCTATTACGCTACCCATTTGTTTCTTCTCAAAATCCATTTTTTTAAATCTGACCTGTAACATTCCAGTTCCTCATGGCTAACACAAGTCCAGAATCCAATCAGAAAAACTAGAAAGGTATTGTCCACCTTCAAATATATTTATAAAATGTCATTTTGTGGAGTGAGTGAAAGGCCAATTTAAGCAATTATGGTATAGTCCTATTAATGCCTATCTATAAATAAATAAATCCCATTTAGTTCAAAGAGTCTTATTCTTACATATTAGACTGCAGCTCCAGCCTGGCAACTAACCAGCAAAGTCTAACATTATGCCTAAGTTGCATATGAGAACAAGAAAGCAGAACGAGCATAGAAATGTCAAGCATTTTGCTATATATGGATTTTACTTGATGAGCAAGTATCTAAAGCAGGTCTCTCCTTCAAAAACATCAACTATGGTCATGAAAGAGAATATAAAAACAGCTTTTAGATTCTCAAAATACTTTTAATATACAAGTTACATGTTTCATATGAAGCATTCACATTTTCACATCTTTCCCAGATGAGAATTACAAACTATAAAACTGTCCAAAAGCATGATTTTTTACCACTCTGTAGGCAAAACCAACAGAGTTATTATGTTATCCAGAAAAGGAACCTTTCAACAAATTGATCATATACCCTGCAGACTGCCAGTTGGTACAGTGTTGACTAAATACAAACTCATCATGGTTCAGTTACAGTAAAAAATACATTTAAGTGAACACACCAAAATTAACATACATTTCTTCTTTGCAATTTTACAGAAGTATATGCAAAAGGGGCTATATATGATAATTAAAAATAATCAAAATTTCTGCTACAAACATGCACTGCATGTTGCAAAATCTGTAACCAACTTTTTAATCAGTTATTGCAATCATTTTAAAGTTTTAGCCCAGTGTGTTCTGTATCTTTAGAACTCCGATTGCAAACCTTTATCCCTTTGAGATACAGACACACAGATGGCAGATCTAAAGTTCCCACACTGCAGACACTTGGTCCAAAGGACGTGTCTTGCTTCTGTCCTATGAAGAAATAGCATGAAGACCACCACCAAGTCCCCAGTGTAATAAATTGCCTGCTTTTCCAACTAATATTTGGACAAATTATTTGGATGTTCCTTAAAAACCTATTTGCTTGTGCTGAAAGCAGGATTTTTTTAATGACCTGCAACTAAGCAGCTTGGTACTGGCTTCCTTAATTTTTTAAAAAATTGCTATTTAAACAGAAACTAATTGTCGCCCTTAGGTTAGCCTTCTGCCTGTGCACTTTAATTTGTTTATGCAACTGAAAATTACGTATTTGTTCCAGCAGTAATCTGTATTGTTTGTTAGAGTAGTTTTTATTAAAAGATTTTACATATATAATAAGAAATACATTCAAAGAAAAAAAAATATAGTAAATGTGAAAAAGAAAAAAAAGTAATCAATCTGGGTTGCTTTAATGGCTTCACAAAACCACATTTGGATTTTTCTATAGCAAGATGAAAGCTTTTTTCTTCGCTCTCAATAAGGAATGCTGAAAAGACTTGGCTCTAGTCTAACAAACTGAGCAGGAAGACACCTGCAACGGGAAGGGGTCACGTGACTACCGAGGCTAGCTCTTCAATGAGCTACAAGTAACCTCTTTATTCTTCCTGGACGTTTCTGTGCAATCCCAACATATGGGAAAACAGCAAGCAGACTTACCTAGAAGCAGAACTCAGCCCATCTGAAGAGAACATCTGCCTGAACACGAACACACACACACACACACACACACACACACACACACACACACACACACGGTGTAAAGCCTGATCAGTTTGGATGGCTTCAGTCAAATCACTCAAACCTTTTTCTTGCAACATGCAGATGTCCTGTTAAAAACCGATGTACAGAAATACTATTTTAATAAATTTTGTGACTTAAATGGAACATATATTCCATCTCAGATAGGAAAGATGCGTCTGACTTGAATAATACTGTACCTTTAGGAAAGATTAACTATGGAAGGTCTGATCAGAGAAGATCAGCCTATGTCACAAAAGTCATGGCTGTCAGAAACTTGAAATGAGTGGCCTTCAGTCACAAGGAGTTACTGACTCAAAAGATCTTGCCATCAGCAACCAACAGCTCCAGACAGGGAAGCTCAAAACAGACAGGTGGAGATTTAACAGGCCTTCCATAAACTGTTTTACAAATGGATGTGCAAAAACAGGGCAGTTGTGAACAGGGCAGGGGTAGAAGAGGTTTTTCCTCATGTAACTGTCACCCTTTGCCTTTCCAAGTCCCTGGGGGGAAAAGGGGCTTTTACCAAAACTTTCTCAGTGGGCTGCATGATTAAATTGGGGTCTGATACTTTTCTCCTAGCTATCTAAATGTAGAAGACATGGAAACAGACTTTTACCATACAAAACAAAACAAGCATAAGGACATGACAGAGGCAGTAGTGTCTGCATGATTCATGGAGATTATAAGGTATTTATACAAAATCTGCATGATTTCAAGGTCAGGAGTTCTGCATTTGGAGAGCAACTGTTTGACATAAGTCCTAGATAGGTGAAGAACCCATTTCCCAGCTTTAATATTAGGTAAAAAGTCAGAAGGGGCAAATATGAATCACAGTTGGTGTCATCTATAACATCAATCTCTATGAAAACCAACCCAAACCAAGAACATCAGCAATGTAGCAGGCAACAGAAGTTCGACACCTCCAAGATCAGTACCAAATACACCAGAGCACAAGTTATGTATCAAGGGGAAAGATGGAAATGAATCAGCAGCAACACATCCGTAAGCCTAGCACCTCAGCTCTGGTGCCAAGACACTGCTAAGTTGTTGCTACCAGCAATACCCGTGAGGCCCTTGTTAGCCCATTAAGTATCTGCTCTTGAGCCCTGGACTTGCTTATATCATTACATATCCACACCAAACTGGCTTTGGGAAGTAGGATTTTTTTTCCTTTTTGTGCTTTGTTATCTGAAAAGCCAAGTAACTCAATCAATGTTCTACATGAAACTTCACACTCTTGCAAACTTAGACAAGGGCAATCTAGAAAGTATACTTTGATAAATGACAGAGCTTTGTGGTACATAAGGATTTCACTCAATCAGTAACGTAACATTAAGATACAGTAAATAATGCAACTACAGTAACCCAAACGCTTCACATATATGAAGGGCTTCAATAATAATCAAGGGAAGGTTCTATAAGATGATTTGGGGTTTACAAGAAGTAGCAGCATCAAATTACCTCTGAGCCTGAGGCTGTGAATTGCTGCTGCAGTGAAACAGCTCACATATTAGGTTGCAGGATCTCAGCACTAGTTTCAGAACTCTTGTCTGTGCTACCGTACCAGCTTTTTTCCAGGCCTATCCTGGCACAACTGAAACACTTAGCTGAGGTGGATTTGATGAACACAAACATGCATAGTCAAAGATGCTAAATTAGAGTTAGTAATGCTGTTCCAGATCCCTGTGTTATCATAAAGAAAATCTCAGGACTTTCCTATTTGGTGGCAGAATCGTATGACAGAGAAATTTCCTCAGTTCACATTTTAATGCAAACCAGCATTAAGACTTCCTAAAGCAGTATGTGAAACAAAATGCAGTTATCCTTCTGTATTTGCACTTCACTGAATTCTGCAATGTAGTTCTACAGTCAAGAAAGTATACAAAAATGCATATGTATTTGTGAAAACATAAAAAAATGCCCATTAGGTAAAATTGCTTGCAAAAATATTTATATTAGGCAAAATTACTACAAAAATACATATATAATCAGGAAAAATGTGTACATGTTTTCATGTACACTTTAAAAAATGTGCAAATTGATATAGAAATGAGACAAAACACACTTAAATTTCAAAGACTTAGCAAATTTGTCATTTCTTAGGTTGCATCTTATTTGCTATGTTTTTGGCCTGCATCAGCACTTTTACAAAGCACTACAGTGCATACAGGTGAATGTTGGGATTCTGATGTAGTGCATTAAACATTGATTATATAGAATGATATTTTTTTTAAAAAAGGTTAATGGAGTATATTTATGGACATTGCACACAGCAAAGAAACAGCTGCCAACTTTGAAGAAGGACAATCAGTCTTGCTAATAATGCCATAAGGGTGTCCCAAGTCAAATTTGGGATCAGACATTATGCTTAGCAGTGACTCATATTATTAAATTGTAAAACATTCTAGCAAATTATGACCTTCCAAATACAAGAAAGAGATACAGATATAAAACCAGACTAAAGTTTATTCTATCATAGGTGCTGGGCGCCTTAATGGAGTTTTACACAAATTTGACTATTAATTTAAAAAATAATTTGGAGGTCCAGGGGATTTATCTGGGAGTGTCACGCATATGATGGTGTTTAGAGGCCACACGTTGCCTATCCCTATTCTTTTATTATGGTTATTTGAGTTGTTACATAACTATTTTAAATTAATGTTCTGGGTACTGTATATATACTGGATGCTTTAATAATGCTCAGATTCACTTCTCGCTCCGATATAAAAACCAAGCGTTCATCTTGCTACTTTAATTACTGGTCTGTTGCTCCTGAAACAGGTAACACTCTCCCCCTTGAGTTCATTAGGAGCTCAACTCCTAATGACCGTATAAGCACATCGTAATTTCTTGGCAACAATATGGAAGTGGTTTGCTATTGTATTCTTCCAAAATATTTTGGTGACCAATCTAGCCTACAAATCTAGTTTAGCTTTTTTCAAGATTTTTAATATTATCCCTTATAGCATGTTAACTGTGTCATTTTGACCCTCATATGAAGGAATTTCAATTGGGGAACAAACATCCAAAGTAATTTGCCTTTCATGAAAATTAGCAACTGTAATTTTGTACCACATCAAAGAAATCAAACAAATGAACCATGCACAAACACTTTAAAACCTAAATATTTTAGTTTCTACAAGGAAGAACGTGGTAAATATAAAAGTATTTTCCTCTAAAAGTTTACTTAAACAACAATTAGGAACTTTTTACTCTACAGATATTATCATTGTTTCTGATAGGAACTTTATACACTTAAGGGAAATAATCTCATTGACTACTTAGCATTTAAGCTCAAAATATTTTTTCTATGATTGTCTCTTATCCACTTCTTTATGGGGCAAGTCAACTCTAATTCCTTCAACTTTTGTTATGAGAAAACTCAACTGAAACAGTAGAATTTCTAGTCTTGTATTTAGCATTAGTGGTTTAGACAGCAAATGCCTTTGTACTAAGGTAAAACTCAAGTTTTAAACTGGGTTAACATCCTAGTTTAAATGTTAAGTGACGAAGCATAGCTAAGCTATGTAATAACTTCAAAAATATTCAGTCCTAAAATACCATGGAAATTCTTTTCCAGGTTTGCTTTATTTAACTGTGCTTAACAGGCCATGATTAATACTATACTAGATACTCTGCAATTTGTAAATACGGCCTTGGAAAAGAGCAGGAGACCTATGCAAAGGGGGATGGCCTGAATGATGACAGAAGCTACGTGTGAAAATTTCCCAGAATCCATAATTCTTTCTGTTAGGAAGGAAAAAAACAATTCCTACTTCTGACAAATAAAGATCTAAGAAAACAAAACAGTACAGATATATTCTGTAGTAAATAAATATTATTATTTAATAGCAGAAGAGTACACTGCTGTTGTTCTTGGTTAAGACAAAGAGGTGAACAGTATTTGAATATATAGCAGGAAAGGTGCTTCCAATACAGCATGGACATGACATAGGTACAGCAAGCACCTCATGCCAGATCAGAACCACATTTCCTACGTTGGATCTGAATACTGGTCCCAGATAAGTACTGCCCTAGGTCCATGCCGAGACAACTTCATGGCTGCCCCTCCTGAAAGGACCACAGGAAGAACATCTTATCAAAACACCTTAGCTATCAGGTTCACAGTTATCACCAGATTTCTTTTTTTGTCCACATACATATGAAAAAAATAAGCAAATTCACCTATCTTGTTACACTTTCCCACAACTTATATTTATGTACAACCGAACTAACACAGAAGTTGCCCTCAATTTTAATCCCTCTCCACAAGGAAAGGGAACAAACTGAATCTGCAGCACCTATATGGGAATGCAGTATATTTATTATAAACAAGAAAAGGCATACAGTGTTTTATTCCTGTGAAACTCGTTAAGTTTCTGACAGGTGTTGAAATCTGATGAATATACCTAACTTTTGTCATTTCTTCTTTAGTCTTTGTGGCACTTTTCCTTATCTGTTAGTAAAATGGAAGCATTAGAAAGCAGAACTAGCATATACAGCATCCTACTCATTTCTCATTCAACAGCAGAAATGTGAGATACATTATACATATTTTAAATTTACATCAGGATGTCCTGGGAGATGCCCAATGGTTCCTTTTTCGTATCAGAAAGTGCTTCCATTCAAGCAACTGGAGGTGGGGAGTAAAGATTCAGTTTTTGTGGATTCTCTTAAGCAGTACAGCTTTCTATGAAATATTGCATGTTGTTCCAGAAAGCCTCTCAATCTGCAACAGCAGTTTTCCAAAGGGAATTTATGTTGATAGAAAAGTGTGGTATCTTTATAATAGTTACCCTCTGGGAAGGATTATAAAATTATGAAACAGATTTCCTACTTATAAATTCAGTGAAGCCAGATTTCATTCCTTTCGGAATTTTTCTCCTTCAAACAAACATGCAAATTTAAATTTTCTTGTGGGGAAAAGATAGCCACGCAACATATAAAATGCACTCTCACAGTAAAGCATGAATTTTCTAAAATGGTGATTATCGGGACCATATAAAAAATCAGTATTTCTGAAATAGCTGCTTTATGGAAAGTATTTGACTTAGAATAATAATTGCTCCAAAGATCAAAGTGATTGACCTTATCTTGAAAGGGACAACAACCAAATAGAACAGCAATGTAACATTCTGAGTAACATATTTGAACTGGAGAACATCCATTCTCCTTCATTTGGGAGTTCTGTTGTTATATATGCTGGTTTTGTTTATTAATTATAGTTTTGAAATGTTAATATACTTTAATATTAACATGCTATTTCTTTAAAATGTAAGGAGAATTTGATTCAGAGAGGTTTGTACTGTATTTTCAGACCAACCAACCAATTTGCAGTGTGCTTCTAAATTAAAATGTAAATGCAATACAGTATGCTTCCGCCAGGTAACATAGAAATAGGATACATAAACCATGAAATATTAAAACACAGCACACCGTATTACACATAAAACTTGTTTTTCCATTTCAAGTTTATTAAAACTTTAGCAGTACAAATGATCCAGATTGTGGATTATCAAAAAACCAAACTGAAGTCCACATTAAAAAAAAAAAGTGTTCCCCAACATGTCTCTAGAACCTAGAAGCAGAGTGGAAACCGTAAGTTCATAAACTCATCCATGCCTGTCTTCATCAGTTCCAGCACTTGATTCATGATCAGATTTTTTATCTTTACCGGGGGCACGATCTCTCTCCTGATTTTTTGATTTTTGGTTGATCTCTTTTTCTCTTGAGGAACGAGACCTGTCCCTTTCCTTTTCCTTACTCCTCCGTGAGTATGATCTTTTCGAATCTCTGTCCTTGCTGCTCCTCCTCTTCTTTGAGTCGGGACTTCTGTCTTGATTTCTACAGGACTTTTTGCTTTTATTCCTCTCAGAGCTACTGCTGTCACGGCTTTTGGAACGCATCTTTTTCCCAGCGTCTTCCTTCTTGCGGGAACTTCTGTACTCTTGATCCCGATGCCGGTCTTTGCTTCGCCTTTCTTCCCTCTCAGAGCTCTGCGATTCCTTCCTCCTCTTGTGCTCTTTCTCTCTGGATCTGTCGGGTGTGCCTCTTCTCTCTCGACTCCGTGACCTTCCTTTCCTTTTTCCTTCCTTATCTCTGTGTCTCGAATGATCTTTACTTCGGCTGCGCTCCCGTTCTTTACTTCTGGACCTGGCTCGTCTGCCCCTGTCCGTGCTCTTACTCCGCTCTCTGGCCTTACTGTTGGAACCGTGCTTGTTTTTCGGCTGCTCGCGTTCCCTGCTCTTTGAGTGTTCGTATTTCCCCCTATCTTTGCTTCTAGTATGATTCTGGTCGTTACTTTTAGATCTTCCCCTCTTATTCTTCTCCTTGCTTTTGCTCCGTTCTCTGCCATGACAGTCATTATATTTGTCTTTGTCCTTCTCTCTGCTTCTTGATCGCATTTTCTTATCTTCATGTTTGCTGTATTTGGAGTCTCTCTCTCTGCTTTTTGATACCTCTTTGCTCTTGCTCAGGCTTTTGGATCTGGCCTTTTTTTGGGCTTTACTTTTGTTATGTTTGTCCTTATCTTCTTTCTCAGAATTCCTCTTTGTCCCTCTGTCTTTACTGTCAGATTTGGGGTCTTTGGGCTTTGTTTCTTTTTCCCCTCTTCTATCTGGACTTTCCGAAACCTGCCTGTGGTCAGATGCTTTTCTTTCTTTTCCTCTCCCTGGGCTTTTTTGATTTGCAGCATCCTTCTTGTTTTCATTAACTTCACTCCTTCAAGACAAACAAGCAGATAAACAAACTTGAACATAAAGCTAGTGGAATCATCTCACATCATCATCTGAAGCTACATTACAAACTGGACTTAGATGCAGGTACATTTAGCGAACGGCAGAAAGAAGCACCTCTAAACCAAAAATACTACAGATGGTTGGAGAAACCTGCTGTAGGAGTCAGGTTGTGATCTGGAAGAATGAGAAGGTCCCTAAAGTTTTGGTGGAAGAATTTCCCAGGAGCAGAGAAAGGAGGCACAGATACTTGCTTCCTTCAACTCCTCTGCACATGCTTTAATTTGCATCTAAGCAAATTAAATTATTTTTAATTATATTTTTCTTATTATTTTTTTCTTCTTTTTCTTCTGACAAGGTCCTACAGCAGCAAAATGGGAATGCAGAAATTAAGCACTATTTGTAGGAGGTTCATTACTACACTGAGTATAGTACAAAAAAGGCTACCACTTTGGTGGTTGCATCTTACTTGTCTCCCTTTATCCATCTCTCTCCACTTGATACTCTCATTCTTTGAGCTCTCTGCATCTCCTGTCTCCAGTGTGGAGGAGTCTCGCTGCGTCTAAAGCGATCCCTTGACCTGGATCTTGAAGGTGTCCGGTACCGCTTTGAAAACAGGAGGAAAAATGAGCTAAAACGAGGTGTGAATCCTAACTTGTACAACAACTGTCATAGGGTTGTTTGCAAATTATACATTTAAAACCTCAATTTAATGGACCATTTGGGGGTAAGGGTTGGTTGTTGATCCAAATGTTCAAGCGAGATAAACTGACACAACTGATACAAAATTGTCAATTAATGTTTATGCAAATAATGTAAATGACATCAATTGTCCAAACTGCCATGGAAACAATGGACTTTCCCGTTGAGGGTGACGTCTGAAGTAAAATTTTATCTGTTGCACCTGAAGAATTGTGGTTTTACTGTACAATCAGAAATTAATAGAAAAAACTAGCTTCATTGTGCAGCTGAATTTTTAAACTGAAAGTACAGTTCTCACTGAAAATAAAGTAATATAAGAACAACAAAATCATAAAAAGAAAAAAAGCATTGTCTGGGAGAATACAAAAATATATTTAGAATCTTAAGGGGAGAGACAAAATTTTAAACATCCATATTCAATACTTCTATCTAAAACCATGTTTGTACAAATGAAGCTAATCTACTACTATCTTTATTGATATAACTAAGAAGTAGAGATCAAATATGTTTAAGCAGTCTTTAATTAACATATTCTTTAAGACTTTTTGCTGCTGTGTTTGCTGCTGTGTTAATTTTTCAATCAAAGTGATTTCTCACACTTTTAAATACCTGTCTTTCAGTTTTCCAGTGTCTTGCTATAATAAATCTGGCATCTAACAACAAAAAAAGGAATTAATTTTTTTTGTGTTACTGAATTCTGGTATGCAGAATCCCACTACAAATCTGTTTTATTTAATAAATTACATTATCTTCTTTTTGAGATAATTAGTTATTTCTTTATAATTCTCATTTGAGAAAAGCCAATTAATAAATTTAATTTTTAATTTTAAAATTATTTTTATTAGGGCTTTGCCATACTTTGGCTTCAGTTCTAAACATTTGATCCTTGAAAAAGAAATACAAAGCTTTAAAAATTGGTTTCCTTGGGAGTAAGGATTTACTGGGATTTACTGGGGAGTCAGGAATTTTTTCTTAGCAGATCTTTGTCCCTCAAGAACTAGTGAACATTGGATGAGTTGGGGGGAATCCTCCAGTGCCACCACGTAACAGCCTTCAGCAGAAGGCAGTCAAGTACTGGAGACTGGTTTTTATGTCACTCTAAGGCATATAACAACTTAGCAATAAAACGTGTGCAGACTTGCTGGTATAGGAATCCACAGGGGGAGAGTAAGAAAACATGCACCACAATTTTAAGGTCAATATATCATGGCTAGGATGTCATCATTTTGACACAATCTCAGCCGGTTGCACAAACCACTACATGCTAACCAACCTGCAAACACATATTGCTTTCCTTGGCTTGGCTATCCAAACTTAGCATGATACATAAATGCAAAATGCCAGTTTTGTTTGCTAAGCTTACTGGCCTAATGACTGATAGATAGATAGATAGCACACAAGTAAATCACAGTTTAAATGTATTAAAAAGCAAAGAAGAATTAAACTGCAAAAAACAAGCATACCCTTGGTCCCCTTCCTTTTATTTTTCGTCCAGATCTTGTCACCAATAGCCTTCTCTGATATGACATTTGACAATTTGATGGATTACTAAAATTAAGACCATAGAAAAATCACTGCAGTTTGACGATGATTTATCACTTTCTTCTACAATCATGTATTTCTGAAGCTCACAAGCTGCCAACACCATGCTAAGCATTTCCTTCTTAAAAAAGAATTCAAATATTCAGTTGTGAGGTGACAGTAATAGTAGCAGTAACAGTAAACTCTATGAGCCTTAGACCAGCAATACCAAACTAAAATACAACCAAAGAAAATATAGATAAGATATAAAAAAGCAGTTTTCTTACATTACATCAAGATGATTGCTGAACATCATGCAAATTAACTGAAAACAGTAGATATAAAAATATTGTTGGTTCCTCCCTTGTAAGAGTCTTTATCAACTTATCAGGGAATAAATCCTACTGCAGTGTGCTAACTTTCAAGTAATGATACTTTTTTGGTCTAGTGGTTAAGGTGCTGGGCTAGAAACCAGGAGACTGAGAGTTCTAGTCCCGCCTTAGGCATGAAAGCCGGCTGGGTGACCTTGGGCCAGTCACTCTCTCACAGCCCAACTCACCTCACAGGGTTGTTGTGGGGAAAACAGGAGGAAGAAGGAGTATTAGGTATGTTCGCCGCCTTGAGTTATTTGTAAAAATAATAAGGGCGGGATAAAAAATAAATAAATAAAATAAAAAACTGTGTTGGTAATTGTTTTAACTAAGGGTTTAAAAGCTATTTTAGCAGTTTTTATGTTGTTTTAGTGGGTATTGTTTTAATATGTTTTAGGGCAATTACTGTTGCATTTTTTAAAACTGTACACATATATATCTGTTCTGAGAAAAGTAGCTCAAAAACTTCCAAAATAAACAAATAAGGCTGATGGCATAGAACAGACTTAAAATTGTTTTGAATCACTGTCTATATGCAGGAAATAAGTCGGCATATGGTTTACACAGATCACAACTTTGGGTTACTATGTCAGTCTTAAACATACATTAAACTTTACCTTTCCCTTTCTTTTTCTCTGTTCTTTGTCTCTTTTTCTTTTTCATCCACTTTGGGAGGACTTTTCCTCATCAGAAATCTGTTTTCTGGAACAGGAGGAATCTCTTCTGGACGGACTGTAGAAAGTGGCTGTTGTGATTCAGGATTTTCTGCTTCAGTTTCACTAGCTGAACTTAATTTATAAAAGAAAAGTTATTTACATATTTCAAATTTATTATATTTTAGACATTTGTGTTGGAAAATGTAAAATATTAAATTTTCTAATTTGCATTGTGCTACATTTTTTCTTATGCCTTGCTAGTTCTAATGGCAAGGTTGAATATGAGGATGTGCTTTTTTACTAACACAGCAATTAAAAAAAATTCCTCCTATTGTAAAACACTGAACGTATGTGGGTCTGCAGATTTAATCATGCCTAAGTTGATATAGTTTCTGAGCTGCTTAAGGAACCAGAAAGGATCCACACTATTGTAAAACCGCTGGGCTGCCCTCCTAGGAACGAGAGCATTGCTCTCCAAGTATCTCAGATTTCATCCTAAAGGTATATTTAGTATCATTATGATTGTAGATACATTAAAAGTCTGTTTGATAAAGAACATATAGAGCAGGGCTTTCGCCAGCGGCGGCGGCGCGGGGGCACAAGAGAGCGTGCGGCGCGGGGGGGGCGCGCGGCGGAGACACGGGGGCGCGCGGCGGCGCGGGGGGACGTGCGGCGGCATGCGCGCGGCGGCAGCAGCTACCGCTGCCACCGTGCACGCGCGCGCCGCCGCTTCCGGGTGGTGTGGCGACACACTTTTGTGTCACGACACACAGTTTGGAAAGCTCTGATATAGAGAGATTTATCTCACAAACAGACAAACTGAAAATGACAATGGAAAATGTATCAATTCCTTCAAATTATTCTGTGTTACATTCTTTGCAGTTATAATGCAGGAAGGTAGATTTTCTAATGCTTTCATAGAAATCTTCCCTCTTCTCTATGTACCTCTTCTTGCTTTTTTTCCTCTTTTTCTTTTCTTTCTTATGTTTCTTAGAGGTTTTTTTGTGTTTCTTTTTCTTTTTCTTTGTTTTTTCTTCAGCAGCACTGTCAGAATCAGTTGATGAATCAGAAGAAGTTTTTGAATCACTTGAACTTTCTGAGTCACTAGATAAAGAGGACGACTTGCGTCTTTTCTTCTCTTCCTTCTTGGCTTTAAATGAAAGCAACAGAAAAGCAGTTGCTGCCTAAGGATAAAAAATATTCTTTTCCTCTCTCCTCCTGTTCCCCCCCCCCATAATTTCTGTATATTAAAGCAAATAAACAAATACAAGTTACTTCCTAAGCATGCCTTTTCATACATAAAATGCTAAATGTTATTCATCAATTGGTTTAACTATAATCATAGAGTTGTAACTGTATCACTTTCAAGCAGAAATGTATTATTATACCCCCAAAAGTCTTCTAAAGATTCTTGATAAATAATTTTAACAATGATGCTCTCTGGAGTTCAAAGCATTAGAATAAGTCAAATAATTAATTTGTACAAATGTTGATTTAAAAACAAAAGGTTAAAGCTGATTTTTTTCTTGGCTGCACTTGCAATCTGGAACAAAATTAGCAGACTATTATTAAAAAGATATTTTAATCTTACCTTTGGATTTTGGAATTAGTTCTCCACAACTCATTATTCTCACTTCTGCATATGGTTTACTAGATGCATCTGTCTTCTGATTTTCTATTTCTCTTACAACTTCTTGCCCCGAAATTACTTGTCCAAACACAACATGATACCTAAATGAGTAAAGCATAATTTTAATAAGTGACTGACATTTATTTCTATCTCATTGAAGAATTCAACAGAATTTTCCAATTACAAGTAAGAGACAAAAGTACGTACCCATCAAGATGAGGGGTAGGCTTAGTTGTTCTTTAGATGACACCAGGGGCAAGAATTTAATAAAAGAAAGATCATATTAGTATCAAGTTGAGAGGGAGAGGGCACAAATTTGGTGTACTATGATAGAAATGAGAAGATATAAACAAAAGGCATTAAACACTGGAACTGCAACAATGTCAATACATTAAAATTTATACAAAAGTTCCAATTAAATTATTACTGTAACAGTACCTTAAATTCAAAGAATTTGTTTAAACAAATATATCCTATATTAGCCTAGTTTTGACTGAGATATTACACCTGTGACAGCACTATACTATATATGGCATGTATGTTCAGAACATTTCTACATAGGAACTATTTTTTCCACCTAAAATATTTGTTACTATGAAACAGGCTAAAGTAGAAAACTTCTTCCAGGCATCCCATTTCTGCATGAGGAATGTTTTTATATGGAGACACTTTCAATAATGTGAGCCATCATTGGCAGTACAGTGTAGACTCAGGTTCATTCATCAACCAGGCCATAGCTTCTTCTCATTAATAAGAGATGCCATGTTGTTCAGCTTCAGAAGTACAATGCTCCTGAAGTAGTTGGGATTATACCAATTTATTCTTTCTGCAAATCTCTCTAAACCTCTTTACCACTGAGCAAATAAAATGTTCTAGTGTACATTTATTTTTGAAAAGGCAGCTTATACTTCATAAAAAATTGAAGGTAAAGAAGCAAAGTTGAGGAAAAGATTTCTGAAGGCACTGTAGTCCTCACTATATTATTCAACCTATACTTTAATTTAACAGCAGCTGGTAAACTTGTGGCCACTGAGTTCACACTGGAGCTTATTAAAGAAGATTAATATTTTTATTATAATGAAGGAAAACTCATGTATTTTTGGGGTGTTTTAAAGTCCAGTTATTTCATTCCCTGAGATGATATTGACACTTCCCTTCCTTGTCCTGAGCAGACATTAAAGACTTATCAGGGAGGCTTCCCCATTCACCTGTTAAACTTCTGCCCATACTATGAGAGGCAGGGGAGGTCTACCAAGCACAGGCCTGTCCTTAGTTTCATAATGAATAGAATTGTAAAAATAGCATCTTCTGTTACGTCTGGAATATTCAACAATACTTCTTGTAAACAAACATTAACTTGCTCTGACAATCAGACAGTATATGTACTAAATAAGCATTATCCACTTTCAGCTACTATCACTATCTAGCCCTTAAAAATCTCAGTTATTACACACTAAAATGAATGGTCTTTTATGCAGGCATCGATTAGGTCGCAGCCACTTAGCTTCTACAGTGCTGCAGCACCCTACACACAGCTCTTTTCTGAGTTACAAGACTGTAATAGCTCCTCCTATTTCACAGGAGATGTTGATTCTAACACAGAGTGTGGCTATCTGTAATTCTATTTATTACTTCCAGTTTGGAATAGAATAAAACAGATACAGTAGATACACCATTTACCTCTAAGAACAGGGAGCTTAACATTGTAATTGTGGTCCCTCTTGGCATAACAGTCTTTGAAATAAAGTGGCAGAGAGAATTACAGTGCTTTGTAAGTAGCAGAAGGAGCACAGTAAAGAAACTGTAGTGCAAAAAAACCTGAGGTGAGGTTTGCTATCACTCACCTATATTTCAACACTAGCAAGAACTATATTTTTTATGGTGCTTTGCATTATGTGGTAAACCTTTATGGTTTTTATCTGGAATATGCTTTTAATGAGTATGTGGAGGAGAATCAGTTGCTTGCAATTACAAGTAGAGGCAAGTATTACGTTGTGGGACTGAGATTTCAGGGATGAGAAGGCCTATTAATATTATACTTTATTGCTTCTGGTTTCTCTCTCTCCCAGAAGAATTACAATGGCTTTACCAGCTTGTATTTTGATCTTTGATCTGCCTGTGATGTTAAATGCTGGGTTGAGTAATATTCTCTCTCTCGTCCCTAAATGTGTTTGGATGGGAATGCTGACCTGCTGTATATAATCAAGACTTGGATTGTGCAGGATTAATCTCTTCAGATGCGCTCTCCTGTTCAGTACCCCAACAGATTATAAAGTCAGGAAGTAGCAATTCCTATAGACCAGCTTTCCTCAACCTGGTACTTCCATCATTCCTAACCAGGGGGGCAATGAGCTGCTGTCTGGGAATTCAGGAAGTTGTAATCTAACAACAGAATCTGAGGATCTAAGATTCAGGAAGTCTGTACCTATTTTGCAGACTCAATGCATGGACACAGTAATGGAATAAATGAGCTTAGTCTAGAAAAGACGGAGTACTTGTAGCACATTATTTTGTCCCAAATGAAGGATATTCAATTTGTTTTAGAAAAAATTGTATCCCTCTTAACAGTTCAAGCCTGGGGATGCTTGTTCATTGACATGTTTGTCAGAGGTATAATAATTCTCTGTGGCATGAAATGTGTTTTACACGTTTAGACTGGTAGGTCAATTATGACCCAACTTGGATAGAAATAGTCTGGCTTCATTAGCCCATGTCCTGATAGCCTTTCATTTAGATCGGTCAATGTGTGTGCCTTCACTGGCTCTTGGGCCCAATGCCAAGTGTTGTCACTGTCAAAGCAGGGGAGACTGCTTACAGACTGGAGAGAAAAGAGCACCTTCTCTATTATCACAAGCCGCGGTATTACTATCAAAGAATCCTCACATTTTATGGCATGTTGAGTTGTTACTCAGGAGCAAGACTTTTGGTAGTAGCTTACAGTACACCTTTAATAGAAAAGTCCACCTGGAGGCTCCTCTATTATATTTTAGGCATCAAGGAAAAAAACATTTTTATTATATTGTTGAGTTTTTTACTGCTCTTATATTAATGTAATATTTTGTGCTTTTAGTTTTACATACTTGGCATTTTAGGCATTTTGTGATGGCTGTTGTTTTTGCTGGGTTTTGATATACAGTACTCTTTTTGAAATAATTTTTAATTTTTTTCTAATTGTATTTCTGTTTATCTTGTGTATTAGCCTCATATAGATCTCCCATAATTCTTAGAAATAGTTAAATAAAAGCATGTTCTAAAGGTATTTATACTTTGTAAACAGAAAGCTATTTCAACAATTCAAAGTTCTTACAATTTAAATCATAAGGAGCTCCATCCAAATGATGGAGCTAGCATGATACTTACATAAAAAACTGTGAACCATTTGTATCTTTCCCTCTGTTGGCCATTGAAAGGAGAAATTCTTTGTTGTGCTTTACAGCAAAGCTTTCATCTAGAGAAAGCGTTTCAATTACTTCAAAAATCCAAGTTATTACCTTGACTGGCATTTTTTTAGCATTTTAAATTAGGATTGTCAAGCTGCACAAATGTATCATTGCAGTGCCAAAGAGTATTCAAGTAGATAAAACTAAAGACAGAGATGTATACTATAATTCCGAGTCTAATGGACAAAAATATAAATATTATTTGATTAATACTGTTGAATTGGCATTATCATATGATAAATGAATGCAGAAATACAACTGAATACTAATTCATTAATCTGTCAAACAAGAACAGAAGACCTGTCAATGTCTCATTCCTATTATCCAAAAAGACAGGTGAATTTTTGTGGAAAAAAAAACCTCATTGTTTTGCTACATGCAGTTTATAAAAATGTGCCAATTTTGTACTGCTGAAAGAAATACTGTATTGCTATTTAAAAAATACTTCATGAATAGCCCTTTTTTTCAAAAAAAGGTAATTTGGAAATTTAAAACAAAAACAAATTTCAATAACTTGAGCAACAGACTTGCTTGTAACATCTTTGTATCATAAAAGAGTCTTATCTAACTTCCAGTAATAGCCTTTTAATACCATCAGCTCACATTTCTGTGAGGCGATGGTTAATACATCCTTGGGAGAGGGGGTGTTTCCAGCTGCTTTCAAGGAGGCGCTGGTGCACCCCCTCCTCAAGAACCCATCACTGGACCCTACTGTATTGGACAATTTCCGTCCTGTCTCCTACCTCCCCTTTTTGGGGAAGGTGGTTGAGAAAGTGGTGGCTTTGCAACTCGAGGATCCTGGATGACACGGATTATCTGGACCCCTTCCAGTCAGGTTTCAGGCCGGGATATGGGGTGGAAACTGCATTGGTCGTGCTTACGGATGATCTCTGGTGGGAGCGGGATGGAGGGAGTGCATCCATCCTGGCTCTTCTCGACCTCTCAGAGGCTTTCGATACCATCGACCATGGTATCCTTTTGGGGCGGCTCAGGGAGTTCGGGGTGGGCGGCGTAGTTTTGCGCTGGTTCACCTCCTTCCTCCAGGGCCGGTCCCAATCGGTGGTAATAGGAGATGAGAGATCCAACCCTCGCCCCCTCTTCTGTGGGGTGCCGCAGGGTTCGGTTCTCTCCCCTCTCCTATTTAATATCTACATGAAACCACTGGGTGAGATCATCCGCCACCACGGGAGGAGGTATCATCAATATGCCGATGATACTCAATTATATATCTCTATCCTGGGTGAGTAAGTGATGGTGGCTGCCCTTTCTCAATGCCTGGGGGCTGTGGGGGCATGGATGGGGAACAACAGGCTTCGACTGAACCCTGGTTAAGACGGAGTGGTTGTGGATTGATGGCTCCTCTGGATCCAAGAAGTTAACATCTCTAGTTCTGGATGGGGTTGCACTACCCCACTCAGACCCAGTGTGGAATCTGGGGGTCCTTCTGGACTCACGGCTCATGCTCGAAGAGCAGGTGGCAGCCGTGGCCAGAAGGGCCTTTGCACAGCTTCGTGTTGTGCGCCAGTTACGCCCTTTCCTGGATCAGGATGCCCTCCGTACAGTCACTCATGCCCTGGTCATCTCCCACATAGACTATTGCAATGCGCTCTACATGGGGCTACCCTTGAAGAGTATCCGGAAGCTCCAACTGGTCCAGAATGCAGCTGCGCGCGCAGTTATTAGTGCCCCAAGATTGGCACATGTGACACCTCTGCTGCGCCGGCTGCACTGGGTGCCAGTATGCTTCCGGGTCCAATTCAAGGTGTGGGTTATCACCTTTAAAGCCCTACATGGCATGGGACCAGGTTACCTGAGGGACTGTCTCATCCCTATAACATCAAACTGTCCCACTCGGTCATGCAGAGAGGGCATGCTGCGGACCCCGTCGGTAAGGGAGTTTCACTTGGCGGACTCCAGAAGGTGGGCCTTCTCTATGGCGGCGCCCGCCCTTTGGAACATTCTACCCCCGGAGGTGAGGCAGGCCCCATCGCTCCTGGCCTTCCGGAAGAACTTAAAGACCTGGTTTTGCCGCCTTGCCTGGGATGGGAAGGGTAACAGCTTCTCCCGGGGATGGCTGGTCCCATAGAGCCCTTTTAAAAATAATTGTATTGCCTCTTGGATTTTATTTTTAATTTATTTGTATTTATATGCATATGTATTGCATTTTTATTCATTTTTAATTATTGACTCTGTAAACCACCCAGAGTCCCCTTCGGGGGAGATGGGGCGGTGATATAAATTGAATTATAAATAAAAATAAATAAAATTTCTAGGAGTATGAAAAGAACTCTGATCGGTCAGTCAGAACCAGCATTCAGCCATCTAGTTTTTACAGAGAAAGACAGAAACAGTAAGGTCCATTCATTGGCCTGCTTGATCCAACTGCCAATTAGCATTCACCTTTCTGTCAAACTACCTGTTCAAGCTAAAGATATGTCAAATGACTGGAATGATGTTCTATCTCTCTCCTCAGATGTGAGCACGTTTGCAACGAGGGCTGGTTTGTTAACTACCAATGAAATGGTTAAAGCTGGGCTTGGCAAAGGGAAGTTAAATGGAGATGAGATACAAGACTGTCACACACCTCAAGAAGAAAGAACTTACTACCTTAAGAGAAGTAGAAAAAGAGGTGAGTTGGTATGCCACTGATTATGAGATCACATGAGGCCAGACTTTTAAAGTTCTAAAATAACTGAACAGTTTATGATCCTCATTCTGACAACCTAAAATAGATCATGATCCTTAATAAAAGTTATTTTGTAGATCAAGAGCCATAAAATATGTTGTTCCTAATATGTTCTTAACACAATGATGGAGTTGCAGGCTAACCTGATAAGAAATGGTTCTTACCTTCAAAAAAGCCACCATAAATTGATTCTCCTCCTCTCCCATTTCCTTGTATGGAAAGAAAAATATACTTCTAAGAAAAGATCATGCAAACTTTAATATATTTATAGTCAAATTGAATGTCTTCACAGAAGAGATATTGTTATGGCGGAAGTAACAGAAAGATAGTCTGTTATTTTCCCATCAGTCTAAATAATTTAAGGCAGACATTAATGAAAGCAGAATGAGAGTGTTCTAATTTTTCTTACATTTTTTACAAATTAATTCAGATTTTTTTAAAAAGAAGGAAAAATTGGCAGTATTTAGTAAAATCTTTAGAAAAGCATTTTGCTTCAGAACATCATAGAAATTCATTCATAAACTTAGACAAGAGACTATCATCCTGAGTTTTTTCTCCACAAAAAATAGAGATCACAATTATTTAAATACTATAAATGCTTTGTTTACATTTCAACAATCACAGGCAATAATCTGGAACAAGTAATGTCATACCTTCACTGAAGTCACCACCTTGGATCATGAAATCTTTCACAACTCTATGAAACAAACAACTTTTGTAATGCAGTGGTTTCTGGGTTGATTTTCCAATACCTTTTTCACCTACAAAGAGGAAATAGTTTAATTCATACTAATCTTTAATGACAGAATCTCACACAATGAAATACAAGTAAAAATTGTAAACCAGCTTTTGGTGTTTATTAAAACTCTAAATGCTAAGCCTATAAAAGAAAAAAGGGCATACAGTATTAACAACGATAGTTAAATAAAAAGAACCAAATAAAATATTATTTGATTCAGTGAAGTGTCTCCATAATAGGCAAAATCCACATAACTGCGCCCACTCATTACGTCATACAGGTAGTCCTCATTTAGCAACCATAATTGGTTCCAGCAAAATGGTCGCTAAGTGAATCATGTGACAGACGGGGGGCTGCGAAGATTACTGGTGGCTGCCATCTCATTTAGATAAAAGTTCTTTCATGCAGCAATGCCAGTGTTACTCTCACTCTGGCATGCATTGTTGTCAGGCACAGAAATTTGGGCCTAAGTGTGCGCATTGATCGGAAAACGATTTTTTACTATCATTTATTACCATCGTTTATTTGCGAACAGTTGTTATCCGAGGCAGTTGCTAAACGAGGACTATCTGTATAACAAAGTGCTCTGAAACTACAGTTAACTTCTAAAATGTCAGGCACCACTACCCAAGAATAGGTTTGTTTGCATTTTGTTTCAGACAGAGGCAACCTAGCTGTAGAATGCTGAAGAAATACCAAAACAAAAGCTACAGTTGCTTTTCTCTGTGTGCCTCAGTGCACAATTGAATTAAGGAGAGGCCCCTGCATATCGCTGATGGTGTGGTTTAGGGGAAAGTCAAAATATGTACAGCTTAAGAGACATCGTATTGTCAGTAAGCAGTAAGCATGAGAGTACTGTTCCAACCATTAAGTTTGGCTCAGTTCTGTTTAGCAGTTTGGGCAAGAATCTGCTTCAAGTCAGACCTTGTTTTACTTTCAGAGAAATAAAAGCAGGAGTTTGGGAGTAAGGCTCTTTTAATGTACAACTTATTTATTTTTAAGAAAGTGCCTGTAGCTCTATTGTTTTTGAATGGAATTGAATGACATGCGCAGGTACTATTGCCACATCACTGAGCTAAATCCAACCCAAATTACTTGAGCAACTATCCATGCAGCAGTCATAAAGAGGCACTGTATTAGCTCCAAGACTTCCTGCAATATGGGAGGGATGGATGGATGGATGGATGGATGGATGGATATGGGGATGGGGACGGAGATAGATAGATAGATAGATAGATAGATAGATAGATAGATAGATAGATAGATAGATAGATAGATAGATAGATAGATAGAGATAGATCAGAGCTTTCCAAACTGTGTGTCGGGACACGTTAGTGTGTCGGCTGCAGTGTCTGGGTGTGTCAAAGCTGCTGCTGCCTCCGAGCCCTGCCAGGATTCCATGCAGGTCCTAGTGCCTGCCTTGTGCCTTGCTGCCTCCAAACCTGCCCTGCCAGGATTCCACACGGGTCCTAGTGCCTGCCTTGTGCCTGGCTGCCTCCAAACCTGCCCTGCCAGGATTCCACGCAGGTCCTAGGGCCTGCCTTGTGCCCTGTTGTAAGAGTGTGTTGCGAAATGATGCATGTCTAAAAAGTGTGTCACCAACATGAAAAGTTTGGAAAGCTCTGAGATAGATAGATAGATAATTACATTGGTTTGACATTATCTTTCAACTGATCCTTTTCAAGCTGTGTATAATGGGAAAACCTGAATTGTGATAATTTTGCTTTTCTTATCTTTGCATAGGCCATGCATGCCAAATTCTTTCTTCCGTCCAATAGGCAGAATAAGTCAGTGGTTTTTTAAACAAATATCTATTTATTCTGTTTTTCTCCCCACTATGGATCTCAAACCCACAACTGAAAGTCGATGAAGTAAAGAATAGATTATATCTAAATTTACCCTCATCAATAAACTTTGACAAATGACATTATTTTGTATTAATGGATAGAACAATCCATAAATGGATTGTCATGCTCCAGCATGACAGTGGAGGTTAAGTTTTTGTGTAGTCCTGATGATCAATGACAGGGCCATGTTTACTGTGGTAAGATGTGGGCAAGTGTCTTCTCTAAGAACCTAAGTGAGACTTGGAGTTAGTCAGAACTAACAAAATTCCTCTGAGCTCCAGCATGACAGTGGAGGTTAAGTTTTTCAGACTTAGAATTGTCCACAGTTTTCCCTGTCTTTCTGGTTGCAGAAGGAGACACCTAGAATGCTCTGAAAACTTTAACTAATCTAAGGGCTTCCACATTTCAGTACAACACCAAGATAGAGCAGAGCCATCATGACCATGTTTTAAAATTGCTAAAGTGTGTGACACTTAACAAATAGTGATTAAGCCATTTTATATGTATGAATTAATACTAAAATACTTCAAAATAGTTCATAAACAAATATATTTATATTTACCAAGCTTAAAATAAATGTGTAATATTCTGTTAGATTTTTATGCACCTTGTGATATTATTCTTAAGAACAATTAAATCAGCATTAGACTTATATAGCAAATTTATTTATTTTATTTATTAAATTTATACACTGACCATCTCACTATGGAAGTGACTCTGGGTGGCTATGCAATTTATGCAAGTAAGGAAAAATATCTACAAACCTGTACAAAGGCAGCGAAAATTCTCACATGTCTTTGGGCAAACATCTGAAAATAACTCAAAGACAACTCTTCCAGCTAAAATTAAAAAAAATATATATAATTACATTTACATTCACTATCTTTAAGGATGCAAGTTTTCACACATGAAAATAAACCACTTATTCTAAATCAGTTCACCTATGCATTTTAAGATTGGCTCAACATTGAATGTTAAAACCAGCAGTCTTACCAGGGGTATTATTGATGGCTATGTCAAAAAAACACCGAGGTCTTTGGGTTTTCACTCCCATGGCTTCAGAATGTTATATCTGAAACAGAAAGACAAATCATAAGGAAACTTGATTATGGCATATTAATAAATAAAGTATAGTAGGTAAGATATTACAAGGTTTTACTATTTCTTGCAGAGAAAAATATATAAATATAGACAATAATATTGCCCAGAAAATATACTGCTCAAAAAAATAAAGGGAACACTGAAATAAGACATCCTAGATCTGAATGAATGAAATATTCGTATTAATTACTTTGTTCATTACATAGTTGAATGTGCTGACAACAAAATCACACAAAAAGCAATGGAAATCAAATGTAAGCAACCCCTGGAGGTCTGGATGTGGAGTTACACTCAAAAATTAAAGTGGAAAAGAACACTACAGGCTGATCCAACGTTGATGTAATGTCCTTAAAACAAGTCAAAATGAGGCTCAGTAGTGTGTGTGGCCTCCACGTGTCTGTATGACCTCCCTGCAACGCCTGGGCATGCTCCTGATGAGGTGGCGGATGGTCTCCTGAGGGATCTCCTCCCACACCTGGACTAAAGCATCCCCCAACTCCTGGACAGTCTGTGGTGCAACGTGGCGTTGGTGGATGGAGCGGGACATGAAGTCCCAGATGTGCTCAATTGGATTCAGGTCTGGGGAACGGGCGGGCCAGTCCATAGCATCAATGCCTTCGTCTTGCAGGAACTGCTGGCACACTCCAGCCACATGAGGTCTAGCATTGTCTTGCATTAGGAGGAACCCAGGGCCAACCGCACCAGCATATGGTCTCACAAGGGGTCTGAGGATCTCATCTCGGTACCTAATGGCAGTCAGGCTACCTCTGGCGAGCACATGGAGGGTTGTGCGGCCCCCTAAAGAAATGCCACCCCACACCATTACTGACCCACTGCCAAACCGGTCATGCTGGAGGATGTTGCAGGCAGCAGAACGTTCTCCACGGCGTCTCCAGACCCTGTCACGTCTGTCACGTGCGCTCAGTGTGAACCTGCTTTCATCTGTGAAGAGCACAGGGCGCCAGTGGCGAAGTTGCCAATCTTGTGTTCTCTGGCAAATGCCAAACGTCCTGCATGGTGTTGGGCTGTAAGCACAACCCCCACCTGTGGACGTCGGGCCCTCATACCACCCTCGTGGAGTCTGTTTCTGACCATTTGAGCAGCCACACGCACATTTGTGGCCCACTGGAGGTCATTTTGCAGGGCTCTGGCAGTGCTCCTCCTGTCCCTCCTTGCACAAAGGTGGAGGTAGCGGTCCTGCTGCTGGGTTGTTGCCCTCCTACGGCCTCCTCCACGTCTCCTGATGTACTGACCTGTCTCCTGGTAGCGCCTCCATGCTCTGGACACTACGCTGACAGACACAGCAAACCTTCTTGCCACAGCTCACATTGATGTGCCATCCTGGATGAGCTGCACTACCTGAGCCACTTGTGTGGGTTGTAGACTCCGTCTCATGCTACCACTAGAGTGGAAGCACCACCAGCATTCAAAAGTGACCAAACCATCAGCCAGAAAGCATAGGAACTGAGAAGTGGTCTGTGGTCACCACCTGCAGATCCACTCCTTTATTGGGGATGTCTTGCTAACTGCCTATGCTTTCCGCCTGTTGTCTATTCCATGTGCACAACAGCATGTGAAATTGATTGTCAATCAGTGTTGCTACCTAAGTGGACAGTTTGATTTCACAGAAGTGTGATTGACTTGGACTTACATTGTGTTGTTTCAGTGTTCCCTTTATTTTTTTGAGCAGTGTATTTTGGTTGGATTATATTTATGGGCTCTAAAATGAACTGAGTACTAAATATTTATATTTAGGAATGACCACATTGGGCAAGCCCAAACTGTGTAACAATCAACTTTCAATTCCTTGTGTGATCATCCCTCTAACACTGGGGAAGAGGGGGAGGAAAAGCAGAACAATGATATGCCAAGCAATGAACATATTATGACCTTTTCCTTCCATCTCTCCTTTACCACTCTTACCATTCCCTTACAGGTATACCAGAAGGTGATAAGGCAGAGACCGAATTACAGGATGAAAGAACCACTCAACAATGCAAAGTAAGTAAGTTTTCCATAAAATATTTCAGTTCAAAACTTTTTGGAGGATTCTCTTAACGTTTAAAACTTACTGAAATTGGATTTCTCCAGGTTATCAATTTATATTTTATAACCAAAATATATATTTAGAATATTTTACAACTGTAGGTTTTTTTTTCAAGAGTCCAAAGTATCTGAACTATTGGATCAGAATAACTTAAGAAGGTTTAAACATTATATTTAAAAGTTGGAATACCTATAAAAACTCAAAATAGTTAACATGATAAAACATTCCTAGAAGGCTGTGGACGATACATATAGATACCAAAATTTCCTAATTACAGTATAAACATCTAGAAGAAGCCAATTAGTCTTCAAATTGCAAGATTCGATTTGGAGTGTATCCATTCATTGTTACTAATTTTATAAAACAATGCATTTCTAGATGGAAAAGTCTATGGGAAAATACTAGAATGAAAAGTTTTCCCACTGTATGTCACTACCAGCACCATATGTGTATTTATACTATCGTTTAGAAAGCAATGATAATTGCTGATGGATGTACTGGCTCCCAGATCTTGTGATCTCACCTATTTTGGCTTTTTCTTTTTTTATTTACTTGCAGCTGTCCAGGGATCTGTAAGATTTATTCCCAGGTAATTATATATAAGGCCACAAAGGCTGAAATCTACCAGGCTTCTTAGTTGCCTGTCCCTTGTGCCTTTTTGAAGAATATTCTACAAATAGTTTCTGTGAAATTGTAGCATCTTTCATAAGACAATTTATGTTAAAAAAACCAGGATTACAAATTAGAAGGGAAGAATCACAATGGAACCATAAAACCAACAAAACTGCATATAAAGATGGTGTCAATCTGATTATGAATATATATGGCTAAGACTTAGCTGAGATGCCATGACTGTATAGCAGGGCTTTCCAAAGTTTTCCCGCGGCGACACACCAACCGCCGTTGGTGTGTCGCCGCGGGAAAACCCGGAAGTGCCGCCATTGCGGCAGCGCGCAAAAACCCGGAACCTTTCAGGTTTTTGCGCGCCGCTGTTGGTGTGTCGCCGCAGGAAAACCCAGAAGCGCTGATGATGATCAGTGCTTCCGGGTTGTGTGGCGACACACCAGACTGTGTGTGGCGACACACTTTTGTGTCGCGACACACAGTTTGGAAAGCTCTGCTGTATAGTATATATGAGACTGTGGCTTGATTCAGATCACACTTAGCTGGAGCAGGAAAGGCAACTAGCAATCAGTTTTTTAACATTCAGAGAAAAAACAGGATTTAAGTATTCCCTATACACCAGGATTACAAACTATGGTTTGACTCCAGTACATAATGCTGAATGGAGCACCTTCAAGGTACAGTATCTTCTTTGAAGCTATGCACTGATCCTGCCCTGCTTCAACAAACCTGAAAACATGGCATCAGAACCAGGTCACTCTGGTTTGTTTATTACAACATTAATCTATAAAATTACATAGAAAGAGTAGATGTAAAAACTGCATGTGGGTGCAAACTCTGGTTTGGATTTGCAATGAGCTATGGCTAGTATTAAGTAAATGTAGAAAAGAATGGAATATATGGAAATGTATAGTGTTACATCAATCCTACCTTACAAAGGCACAAAGTAAATTAATTTTTTGCATAATTATGAATCCAGAAAAGGCAAAAACTTTTAGAAGCTGATAGTCAAAATGTGGTTTCCCCAGCATAATATAAATCACATCATCTCCCTATTTCATCTATCACTCTGCTCACGCTAGTCTATACACTTCCTTAAATATAAATCCAATAAATAAATAAATAAATAAATAAATAAATACATACATACATACATACATACATACATACATACTGATAGATCAATCTACTTAAGATTGGTCTCATGCCCCCTCTAGTTGGTATTATTTCACATGAGACAGGACAAACTCTGATGAGGCATCATATGCCAAAACATGGAGAATTAGCCAAGTTCCAGTCTAAGCAATTTCTAGGTTAAAGCTAAAGACAAGGAAATAAACAATGGCTGAATGTTAGTTCCACTTCTTGCATAATGTAAAACTGTTTGATAAGCACATTTACCAGTTCATTGAATGCAAACTATAAACTACAGTAGCCTTAATCCATCAAGATATGTTCCTTTCACTGAGAACTGAAGTCTATAAATTAGTTATTTTTTTCTGCAAGTTAAAACTAGTATATTTTAAATTAGTATTAATTGAAGGGATTAATTAATTAAATTAGTATTATTTATTCTAAATATCATATCAAAATTTCCAGAGTTCTCTAGATCATGACAGAGACACTATTAATGTGAAGAGAAATAAGGTCAAAGAACTAAGTAGAGCGCTCCACGCTGCTTTCCCTCTTGAACTTCTTACTAGTTGGATGCTACATTTTCAACTATTTAGCTTACACAAGAAAGCCAGAAACCATGTCATTTTTGATTACTGACTTATTCCCATATAATACGAATTTATGCTTTATGCAACTGTATGGAAATTGTAATGAATCTGCAATGAATGACTGTTATTCCAACTTTGCAAGCAGAGATAGACGAAGTATGAAATAACAACACTTCTTACTCAGTGGTTTTTGTTTTCAAAAATTCATTTCTTAAAAAAAATATTCATATCCTCTTATACAATATTTGTATTAACATGTTCAAGACTTTGCACTGAGTGATGTATACTCAGTATGAGAAGTTATATTTATAACCCTATTTGGATATTGCAATAAATACAAATTATTTTGAATTTTGGTTTATCAAAAAAAAAAGCAAGCGTGCTGATATATATCGTGTGTCCATTTTGGTTCCACCAGTGAGTCTCTAACCAGAATTTATGATTTAATCCTTTCCTAACGAAGCCAGATTCTTAAACCAGAAAAAAATCTGACCTATGATTCTGGTTTATTACATGAACAAGCCAGGATCACAATTCAGTAGAAAATTAAACAAACCACAGTGCTTTTAGGTTTGTTTAGCTAATCGCAATGATATCAAGTAGGGATGTGCAAGGAACAGCTAGTTTTGGTGGTTTGTAACTGCTTCATTTACGTTTGTTCTGGATGTGGAAAGAAATGGGTCTGTTTTGTTCCTGATATGAACAAAATAGATTATGCTTCAAGCAGAAGTGTTTTGAGGGGAAGAGAAAGAGTGGGAAAAAGCCAAGGACATCAGCAGTAGCTGAGAAGCAGGAAAGAGAGGCGGGGCAAGGCACTGGGAAGATGGGAGTGAGTAGGCTGGTAGGATATGCTGCCCTGCTGAGTCCACTGCAATAAGGCACAGGCCAGAATGTGGATGGCAATAGCTGATGAGAGGGAGAGAAGGGAAGGTGCTAGGACAGAGCTTTCCAAACTGTGTGTCGGGACACGTTAGTGTGTCGGCTGCAGTGTCTGGGTGTGTCAAAGCTGCTGCTGCCGCCTCCGAGCCCTGCCAGGATTCCGCGCAGGTCCTAGTGCCTGCCTTGTGCCTCCAAACCTGCCCTGCCAGGATTCCGCGCAGGTCCTAGTGCCTGCCTTGTGCCTTGCTGCCTCCAAACCTGCCCTGCCAGGATTCCGCGCAGGTCCTAGTGCCTGCCTTGTGCCTTGCTGCCTCCAAACCTGCCCTGCCAGGATTCCGCACAGGTCCTAGTGCCTGCCTTGTGCCTTGCTGCCTCCAAACCTGCCCTGCCAGGATTCCGCGCAGGTCCTAGTGCCTGCCTTGTGCCTTGCTGCCTCCAAACCTGCTGTGATTCCGCACAGGTCCTAGTGCCTGCCTTGTGCCCTGCTGTAAGAGTGTGTCGCGAAATGATGCATGTCTAAAAAGTGTGTCACCAACATGAAAAGTTTGGAAAGCTCTGTGCTAGGAGGATCAGTGGATTTTGGAAGTGGTTTGCCATTACTTCCTTCCTAGGGCTGTGTGTGTGTGACTGGCCCAAGGTCACCCAGCTGGCTTTGTCCCCAAGGCAGGACTAGAACTCACGGTCTCCCAGTTTTTAGCCTGTTGCCTTAACCACTACACCAAGCTGGCTCTCTGTCTGGACTTTACCTATTTTTTTGGACATATTTACCATATTTTTTGACGTATTTGTCAATAAAACTTTTCTAGACAAGTAAATGTGGCAAACAAAAGGAATACTGAATAATGGCTCCCATCTATTTAACAGCAGTGACAATTATCATACCAGTGATAGTGTTTACAGAAGTGTGATCTCCAGTTATGGGGAAGACTCCCCTCATCCTGCTGATTATCATTAAGATACACTACTCTTCAAAACTGTAACCTTAATTCCCAATGCCTTATGTAATTGCAAACATGTGAAACAGAAATGGATATATTTGCTTTGTCTTTCTCATTTATTTATTATTCAAATTTATATAGCTGCCCTTCTCATACATATGACTCTGGGAAGCTTACAAGCAATAAAAACAACAAAAAAGAACAATAATAATAATAATAATTTGATAACAAGGAAAAATATATAAAAGCATATAAAAAACCATCATAAAATGCATAAAACAGCCAAGGTAATCCCATTCATCAAAAAAATTAGTACAGCCACTGCACCATCTCCACCACACAATCTGGGTCCCCGTGCCCGTTGGCAACCCATGTCTTCAGGGCCTTGCAAAAAGCCAGCAAGGTCGGCACCAATTTAATCTCGGGGTGTGTGTGTGTGATGTTCCACAGGGCAGGTGCCATAGCAGAAAAGGCTCTCTTCCTGGGTCCTGCCAGACAACACTCCCTGGCTGATGGGACACGCAACATGCCCCTCCTGCTGGACCAGATAGGACGGGAAGATGTAATCGGCAGTCCCTCAAATAACCCCGCCCCATGCCTTTCTTACATAGGAGCCAAGCTAAACCAAGTTTTTAAAGGTGAGGATATAACTGTTTATATGCAACAAATTCCCTTAATACTGTATGTACCTGAAGGAAAAACTCAGTTTCATTTACTTTAAAGGTGGTTCATCTTAGCTTTGCTGAGCATAGATAATGAAAAGTTTTCTGTCTAACTTCCAGTAGTATTGAAAATCCTTAAATTCAGGATTTTCCTAATTTTTTTTTTGTTAAGTACAGTATCAATTACCAGTTTTCATTGGCTAACAGTAGCCCTGCTGGATCACACAGAAAATCCTATCTAGCCTAGTGTCTTGTTTCTTAGAGCAACTAACTAGAAGCCTGATTAAAACAAACTGGAAACTAAGGCAGACTGTGTGGGTTTTTCTGATACTTAGAGGCACAATATACAAACTGTGATGTGAGTTTGGGGAGAACATGTAAATCAAATTTTCTGAAATTTCCACTGCTCTAAATAATTGAGACCTTGTTAGCATGTTATCTGACATACATTTAATAAACCAGTATTCTGAAGAAGCCAAGTAAGATGAGTGGCCTGCTTTCCCATATTGACAGCAGAACTCCTTCCCCTGTCATAAGGACAGAGCAGGCCATTAATTTCATGGAAGGCTGAGAAGATGCTACTCACTCTTGTGCATAATGTTTCTTGTGTCTCAGAGGCAGTTTAGGCAACTTACAGTAAATAACTTTACATTTTTACACATTGTAAAAAGGGTTTTACAAAAAGTTTGATATTTACAAAGAAAGTTTTACAAAAAATGATTCTTTTCTAATAGTCAAACATTGTAATATTAGACTGGGTGGATCAATAAAAAGCACTTAGTGTGGTTTAAATGTTCTCTTCAAACAAACCTAAGCTACTCCTATTTTTTAAGAATGTTTGTTAAGTATTTTAAACATGATACTAGCAACATAATTTTATGGCTTCTATACTCACCTCATAGCTATATTTAAACAGAAAAAGTAAAATATACAGTTCTCAATGCTCTAGCCCAGGAGTTTCAAACTCATGGATCGTAGGCCAAATGTGGCCCTTCAAATAATTTTCTGCAGCCTGAAACAGTACTTTAAGAGGAAAGAATAAGCCCAACATGGCATGCATCTCTTAGCTGGTGAGATCTACACCAAAAGTAGGCAGTAGTGCTCCCTGATGACTTAAATGGGTACTAACAAGTGAGGTGAGAGAGCAACCAAGTTCAGCAACCTGTTACCTTACTGCTGACAATCTGTCCTACTGTGCGTACAGTGAGGGAGGTATTTTCTATTGTTCTGGGTCCTAGGTGAGCTGGCTCCCTCTGGTTCTCTACCTCCTCATCTCCATTAATCTGTCCAACTAATTTGCGCTTGCCAGGCAACAGGCAAAGATGTACAAGACTATGGCATTCACTGGGTTCATTGCAATTGTTGATGCCCACAGCTCCAAGTTAAGAAGAAAGTGTGGCTTCACTCCTGAGCAGGGCAGGCAGAGGGGTGGCTCAACTCCTAGGCTTGGATCAAGGCACTAGCCAGGGCTGAGGCCTGCTCTTCCCTACCTATCTGCTTTTCCTACCACCCCCATGCGGCAGCTCCTCGTTATCGGCAGCAGCTATCCAGGTCTACTTCAGGTGGCTTCCTGCGTCAACCTTGCTACCTCCTTCCTGTGTGCCTCAGGTAGAGGAGAGGCCCTATATAGGGAGACAATGGCAGGATCCATGAACCCAGTGCAGAGTGATGGCTCAAGCCCAGCTCTGGCAGGAAGTACTTCTGTCTGGAGTTTCAATGCTCCCACATTACAATGGGGTTGCTGGGGACCCTTGTGCAAAACCAGCAACATTACTATCTTAACTCAGCGGTCCCCAACCTTTTTGGCACCAGGGACTGGTCGTGGAAGAAAATTTTTCCACGGACCGGGGCGGGCGGGGTTTGCAGGTGGGAGCCAATCACATGCACCAGGGTGCGGGGTTTGCAAGCGGGAGCCAATCACACGCACCAGGGGGCAGGGTTTGCAGGCGGGAACCCCGCGGCCCACTTCCTAACAGGCTGCAGCCCACTAGTGGGCCACGGCCCACAGGTTGGGGACCCGTCTTAACTGCTCTCCACCACATACCCAGTTCTACCGGCAACAACAATCCAAACTATCACTGCACAGCTATCACTGTGGCTGAAGTGGCTAAAGTTAATAGCACCCAGAATGAAAAGTATTGCAATCTTTCAACTGTTTTCATTTCCCTTTTCTGTATCATTTCTAATATTACAATATCTTATTTAAGAAGGAACAACTGGAAGCTTATACATTATTCCAGATGTGGCTGATTATTTCCTAAATGTATTGTTGTACTACGTATTTACACTGAGTCTCATGTTTCATTTTATTGTTGGTTACTAGATTTAAAGTTTGCTTTAGGTAAAGGTAAAGGTTTTCCCCCGCATAGTCGTGTCCGACTCTAGGGGGCGATGCTCATCTCCGTTTCTTAGCTGAAGAGCCAGCGCTGTCCGTCGATGCTTCTGTGGTCATGTGGCTGGCATGATGCACGCGGAACGCTGTTACCATCCCACCAAAGCGGTACCTATTTATCTAATTGCATTTGCATGCTTTCGAATTGCTAGGTTCGCAAGAGCTGGGGTGAGTGCGGGAGCTCACTCTGTCGCACGGTGCTCGGGTCTCGAACTGCCGACCTTCTGATCGACAGGCCTGGCATCTTAACCATTGAGCCATCGCGCCCATTTTAAAGTTTAAAGTTGTTAAAGTTTAAAGTTTGCTTTATGCTTTCCTAAATAATTTAGTATCACAAATGTAACTACCAAACCCAAACCAATGGAGTTGAAATAGATCACTTCCAGTACAGCTTGTAATACACTGTGGTACTTAATTCTATCCATTATTATTGAAAGAAGGTAAAAAATTAAACATAATTAAAAAGGAAAGCTAACAAAAAAGAAATTAGAAGAAAAGCAAACAAAAGGAAAAATATTTGGATGAGTATACATGCAGTAGGGGCGTGGTGGCTCAGCGGGTAAGACGCCAGGCTTGTTGATCGGAAGATCGCAAGTTCGGAGGTTCGAATCCCTAGCCCTGCATGCGGAGTGAGCTCCTGCACTCACCCCAGCTCTTGCCAACCTAGCAATTCGAAAGCATGCAAATGCAAGTAGATGTATAGGTACCACTTCGGTGGGTAGGTAACAGCGTTCTGCGCGCGTCATGTGGCCACATGACCGTGGAAGCGTCTTCAGACAACGCTGGCTCTTCGGCTAACAACCGGAGATGAGCACCGGCCCTGAGTCTCGGACACGACTGCACAAATGTGCGGGGGGAACCTTTACCTTTTATACATGCAATATATATAATAGACACTTAAACAATATATTCAATATTACTATCCAGAATGACAGATGTATAAATAAAGATAATCTATTATGAAATGATGAACTTTCAATAAACATATCTTTAATTTCAGGGTTCTTCAATTCTCTCTCCTGTTGTCTGAACTTTTTGGGCAAAGCAAATTCCCATACTGATACTACCAATTTAAAGGAAGATGTACATCAGTTTTCAAATGCCTTATGAAAACAAATGTATCAACTACAAGTATTAGATCAATTCCTTAAAAAATAGATAATAAAACCAACTGCAATAACAACTTATAACAAATGTTGGATGTTTTTCCTGATTTCTTCAAAACTGAGCACTGGGCGCTGAACCTTACTTGCAATCACAACACAAAGTTAACTTGTTTAACAGAACAGACTGCCACTGCTAGATAATCTTCATGGTTCATCCTTCATAAATTGAATTCTGTGTCACAAGGAATTCAAATGAGATTTATCAAATTCAGATCACAAGTCATTCTCCCAAAATTTGTTGAGGCTTTTAAAAGAACCTGTTGCATTTGACATGTCTTTTAAATAATACTGAAGAGATTTCCTTAATTTTAAATGAAGTAGATGTATACCAGTATTCAAATATTGTTAATGATATTAACAATAGGAAACTTAGGAAATAGTGAACTGAGGAAAGAATAATCAAACTGTCATATTTGAAGCCAAGTTAAATTTATGACCAATCCTTCTGCAAAATACATCCAGTAACAGAATTTCCCAACAATAATCAAATCTCTAATTTTATTAAATCTGTCTTCCCACACCTTGTATTGAATACATTTATCCTCATGTTTAAGAAAAGGAGAACTGAGGGAGAAGAGAGAGATCAAGAGCCAATTTTTGCTTCCACTTAGGAAATCCAATGCAAACTTAATTTGTGCCCCTTGGACGTTTTGAATTTCTGAAGATACAAATTGTCATAACTGAAGAACATAAAATTGTACTACTTCATCCAGTAATTATTCTGCAAGATATCCTTTTCAATATCTCCTTACCCCTCAGAATACATTTCCTTATATAATTTGTACTTTTCAAAAAACCACTACTTATGTTTATATAGCAGTTTTTTTTCAGAATTTCAAAATTATAGTATTGTAATAATAAGCAATATGTGAGGATCTATTTTTCAAATAAAGTGCCTCATCTTAGAAAATACAGTAACTGATAGTAGGCAAACTCCTGTAGAGTATGGGAAAATCAGTACAAAAGGAATAACACACAGCCTTAATACAGCTTTTCTGGAGTATTTAAGAGTGATTCCACTTTATCAGTTGATTCATTTAGTTCCTCCCCTTTCCACTGTGTCTGTTCATTTCACCACTTCTTACTCTTTGCATTTTTTTTACCCTTTATTTGGTTATTATTCCGTGCAATTGTCCCATTATCTTTCTTCTGTTTTCCACCAAGTTATTTACGACGAAGCCAACCACTTTCTTTCATTTAAAAAGAACGCTGCTCAAATTAACCTAGATCTGTTTCAACAAACTGGAGGGAAAGGGGGTAGCTTTTATTTTGTTTATTGTAATGCGAGAGGGGCACAGCGGGTTCCTGTCGAGAGACACCCCCCTGCACAGGTTGCCCGAAACAAGCCCCACAAATCACTATTACAATCCGAGACCCCCTTCCCACCCGTTGAAGGCCCCACGTTATCCCTCAGCCCTTCTTCACGAAATTGCCTCTCCCCCTCCTTCTCCCTCGACTTGTTGAGGGGTCGACGCTTCTCTCGTCAAGGCCTTCGGGATCAGCCCTGACTCTGAATGAGAAAAGGCCTCTTCCCCGTTCACCCCACCCCCCGAGTGAGTGTGAGGCAGATTCAAACTGGAAGAGATCGAGCCCTCCTCCTTTCTCTCTCCTCTCTGCCCGCCCGCCCAGCGCCCAGCTCCAAGACGGGGCTTCTTCTCCCTCAGGCCACCCCCGAAATTTGCCGGCGGTTCCTCCGCGGACCCGCTCCGTCGGGGCTCTTCTGGCCACTCACCCGCCCGCTCGCATGCGGCCCTCAACCTCCCTCCGGCCGCGCTCCTCACCACCTCGCCGCCGCCGCCGCCATGTTAGGATCTGGTGCAGACGGACTGCGTCAGTGGAGGAGGGGACGAAGCGGGAAACCCGGAGCGGCTGGAGGCTGGCGCGGGCAAAAAGGAGGGGAGCACGGGCGCGCGTGTGCAAGCGTTGTGTCGACGTGCCGAAGAGTCAGAGGCTCTGGCGGCAGGTTGTCCCGCCTGGCGCTTCGGCGGGGCAGGCAAGGGGGCCTCAAGGTCCCCGCTCCGCAGCTGGGCCTCCTGCAGCCCTCTTGGCCTTCGCTTTTGGAGTCCGCGGCGAAGACGACGAAGGGATGCCTTCGCTCAAGTTCTGTTTCCGCGATTACTAAACGCGTTTCCTACATGTTAAAAGCAGCGTTTCTCAACCTTGGCAACTTTAAGACGTGTGGACTTCAACTCCCGGAATTCCCCAGCTAGCATGCTGGCTGGGGAATTCTGGGAGTTGAAGTCCACACGTCTTAAAGTTGCCAAGGTTGAGAAACACTAGTTAAGAGGAACGTTTCTAGTCTCCCGCTCCATTACACGAAGCATCAGCGGCATAACTGCACCTCGAGGCTGCATTGCTCGTCGACACTACGACCCGGTCTCTCTCCGGCTAGATTTGTTAATGTAGGAAAACGGCATTGCATAAAGATTTTGTCGCACGCGTTACTGTTTACTTTAACATCAGAGTCTTTCAGGGCATAAGCATTTGCGGACTGCACTTCGCTTTATCAGAGGTCTTTTGCAGCCATGCCCCATTTCCCTCTGGATCCCTAGAGCGCCTTTTTTTTAGGGTCTATTGTAGTCCATATAAATTTGCAGAACGATCAGGCTGTCATACTGGAAGAAGGCGGCCTATACTTTCTCTGAACAGAACCTGGAAGCAATATTTAAAGACTATTGACAGCACAATAATACACACAGTTATTCGTAATTAAGGCTCAATAATCAATAATTTTGATGCACACTATTGTCACTGATTTTGATTACCTTTTCTACTATTTCCAACATCCCCCCATCAAGTCAGCGTATGTGTAACTGTTTCCAGTAAGTAAATAATTCAGTTTATTCTACAGAGTGCGAACCTTAAGTTGCATCTCTACTAAATTTGATAAAATCTCTAACTTTCTCATAATCCTAATGCCAGATAAATCACTTTGTCTGCATTATAGATATAATAATAATAATAATAATAATAACAACAACAACAACAACAATAATAAACTTGTATGCCGCCCGACTGTCAACGACTCCGGGAGGCTCACAACAATCAAACAAAGAAATTACAATAAAATCAAGATATGCCACCGGCAGAAGTAGAAATTTGCCTTTTTTGTTGTTTACATTGTCAACGTCTTAATTCTAGCGAGCGAGAGCGAACCGTCCCTCCACTTAAAGACTACAATTCCCGAAAGACAACGAGATTGTCGGTAAGGCACGCTGGGAAATGGAGGACAGTATCAGATTCTTCGAGCAGGCATTGAATAAACGATTGCGGAAGCCGAGGAAGTGCGATTAAATACATTAGTCTATTGGAAAACGGCTGGATATGGGCGGGATTGTCAGGCACCTTTTGTACTGTAGGTGGAATTCCGTGGGAAGCTTTGAGGTTTGACGAAACGAGATGCTTTTCCACCACGTGGTTTTGAGGCGGAGCCGGCGGGTCATTCGCGGGGCGTCCGCTTTGCTAATCGGTAGCATGGCCGCCCGTAGGGCACCGCGTGGGTTTAACTTCCTCCCGGTGAAAGAGGCGAGCTACTGTTTCTCGTATCCAACGGAGAGGAGAATTTCAGCTAGCTCTGCTAGGTATTGATTTCCAGATCTAAAGCAACTGCATGGTAAGATGTGCTACGTTAGAAGCAAAGTCGAATACATCCTTCTGTCATTAGGTCGTACCCTGCTTCTGCGTGGTTTCCATCGCCAAAGATTGTTTTTAACTGCTTAGAAGGAGTGCTATATTCTTTTTCTAGAATGTGGTTGGATTCTTATGACTTCCTTAAATACGTGACTTTTTAAAACGTTGCAATTGTTTGGAAAGATTTTGGTTCGGATTCTTCGCCTTTTTCATTTTATGCTTCCTTGTTGAAATTTGAACTTGGAAAAGAGCTATGTTGCCTTCATAAAACGTTGCCTCAGTACAGTTGCAGATATCATGCCTATCCACATTACTGTTATTTTGATGCAAATGGTTCAATGACTCTAAAAGATGCTTTAAGTCATTATTCCCTAGATTTGCTGGATTGACTGGGAGTGGACAACCAGAGAAGTATTTCATTAATAGTCCTCATCACAGCAGGTTCCACGTTTTCCATGCAAACCTGCACTTAAGCTTTCTGAGTGGTGCTTCCATTTCTTTCTGGGAGCTAGCTGATACATGCTTTTCCTAAGGTCAGCCAAACTGTTGTAGGAATGGTGGAAATGCATTAATTAAGCAAAGGCTTAACTTTTTCCCAGTTCCTCAGAGTAGAACTACTACCTTGAATATTCAAGTAACTATTTTTGACTTTTGCTTTAAAAATTCCATAAGAAATGTTCATATTTTCAAATCTATTTTGCATTATAATTCTTATATTTGGTTTTGATTTGTTACGAGTTTTGTATTTTCAGTGTCAACTTTTGAATTAATTTCATTTTTTTTTCTTATGGTGGATGTTTTATTATACTAATGTTTTTACCTTTTCTTGTATGTTATTTTGTAAGCAGTGGGAAGTCAGTCTGACTGATGCAGCACCCTTCATGTTTAGTAAATAATGACAATAAAGCTAACGATACTAGCAATAAAAAATCCAGACGTAGCTCTTCATAACCAGAAGGGCTGTGTCAATTCATGGAGGAAAATAGAATCCACCATAGGCTTCCATTTGGAATACCTAGGATGAGATGGGGGAACAGAGGGGCAGGGACACAGGAAAATAGCTGCATGTTGTCCATGGTTCGAGATCATGACAAGTTTTGGTTAATTTCCAAATGAAGCTGAACTCTCCAAATTCCTCCTGACTGTTGTGCCAGAGGAATAGGAGGAAAACAAGGTGTGTGAATAATATAGTTTATTACAATACTTCTTATGGTTAGTCTGAATAAGGGTATCTTCTGTTTAATTATGGCTTGCTTGAAGCATTGGGGGGCTTATTAATAAAAACATATCTTGGCAGACAAACACTTTAGCATTCTTTTTCTTCATACAGTCACTTCAAATTACTGTATATGGTAAATAAAATGCAATGTTTTATATCTCCAAATAACCTCTCTTTTTCCTAATGTATATTTGTGGCAATCAGAAATGAAGAAAGAAGCTCTAATGGTGGATGCCCTTAGAAGAAGCCCATCCAAATGACAAAAATGCTTTTCCTAAGACGTTTTTATCCATTTGCAACAAGATGTTATAACTATCAAACTTGGAGCAGTGACACTTTACTGAACAAACTAAATAACTTTACAGATGAACACCAGGTGTTCAGTCTTGTTGCAAAGAACAGAGCCAGACTCTCTGAAAAACATGTGAAAAGTGCAATTAAGAAACTTGTGCAAGTTCAGAAGAAGAGGCCTTGGTCCTCAGAAACTCTGGATCATATAAGAAGTCATTCCCAGTTTTTTGTACTTCGTATTTTAGCAGAAAACAAGATTGAATGTATGGATAATGAAGCATTAGTGGATGTGTTACGTGGTATACTCTGGTAAGTAGCGTGAGATTTAATTGTAATTGCAACGTTTATTGTCTGATTTTATTTAAAAAACTGAATTGTTGTTGTATACACTTAGAGGGATATCCTGTTCGTTGCACAGACAAGCTTATTACATACTAAAATGTGCTTATAGAATTCTATTCATAATTTTTTAAAAATGTTTAATCTAGGAATCATAAAAATCAATGATATCACTTTCAAGTTACAACAGCTACAATAGGTTGTATTATAGTGTATGGCCAACCCCTTAATTCCTGGAAGATCTGAGATCCCAAATTACCAGACAGAGATTTCAGACGGAGGTTTCAAAAAGAAAACAGCTTTTATTTGGCCAAGCAGGGAAGCTGGGGCAGGTCCACCACTTTGTGCAAATTTACAAGGCTTTATATAGCGTACTTTTACATAGTAACCAATCACACAATTTACAGGCAATAGCTTTGAATTTTATTACCACCTCCCTCTTCTCCCTCCTCCCTTCTGTGTTAACTCCTGTGCATTTCCTCCCTTGGCATTCCCAGGTGTAGGCACAGAAAGAAAATAATTGGCAAGAAAAGTAATTGGCAATCCTTTTGATAAGGCAGAAACAGAAAGCAGCAACAAAATAAATCACACTTTTGATCCTCCCTAATTCCTTCTACCCCGGTTATCTATCAATCTCAATAGATTGCTGAGACCTTGAGGACAATCTTCTCCTGGCTGGCTCTGGCTTTACATTGACACCCTTTTCAAAGAACATCCTTATCTCAATGTTATTCAAATAACATCCTTATTAACATCAATCAAAGAATGTCATCTGATGGGGTCTAGGAGACTGGCCTTCTCTGTGGTAGCACCCACACTGTGGAACATCTTGCCCCCAGAGTTGAGGCAGATCTCCTCCCTCCCGACCTTTAGGAAAGAGCTGAAGACCTGGTTTTGCCGCCTGGCATGGGAAGGAGGAAAGGATAGTTCCTCATGGGGGTGGCTAACTCCTTAACTTTATAATGTCCTTTATAATGCCGTTGCACGCCCTCCTGTGTCGCCACCGTGCACGCGCCCCCGCCGCGCAGCACTTTGGAAAGCCCTGAATTAACACATTCTTTATTTAGAAGGCTATTGTTGGGGTGAAATAGACTAAACTTTACAAAGAAGAAACTGATTAACATAGAATGCTATAGAATGTTAGGGACTGTATTTAGGGACTGTAAAACAACAAAGGGGAAGTTTATTACAAATACTAAAACTACAAGGGGGGGCCATATAATAGTGTACTTTGCAAAACCTAAAAGAGCAAAACAGGTGTAATCAAGACAAAGTACAGAACCCTACCCTCGCCACCGAAAAGATAAGATCAGTTTAAAAAATTGCCTCTTGCATTGGGGAAATGCTGCAGGAGTAAAATGAAACAAAACTCTAGAATCCCATTTTTCCCCCTCAAGCATGTAGAATAAGAATTTCAACCACTGATGTGGTTGATACTCAGCTCAAGACTGGATATGAACAGGTTTTATTACATGCATTTGAATGTTACTATATGTATTTGAGTTTGCTAACAGTTAGAGAACCACTTTCCAAATGGATAAGGGTGTTCAGAAATTGTCAAAGGTTACTAAAAAAAAGTATATTTTGAAAAGAGGAAAGTAGCACCCTGTCCAATTTTGTGTGTTAATCCGTTAGTAACAATACTTCATTGATAAGCCATAAGGCCATATCAGAATACAAAATGCAGAACAATAATAAGACCATGTATAACAAAATAGTGTAAAAGGCCGGTTTTCAGTACATAAATTCAGTACGATCATGCAGAGAGGGCTTGCTACGGACCCCATCAAGAAAAGAACTCCATCTAACGAGGTCCAGGAGGCGGGCCTTCTCTGCAGTGGCGCCCGGCCTCTGGAATATCTTACCCCCAGATTTGAGACGGGTTTCCTCCCTCCCGGCCTTCCGAAAAAATCTGAAAACCTGGTTTTGCCACCTAGCATGGGAAGGAAAAGGTAATAGCTCCTCCTGGGGGTGGTTAATATCATAATACCCTCCCTAATTCGCCAGATTGGATTTTATATTTATATTTTTATGTTACATTGTATTTTAATCTTGTTTTTATTGTAAGCCGCCCAGAGTCCCCCATTGGGGGAGATGGGCGGTCATATAAATTTGAGTAATAAATAAACAAACAAATATATGCTAGTAAGTTGCAATTTGTTGTTCTCAATATATAGGTTTATTTAACTCTCTAAAATATCTATGCAGAGCTGTTTGGCTCACTTTTTATTCCTTCTGAAGGTTTGGAGTTGAGGCCCATGATTCACTGGTAGAAGAGCTGGTTGTAGAAGGCTGGAAGCGATTAAAAGAGCAAGTATACTTTTTATCTGTTTATTCCTTTTCCTATTAATTGAAAATTTAATATTTCATGCTTAGAATAAATCTCACAAAATTAGGACTAGCAACAATATTTTTAATCCTTTCTCTTGTCTCTCTTGTCTCTTTTCATAGAACTTTGGAGTCTCAAATTGTGATTTAAGATAAATTTGCATGGATCAGTATATTAAAAGTAGAAACTATAAATGTAAGAATATATCATTATAGCTATTGATTCAAGATAAACCATGAGTAGCTTTAGACTGCAATTCTAAATTCTCTATTCCAGAGCTTTCCAAACTTTTCATGTTGGTGACATACTTTTTAGACATGCATCATTTCGCGACATACTCTTACAGCAGGGCATCATTTCACAACACACTCTTACAGCAGGGCACAAGGCAGGCACTAGGACCTGCGTGGAATCACAGCAGGTTTGGAGGCAGCAAAGCACAAGGCAGGCACTAGGACCTGCGCGGAATCCTGGCAGGGCTCGGAGACAGCAGCAGCCGCGACACACCCAGACACTGCAACCGACACACTAACGTGTCCCGACACACAGTTTGGAAAGCTCTGCTCTATTCACTCATTGGAGTTTGTCCAAACTGAATGTGTGAACAAGGAGCGCAAACAAGAGTTTGCTGGTGGAGTTCAGTGGGAGGAAGATACAAAGAAGGGAACAGTGTGACCAGCTGCTCATTCTGAGGGACCGTATACTCAACTGGGAGGGGTAAAAAGCTCATATCCTCAATAGCTACTGATTGCGAAGGATGTGCCCTGATGGCTGCTGGTTGTCAATTGTGAGTGACTAGTTCCTGGCTAACAAACGGAGATGAACACCGGCCCCTAGAGTCAGACACGACTGTGCGGGGGAACATTTACCTTTAGTTCCTGGAGTAAGCGGAAACTGTAAGAAGAATATAAGGCAGTCAGATGCTTCATTCATAGTTCTGTGCATTTTGAAGCTCCTTTTCCAAATTAAATCTGAAGCATTGCACAGCCTTAAGTACTAGAGGTATGCAGTATTTGGATCTGAAGCAGGAAGTATACTTTGGATCCAGCATTTTTTTTTCCTTATTTGCTCTCATTGATGTTAATTCTGAAGGTGGGGCGAGAGGGCTATAGGGTAGGGAACAGGAAGTCCCTTTGAGGGAGCAGACATGAAAGGGGAATAAAGTGGAAGGGCTGAAAAAAATGACAAACCATAGACGGACTAGACACAGAGACAAACGGAATATATTACAAGTTTGACAGACAGATTCTCAGAGTTAAGGAAGAATAAAGATAAGGATTTGGAAAAATAAGACAATTAGATTTTTTAAGTCTAGCAGAGTTAATGTGAATCACAGTATTTCTTTCCCCTATCTAAACAAATTCTAATAGTAGAATATGACACAAACAGCAGAGTAGCACTCTCCAAATTGTTCAACAGACAAAATTTGTGTAGGTGATAAAACTCATTAGCCAACTATTCAAGTCAATATATCAAAGATATAGTATATCACGGCAGTTAATTCTCTCTTAGCTTTATCTATATAGGAAAGAAAACTGTAACAATGTTTGGACATGGCAAAGCCATAAAGTCTATTAAACAATCACTGTTGAATCTCTCCAAAGCAATTTGAGGGCACCTGGTCCAGTCCGACACCCTGAAGTGATACGAAGAAATGATTTGAAGATTCAGTTCAAAAGACTGATTTGATAGAACATCCTTATGGAACCACCTCTTCAGATCTCTGCAAGCCCTGCTGTTTTTTCTAGATTAGTGGAGGGATTCCAGCCAAATGTAGAACTTGATTGGGCCAAAACTGTCCAATTCATGGCACTCCTTCGTCTCCCTCTGCAGGTCCCTCCTGCTATCTCAGAACGCAAAAATGTTTGCCTGCAAAACCAACACTCCTCCACAGAAAGAAATAGAAGCTAGTGGTTTCCTTCCTTGCAGAACACAGTCCATCTGTTTGTCTGCAGTAAACACAACACAATACTTTGCAATCAGAGCATCTAGCTAAATGGGAGGGATAAGGAAATGTGTAGCCTTCAGAGCCAGGCTTGCATTTTAAACTGATCTTTGAAAAAAGTGGAGGCGGCGGGGTGTGTGTGTCACAGTAAAATTAATTTAGAACTTTGCCACAAAATGACAGTGGCAGGTTAACTCTGGAAGTCAGAGGTAAAGCCAAGAATTTGCAAGCTATGGGGAAAGTTGGAGGATCAAGGAAAGCATTACCTCAGTGGATCTCAACTAAAAGAAAGATTGCCTTCCAGGAAAGGGGAACATTTAAAGATGTCATGGCCACTGAAGGATCTGACAAACAGATTGTTTTACTGGGGGAAAGCTGTATATTTTTTTCTTTTTTTTAATAGTAATTTAATTGAGCATTATAATTAAAAATATAAGAATTAATACGAACTAAAGAAGAAAAGAATAAAAAGAAAAAATAGAAAGTGCAGAAAAGAAAGAAAGATATGTGTGTGTGTGTGTGTGTAAAGAAATAACTTCCCCCATCATAACAAGTATAAACAATTTTAGTAACTTATCACCTTCTCTTAAAATACAACAAACGATCTCTTCTTCCCATATATCTTATCTAATAACAAATCTTTAATGTCAAAGTCCTGGTCAGCAAAAGTCTATTAAGGGTTACCAGAGATGACAACATATTTATTTTAACCTTGATCAAATAAACCAACTTTATATTCCTTCCTTTTACTTTTAACAATCTTGATCCTTAATTCCCTTCAAATAAAGTGGAGAAATACTGGAAATTGTCCTAGTTTGTATACACTTATGTAGAGTTTTGGCACAATAACTGTATTTTCTTTGGTATCCTCAGACTGAGTCCACCTCTGCTATCTAAATTTGCATTGTGTGTGCATGACCAACATCTGCAGCATAGTCCACTCATGGGTGAAATAGCTGATGTGGTAGATAAGAATTTGGATTCCATACAGGATTCAAGGTAATTGTGGTTTAATAAATATTCCAGACACAGATTCATGAGTTCTTTTAAGATTAAATGGAGGGAATGAATAAGGGATGCATGCCCTCAGTGTTTTCATGAACCCAACTTTGGGTGTGTAGTGCCTCGATCTTAAAAGAGCCTGAAAGGAAGTTTAGTTAAATCTTCGGTGTATTCCTCACATCTATCTTATTTTAGAACTGATGTATAATTGAACATGCCCTGTTGTGGACACAACATAGTTTGGGGTTTTTAAATAATGCCTGAAGTATTTCCAAAGTGTAGTTTAAAAAGTAATTCTTAAAATATGAGTTATGTCCCTATTCATTGATTGGAGGGGTTATTTTAAATGGCTAAGGATTCACTTGCTTTTTAATTGGGAATGGCTGATGTTATAAGTGCGAGAATTATACAAAAGAGTTATGTGGCCCTGGGTTTCCTACAGTTCTTTGGAAATGTAATTAGCTTGTTGAATCTTAAATGATTAGTCAGCTGGATGTTGTTTCTAGAATCTTGCATCCTAAGCCTACCTGTATGTAACTTGCTTGTAAATCAGTAGTATTAATTCAGTGGCAGAGATGCAGCTGAGACTAAGATAGCCTTGTGATTTAAGTAGGGTTTGGTTTACAAATCAATCTCTTATAGCACACACACCTATTCAGAAGGAAGCCCCTTTGGGTAAACACATTGAGGCTTAATCTGAATGGAGCAGCCTTAGCTACTGTCCCACTTGAGCTTAAGTGTGTACGAATGATTTCTGTTGTTTTGCCTGCAAGCACTGCAGTCATCATAACAATGAGAAATAATTAGGCAGAGGTTTTTTTTACAGAAGAATGGCATTGTTGAAATGCAAAAACATTCTTTATTGTGTAACATTTGTGTGCTCCCAGTTTCAAGTAGATACTTAATATAGATGCTCTAGTACAGCGGTCCCCAACCTTTTTGGCACCAGGAACCGGTTTCGTGGAAGACAATTTTTCCACAGAGCGGAGGGGGGGGATGGTTTCGGGATTGCGCGGACGGAAGTGGTAAGTCGACAGGATGGCACGGACGGAAGTGTGCATGTCCAGACTTTGAGTGAAGGAACACGCTGAGACTTGGTGTAATAGCTCTAGTGATTTATTGTTCTACTCTGCTAGACAGAATCCAGCTAAACTGAAATGAATTAGTGATGCTCAGAGAAAAGGCCCAAGAAACTAGGGCGGGGCCTTCTTTAGCCTCTTGTGAGGAAAGCAAAGCGATTCCGTACTACGCATGCGTTTATCACCCTGGAGGGAGCCCCTTCCTTCTCCGCCAGTTACCTCCCTGACAATGCGGCCCGGTTCCTAACAACCTTTTTGGCACCAGGGACCGGTTTTGTGGAAGACAATTTTTCCACGGACTGGGGGGGATGGTTTCGGGATGGCGCGGACGGAAGTGGTAAGCGGACGGGATGGCTAACAGTTCCTAACAGGCCACGGACCAGTACCGGTCCACAGACTGGTTGGGGACCCCTACTCTAGTATATCCTGTTAAAAATCACCCTCTTTCCTTTTTTACTTTAATGCCATTTTCTTAAGCATTGTTAGATTTCCTGATGAAATTAATAAGCATAACATTTTAAAAATGTTTTTAGGGCCTTCTCAGTTGTAATGAACTGCATATCTTCTGTTATCTCGCGGAATTTACAAAACCGGTTAATAGAAAAGGCGGAAGTCTTGTGTGAAATAACAAACATCTCGGTGAACGATGCCAGGCGATTTGTACAGTTTCTCCGGAATGTCAATTTTCTGCATCGGCCACTGCTGAAAAAATGTAACAGAATTTTTGTCCAGCGTTCAAATGAGTTACGTGTTGAGGACTTTTCTATCATTCTTGGACTCTACCAGAATCTACAATTCAACAACACTGAATTTAAATTACTTGCCAAACAAAAGCTGATAGAAATTAAGGATAATTGCAATAGTCCATTGAATGTCATTCAATTGTTTAGTACTCTTGCACCCATGGCCCAGCCAGAGATCCAAAAAGAGTAAGTGTATTTGTTGTCTTACTGATTTATTTGTGAATTTTCTTTTAAAGAGTTATGAAAATGTTTGAAATTGTGAGTGGCCTACACTGTTGCTATTGAGGGGTTATTTCCTCATAAATACAGGCTGTAATCCAGGAAATCAAAACGTTAAGGGTCAGTGAATGATCTTCAGAGGGACAAAAAATAAGGGAACCCACTTAACCAAAAACACAAAGTAAAATAACAACGAGGTCAAGTAAATATAAATATGGTGGGCCACAAGTTAAAATATACAATACTATTTACTAATACTTTATATAGAATTATAAAAGCATACATAAAATACAATAAAAACAATAAAAAGGCCCAAAACAGCCAACATGTATAAATCAATAAACAAACACAAATATTCCAACTGGAATGCTCACTAATAGATATAATGCGGACTATACGTGTTTCGGCTTATTAGCCTTCATCAGTAGTCAAAAGCATAACTAAAAAACTGAATGTAGTTCTGGACAAGTTAATACCAAGATAGTCAAGCTGTGAAAATAAAAAAAAAGCAAAGAGAATTGTTAAAATGATCATATAACTGGAGGATATGAAAGCCATTTAAATAATTATTGTAAATATAGATTACATAAAAATGCACTTCCTGAAGCAGTATGGTTATGTAATAACTTGTTATAAGTTCTTAATAGATAGACAACTTCAAACCTAAAAATATTACATATTCACCATTATACTTTACAAAAATTAGATGAAAATTAAAATTATTATCACAGTGGTAAGGAATTACGCTATTTAATTATTTTCAAAAATGCCTATATTCAAGTGACTCCGACCCTAACCCCAGCTTCAAGACAGGGGACTACTTGTATAGAGGAGAATTGCTCTTTCCTTTCCCTTTTCCCTCCTCCTCCTCCTCCCTCTCCCCCTCCTCCTCCCCCTCCCCCTCCCTGAAAGGCCAATCCTCATGTGGTTCAGAGGCATTTTAAAGTGGCTTCTTGAGCTTCTCTGACTTCCTCAAACCTAATGAAGGGTCTTAGATAATCACAAACAATGTGCAAAGAGATCTGTGCAGTTTTATTCCGCTGAAGATCCCTTCAAAAAGTGGAATATTCTTCAGGAGTCATACTGAGAAAAGTGTGATGCTGATACATGCCTTCAAGGAATAGCACATGTCAGCATGATTCCGAGGACACCAGCAGTGCAGAACCAAAACAAAACGTCCCACTTTCTTCTTTTCCTTTTAAATCCAACTCAAATATTACTGTAAATTCAGCATTTGAAAAGCATTTCCACACACGGGTGTCGGAAATGGTCACAAATCATATGGAACTCTATTGTCCATATCTACAAATATTTCTGCAGAAAGTCACGTGGTTTGCATTGCTAATTTTTTAATAAACTTGTTATGACATGATAACACTGTCTCAGTTGGCTAAAAAATTGTGTTGGGGTGTGACAGTCACTGTTCCTATAGGGTGAGTTAGTATGATGTTTCCATTTTTCACTCCTTGTTAATATATTACTTATTTGTTTGGCATATGCTAGCTCAGTGTTTCTCAACCTTGGGAACTTTAAGATGTGTGGACTTCAACTCCCAGAATTCCCTAGCCAGGTTGAGAAACACTGTGCTACATGCTTTCTCCAGTTCCTCTCATATGTGCCTTTATGATGGTAGAAGAGATGGGAGACTGCCAGGGAATACCAGGGCTGTAGGCTGGACTGGGAAGTAAAGCACACACATATACACACATATAGAAGAAGTCGGTGGCAAATAGTTCATATTGCTTTCAACTCAAAACCATTGATAAACCTTGACTTGAAGATTTCACCTTTTTTTTGCTTGCCATTGAAAATTAACTACACTATTTGTCTAAACTCCTATACATTTTAATGGCTTTCAGAATATTTCCTTTGTAAAATTTGTTCCATTTTGATTAGCATCCTTCCATTTTTCTTTCTTTCTTTTTTTAAGTAAGAATGATGGGCTCTTTCAATGCTCAGGCAGGTTCTCTATCAGAAACATGTCTGTATATAAATATATAATATATGTATATGTGTGTGTGTGTGTATTTCTTTTTAGGTTAATTGAAAAGGTTCTACTAATCACAGATGATTTTGATCGGTTCCAAACATTAATGGTGGCAGAAAGAATGCAAGAAATGAAATACAGAAATCCACAACTGATTCAAAAGTAACCCTTTAATACAATATAGCAATGCTATTCACATTTTAAGTAACTCTTATTTTTGTGAGCAACTGTTCTATATTGCAAGAATACCTTATGTATTTCTGTTCTAAGTTGTTTCTTAACATAGTTGGAATTTTTGAAGTTTATCATAAAGCTTTCCTTGTCTCCTTGAGTTTTAAATGTAGAATATTTATCTTCAAATAATTTTAGAGATGAAACTGATTTCTTTTTTAGGGAAAACACAGTTCTATTACAGGTAGTCCTCGTTTAGCGACACAATTGGGGCCAGCAACTCGGTCATTAAGTTAAGCAGTTGCTAAGTGAAAAATCATGTGACAGCGGCTGTGCTTACGATTTTACACAGGAGAACGCATACTAACTGTAATGGTGAACACGTGATTGTGAGAGAGATGCTGCGAAGGTCGTAAATACAGGAATTGGTCGTAAAGTTACTTTTTCATCACCGTCATAACAGCGAACGGTCACTGTCCGAGGCAGTCACTAAGCGAGGACTACCTGTATAGGTTGAAACAGGTAAAAATTGTATCAAAAAATTTAAAAGTTAGTTTAGTGTGACATAGCATCTGCACAATCCAAGTAACCAGGCTTGTTCAGTAATTGCTTCACAGGTCTATCTAACCCATAAGTAAACTGTTTGAGCACCAGTGGCTTCTTCAAAAATTTACCTTTTTTGTTCCTCCTTATCTAATATTAATTGTTCATATCTTATGTTTGACAGATGATAATGAACTTCTTCTCTCCCAAGCTGTAAAATATTCTTATGCCCAGAATATAATTTTTTCTGAGAGAGATTTACATATTCAGAATAATTCTCCCAATATCTGTGCTGGGTTTTCATTAATAGGTTTTTCTGTCACTTTCTGGAGGTCTCCTTATTCAAGAACATAATAAGGAATGTATGACTCTTAACACCCCTCATTTTGTGGTCTTTTCTGACTTTGAAGTCCAATGATACAGGGACATTAGATACCAGGGCCAGAGTCAGGGTGAAGAATATAGGATGCTTTCTGTTATATTAGCTGTTACCTTTTTTTTCCTGGAGCCCTTTTTATGTCATTGGTCTGTGACCAGCTGCTTTTTCTTGCAGATTTGTATTATTTGTTTCACTAAAATTCTCATCTAAATAATTGAATTATGTCACACTTAATTAAGCGTGACACAATTACCTCCATCACATTTACTCACTGTCCAGAACAGAACAGGAAAAATGCCTATAATTTCTTTAGTCTAGGAATAATTTAAGCAACATATCAAATATTTTTGCACTGTATGTTATGCTACTTAGAATTATACCCCAAGTCTAAATCTTTTTCTTAGAAGCAAGAACTTGCAATCAGCTAGACATGCTTAGGATCATGCTGTAGTTTATTACAGTAAATCTAAGGAATCATTTTGGTTTTGTGTGTGTGTGTATTCTGGTTTGGAAATAAATTTGTAGTACATGCACATTGCATAGTCTAGCACAATATGTAATAGTAAACTTAAGTGAAGGATGGTGTATAAAATGAGCAAAGAGCTTTTGCTTCTAATTTTTATCTTAGTCCCTATTAAAAATGCAGATCGCAACTGTGGAAGAAGAGGGCTTAATCATTCTTGTTTATTTAAGATTCATTAACATTCTAGATTGAAACTTTATGCTGAAATGTGTATCTTTTTGGGTTTCAGGATTATCTCTCTCTTTCACAAACACTTGGATATGTATAAAGCATTTGAGCTTTTCAGAGTGACAAATGTGCTAGCCATGCTGCATTGGCCCAGATCTGACATATATTCCAAATTACAACAATTGTCAATCTGGTAAGAAGGTACATTTTTTCCCCAGCATATATAATTTCTCAAAGTTGCAGTTTATTAATCCATTATATTTATATTCAGGCTTTGTTTCATGTTGGAATCCTAAATGTAATTGCTTTTAGCCTCTAAAGGGAAAAAGCACTAGCCAAATGCAAATTTAAAAAATATACAAACAGCAAAATAAAAAATTAACCAAATGAAAATCTAAAAAGCATTATAAAAACCTGAAAGAAGGGATCAGAGCATTAGAAGGATGTAGGGGAGCATAAACAGTGAGTCCATGGAGTCATCTTGGTCAGACTTTCCATGAAGCCTAGACAGCACACCTGAGCACTGATGAAATGCAGGTCTGCTTTAAAGAAGTGACAGAACTGCACGGATCTGTAAATTTAATGTAGCTTTGCAAATAGGTTCACAGAACACTTGATCTGTAAAAATGTTTATTAGCTCATCAGCTGACTCATACGATATTTGGAAAGTAAATTCTAACGTGCAGAGAACATAAGCATTGGAGGATTTGGGTCATAATTGTGGCGGCAGCTACAGTATTTGAAAAGTAAGGATGAAGATTTTGGACTCAGTTTCTCCTGTTTCCAACTTTCAGTGTATGTTGTATTTCTGTATCCATGCAGGGTTCAGATAGACTGTGACTCACCTGGAATGTTCTGGTTGAACGTCCAAGTGTTTGTTATGTGCAAACCAGTTTCCATTCCACGCAGGCCCCTGTATCATTTTTCTTCTATATGAGTGGCATCTAGCTAATGTCCCTCTATTGACCAACAAGTGAAGCACTGCTTCTTGGCAGTTGAGAATGGCTTCTGTGTCCCCATTCTCCTGGGAGGCGGTTTCCTTTGACAGAAGGACATACTGTAACTTAGATACCACCTCTTTCTCTCACTTTTATTATCTGTTTTCGTAAGGAGTGCAATTTGAATTAGTTAATTTACTGCTTTGAATATAATGATTAAAAAAAAACATTTAGGACAACTTTAAAGAGAAGGTTGTCTATAGAATGTGTCCTTCATTTGTAAAATTATGTTCAGAATAAAATATATGCATCATCTAAAATCAAAGGGCATATGCTTATTCAGACAAATTGTTTTTACCTTAATGAAATTTAATAGATACGTTAATCAAATCCTTAGCTAAAATTCATAGGATTAATGGTTTAAATTATCTAATCAAAGTTTAATACTGTGAGTTGCTAAACCTGTTATTTTTTTGTTCTTTGTGTCCAGTTTTCTATCATTATAGTTGTGAGAGTGGTCCTCAGCACATTTTAATAAGTACGCATGTGATCTAGCTGAAAATCATATGTAGTACAAACATATGTGGTACAAATATATACATTCATTTCTTATTAATGGATTTCTTTCCATTTCTTTTATTAATGGATTTCTTTGTTTCAATTCCAGCCATTTACAAGTTAAAACCGTCCCCACTGATATTCTCATGCTGGTTCATGTTCTTTCTAATCTTCCTTCTCCTTACATGGACGAAGCTGTAGTTGCTCGAATTGATGCTGTCATAACTCAGTGCAATCTGAGTCAACTCAATCGCTGTACCATGATTCTCCTAAAATGGATGAAACATCACAACTCAAATCAGAAGAGCCTCTCTGGACCATACGGGTCATTTTTGCAAAAAATTAACAGTTGTGCATTTCAGAGACTTGAGAAAATCAACAATTTGGATCTTTTGCTGAAGGAATTAAGATACATACATGGGAAATGGTTTCAAGAAGTGCTTCTGGAGAAGACCATATTTGCTTTACATCAGTTGAGAGATCAAATTACATGGTCAAATGTCGTAAAGTTTGCAACCTTTCTCGTTGGAACCAACTACCGCTGTACACTGTTACTTGACAGAGTAGCTGCTGTTGCCACTGAGCATATTGATAAGGTACAAATGAATATCATTGTATCTCCTCCTCCTCTTCATCCTAGCGTTCATCCCGCTTTTTTGCAGGGTCCACTTTTTTTTTTCCTCCGGATCAACCGGAAGTTGGTTATTGGTTGTCTCTCTCTTGAGAGTGATAAAATGAGCAGTGTGCAATGAGGGAAGGGCTGCAACTCCGCAGTAGAGTATTTGCTGTACACACTCAAGGTTCAGTTGTGGCATCTAAATTAGGTCTAGGAAACATTGGAGAACCACTGCTAGTTATGTGAACAATGTGACCTAGGTAGGCAAAGGATATGATTTGTTAGAAGGTAGTACCATGTGTTTTCGTGTTCCTGGTATAGTCCTTTTTCTTCTAATTCCAGCCGTACCATACCATACCAGTTTATATTTCTGTGCTTTTTAAAAACACTTTCTCTTTTTTACTTGAATGAATTTGTAGTCACTTGAATTGTCAGAGCTCCTCCTTCAAACCATGTTTAGTACAGATTATACATTTATTCTAAATAATTTAATTTTTTTTATTTATTTATTTCGTGTCCAATAATTTAAAATGTGTTCATAAGGTTGTATATATCCATTATTTCTGCATCATGGTCCTCATCATACAATCTGTAACAACGTAAGCTCAAAATATATGTATTTCTGGACTAGAATGAATAATTTAAAATGTGTTCATTCTAGTCCAGAAATACATATATTTTGAGCTTACGTTGTTACAGATTGTATGATGAGGACCATGATGCAGAAATAAGGGATATATACAACCTTATATTAACCTGACAATATGATTATTTGATTTTTTTTTAATACAAAAATGTCAGGTTGCTCATTCAGACGAAATCAGTGAAAACTGAATGTATAGTTTAATCTGAACTAGTCCCAATTTCTCAGTATTTTCATTTGGTGGTAGGAAAATGTTTCCTGATAAAATGTAATTAGCAACTGGGATATGCTTTCCTGTTGCTGGCACACTGCCATAACACACACACACAAACACACACACACACATATATGTATGTGTCTGTATGTACAGGAGTGCTTAAAAGTTTGTGAACCCTTTTGAATTTTCAATCTTTCTGCATAAATATGACGTAAAATGTGATTTGTTTTCTACACAGGTCCTAAAGAGAAGGAGAAAGATAAAGAGAACCCAATTAAACAAATGAGTCAAAAACATTATACTTGTTCATTTATTTATTGAGGAAAATTGTCTAAAGCTACATATTTGTGTGCGCCAAAAGTATGTGAAACTTTGCTTTCAGTAACTGGTGTGCCCTCCTTGTGCAGCAATAACTGCAGTTCAACGTTTCCAATAACTGTTGATCAGTCCTGCATATTGGCTTGGAGGAATTTTAGCTCATTCCTCCTTACAAAAGAGCTTCAACTCAGGGATGTTGCTGGGCTTCCTCGTATGAACTGCCTGCTTCAGGTCCTCCCAAAACATTTATCTAGGATTAAGGTCATGATTTTGATTTGGCCATTCCAGAACATTAACTTTAGTGTTAACCATTCTTTGGTCGTACAACTTGTGTGTTTGGGGTCATTGTCTTGCTGTATGACACTTTCTCTTGAGCTTCAGTTCACAGACAGATACCCTGACATTTTTCTGCAGAATTTGCTGGTACAATTCAGAATTCGTAGTTCCATCAATGATAGCAAGCCATTCTGGTCCAGAGGCAGCAAAGCAGGCCCAGACCATGATACTGCCACCACCATGTTTCTCAGATGGGATAAGGTTCTTATGCTGGAATGCAGTGTTTGCTTTTTGCCAAACAACACTTTTCATTCAAGCCCAAAAGTTGTAATTTGATCTCATCTGTCCACAGAACATTCTTCCAATAGCCTTCTGGCTTATCCAGGTGGCCTTTCACAAACTGTAGATGGGCAGCAATGTTCTTTTTGAAGAGTAGTAGCTTTCTGCTTGCAACCTTGCCATGCACACCATTGTTGTTCAGTGTTCTCCTGATGGAGGTATCATAAACACTGACATTCGCTAATGCAAGAGAGGCCTTTAGTTACCCTAGGGTTCTTTGAGAGTATTACATGCCTTGCTGTTGGTGTGATCTTGGTTGGTTGACCACTCCTGGGGAAGGTAACATTGGTGTTGAATTGTCTCCATTTGTACACAATCTGCTTAACAGTGGAGTGGTAGAGTCCAAACTCTTTGGAAATAGTTTTATAGCCTTTTCCAGCTACACCTTCCACATACCTGTGTTGTGAAGATCAGACTTTGATACTGAATACCCAGAATTCTCTTCTTTAAATAAAGCAGGACCTCCCACACACCTGTTTATCATCCCACAGATTGAAACATCTGCCTCAAATTTCCCCTTCAAATGAACTGATAATCCTAGAGGTTCACATTTTCGCCACACACATATATGTAGCTTTGGATTATTTTCCTCAGTAAGTAAATGAACCAATATAATGTTTTTGACTCATTGGCTTAATTGGGTTCTCTTTATCTAGTTTTAGGACTTGTGTGAAGAACAGATCACGCTTTAGTTCATATTTATGCAGAAATGTTGAAAATTCAAAAGAGTTCACAAACTTTTAAGCACCACTGTACATACCCATCAGAAGTAACTCCAAAAAAGAGCAGGGCTATGGGAAAATACTAAATTTATATTAATTGAATTAATAACTACTGATTAAAATTAGTTGCTTGGAAAATCATTTAACTATTTCTAAAAATTAATTGATTCCTCATTTGCATGTACCAACCATTCTCTGTCTTGCACACAAACTAATCTCATATACTGTAACATACAACTATACTCACACACATATACAGGTAGTCCTTGTTTAGTGACTGCCTCATTTAGTGAGTGTTCACAGTTACGATGATGAAAAAGTAACTTTACAACCAATCCTCGCATTTACGACCTTCGCAGGTCAGTAAAGCAAAGGAAGTAAGATCATAATCACAGTTGCGGTTTCACTTCGCAACCGCTTTGCTTAATAACCAAGTTGCCAGTCCCAATTGTGGTCACTAAATGAGGACTACCTGTATATATACATTCAGAAATAGAAAAAAAAAGATAAAAACAGGATGGAGGTGGATTAATAAGAACTAAATGTACTGGGAAGGAAAGTAAAGAGAAAGGGGAGAACAAAACTGGATGGAGATGAGGGAAAGAAGCAACTGAATGGGGAGTGGGGGGAGAAATAAAATACCCTGTTAAGTGTTACAGAAAGGGTTAGAATCTACCAGGCAACCAGCTGCTCCCAAATCAGGCCTCTGTGGTCAAGCAGCCATTTGTATCTCCCACCCAATCACTTGTTTTCAATAAATGTTTCTCCTCCTTTCATTTACAAATTTCTATTAGGTAAAGACGGGAAATGAAATCAGAATTCAGCTTATGCTTGTTAGGGTAAAGTTTCTGATTTAGGTTTATTTCTGAATTCAGATCTGAACCTAGATGCCCAGGTTTTGCTTGTGGGTGGGATTCTGTTTATAAAACAAATTTCTATACCCATTGCTTGAGGTGCCACATCTATAGTGAAACAAACTTAGTTAAATCCTATATGGACTACTACAACATGGCCTTTGCCTTTGAAAAGTGCTGAGAATATTGCAAGCAAGCAAACAACTGGAGCTGATTACAAAAGCATCTGACTCCCTCATTACAATTGCTTCCCGAGTTACCCATCTGTTTCAGAGCATAATTAAAAGTGCTAGTTAGAAGTATCAAGACTTAAAAGCCTTAGGACCAGAGTATTTGAAAGACCTCTCCCCTCTAAACCCTCCTGGGTTTTAAGGACTCTGGGAGAGGTTGGTAGAGAGTTGTAACCTCAGATCCCGTTGCTTTTTGAATGATATGCAAAACTGGCACAAACAGATGAGCTGATTTCTCCCGTTTTCTTTTCTTTCTCTAGATTTACTATTCAGAAGTTCATTTTATTCTTGTTCTATTTTCTTTCTTTAATTATGATCCTCCTCAAGCTGAGAAATTATTTGAGGCTTGCATTAGACACATCAGCCTTCACTTGGGTAAGTTGGTTATAGACATGATTGTCAGCTTACGTTTTTCCTGAGGTGACAATTATCAACATGTAAAGAAAATGCAGAGTCAAACCATAAGCTTTTCTCGCTCTGTCTCTTTCTTGAAAGGAAAGAAAACAAATATATGTACTAGCCGGCTCTTTTACTGGTTTTCAGAGAGAGTGTTCCAACATCTGAAATGTTATTAGACAGGAAATATAAAGAGTGAGCCATGATGTGGGCACTGTCCTTTTCTATAGCTTTCAAAAATAACCACAGTGCTAAGTAGAAATACACCTCTTGCTGATACAAATAATGGATTTTTAAGAGCATTTTATCTTGTTATTTTCTCTAAGGATGCTTACAGAGTTGCTCAATTTTAGAAAATGTGTTGCAAAAGTGCCATAAGCATAAATGCAAAACTTAATAAGACATGACTTCAGGTGAAGAAGCAAACAGCTGGCAGGGACTGAGTGAACAAAGGGTAATATACATATTAAGTATGTTTTTTCTTACATAAGCTGTGTGGAGAGAATGTGGGTATAGAACCTGTTCTTCTCTCAAAAGTAATGTAAATATAAGGCCTTGCCCTATCGAGTGATAGTTACCGTCATGCCCTTCCTTCCATGCTGGTTATTCAGCTGTGGAAAGACACCCAAGCAACATGATTGTACTGATGGTAGGTTCTTTACAAATAAATAAGTTTATTACTTACTTGTGCCATATTGCCCCTTCTGTTGTACATAGTAGAACTATGTTGAATGTATTTAAAACATTTCTCAGCAACAGTAAGCCCCAATGCTGATGTATCTTTTGAAGGCCCATCTGTTATCTTGGCCTTCCTCAGTCATGAATTCCCAACTTCTTAATGGACTGCTTTGTTTCTAATCTCAAATGTTTTGGGATGATTATAAACCATTTTGGGCATCTTTCAAATGAGCAGTGCAAAAATATTTTTTAATAAATAAAAACCAAAAATATCAAAAGGGAAAGAAAAGAAAATGAAGGTGTTGTGATGTCATACAAAAATAAATTTATAGTTTGGAAAATGCATAGAGATTTCAAAATCGAGAAGATGAATTAAAAGTTAAATAAGACAGTTTCAGAACTGCTCCTTTTCAGCTCATTCTTTACATTGATTGATTGATTGATTGATTGATTGATTGTATGACACCTACTCTTAATAACTCTTGGTAGCTTAGCATATATGAAACTAAAAACATTGATAAAATTAAAATAAAGCAATTCACAATAAGTAAGGCTGTGAAATATTTTATTTCTACTCCTGTCTAAACCTTTTAAAAATGCCAAGCATTTAGTTTTCAGGAAGCCAGATAATGTTAAGCAAGCAAATGTTCACAGATATATTCAATTTGTATACTTCTGTGAGTTTGGAGTTCCTTTAGAAAGTTTATATTTCCTATCTGCTTTACCACTTCTAGAAAAACAAGGTTTTTAATAGTATGCATTAATGTATTTATTTTCTACAGAATATCTTCAGGCTTCTCTTCTTGTATTGCTTGGTTTTGCTTTGGCTTCTGCTGGGTATTTTCCAGAGAATGTGGTAAAGTCTATATTTAATATTGAATTCCTCACCAAGCTGGATGCTGAACTTCAAAGTAAGTGCTAATATCTGCTTTTTGACAGGCTTCAGAAATAATTCTTGAGTTTTTAAGAATGCACTCTCAGGCCTTGCTAAATTCTTAACTCTTGGGAAAGAAAGTTTAAAAGACAACTCCAAATAATGTACCTTTGTGCATTGACTTGATACTAAATCGTGTTAAACTTAGTGGGTTTTTGCTCCATCAGTAATTTCTACTCCTGTTTTTATTTAAGCCTTTTTAAAAATATTATGTTGGTTAGTCTGGGGATACCCTATATTCTTAGGGTCTAAAACATGGGCCAAAATAGTTTCTCCACTTTAGAGTTGGGTGGAATTTTATATTGGTTGGACCTGTTTTGTTTCCACTGAAGTGTACATTTCACCTTCAGTTTTCCCGTACCTGTTTATAGATTTTTTTTCAAATAAATTGTTACATCTCTATATTTAAAAAATAGATTGTATTTCAACAATGATCTTATGTGAAAAATTAACCTGGAACAAAGGAACAAAGGGGCGTGGTGGCTCAGTGGGTAAGACGCCAGGCTTGTCGATCGGAAGATTGCAAGTTCGGAGGTTCGAATCCCTAGCCCCGCGTGCGGAGTGAGCTCCCGCACTAGCTCCAGCTCTTGCCAACCTAGCAATTCGAAAGCATGCAAATGCAAGTAGATGAATAGGTACCACTTCGGTGGGTAGGTAACAGTGTTCCACGTGCGTCATGCCGGCCACATGACCGTGGAAGCGTCTTCGGACAACGCTGGCTCTTCGGCTAACAAACGGAGATGAGCACCGGCCCCTAGAGTCGGACACGACTGCACAAATGTGCAGGGGGAACCTTTACCTTTACTTAACAAAGGAAAGCTTCAAACTGCTAGTCATTTTGTATATCTGACCTTTAGGTGACTCCATGTTTATCCACACATGGATAAACAGCTGCTAAATGCTTCATGAATACATTCAAACAAAACCAACCAAATAACAAAAATCAGTATAGTACTTTTTACTTTTGCTACATTTATTTAAGTGTAACTGCCTACACAGACGGGCCATCACTAAGAATCTCCTTCAGAAGCAGACATGAAGTAAAACAAAATTGTATGAATTCAATACTTCCTGAATTGAACTTTTTAGAAATTGGTTCTGTTTTACTCTCAGTAAAGGTACTAGTTGTTAATTTCTGTATTTCTGGATTATATCTGTACATACCTATCACATTGAAGTAAGTAATGTGATGCTAATACATTTCCGTGAACTAGTTGTTTGCCTAAAAAAGTGCCTTTCTTTTTTATTTGTGGTTAATGCAATGTTATATTCCAAATGTTGCCTTGCTGTGCTTATTTTTTCTGGATTTTTTTAAAAATAGTTCTACCGAAGAAGGTAGCAAAGAAGACCACCCTTCAGCTGATGGAACTGAATCGAGCTGTCTGTTTGGAGTGCCCCGAGCTTCAGATTCCATGGTTTCATAAACGCTTCTGTGAGCAGCTGCAGGAAAAAAGTGAATATTTAAACTTTGGAAGTGGCATTAGCATCATCACGGCTACAATTCCTTTGAATAATTTTTTTATAGAATTGGGTTTATTGCTACTTGGACATGGCAAAATTAGAAACTTTGCAAGCTGTGAAGTTAGATAAAGATCCCCTTTGTCATCTTGGATCTGCTTCCTTTGGAGAACTGCGATCTTTTCAAAAATGGGCAAGGATGGTGGAAAGCCTCTGATAATACCTAGACCTTGCCCCTGTGAAATAACAAATGGGGCTTTGTTCTTTCTTCTCTTCATTTCTAACTTTGTGTTTGTTTTCTTTGCTTTGTTTTTTCCTAGAGACTGATTTGTCCAATCTATTGCAACAGCAGATATATATAATCCTTGGAGAAATCCTAGGAAGAAGCCATTTTGCCAGATGTTCTGTACTCACTTCTTATTACTATAGAATTGGTGGGTTATTTCAAAAACTGAGCATCATTTTAACATTAATTTTGTTTTATACAAGCCTTGAGAGTTTTGTCTAAATGGTTATGATCATGTAGGTCCATGACATCCTTGATTTTAAAACCATACACATTTTTCACTTAAGAGCAATTCCTTGACCTATGTCTAACCTTTCCTGGAACTATGCAGCTGCGTATCCAAGCTAACCTAGGAGTTCCAGGCAGATGCTACATTCATTCCCCCAAATGCTCTGAAGCACCTTGTTGCCTTCAAACCTGAACCACTGCATAGTCCTACTTCATAATATTCTAGTAATGTAGAAGTAATACCCATTTGCAAATAGTAGTGACAAGGTTTGATTGTAGCTTCAAATTACTGATGGTCATTCATGTCTTTCAGATTTTGAATTTATTGTTGATAAAAATAGGAAACCCGTTCCATATATAGACCAATATGTTGGCGTTGCTAATTCGGACAACGCAGGTTGTGTTGAAGCTGGTCACTCCTATGGAAAGAACGAGCTACCGTCAGGATTTCAAAGGTGATCATGTATTTTTTGTGGTGTCCTAATCCAGGGTCATAAGGGTTTTAGCTAAACTTTCAATTCCAGGCAGTCCTCTGAGGAGGTGACAGCACATTGTATTTACAACTTCACTCAGTGATAATAAGAACAGGGATATTAATTAGCCAGGTGGCATTTTTTTTCCTGTTAGTTTATTTATTTATTCAATTTATATAGCTCCCCATCTCACATATGTGACTCTGGGTGGCTTACACAATCAAATAACAGAAAAATAAATAAATAATTACAAATAAACAACTAAAATAAAAACCATTTAAACAATTAAAACCATAAAACACAGTCTGCAGGAGAGTGCAATCCATACATTACTAACAGTATAACCAACTTGTAGGCTTCATATCTCCACCAGATTCCCCAGGCATTATGACAGAAACATGTCTTCAGAGCCTTCCGGAAGACCAACAGGGCTGGGGCCAACCTAACCTCATGGGGGAATTATGTTCCAAAAGGCAGGTGCCGTGGTAGAGAAGGCTCTCCTCCTGGGTCCCATCAGATGATGCTCCTTTATTGACAGGACCTATAATATCCCTCTTCTGCTGGACCTGATGGGATGGATAGATGTAACTGGGGAGAGTCGTCAGTCCCTCAAATAACCCAATCCCATGCCATGTAGGGCTTTATAGGTCATTACCAGCACCTTGAATTGAACCTGGAAGCAAACTGGCACCCAATGCAGCTCATGGAGCAGAGGTATGTGTCCTGATCAAGGAGCACACATAACTGCCCGTGCCACTACATTTTGCACCAGCTGTAGCTTCTGGATGCTCTCCAAGGGCAACCCCATGTAGAGCACTTCACAGTAATCCATTCTGGAGGTGACCAGGGCATGAGTGACAGAGTAGAGCCTCCCGATCCAGGAATGGGCACAACTGGTGCAACCTCTGGTTTGAAGCTAGTTATATAAAAGTCTGCCACATTCACACACAATTCACACAAGAACATATATCATTGTATTATTTTCCAAATAATTAATATAATTTAAATAAAATCAAAATACAATCCAAAGAAGACATATATACTCTAAATTGAACAAATCCCCATAGATTTAGCACTTACATAAAATTCATAGTCGAATCAAATCTTTATTGAATAATGATGTATTGGTGAGTTGCTAATATATGAAATAAAAATAAATCAATTGCCAATAAAATTACAAAAAAAATAATGTAAGGATCTTTTGGACAAATGGTCCATAAAGGTAAGTCTTAAACAGCTTCATGTACCAAGTGCCAGAGTATTGCAGGTAACCAAACCTGCCATCCAAAATTTCAGGTAAAAAGTAATTTACGGTTTAGTATTAAAGCATATTATTATTTTAGCATAAACCGAGTCACAATGTTTTTGGTATTATTACATTTCCACCACATACAAAAGTTTTATTTTTAAGATGAGAAATAATACTCACTGAAGCCAGTTATAGATATTATGTTTTCTGATATAGCTTTCTTCTGTTATAAAAGATGGTATTACTGCTAAATTATTGTTAAAATTAATTCAGAACTTTTAATCAGATGCTAATTTTTAATAGCAGGCAAATGTTATAATTGTAATTGAAATTGTAAATTACAATTATAATTGTTACAATTATAATAGAATTATAACCAATTACAGAGAAAAATTTTGGGGCTAATGTTAAAACAACAGATGTCAGGAGTAGATAAAGTGATTATAAATATTTACAAGTTTTATCTTTGGTTATATGAAAATAAATTTGAAATTGTATTTAATTCAGAATTGCTATGGAATTCCTTGATTCAGAAGCTTTCTGCAAAAATTCAAATCATGTCAATGGAAATATTGCCATTAAAAAGCGGCATTTGGAGATTCTTGGTTATCAAGTTGTTCAGGTATGGTGTGTCCTCTGTTTTGTAAAAGTTGAATAACATTTCAAAATGTTCAGGGTAACATTTCTTACAATAAATATTCAACCTCTTGCCCAAAGGCTGCAACCAACTTTAAAGTACCCACATAATAATACACTGAGGAAAGAGGAGGGGGTGGAATATTATTACATTTTAATAGCAGACTTCCATTCTAATCATCGGCCTCTCTTTCAGATCCCTCACTATGAATGGAATTCCATGGAATTGTCATCCACGGAAGCAAAGATTGAATATTTAGAAAAGAAAATATTTGAAAAACTTTGATATCGTAATGTGAAAAAAATACAACCGTGCATTTTTTTTATATGGACTGTAACATTGAAAATTAATTATTTTCAGCCTTCAATAAACTTATTTTTTTTAAATAGAGACCATTTATGTTGCATCTGGAGGTACCCGTCTTTGGAATTGCAGAGGGCAAAGTGCATTGCACAATTACTTTTCTCGCGCTCGGTGTGACCATTCTGGGGCCAGCCTGACCTGGCGAATTACCTAAGCCATGGTTATATCAGTTAGCTACTATGCTGCACAGCACATGGGCCTATCCTTGAGGAGTGCTTAGAAGCTACTTTTGGTGCAAAATGTAATAACTAGGCTACTACCCAGTACCCAATACCAGAAACACATTATCCTCATGTTGGAAGACCTGCAATAGTTGACATTTGATGTTGGGCATAATTTAAGGCATGTATTTTCACTATTAAAGCCCTAAATGTCTTCTGACCTGACTATTGAAGGACTCCTGTTTTCTTTGAACTTCTCCAGGAATGAAAGGCAGCTGAAGAGCCACTCTTAAAGACACCCTCGCTATCAGCCATACAGGGAAGGGACTTCTCATATAGCTTTTGAGCTGTGGAATAGACTCACTCGAAAGCTGCACTGCTATTTATTCAGGCCTATTCAGTTTGAACTACCATTCATAATTATTTATAATGTTAGGCTTATATTTTATTGTTAGTTGCCTTGCATATTCAGGTGCAGCCAAGCAGAATTTGATTTATTTATGTGCTCAGTTTATTAACCATCCTAATAGCCGGAGCAACTCTAGGTGTACAAACATGAAAGAACAATTCAAAACAGACTAACCTAACCAACAGTGAAGTTATAAACAAATCTTATACTGCCATCTATCCATTGAAATATCCAAATAATTCCACTGTTTAGCAATAACTTAATTGGCTGCTATATGTAAAAATTTAATGAGTTTTTTTATTTTGCAATTTCTTATTCTGGCCATCAAATATGTGTAGCAAACCTAGCTTTGGAGAGAATTGAGTCTATTGTTTACTTATGTAAGACATTTATTTAAACACTTTCTTCCAAATTCTGATACTTTCTTGCATTCCCACCAAAGATAACAGAATGTTCCCTTTGACTGACAGCCTCACCAGCAACTCATTGAAAATTGAAAAGATATACGTATGTGAGATTCTTGTTGGAGTTTGATGCTACCGATGTAAAAGTTTAAGATGTACTTCCTGTATAGATCCTGATAAAAATTGTTCATAGAGACTGCCAAGTAATATCATCTGATTATTCCTCTAAGTCTGTGATTTCCAAACTTCGGGGGACGAAGAAAAATGACTTCCAAGATGGCGACCGGGAGCGGCCACTAACTGCTGCTCCGGAGCGAGAGGATCCTGGTCTCCTAGAACCCCTATTTTTTCCACTCTTTTCCCACCCTGTTATATTGGATTGGGGTTGGGGAAAGAACTTTTGGGTTTCTTGGCGGTTTTCGAGCTCGTGGCCGAGTTGGAGATGGCTGGACCTCTAAAAGGAACGGAGGAGTAACAACAAAAAGGAGTAACAACAGAGCAGCAGAGAGCAGCAGCGATTTCTAAGACCGGCGTGCTCTTCTGTGGACCCAGGTGGACTCCCCGCAATTTATGGTAATCCCCCGGCGAACCTCTATTACCTATTGATTTTGGAGCCAGTTGTCCCTTTGGAGGAGTGGAAGAGTGGAAGAGTGTGGGCGGCGACGGGCGTTGTGGTGCCGAAACTTTAGCAACAAGGTGGAGAGCGGCGATAGTAGATTCCGCACAGAAAACGGCAGTATACATTACGTTTTGCTTGGCTGTGGACTCGGACAGACCCTATGCTACCTATGGTAGCCCCGGTGATTTCTTTGCTTCTTCGGAGTCGGCTATCCTCCCCGGAAAGGAGGAGGAGCAGCGTGGTGTCGGAGGCTGGAGTGTGGAGTGCGGAGGGCTTGAGTAACAACAATGGACCCTATTTCCTGACTATACTGCAGACTTTGTTAGATCTCGGCAGACCCGGAAGAGCGAAGGAGGAACGGTGTGGTATAGGAGGCTGGAGTGTGGAGCGCGGAGGGCCTGAGTAACATCAATGGCCTGAGTAACATCAATGGCCCCCCCGTTTTCTGACTATGCTGCAGATTTTGCTAGATCTTGGCAGTCTCCAGTGGACCCCTTGTGGCAAGCCCTGTGTTTGCAAGCTTTGTGCTTGCAAGCCTTGTGGATTTATAATATCTTTATAACATCTATAACAAACTTCGTAGCCCTATAACATCTTTATATTTGGTAACATCTTCAATAGGATAATGAGGAAGAGCTTGGGAAAGGAGGATTGATCATCTATATTTTTCCCCGTCTATTAGAGGTGGCAGAGATTTGGGGTCCCCTTGATGTGAGAGTGGTATTCCCCTGGGTGTGGGAGAGCCAGGGGGAGGCCAGAACTGAGTGATAGTATACAAGAGTGCTCACCCCTGAGTGAGAGACAGGTGGTGAGCAGGAGTGGATGAGGCCCCTCTGACCTGTGAGAGAGGTTGAGCGGGGGACATAAAGAGTGTGGAGTGAGTGGTTCGGGGGTGGTTGGGTTCTCACAGCGCCGAAAGCTAACCGCTGGTGCGCTGGTGGGCCTATTACCTCCTGAGAGTGACTGGGTACGGGAGGATGTGTGCATGGGAGAGGGGACCCTTGTTTCAATCTGGGGTTTTCGGAGGTCCGGTGGTGGAGGCAACCGGGCCTGAAGACTCGGGGGGCTATGGGGCGGGTTGTTCTACTGAGGTGGTGACGGGTCAGGGATGTTATGGCGGGAGCCGGAGGGCAGGCCATCGTTGGGGAAGACGCCCCCAGTGTTTGCTACCGGTGGCGTGTTCCGGCCCTCCAGGCTCAAACCTAGGCCCTGGTCAACAGATCCTCGAGGGCCCTGGATTCCGGCTGTTGTTGCTTAACGCCATGTCGGTTAATAACAAGGGCCCCCTCATATGTGATTTGATCACGGAGGAGGGGGCCGACCTGGTGTGCATTACTGAAACCTGGCTGGGCGTAGGAGGAGGGGTTGCCCTCTCGGAGATCTGCCCAGCCGGGTTTCAAGTATGGCACCAGCCGAGACAGCGGGGTAGGGGAGGAGGGGTGGCAGTTGTTATTAGAGAGTCGATGGTAGCCTTCAGGGGCACTGCTCCACAAGTGGCTGGATGTGAGACCCTGTTTTTCAAGTTGGGTTCCCAAGAGCAGTTGGGAGTGTTGCTGCTGTACCAGCCTCCCTGCTGCGTAGCAACCTCCCTGCTTGAGCTGCTGGAGGCCGTCTCGGGGTTGGCGGTGGAGTTCCCCAGGCTTATGGTTCTGGGGGACTTCAATCTGCCGTCTCTGGGACGGGCCTCAGAGGCGGCTCGGGAGTTCATGGCTACCATGGCAGCCATGGGCCTGACTCAGATTATTCGGGACCCGACTCGAGACAGTGGCCTCACTCTGGACTTGGTGTTCTTGTCGGAGCAGTGGCAAGGTGATCTGGGGGGAGAGTTACATCTTTCCCCATTGTCATGGTCAGATCATGCCCTGGTGGCCCTGAGATTCTCATATGCTGCCCCACTCCGCAGGGAGGCTTGACCTATTCGATTGGTCCGCCCCCGGCGACTAATGGACCCGATAGGGTTTCAGAGGGAGCTGGGGGTTATACCCGAGGATCTTTTGCACGGTCCAGTGGAGGTCCTGGCCACAGCCTGGAATAAGGAAGCGGCCGGGGCCTTGGACAGGATCGCACCTGTGCGGCCTCTCTTGCCCCATCCGACCCAATATTCCCCGTGGTTCACCGAGGGATTGAGGGTTTTGAAAAGGGTTAAGAGACGTCTAGAGCGCCGCTGGAGGAAGACAAAGACCGAATCTGACCGAACACTAGCTAGAGCCGCGGTTAAGGCCTACCTGGTGGCGGTAAGAGTGGCGAAACGTCAACATTTCTCCACTCTTATTGCATCTGCAGAATGCCGCCCGTTGGCCCTGTTTAGGATTACTCGATCTCTCCTGGGTAAGGTGGGCCCAGTGACCCACCTTCAGGGCCGTGCGGAGGAATTTTCGGAGCATCTGGCGGATAAAATCGCTCGGATTCGTTCTAGGCTGGACTCCAAGCGTGGTGCATGGTCTGGGGAGATGCCAAGGGAACGTCTATGCCCGGTTATCTGGGAACAGTTTGATCCTGTTGAGCCCAAGGAAGTGGACAGGATCCTCCGGACTGTAAGGGCCACTACGTGTCATCTTGACCCATACCCCTCCTGGCTAGTGAAAGCGGCCAGCAAGGTGACATGTGGCTGGGTCCATGCGATGGTTGTTACATCCTTGGGAGAGGGAGTGTTTCCAGCTGCTTTTAAAGAAGCGCTGGTGCACCCCCTCCTCAAGAAGCCATCACTGGACCCTACAGTGTTGGACAATTTTCGTCCCGTCTCCCACCTCCCCTTTTTAGGGAAGGTGGTTGAGAAAGTGGTGGCGTTACAGCTCCAGAGGATTCTGGATGATACGGATTATCTAGACCCCTTCCAGTCAGGATTCAGGCCGGGATATGGGGTGGAAACTGCATTGGTCGCACTTACAGATGATCTCTGGCGAGAGCGGGATGGAGGCAGTGCATCCATCCTGGCTCTTCTTGACCTCTCAGCGGCTTTCGATACCATCGACCATGGTATCCTTTTGGGGCGGCTCGGAGAGTTGGGGGTGGGCGGCGTAGTCTTGTGCTGGTTCACCTCCTTCCTCCGTGACCGGTCCCAATCGGTGGTGATAGGAGATGAGAGGTCCGACCCTCGGCCCCTACTTTGTGGGGTGCCGCAGGGCTCGGTTCTCTCCCCTCTCCTATTTAATATATACATGAAACCGCTGGGTGAGATCATCCGCCAACACGGGATGAGGTATCATCAATATGCTGATGATACTCAACTATATATCTCCATCCCGGGTGAGTTAAGTGATGCAGTTTCTGCCCTTTCTCAGTGCCTGAAGGCTGTGGGGGTCTGGATGGGGAACAACAGGCTTCAGCTGAACCCTGGTAAGACGGAGTGGCTGTGGATTGATGGCGCCTCGGGATCCAAGGAGTTGTCATCTTTAGATCTGGACGGGGTGGCACTACCCCGTTCAGACTCAGTGCGGAACCTGGGGGTCCTTCTGGACTCACGACTCCTGCTTGAAGAGCAGGTGGCAGTCGTGGCCAGAAGGGCTTTTGTGCAACTTCGAGTTGTACGCCAGCTTCGCCCTTTCCTGGACCGAGATGCCCTCCGTACAGTCACTCATGCCCTGGTCATCTCCCATATAGACTATTGCAATGCGCTCTACATGGGGCTACCCTTGAAGAGTATCCGGAAGCTCCAGCTGGTCCAGAATGCAGCTGCGCGTGCAGTTATGAGTGCCCCAAGATCGGCACATGTGACACCTCTGCTGCGTGAGCTGCACTGGTTACCAGTTTGCTTCCGGGTCCAATTCAAGGTGTTGGTTGTTACCTTTAAAGCCCTACATGGCATGGGACCAGGTTACCTTAGAGACCGCCTCATCCCCAGAGCATCGACCCGCCCCACCCAGTCATGCAGAGAGGGCATGCTACGGATCCCATCAGTAAAAGAATTTCACCTAGCGGGATCCAGGAGGCGTGCCTTCTCTGCCGTAGCACCCGCCCTTTGGAACATCCTGCCCCTTGAGGTGAGGCTAGCCCCCACACTCCTGACCTTCAGGAAGCAACTGAAAACCTGGTTATGCCACCTCGCTTGGGACTGGATGAGTAATAGCTCTTCCTGGGGATGGCTCGCACCGTAAAGTTTAGTTCGCAAACATCACATACAGTCCTTGGATTTTATATTTTTATATTCTTAATAATTGTATAAAGTATTTTATATGTTTTTAATTGCTGACTTGATTGTAAACCGCCCAGAGTTCCCTTGTGGGGGGAGATGGGCGGTGATATAAGTTAGAAATAATAAATAATCATCTGATTATTCCTCTAAGTCTGTGCTTTCCAAACTGCTGCCGTTGGCGACACATCAACAGCGGCGGCGGTACGGGGGACGCGCATGGCGGCGGGGGCGTGCACAGTGAGGAGCGTACGGCGGCAGCCTCCGCTAAAACGTGGAAGCACTGATGGCGCGCCGCTGCCGCCACCGTGCACACCCCCACCGCCGCTTCCAGGTTGTGTTGCGACACACTAAATTGTGTGTCGCAACACACTAAAGTGTTGCGACACACAGTTTGGAAAGCTATGCTCTTAAGTCCTAGACTTCTTTTAGCCCTCACCATAATCTATTTCAGAAAGTCAGATACAAAATTACACCCTTAGGTTCTGTGGGGGGGGGGGAATAGCAATTTTTCAAAAAGAGATACTGTAGATGTCTGGAATTTCCATTATTTTTTATTTTGTGATATCGAATTGGTCTGCCACCAAAGAAACCATGGGACTTTTTGTTCTAATTGTTTATCCTTTTCTAATTTACAGTATATGGTGGGAGTTTTTGTAGAAATCTTTTATTTCATAAAGACCTTTCCTTTTCCAAGATTTCAGTTGTATAGTTCTATCTTTGTTACAATTTGGGTATGCTATCAATGGAAGTGGAGGTGAGATGCCTGGAATAAATTCTGAAAACCTCGTCTTGTAAACTTGGCAGATTACTTACGTAAAATTATTAAAGATCTAGAAGAGGAGAAGAGAGGAGAAGAGAAATTTAAATTCTTATGCCGGAACTTCATGTTTTCCGTCCCAACCCATTTATTGTTTTGTTGAATCCTGCATTATAAAAGGAATCTTCCACATGTCAACTGGGCTGCTTGATAACATTTTAAAGCAGGGAATACCTCATCCTCCTTTGTTTTGCCGCATGTGTAGAATGTTCCTTTTTATTCTACTCCAAGTTGATTTAAAACAATAAATTAGAAACAATTTTATTGGGAATATCTATGGGGAAATTTTGAAATAAATACATCAATTTGAGGAGTGTTTTATTGCTGGTATATGATCTAAAATGCTAAGATAAATCTTGTTCCATTTTTTCATATCCTTATTTTTTTCCAAGAAGGGTCATTTCATATTATCATTGGAGATGTTTGCTTTGCATTATTTTCTTTTAAAAATAGTTAAGAGAAAGACAACTTTTTTGCTGGATGAGTAGTTTATTTATTTATTTATTTATCACATTTCTTCACCACCCATCTCGACAAATGACTCTGGGCAGTTTACAAGCAAATTAAGACAATAAAAAAATTAAAATATCATTAAAACAGATTTATTATAAAAATATAAATAAAACTCTTAAGATAAAAAATATGAAATATAAAATCCAAGATGATGAAACCACAGTCTCAATAAAATTTCCCAGGGCCTAGTTAATAGTATTGGATTAAATTGCCAGAAGTATGTAAAAAAGGCAGTATTTTCAAGTTTTAGTTCTAAAAATACTAGACTAAGGTCACTTATATGAACAGCTGCTATTTCTGCTTGTTGGATTAGGCCTACTAGTGATTTAGATACCCATACATAATCTACTCTGGAATAAGATTGATGTCCATTTGATATGTGAATCAATTTTATTTATTTTTATTTATTTATTAGATTTATCACCACGCATCTCCCCCGAGGTGGACTGTGGGTGGTTTACAACAGAATATAATTCAGATAGATAGACAGACAGACAGACAGACAGACAGACAGACAGACTAAAATACACATTAATTGACAATTTATAAATATAATAAAATCCAAATGGCAGAATCTTCTTAAGTCTATGGGGAAGGGCACTCCAGGGCCACCCTAAGGCACTAGCCATCCCCAAGAGTGTAGTTTCTCCTTAATTGTACTTGTCCCAGATTTAGGGAATACGTTGAAACAATAGTAACTGGTAATTTATCTAATTCTCTCGTGGTAAATATGAACCTTCCATTATCCTTCAAAAATCTTTCCACTTTAACGTTTACCAGGTTTAAATTGACTTATTAGTGCCTAGAGCACTAATTTAATGTTTATTAAAGTGTTTGTCTTTGACATTGTCTGTCCTCTAAGTTTCTTGTAACAACTGAGGGAGGGAAAGGATCTTGCATATCTAAATATTCTATTTTTTTTATTGTCTCCCCCAGTCTTCTAACGTTTAGTGAAATAAATTTAGAGATATCACTCATAAAATAAAATTGTTGCTTCTTTGGATACCTTGCACCCTATAAAATAATCTGAATTTATTCTGGGCTTGTAAGAACAAACCTTTTGTTGCTTGTGCCAGTGACAAGCTTCTTTCTTCTTGCTTTTCCCTCTCTGAAACTCCCAGCTCTTTTCATATCCATCCCCACAAATCTTCCCATATAACAATCCCAGTTCTTAATACCCCGTTCCCCTCCCCCATTCAGTCTTAGACTTAGGCTGACCATATTTCCCTGGGATGGCAAAATGGGACAGGGTCTTATGTAATATTCCGTATTCATGAAAAAGACGGGTCCCCGCCCCGTCAGCGCAATTGGCTCCCGCCTGCAAACCCCGCCCACCGGTCCGCGTGATTGGCTCCCGCCTGCAAACCCCGCCCCCTGGTCTGCATGATTGGCTCCCGCCTGCAAACTCCACCCCCCCGGTCCACGTGATTTGCTCCCGCATGCAAACTCTGCCCCCCAGTCTGCATGATTGGCTCCCGCCTGCAAACCCTGCCCTCCTTTGCCGCGCGCTGATAGGCGGGAGGGCTTCCTCTTCTGGGCTGTCTCCAATCGGCAGCTCCGACTCGGATCCTCCTTCCGTGCCATTCCCGCTGGGTTTAAAAAAAGGGACAAAATTGAGATTTTTATCAAAACGACGGGACGGTTGAAAAATGCTAAAAAAATGGGACTGTCCCGTTCAAAACAGGACGTATGGTCAGTCTACTTAGACTAGGAGTGAACCTACAAGGGATCACTCTCAGCCCCTTCATGGTCTAGTTTTGCTGCTCCCTCACCCTCACCAATCTTCATCTTCCTTTTGCAGCTGTACCTGAAGGGTAATTCCTTTTGCCAGCATCAGGGGGAATCTTCTTCAAGGTTGGTTCATGTCCTGAAATAGTAGAAATTGCCTCTTCTTCTTGTGATTTCAAAGTTATAAGTTTGAATGGAAATCCCCTTTTACACATTCCCTTTTTTAACAGCAGTTCTGTTGAAGGCTTGCAATGCTTATGATTGGATGGGAGGGGAGGGGATACGACGTCTGACTGACTCCGAAAAGACTCTGGGCAGATTACAATACTGTAAATCTTTTGAAAGTAATTTGATGACTTGAAAAAGGAAAACTTTGTACCCTAACAGCCTTTGTACTGTAAGGCTGGAATTTTGAACTCTTAAGTGCACATACTATGTCTTTTTCAAAGAAATGTAGATCTGGTGATCATTAAGTTTCATTCCTATGTAATCTATCATGTTATCATTTTCAGTTTTTTCACTGATGCCACTAATACGGAGGTCACTGTGATCTTCAGCATCTGCTAGAGATAGTTTAACATCCACATCTTTCTCAAACTTTGTTATGCTAGAGGTATTTTTAAAACTTAAATCATAGGTCTGAGCAATGCCGTTTCCTTGATAAGTGTTTAAACTGTTACTGATTCTTTCAGAAATACCCACTAAATCTTTTACTGAAATAAAGGACTTTTCCCATTTCAGCTTCAGGTCCTGTTTAAATTTTTTAAGTAAAAATTTGGTAGTGTTAGAAAGTTATGTGTTTTTTGCTCTTTCATGTATGCTTTGATCCCTTTCATTTGTTATGAAGCACCTCTCCTAGACGGTTTGCATTTCTTAACTGCTTTAGAAGGGAGTTCAGTGCAGATAAGCAGTTGATAATAGCTGAAAAGGGCAAGTTGAGGGATGAGCAAGGCATTCAGCCATATTCAATTGAGGCTTAAAGGTGGGTTGTCTGATGTAGTGTGACAAACTATTGTATCATACTTATTCCTTGATGTTCCCAATGCTGATTGAGAGCTACAGAACTAGGAGCGGCCACATTTCACAGTAGTCAGTAAACACCACCACATTTTAGTAGAAAAACTGACTTTCCTACAACCTGATCCTCAGAATAAGTTCTAAAGTAAACACATTTGTATTTTGCAAAACTGTCTTTATGAAATAGTTCAATATTTAGGTTAAAGGGGAAATATTCTGCAGTGTCACCCAATTAGCAGCCATTGTTGTAGGGATGATGTGTCAATGTGTGACTCATACAACAGGTGCTTAGAGTTAGGTTGGGTGTGGTGAATAACGAGAGTGACCTATAATGTGATTGGTCAGGTTCACTATATATGCAGAGACATTCTCATTTCCCATTATTCCCATTTTACTTCGTGAATGCTGTATCGTTGATGGTGTATCATTTGTTACCTATGGAAGTGATCTGTAAATACGTATGTATATAAAGTAAATAGGATATTTGATATAACTTCTGTTTGGAGTCTATTTACTGCATAGTACTTGGATCACTGGTGCCTAGGAGAGAGAAGCAGGCCGCTCCATCCGCGCGCCCCGACAAACTTCAATGTTTATTTTAAAACAGAATGAACAGAAGCCCAAGGTCTAATCTTTGAGACAATTTTTTGTTAAATTCAGTTTTATTCACTGCTGTATATAGCCAAGCCTATTCACCATTGGATGGTTAGTAAATGCTGGGAGGATTTAATACTTACAGAAGTTAATAGACATTTAAGACAAGATACTTAACCGTAGTTACCAATCTCTGTACAAGGTAGGCTTACACAACAAAACCAGAGATAATTAAAAAAAATTCCTCATCTGCCATCAAGTAGCCATTCAGTTTACAGCTTTGATAGCTTAAACAGATTTAGGCCAATGGAAAGGCAAGAGGCTCCGGAGGCGTAGCGGATTTCTTTCAACATGCCGCACCACTCTTTCTTCTCATCGTCATACCTGCAGGAACAAAAGGTTATATAAGTGGGGCCCTTTGGCTGTTTCCAAGCCTGTCCTCAAAAAATCTATGCCAAGTAACTCCAAGTTTCTTTCTTAGCACTGTCTTATATTAACACAGATATCATAGAATAATTGCTAGTCTAAGAATGTAACAAGCTTTACTACACAAGGAAAAGTAATATGGGAAATGTACCTTCCACTTGTGACAGGGCATCATGACTTCTCTAATATTTATTTATTGATTTATTTAATTTGTATTACTGCCCATCTTCCCCCGGAGGGGGGAATATGCTGTCATCCCCCTGAATTCCTGTCTTGGAAGGTGTCATTAATCCCGCTTTTATTTCTGAATCTTGCGTCTATCTAAAATCCCCGAGTGCTTCAATTTGTTGGAATTATCCCCATGTTTTCAATTTTCTCCCAACTCTCCCCTCATTTCTATCTTTCTGTCTTCAAAGTTTCCTCCCAAAATTTCTGACTGAATAACAACTACAGTTAAAGAAGATTGTTTGGTTCATGTGTTTTCAAATGCTGTATCTTCAGAGAACATTTTCCACCATGATGCATCTGTATGCATGGGCTCCTAACTTTCCTTTCCCCCCCCCCGCTCCTCTCTGTCTCTCTCTCTCTCACACACACACACAGCTACAAATACTTATTCTATTCAGACCCTCAACAGGCTGCATTTAGCCACCGTTAAGCTGTTGTGCGGAGTGCAGAGGTGCCAGTGGGAGCAGCTCTTGGCCCTGACAGTGATGGCACCTTGATGCAGGGTTAGGAGGGCAGCTGCCCCTCCACTTGCCCTGCCAGGCACACAGCTGTACTTCACACTGAAAAGCTGCAGTGGTGGTGCTGGCAGGGAGAGCAAGTCCTGGCCTAGGCCTCAACTGGGGTGGTCTTGCTTCCTCACCCTCTCAGGTCGCTGGGAGTCAGGCGGCATATGCATCATCATCATCATCATCATCATCATCATTTTTATTATGATTATTATTGCATTCTTTCTGATGTGAATCACAAGAGACTTTTGTATCGACACGTGAAAAGGCTCCAGCATTGTAGCCCTCAGACTAATGAACTCATCTTCCTCACAACAATTTGAGTTTGAGACCCCTACTTTAAAAGTCTTTAGTAAGAACAGATACACTTTTTAAGTTTGGTTGCTTCAGGAATGATGTTCAAGAAGGTGGCCTCCTTGTCATGAGCTCCCAAAAATGTTATCCCACAGTGCTGAGGCATGCAGTATTTTAAAGCCTTGTGTGAAAAAAGTGTGGTGGGCAGACAGGAGTTTTTTTGAAATGAGTCATAGGAATTGGGGATGAGCACAGATCTGCTTTTGAATCCAGACCCTGCTGTGGGAAAACAAAAACAAAAACCCACACAGCCCACTCAGGAAAGATCTAGCTCTCTGTGAACAAAACTTACTCTGCATGCAGTTCTGCAAAGGAATCTGACTTCTTTTTAATGCTCTATACATTTATGACAGAATATTAAAATTATGTAATATGTATAATATGTTGAAGCAAAAACAAGAATAGGTAATACAAAATCAGACAAAAATAGGTAATACAAAACCAAGTCTATATTTAGTACTTCTAAAGATTTTAGCGGAGTTTTACTGTAGGTTATCTTACATATAATTAATATGAAAAATTATTTAAAAATAGCAAGGTGAAAAAATATTTGAAAGAAACTTACTTCCAGATGTCATTAACCTCAGTAGGAGCAAATTCCTTCGATTCAAGCTGAACCATTGCAAAACCCCCAATAGCATACAAGGATCCAGACAATTCAACTAAACTAATGGAACTTCTCTCCTGGGGGAATTCTGGCATAACTTCCCATCTGCAATTTAATGAATAAAGCATTCAATTTTAGAATAAGACTTTTGAGTATAATACGATGTTTTAAAAAAACAAAGGGTCTCTGCAATATGCGCTTGAAGACCATCTGGAGTTGCAGTTGGTGTAGAATGCAGCGGTGCCGGTAGTTTCGGATGCACCTTGGTATGTCCATGTCATGTCACTATTTTACAAACTGCTCTGGCTCCTATTAGGTTTCCAGGTGCAACTCCAGGTGCTGTTTAGCACCTACAAAGCCCTATATAGCACACAAGGGTTACTTGCAGAAATACCTATTTCCAGTTACTTCTGATTGTCCCACATCCTGTCTCAGAATGGTTAGGCTCCAGGTCCCCTCCTTCAGGCAATATCGTTTGATGGGATCTAGGAGCATCTGCCCTTTGGAATGATCTCTCCCCACCCTCCCCCCAGAGCAGTATTTCTCAACCTTGGCAACTTTAAGATATGTGGACTTCAACTCCCAGGATTCTGGCTTGCTGGCTGGGGAATTCTGGGAGTTGAAGTCCACATATCTTAAAGTTGTCAAGGTTGAGAAACACTGCCCCAGAGATTTGGATGGCCCCAACCCTGTTAGCATTCAGGAAAACTTTAAAAAACATGTCTTTTTCCCCAAGTGTTAAGTCAGGATGGGAGGTAGAGCATATGATTGGTGAGCCCTGGATTTATGCTCCTGATATGTTGGCTTATAGATTTTGGGTTTTGTGGTTATTGATACTCATTGCAATATTGTTTGGCAAAGTTATTTGATTATGCTGCCCAGAGTGATGGGTGGTTAACTAACTAACTAAATCTAAATAAATACTATTTTCCCTCTGTTCATAAAAGGAAAATGTAACAGGACACCCTATATCAAAGAAACGTAGGCAAGTAAAAATGCATTTACATATCTGATTGCACTGTCCTACCATGAGTCTTTTAAATCCTGAATTTATAGAATGGTCACTACATTGTACTAAGAACAGTTTGTTTTTTAAAAAAGATAATTTGTCAGAATGAAGAAAAGGCTCTGTCATCTTTAAGAAGTGGATTGGTTGAATAAAGTTTGAGGTACATTAATAAAGAACAAATTTTCTCAGAAAGTAAGGGCAAAAGAGATTCAATTAAAGCATAGAGTTCTGCTTAAAAGAGTACAGTATGGCCATCTGTAACATCTACAGAAAATGCTCAAGCCTTAATTTGAAACAAGGACTTTACACACACACACACACACACACACACACACACACACACACACACAGAGATGGTGGAAATTATTTCCTTAGATTAGGATCACACAGCATAAGACTGGGTACAATTTTTGTAATGCTGGATCCTAGTAATTGATGCTACAAGCCCACTTCACAATACAGGTAGTCCTTGGGTTACGACCACTCGTTCAGCAACCGTTCAAAGTTATGACTGCGCTGTATGAGGGGGACTTACGATGGGTACTCAAAGTTGCAGCTGTTGCAGCATCCCCGCAGTCACATGATCACAATTTGGGCGCTTAGCAACCGGCTCACAATTACAACGGTTGCAGCATCCTACAGTCACGTGATCACCATTTGGGACCTTCTCTGCCGGCTTCCCAAAAGCAAATTCAATGGGGAAGCCGGCAGGAGGTTGCAAGTCACTCCCACAAGTCGCTCCCACCACGTTTTTGCCCACCCGCCCGTGCTGTGTAATGCCCGCTGGCAGCACCTGCCCACCTGCACTCTGTAGCACCCACCTACGGCACCCACCCTCCTGCCCACAGCTCTTGCTGCCGGCCTGCTTGCCTGGAACTCCCACCTCTTCCCATGTAATGTCACATGACTGCATCACTTAGCGATGGAAATTCCAGTCCTAACTGCTTAACACCAATCGCTTGTTTGTGGGGAGGGGATGAATCGATCCAGATTCTCCTGCAGATTCAACGTCCTAGCTCATCCTTTCAAACAGATGGACTGTCAAATATACACTTCCCTAAACTGAGCTGTTCATTGGAATACATCCCACAGACTATGACAGAATTTATGTTAAGCCTCAAAATAACAAGCAAGCATTAAAGGGTTAAAAAAGAACAGATATTAACTTATTTGGGGCTTTCTTCTCAAAGCAATCACTAGAAAACAAGATGCTGAGACAATATTTATACTATTCAAAGAAGCTGATTCCATTTATACAGTAAATAAAGGGGCAGGGATTCTGGTAGGCCCCAAAGAAAGGGTGCATGGGGGCCCTAAACTGTGCTATTAAACAAAAGTGGATGGATTGCAGACTAACTTGTTAGTGGTGAGATCAAAGGCTTCGACAGAAGCTGAGAGGCCTTCTTCGGTAACACCCCCGGCAATCACGATTTTCCCTTTATGGATGGCAATTCCAAACATGGAGCGAGCCACTTTCATCGGAGGAAGATCACGCCAGTCTCCCCTCTTGGAATTGTGTATGAATACTCTGTTTGTGCATTTTCTGTGTACAGGAAGAAAGAATGTCAACCATTTAAAAAACATGGACAACAGCAATGATCGAAGCACGGGCTTAAGGCAGTTGGTATTGGGTTCCGGTCACTGACTCAGCTGGATGGGCAACATGCTCCGCCTGCAGGCAGACCATCCTGAATGCCTGGTTTCTAACACAGCCGCTTGCTGGCCTGCCTGATGCTTTTTAAAAAGTGCTTTGCTGAGGGCTATGTTCTATATGTCTGTACTATACTCTGTTGTATTTTCTTTCATTGGTGGGTAGCCATTAATACATGTGCACAGTGTGCAGTATACAAGTATTGCTAATGCTGTTTTGGTTTTCAGGCTCTAAACTGTAACATGCAAAGATTATGTTGGTGGTTCACTGAGATACAGTGTGAGTGCAGTATGTGCTCTGCACACACGCTTGTGATACTGAGTTTTCAGAGTACATGGTAAAAATGTAAAGAGTACTCTGTTAGTCATGTTAGTTTGGTGAGCATTGGTTTCTCTGTAATCACAGCGTGTATTCTCTTGTGTCTTGTTGCTGTTGAATTTTCATAGTGTGGAAAGTACTGCCTCCGTTGTGTTCCTATGGGAAATTTGTAATGCTCTCAATTTTTAAAAGTTTGCAAAACTTTTTTATAGTTGGGTGGCAAGTAGCAGTCAACATGGGTCACCAACCAATCAATATAGTTGTTCTGTTCACTATCATGCCTATATTGTTATTTTGTTGGAGGTAAGATTAATCTGCACCATTAAACATGTATAATCGTTGGTAAGATTTATCTCCACCAATAAACACTTGTCACAGTATCCTCTGATCCACTGGATGGCAAAACGGCAAATATGAAGTTAAGCCACTGAGTTAAGCCACTGAATTAATAGTTCTATGCTACAGCAATAGCTTCACCAGAACACGTTGCCAAAATAAGTGCTGGGAAATGTTAAAAAAATGGGTGGCTGAAATTTCACTCACTTTGGTATGGCAACACTGGGCCAATACACATGCAATATACAGATGGGTCATCAGCTCTTCATAGCCTTTTCATCCTCTGCCATGAATATCCGCATTGATCTCCAATGCAAATAAGGTTTACTGCTGGCCCCAACTGTAAGCCTCAGCTGTTAATAGGATTTGGAACCAGAGCAAATAGTTGTGTGGGATAATTTGGGGAGGGGAGTACTGGTGACACTCTTGAAATGGTCCAGTACTTACTTATCATCTGTCTTTCCTCCAAGGCAATATATAGCTCCGTTATGTGAAGTTGTAGCATGACCATACACTTTGAGCGGGAGCTTTTTGACCTCATTCCATTTGAGTGATCTGGAAGGGAAAGGGAGATCAATAAGGCTTTTCAATGTAACAGACAATAAATTGGAAACCTCGTTAAGTAGATCAGTATTAAGTCACTTACGCAGCATCATAACATAATACCGAATCAAGAGACTCCTCAGTTTGGAGATCCTTGCCTGCAATTACATAGATCTTGTTCTCTGATTCTCCCAGTCCAAACAGGCACCTGGCAGATGGCAGGGGAGGAAGGCCAATCCATTCAGTTGTGATGGTGTCCAGCTTGATTAAAATGTAGAGTGAAGGTTATTAGCAAAAGTTCCATGCATACTGAAAACAGCTCACAGCAGCATCGTATAAACGTTTTAGCACGTTTGATCACTTTTTACCTTATGATCTGGAAATGAACATATTATGCCTTAACCCTGAGACACCTGGCAGTCAGCATTTGCCCACATCTTTTCCATTCCCGCTCCACGTATTTGTGGATGCCAGTGCAGCTTTCGAAAATCACTCCTTGGAGTTCCTTCGAGGCCTTAGGGTTTGTCTGCTTCAGATTATTCTGGGCGGAACCTACATTCAGTCTTGCTTTTCTCAGGCTTCTCTGATGACTTTGAAGGTGAAACGTTCGCCTCCAAGGCTAAGCGATAGTACTGCCAAGAGGAGGCCGAGCTGAAAGAGCGAGGGTTCACTCCTGCAAAAAGGAGTGTGGCACGCTTTCGTGGGTGGGAGTAAATGTGGAGGGAATGAAATCCACTCCTTTAAAAGTGTCAGCAGCTGCTTTAAAGGAAGGCAAGCTTTTATTTCTAGGTTTAAATTAACCCTTTTTAAAATTGATTTGTATCAGGTCTTACCATTATAGATTGTAAATTGTTATTTCCTCCTAACTCATTTGAACAATCTGGCTGGTTAAGATATTGCTGATTAGCTATTAGTTAAAAAGGAAGTAGGCAGCATGGTTCCCATGGGTAAATGTTCCCACGGGCACCTTCCTTGATACACGGCAGCTTCCCTGCCTTACCTACTCTCTTTGTATTTTCTTACTTTAAAAAAGGGGTTAAAAAAGGAAGCTAGCATGGTCCAAAGCAAAGTGTGGTCTCCAACATAGTGCTTCCAGTTATGTCTCTGGGTCCCACACTGCTCGCATAGATAATCAGAGGAAATAAAAACGGGTGGATGGCTGCAGCCAAGTGTGCCCACCTGCTCATAAAAAGAGGAGGCAAAGAGGAGGTGAGGTGGTGGAGAGCATCTTGAGGGCTGCAGAGAGTGTTGGTGCTTGACACCAATCTGCAGGTCCCTTAGCACTCCAAATGCCTCTTTGCTCCCACAACTGCCTGAAAACGTACTCCAAAATTCATTGACAAACAATCAAACACGGTGGAGTGATTTTTCATCAGTTTTGGGCAGTGGTGTGTAAGCCTTTGAAAAGGCTTAATGTACCAGAAAAATGCAAAATCTATCCCTCTTCACTTGGGGGATATCATAAGACTATTTGCCCTGTGTGGCCCCAGTCCTCGCCCACTAAATAAAAGAGCAAAGTTTGCCCATCTCTGCATTCAACGATGGCTTAGTAACACTATAGTTTAATGCAGAGATGGGCAAGCGTTTGAGAATAATGTAATGGACTTTATAAAGAAGACTAGTGAGGTGATCAAATGTAATTTTATTTGTCCTGCCCCAGATGCCTATATGCGCACAGGAGGAATTAGATCTAGAAGAATAAAGAAATGTCCAGATACATCTCTTCGCTGTGTTGAAATGAAGAAACTTTGTGAATGGAAGAGCTCCCTGTGATACTGGATTGAGGCAAACACTGAGTGAATATAAGGAGAGTCAAGAAGAACATTTTTTAAAAAATACACCAAGAACCTCACTAAAATCTACTTAGTCTCATTTAGACATTCATTTGAAAAGCATACAAAAGGGTTATCAAGAGTCGTTGTATATGAGATGGGCGGCAGAGAAATTTGACAAACAAACAAACAAACAAATAAATAAATACATATAAATTATGTCCAGTCCTTATTCACAGCTGACAGAAAGATGAAAGAGCTTGTGCAATGACAACTATGGGTAGGTTCTTTCAGGCCTTTTGCCAGACGTACTAACAAGGCAGGATTGAGAGTGGCCACCAGCCTCCAGCTGACCTGATCCAAGTATTTAGGCAGGCGTCTGGACAGTGATTTTAGGGCAGATGATGCCACAGCATCTCTTATGAAACCAATATGGACAGCACAATTGGCTGCACGTGAAAATAACTTTTTAACAGAAAAATATACAGAGGAAACTGGTTTAGAACATGCTGTAATACTCAAGATTCTCTAGAAATCATGCTAAATAGGATGTTATCCATACTTTTTTGCATATATGTGAATATGTATGTCCCTGAACTGGGAAGAAACAAAAAGATGAACTAAAGATCTATATAAGTGTTGGGTTTTTAATACATGGATCTATAATCTATTTTCTTATCCTGAGTTAAAGAAATAAATGTATACCTGAAAAAAATATGACTGGAAAGGCCGTTCCTTGTTCTCTTCATCCACATACAATCCTCCAACCACATAGACTTGCTTTTGCTTCGTGACTATGCTGGAATGATTTCTGGGAATCTGTTCAGACAGTGCTGCTAAGTAACATTCATTTTCTGTAGGATCATAAGCTACAGCAGCAGTGTCATTGATCAAAAGAATGAGATCTTTAACAAACATCCCATGCCTTGGAATATCATTTAGGTAACCGGGGAGTAAATTTTCATCCCCTACATCTCCATTAACCTCTCCTTTGGCTGACTTCCCTGCGGCTTTCGTAGGTTCAGGCAATTTCCCAGCAAAGGCATCTTTAATAACTTTCATTTTTTTCGAAAGGTCTGGGTTGCTTTTAATTATGTCATCCTTCTCAACATGCTCCTTGAAATATTTCTCCTCCATCAGGCGAAAACGGACGCAGTCAAACACTTCCCCAAGACTCTTCACCCGGTTCTCTTTATCTGACTTGACCCATTTCATGACAGCTTCAAAAACGACTTCCTCCTTTTCAACATTCAAACTATCTGGTGAAATAACCGAGATGAGTTCATGAGGAGCGAGTTGCATGAAGTCCTCTTCTTTGCAAAGTTTCACAAAGTGGTCAGACACAAAATCACGGGCAGACAATGCAAGTCTTGGGCAGTCAAGGAGGAGACCTAATCTAAGGATGGCCAGGCAGTTGCCAAGAGCGAGTCTCTTCTGAAGATAAGAAACACACACAGTAAAAATAGATGGAATCTGAAAGCGGCTTGCCAAAGCAAAAATATCTTGCACGTTAGATTCATTAAGGTCGATAGTTGCAGAATAAAGGTACTTAACAATCATATCAAGGATGGTAGGGTCAACATTATCTAGCACTACTTCTTTCTTTTTATCTTCACTTTGCTCAGATAAGAAGTACTCACGGAAATAAGGACTACAGGCTGACAAGACCAGTCTGTGACAAGGCAGACTTTTATCCCCTGCCTTTAGGGAACAGTCAACAAACTTTTTCTCTTCAAAAAGCTCCCTAAGGCCATCTTGAAGAAGAGTGGATTGATAAAGTCGAAGTTCTTCAGTAAGTTCTCTCTGGGAATCCATTTTGTGGAAGGCTTGGCTACTGAAGCACAAAAGAAACCCCTCTTGTTGGTACCTAGGTCTGCCTGAAAAAGGCAGATCAATGTATGTTGCCCTGCTTGAAGCTTCTGTAATTTAATCTTGCTAGCTAAATATAGTGCAGAGTTTCACCAGCTGGAATTTAGAATGGATGGTGTGGAAAGAAAATGGAGCTTGCAGCTGTCATGGGCTGAAAGAAGCAACTGTTGCTTTGGTCACTGGGGAATCAGTTTTACTTGTTACACACACTGAACGATGGAGATTACTTGTAAAATATACTTAGCATTGTGACTTAGCAGCGGTGCAGAATTAGGTTTGAATGCAGTTACTAGGAAATTGGCCTCTATAGCATTCATGTCACTTAATACTTCAGCTCAAGTATGAACCGAAAAGATGGAAGTTAGCAGGTGAAAGTATGATGGCCAATGGCCAGTCATGACTGAAAACCACTGAAAAGATGATTGTTTCACTGAAAACTCCAACATACATGCCTATAAAAACAAATTCCCATGGAAGCTTTGCTAGGGGATAAACTTAGGAATTTATTTTAGCCTGTTATTGGTAGTCATTCATCTCATTGTTTCCCAATATGTGCAGTGATTTAACATAAAATTAGGATCGAGTCTCAAACAACAATCCAAGGAATAGCAGCATATAGTCTAGGCATGAGTGCTCAGCCAAGCTAAAGCTGTGTTTCATCTCATTCAAGAATTGAAATAGGCTGAAAAATGGAAAAGCGCTTAAGCTGAATCATCTGAAGTCGTAACATACCTTTAGGTATTTGTGAGCTTGGGTACTGTTTTTCATCTTCTACTACGTGTAGCCTTTAATATAAACAGTCAAATTTTGATTGGATCAGGATGTCATTCAAAGCCTGTTGTGTGACACAGTTTACTGAGTTTGACATTTGTATATATTTTAGTACAGAAGAGACTTCACCAGCAGTGCTGGTCTATATCTGAAGATTAAGTCTCATTGACGTTTGCAAGACTTAAGTATTACTAGTTGATTCTACCTATGTTAAGGGACATTAAGCTATACTTCTCAATATATACTCAGATTAGTTGCCAGAATAACTGGATTTGTTATGTTATGATTTGAAATGTCATTTGACATTTTGCCATTATAGAAATTATGTGTGAAATCATAGCTGAAAACGTAGCAACTGTTTTTCTGTCAAACAATTAATGACATTTCATTTTCCATACAACATAGTCTTGACTCAGTGGATGCAAAATTATGCTGTGTAACTTTTATCCATACTTTTTTGTAAACAACATTCACAATGAGAAAGATAAGCTGGAATTGTTACTGGATTTTGGTACTATGAATTCCTATGTATACACTAGGACTGTGCATACTTTGAAATTAGTGCGGAAGCTGTGAGTGCAGCACCTCTCTGTTATTTCATTAAAGCAGTGGCATCTTATTTAGGGGCTCATACATAATTTCTATAAACACCAAAATGTCAAATTACCTATGTAATTATGTGGAGGCTCTCCCGGCCATAGCTTTCCCTTGTTGTGCAAGAAGGAACTATGAGTCCAGTCCAGCTGTAAGTCCAGTTAGTGAGCTAGTCCCATCTGGGGAGTGCAATCCCTTAGTACAGTGTCAAAGATGGACAAGCTCTGCAAACAGGTGGCTTACGGTATGAATCCACAGCCACTCTCTTTTGCTGGGGTTCGATCTAAGCTTGCTTCTCCCTATCAGCTTTTAGGCACAGGTCAGGTCCTCCCCCACAACTTCTGCCAGGCTCAGGGAGGAGATAGATAACTGGGTATCACCAGCTTATTGATATGCCACCAGATGACCTGCATCACCACACTGATGCAATCTTCCACTTCTCTAACTCCCCAGCCTTCATCCCCTCTCTCACCAGATGACTCATGGAAACAACTAACACCCCAATTCCTCACAACTTACATAACTATCACCATCTCACTCTGGCTGCTGTGATAATGTCACAACACACCACTATAACATCTACAGCATCTATCAGCTTATATCCTTTTTCATCCCTCCTTGCCTCCCCCCCACCCCGATACTGCTTTCACCTGAGCCAGTCCCTTAGCACTCTAACTCCCAGAGAAGGAGCGTTCTACTATCACCCTTCTTCTTTCACCCAAAGGACGACAGACAGTCCACAACACTTCCCCCAGCCCTAAATCACCCAAAGAGGCTGATCAGGAGCAATTCTCCCAGATCATCACTTTCTCATGATTGCCAAGTACAGTTTTCCAGATGTTAAACAGACTGAGAGTCTAGTGGTCCTCCAAGTCTCAAACAGTCTGATTCTCAACTCTCACCTCAGTTCTGTGACTGTGTGTTTGTGAATTGCCTCATAACAATAGATCTTTAAGTTTTAACTGCCCCCACGTCAAAAGAAATTGGGAAAAATAGTGACTTTGAGCTAATAGTGACTTTGAGCTGACTTAGAACTAATTTTGGAGAGTGGTTAAAGATCTCAGAGGCATCATCCTCTAATTCCCACCCTTAATTTTGTAAAACCACCACCCCCTGCCAAAAAAATAATGCTGCGAAAATTTGGCCATTCTGGCAGTGGGATTGTGGGGCATGGGTTTGTGTGCTGGCTCGCCTCCAGAACAGATTGGAGAGTCTTGGCAGTCGGCCAGAGGTAAGGAATACAGCCCAGAGTCACTTTGCAAGGAGAGCCAAGAGAGAGACAAACCAGTAATCTGTGTGCCGATAGTCAAAGGAGTGAAGCAAAGAGTAGTCAGTAATCCAAACCGGGTCAAGGAGTCCAGAAGTCCAGGTAATGATAATCCAAACAGGGTCAGGAACGCAGGCAACAAGACAGGATACCAGAGTGGTCGCAAAGCCAAAATGCAACGTTGCTCCCACAACTCCCTCACTGCTTCGTTGGTAATTTATCAGGAGCTAAGGAGCTGTCCTCTGGGTCCTGCAAAGACTCTCCCTGCCCTCTGCGTAACTCCCTAGCAGCCAGCCGAGCACTTTTCCTCCTGTCCTTTAAGGCGAGGCGCACACGCCTCCGCCTCTGCTCTTTGGGGGATTCAGGTGAGCTGGGAGGCTGATGGGATCCAGCTGGCTGCTGGCTAGAGGGTGGGGACAAACCACAATCCCCAGCTTGCTCCCCTGTAGCCTCGGTTGCTGGCTGCTGGCTAGAGGGTGGGGACAAACCACCATTCCCAGCTTGCTCCCCTGTATCCTCAGGTATTGCCAACTCCTGCGGTGCTGGGTCATTGTCTGGGACCGTGCCTGCGTCTGGGGCCTCACCTGGCTCAATCCCCTGGAGGTTTGCCAGGGGCAGCTCGTCTTCTGACTCCTCACTGAGGCCCTGGGGCAGAGGCTGAACCAGGACAGTTTGTGAGCTGCCCACCAAACCTAATCCTAGATTCACATAGTGGAGGAGATAGATGGACTGGGGAAGCTTTGAATGGAAGAAGTTAGGATGGACTCAAGAACAGGGGTGAGAGAATCTATCCACTCCAGCATTCTGGTTCAGCTTGTAGAAAGGTATTATTGCTGGTATTCCCACTGTGGCAGTTAATTCCACAAAGTAAATTATTCCAGGGTAAATCAGAGCTAACTTCCAATCTATTCATTCCAAACTTTTCCATTCTCAGGGAGGAGCCACAACCTGGAACTAGAGATAGCAATATACCTCTCTTATTTATGGCTTCCAATGGGAAAGGCTATTAAAAATAAACTTCCCTCGGGTCTAAAGGCCCAGCAAAACTATCCTCATACTTGGGATGAAGTGATTCATCTACTGTTTTGCTCCTTCATTTAGGACTGCACGTGAGCCATAGCTAAAAAATGCACAGCAAAACACCATCACTAGCAAAGCAACCACATTATTCAGACTTAGAACATCTTTTCTCAGTTTTCACTTGGAAGTATCAGTTTTATTTACAGTCATACATAAACAATACATAATGGATTTTAAAGGCTAGCAATTGAAGCACTGCATAAAAATACAAAGCTTAAATATCTTATAAATACAAGAAATGATAATGTGAAAACTATACATGGACATTATTTTTTCTTGCAGTCTACATAAAAGAGGTAGCTATAGCTTGATTGATTAAAAAAGACTGCTGCATGACTTTTAGAGACAAAATATATTATTAATCATTTTTAAGATGAATATCAACCCATTACTTCCCAGAGTCCTTGCAGTGTGAATCCATCTTTTAGTTTCTCTATGGCGAGTCCTAGTTCTTCAGAAAAAACAGGCTCACGGTCTTGTTGCTATTTGCAGGACATCAGCAAGAAAAAAAAAGTAAGCAAGTTGTGGTTAATATTATTAACAAGAAATTAATTCAGTTTTATTGTAACTTAAAAAAATACCTTGTTTCCATCAGCAAAATAAGCCTATGATAGAAAAATAAAAATAAGTTATTGTGACATATGTTCATTATTCAGCATTATTATTAACTGAAATGCAGGCAGTAACTTAATTCATTGAAAAACTTCCCATTATCCAGTATGTCTAAAATTAATACTGAATATTACATGAATACCTCTATTTATAATCAATAAATTATAATATCCTAAACATATGAAAATCTCATCACCTATGTAATTTAATTAGTATTAAATAAAATAAATTCATTTTCAATTTAAAATCTTGTTTTTCAACAAATTCCTATTAGTATGTATAACCTATAGAACCTGCAGCAAGTAAAGCAATTAGCCTCAATCTGATATACCACATGCAACAAAACAGCTAATTTGTTCCTAATATTAAAAAGAGAGCTGGGATTTTTTGTCTAGTGTAATGTTATTTCTCACTGTTTTGAAAATAAACCGTTGCTTGAGTAGGCAGCACACAATAGTTATAAATAAGTAAATGAATAAAGGACAATTATCCTTAAATGATAATTTCTTGGGTTACTTGATTAATAGCATAAAATGACAAAGTAATTGTAAGTGTAATAGTACACCTAAAACATTAATTTATATTTTAGTTTATTAACATTTTGGCGTAGTCTGTGAGCTCAGTATGACATGCTAACTAGGTTAGTACACACAAGTGTACAGGGAAACAGTGGAAAACTTATTAGTTTTAATAGACACTTACCACAAAAGCATCTGTCTGCTCATTTGCCTCTATTTCTACATCCTCCTGTACTTGTTCCACTGTCAGATCTTCTAGCTGTTGAGGCTGAATATTGATAAAGAAAACAATTTGGAACAATAACCTACATTTCCTTAATATCTTTAAAAAAAAGCAGGGGTTCATTAAAATTTCAAAATGTGTACCTTTTCTTCCATTTCATAGTCTACTCCAAATATAGGACTCACTGAAAATACTTTATGCAATGAATTTATTTCTTTTGCAGTTTCCTCCAGTTTTTCAACAGGGTCAATCTTAAATCCAAGCACATATCCTCCTGTCTGTAAGAGAGTAATATGTTAAATAAAAGTTACACATAATTATCCTTGATCATAATTATCTAAATTCAGTAAATAAAGTATATTTTATTGTTGTTTATTTGTTCAGTCGCTTCCGACTCTTCGTGACTTCATGGACCAGCCCACGCCAGAGCTTCCTGTCGGCCGTCACCATCCTCAGCTCCCCCATGGTTGAGTCTGTCACCTCCAGAATATCATCCATCCATCTTGCCCTTGGTCGGCCCCTCTTCCTTTTGCCTTCCACTTTCCCTAGCATCAGCTTCTTCTCCAAGGTATCCTGTCTTCTCATTATGTGGCCAAAGTACTTCAGTTTTGCCTTTAATATCATTCCCTCAAGTGAGCAGTCTGGCTTTATTTCCTGGAGTATGGACTGGTTTGATCTTGCAGTCCAAGGCACTCTCAGAATTTTCCTCCACCACAGTTCAAAAGCATCTATCTTCCTTCGCTCAGCCTTCCTTATGGTCCAGCTCTTACAGCCATAGGTTACTACAGGGAATACCATTGCTTTAACTATGCGGACCTTTGTTGTCAGTGTGATGTCTCTGCTCTTAACTATTTTATCAAGATTTGCCATTGCTCTCCTCCCAAGAAGTAGACGTCTTCTGATTTCCTAGCTGCAGTCAGCATCTGCAGTAATCTTTGCGCCTAGAAATACAAAGTCTGTCACTGCCTCCGCTTTTTCTCCCTCTATTTGCCATTTATCAATCAAGCTGGTTGCCATAATCTTGGTTTTTTTGAGGTTTAACTGCAACCCAGCTTTTGCACTTTCTTCTTTCACCTTCATCATAAGGCTCCTCAACTCCTCCTCGCTTTCAGCCATCAAAGTGGTATCATCTGCATATCTGAGATTGTTAATGTTTCTTCCAGCGATTTTAACTCCAGCCTTGGATTCCTCAAGCCCAGCATGTCGCATGATGTGTTCTGCGTAAAGGTTGAATAGGTAGGGTGAGAGTATACAGCCCTGCCGTACTCCTTTCCCAATCTTAAACCAGTCCGTTGTTCCGTGCTCTGTTCTTACCGTTGCTACTTGGTCGTTATACAGATTCCTCAGGAGGCAGACAAGATGACTTGGTATCCCCATACCACCAAGAACTTGCCACAATTTGTTATGATCCACACAGTCAAAGGCTTTAGAATAGTCAATAAAACAAAAATAGATGTTTTTCTGAAACTCCCTGGTTTTCTCCATTATCCAGCGGATATTGGCAATTTGGTCTCTAATTCCTCTGCCTTTTCTAAACCCAGCTTGTACATCTGGCAATTCTCGCTCCATGAATTGCTGGAGTCTACCTTGCAAGATCTTGAGCATTACCTTACTGGCATGTGAAATAAGTGCCACTGTTCGATAGTTTGAACAGTCTTTAGTGTTTCCCTTTTTTGGTATGGGGATATAAGTTGATTTTTTCCAATCTGATGGCCATTCTTGTGTTTTCCAAATTTGCTGGCATATGGCATGCATCACCTTGACAGCATCATCTTGCAAGATTTTAAACAGTTCAGCTGGGATACCGTCGTCTCCTGCTGCCTTGTTATTAGCAATGCTTCTTAAGGCCCATTCAACCTCACTCTTCAGGATGTCTGGCTCTAACTCACTGACCACACCGTCAAAGCTATCTCCAATATTATTATCCTTCCTATACAGATCGTCCGTATATTCTTGCCACCTTTTCTTGATCTCTTCTGCTTCTGTTAGGTCCTTACCATCTTTGTTTTTGATCATACCCATTTTTGCCTGGAATTTTCCTCCGATGTTTCTAATTTTCTGGAAGAGGTCTCTTGTCCTTCCTATTCTATTGTCTTCTTCCACTTCCGCACATTGCTTGTTTAAAAATAATTCCTTATCTCTTCTGGCTAACCTCTGGAATTTTGCATTTAATTGGGCATATCTCCCCCTATCACTGCTGCCTTTTGCTTTCCTTCTTTCTTGGGCTACTTCCAGTGTCTCAGCAGACAGCCATCTTGCCTTCTTGGTTTTCTTTTTCTTTGGGACGTTTTTTGTTGCCGCCTCCTGAACAATGTTGCAAACTTCTGTCCATAGTTCTTCCGGGACCCTATCTACTAAATCTAGTCCCTTAAATCTATTCTTCACCTCCACTGCATATTCCTTAGGAATATTAGTGAGCTCATATCTAACTGATCTGTGGGTCTTCCCTATTCTCTTTAGTCTGATCCTAAATTTTGCAATAAGTAGTTCATGATCTGAACTACAGTCAGCTCCAGGTCTTGTTTTTACCGACTGTATAGATGTCCGCCACCTTTGGCTGCAAAGGATGTAGTCAATCTGATTTCGGTGTCGACCATCTGGTGAAGTCCATGTATAAAGTCGTCTTTTAGGTTGTTGGAAGAGAGTGTTTGTTATGCACAGTGAGTTGTCTTGGCAAAATTCTATCAGCCTATGTCCTGCTTCATTTTGTTCTCCCAGACCATGCTTGCCTGTAATTCCAGGTGTCGTCTGACTACCCACCTTAGCATTCCAGTCTCCTGTAATGAAAATAACATCTCTTTTTGGTGTATTATCCAGTAGGTGCTGCAGATCCTCATAGAACTGATCTACTTCTGCTTCTTCAGCATCTGTGGTTGGGGCGTATATTTTATTTATTCGTTTTAATTCCATCCATCTGGATTTATAATTATTTATTATTTTTACATATTGTATATTGATGTTTTATATTTTATTTTAACTATTTTATTGTAAACCGCCCAGAGTTCCCCATTGGGGGAGATGGGCGGTTATATAAATTAAATAAATAAATAATGAAATAAATAAATAAATTTGGATCACTGTGATGTTAAATGGCTTACCCTGAATTCGAATTGAGATCATTCTATCGTTTTTGGATTGTATCCAAGCACTGCTTTAGCCACTTTATTATTAATTATGAAGGCTACTCCATTTCTTATGTGGTCCTCTTGTCCACAGTAGTAGATCTGGTGGTCATCTGATGTGAAGTGGCCCATTCCAGTCCATTTCAGTTCACTGACACCTAAAATGTCTATATTTAATCTTGACATCTCACCAATAACCACATCCAATTTGCCCTGGCTCATAGATCTTACATTCCAGGTTCCTATGGTGTGTTGATCTTTAGAACATCGGATTCATCGTTCACCACCAGCACCGTCGGCCGCTAGCCGTCCTTTCGGCTTTGAGTTAGCTGCGTCATCACATCTGGGGCTAGTTGAACGTATCCTCTGTTCCTCCTCAGTAGCATTTTGACCATCTTCCGACCTGGGAGTCCCATCTTCCGATGGTATACCGACATATCTCTGGTTGTACTGATCCATTTAGTTTTCACGGCAAGAATACTGGGGTGGGTTGCCATTACCTTCCCCAGGGATCGTATTTAGTCTGACCTCTCTGCCACGACCTTCCTGTCTTGGGTGTCCCTTCATGGTTTAGCTCATGGTTTCATTGAGGTGCTCAAGCTCCAGCACCACGACAAGGTAACGATCTCCTTTGCTGGAGAAAGTATATTTTAAGGACTCTAAAATGAGTAAGTCACTTGCACAGTGTTACTTTAAATCATGCTTAAATATGTAATATATTCAGATAAATTGAACAGCATTTAAGAAAAACAACTAGAAGCTGCAATGGGACTTATCTCTGAACAGACATGCATTAGATCTATCTATCTATCATCTATCTATCTATCTATCTCTATCTATCTATATATTATATTATATTATATTATATTATATTATATTATATTATATTATATTATATTATATTATTATATTAATTATATTATATTATATATTATATTATATTATATTATATTTTAGATGTACTTTTAGTCAGCTTTTGCAATGTGCATGTGCTCATTTTCGTGTATCATTTATTTTTGTGAATGAATATACTTTTTAAGATACTGTTACAAAAGCAACTGAACAATTCCAGGCTGAAAGCTATTTTTAAATACTAATCTCATCTTAGCAGCAGCATGGGAAAAGTAACCAGCAATGACACATGCATTTCCAAAGCCATTTATTCAGTCTTACTTCAACTACTCAGAAGCAGATAATTTCAAGACTGCACTTCTAATTTTTATAGGAACACATTGCTCAAAAATAGTACATGACCAAGCTGGTATGCCATGTTTCATTCAGAGATCTGATTGGTCACCTGCTGCTAATTTATCATGGTCATTATTATGTCCTTTCACAACTTATGCTTATTTGCTAGGTTATTAATACCAAGCTACTAGGGTATGCTAACCAAAGCAACAACTTCTCTAGGAGTGAATAACAAAAAGAAAGAAATGTTTATTATAAATCAAACAGCATAAGAACTGAAAGAAATAAAACATGCCATTAGTTTCTTACCGCCTGAGAGCTTTCAATGACAAGTGCCAAGCCAAATTTCGAATCTCTAATCTTTATAGAACGCTGGATGAAAAGATTATAAAAATGTGTGTGTTAAACAAGCATTTTTAAAATGAGATTTCTTAACAAAAAGTAACTGAAAGTATCAATACTATATTTTTCTATTAAGCTCTTTGTAATTTTGCAAACTATTTGGAAGGAGAAAACCAAAAACACTGAAAAGGAAATGGAAAAGTTAACTTCTGTGAACTTCAATCAGAATTTAATATTTGTATGGTTAATTCTACAACACCTTTAGCTGGCATGACAACAATTGCATTGGAAACCAAATAAAGTTTGGCACATTTAACGAGTGGTATAATTTCCTAATTTAGACCATGACATCCAAAGTAAAGTTCCCAGTTTAGACACACCTAATGCCACTCACCATGTCACCTCTGGTATGTACTATTGCTTAATTTCCTTTCCCCACTGCTATATAGTGAAAATGCTGCTAACCTGCTTCATAAACTTGATGCAAAGATGTTTAGTGCTAACTAGACATGAGTACTGTGCAATCTGCAGTTACTTTTGTAAAAAATGACAAACAATTGTGGAATGTAGAAGAGTCAATGGCACTGTGGTGTGTGAAGTCTCCCCTGCTAAGCCACAATCTCAGCAAAAATGGCCTTTTCCTCCTCAATAATTTGTCTGAGAAATGAAAAGCCCTCTTCTACCGAGATCGCAGTTGGGGATGGAAAGCTTAAATGTTCCTTTTTCACATGATGCAATACTAATAATTACAGCCATTTGAAAATGTGGTGCTATATTAAAAATGTGATAGCTTCACATATAATTAAACCCTAACAACCCATACACCCACTTATGAGCACATATAGGTGATCTGGTAGGGGAGCTGAAAGGTCATTGATTTCAATCTCCAAGAGCCATATACACAAGTACAGTTTTGCAGTATTGCCAAGTTTATATTAATATTTACCCACACCCAGATACTTTTTAAGGCATTGTATCTTATATATATATGCATCATAATACATCATAATTAAAATAATATAACCTATGGCATGCATAATGCATCATAATTAAACTAATATAATCTATGATAATTATTAATAGGAAAGTGAATGATAGTTACTTACAATTTGTAGATATGGTATACTGACATTAAAGCTATCATTCATATTAGCATGCCAAACTACTCTTACATTTGTAATAAAAAAGGTACCCAGATTTCCCTAGAAAAAGAGAGAAATCAAAATTAATTGGGTTCCCTGAATTTTCCATATTGCTATATATCTGTATAAAGTCTAAATAGTACAGCACATTTCTTTAAGTAAAACTAACATTTAAATGATTAAATAAGAAATTCATTGGGAATCACCTGTTATAGAAGCAAACCACAGCTAAACCATGGTGCAAAGTAGGAAACTCTCCGGTGTTCCTGCCAAGTTCTCAAAATAATATGCTATTCAAGTACAATGGCATGCAAGTTAAATTTAGGTAGATAACTACTGACATGAAAGTGACAGTATTCAAAAAGAACTGTTTGGCTCTGTAATGCTGATTTTCTTCCTATTTTCAGATAAAGTCTTACATATTAAAATAACTGTGTGTGAGAAAAGTCACTTCCTTTGTGAGGTTTTTTTTTTTTTATAATTCCAGGGATCCAACTGAGCAAGCTACACTGGTCAATGACTGTAATAAAGACTTGACTTGATTTGAACTGAGCAAGCCCGTGTATAAGTATTTCTGTTCCTAGTTATTTAGGGGGATATAATATTTCATTATTATACAACACAAGCTTTAATAGAAGTCAAAGTTGAAATATCATGGTTTTAGTGGTTCCTCACTCAGGAAATATAATCTAACTATCTGTAGAAAATTAAACAACACTTCTTAGTAAGTGTTGTAACAATGCCTTCCTATGATAACTTCAGGGCACAACTACAATAATTATTGCAGTAATTATTTATTTATTTATTTATTATTTATTTATTATTTCTAACTTATATCACCGCCCATCTCCCCCCACAAGGGAACTCTGGGAGGTTTACAATCAAGTCAGCAATTAAAAACATATAAAATACTTTATACAATTATTAAAAATATAAAAATATAAAATCCAAGAGGCTGTATGTGATGTTTGCGAACCAAACTTTACGGTGCGAGCCATATTATTATATAATAATATAATTATTGTAGTTGTTCAAAGACAAATGCCATATAAAAACAGATTCTTTGATGAAGTGGGAAATGCTGAGCTGGATTTATAGCTGTAAAAGCATATAGGCTTTCGAGCTATAGGGTAGTGACATTTCCACCTGACATGACAAGCCATGCCTGTTGTCATAAACCTGATGTGCCAACTAAATTCAGTCAAAATATAATCAAGTAGAGAAAATATGGACAGGTTCCCTTCCTTTTCAAATATCATTTCCCAGTTTTCTGACAATAAATGGGGGTAGAGGGTATATAGAAAAGATATGTTATACAGAATAAGAGTTTAAAAAACCCCCTGCTCTACCTTCAGCTTCGGCACACACACAAGCACACTTCAGTGCACTGTTCACCATACTTTGTGGTTGTTAACAACAGTACCTATAGAAAGCTGGCTAGCTCCCTCTCAACTGGTCTGCTTTCACAGTATTGACGTCTCATTTTATCTTTGTTTTCATATAGGAAGTTATTTGTCTTGGAACTGCTTTACATAGCTTTCTTCTTTTACACATGCAATGCTTGCTACACTACTGTACTCCTGCTCTTTGTTCCTAAATTATCATCTACTGTGTTCTCTTTCCTTACTATGATTTTACTTCTTGTACTGCCTTAAGTTATGTGTCTTGGATAGTCTTTATGGGAAAATGAAGTATTAATTATGCTGGCCTATGACTGTAATAAAGATTTGATTTGAAGTATTAATGCTAAGAAGAGTCTACTAAACTACATACTTTTTTTTCAAATGGGGTTGCATATGGATTATACAATTTTTTTGCACATTAGTTAGACTCTTTTTAAAGCACTTTCTTAATATTCTTTTCTGTGTTGCATCATACCTGGTCACTAGATAAGTTCCAAACGCCATTTATTTTGTCATATACTTGTTCTTTTGGTAACAATCTCAATTGTTTGTTTTGAATTAATGCGCATCTCAATTTAAGCTCACGGTACATTTTCGATGTTTCATAAGCTCTAGAAACAGTGGAACACACAGTTTTAACAATTTCAATTTTAATCACATTTTATTTAAACATACCCATAAAATGGTCTATTCTTCTTAATTTTGCTGTACAATTCAGTTCAATTAGTTTATTGATTAGTAATCTGACCATATTAAGCATCAGTAAAAAAATATAAAGAAACAAGTAGGAGATATTCGTAATACAGCATCGTGCCTGCAGTCAACCTCAATCTGCTGCAAGTGGCCCATCCTGTTCTGGATGTTTTTTGATATAAAAGATGCAGTCCTCGTAGTAATATACATGTCTATTCGGTGCAAAAAAATATAAGTTTATTCTGAGCATCCAAATATTTCTTAGATTTTTAAGAAAAGACATAAGTAATCAGCCCTTAAGGGGCATGGTGGCTCAGCGGGTAAGACGCCAGGCTTGTCGATTGGAAGGTCACAAGTTCGGAGGTTCGAATCCCTAGCCCCACATGACGGAGTGAGCTCCCGCACTCGCCCCAGCTTTTGCCAACCTAGCAATTCGAAAGCATGCAAATGCAAGTAGATGAATAGGTACCACTTCAGTGGGAAGGTAACAGCGTTCCGTGTGCGTCATGCCGGCCACATGACCGTGGAAGCGTCTTTGGACAATGCAGGTATTGCTGCCTCCTGCGGTGCTGGGTCATCGCCCGGGCCCGTGTCCGCATCTGGGGCCTCGCCTAGCTCAATCCCCTGGGGGTTTGCCAGGGGCAGCTCGTCCTCTGACTCATCGCTGAGGCCCTGGGGCAGAGGCTGAACCAGGACACTATCCCCCCCCTCAGGGCCCCCTCCCCGAGAAGCTACGGGTCCCGGCTTGTGAGGATAAGCCCGGTGGAAGTCCTGGACCAAGGCGGGGGCATGGACCTGAGCCGCGGGCTCCCAGGAGCGGTCTTCCGGCCCGTACCCTTTCCAGTCAACCAGATATTGGAGGCGCCCTCTCCGCATGCGGGAGTCCAAGATACGGGCCACCTCAAACTCCTCCTGGCCATCCACCATCACCGGTGGCGGGGGTGGCACCGAGGGACGATGGGGATCCGGAGGGACGGCAGGCACCAGGAGGGACCGGTGGAACACGGGGTGGATCCGGAGAGATGGGGGCAGGTCCAGGCGGAAAGCCACGGGGTTGACGCGTTCCACCACCGGATACGGCCCGATAAAGCGGGCGTCCAGCTTCCTGGAGGGCCTCGAGCTGGGCAGATACCTGGTGGACAGCCACACCCGGTCGCCTACTTGCAGGTCCTGGCCTGGCTGCCGCCGCCGGTCCGCATTGGCCTTATAGGCCCGTTTAGCCTGCTCGAGGTGTTCCTTGAGCACGGAGTGCTGAGCCCGAAGTTCCTGGACGAAGGCCTCCGCTGCCGGAACTGTGGTACTGGGAAGGACGGGCGGGAAGAAACGGGGGTGGTAGCCGTAGAGGGTCAGGAAAGGGGTCTGCCGGGTTGAAGAATGCAGGGAGTTATTGTAGGCGAACTCCGCCAGAGGGAGCAGGTCTGCCCAGTCATCCTGCTGGTGGCCCACGTAGCACCGTAGGTACTGCTCCAGCACCCCGTTCACCCTCTCGGTCTGGCCGTCCGACTGGGGGTGGTGCGACGAGGAGAGATGCACCTCCGTGCCGAGCAGGGTGTGTAGCGCCTTCCAAAAATGGGAGGAGAACTGGGAGCCCCGGTCGCTCACCACCTGCTCCGGGAGGCCGTGTAGCCGAAAGATGTGCCGCACGAACAGCTGCGCCGTCTCCCTAGCCGTCGGGAGGCCAGCACACGGGATGAAGTGTCCCATTTTACTGAGGAGATCCACCACCACCAAGATGCAGGAATAGGAGCCGGCCCTGGGGAGGTCAGTGATGAAGTCCATGGATAGGGTGTGCCAGGGGCGTGGTGGAGTGGGCAGAGGGTGCAGGAGTCCTGAGGGTTTGCCCGGCTGATTCTTCGCTCGGCGGCACACTTCGCAGGTCTGCACATAGCGTGCCACGTCCGCTTGGACCCGGGGCCACCAGAACTCTCGGGTCAGCAGGTGCAAAGTCTTAAAGCGCCCGAAATGTCCAGCCGGGCGCGTGTCATGGCACAAGGCGAGAACTTCCCCCCGTAGGGGCCCAGCCGGTATACACAAGCGGCCCTGGTGCGTTAGGAGCCCGTCAGCAACCGCGTAGTCCGAAGGGCCCGGTGCACGGGCTTGCTGCAGGCGGCCCAGCTGCTCCCGGGTCCAGGGGTCCCTGGCCTGCTGCTCTCGGAGCCAGTCCCGAAATGTGGGCTGGGGAACGGTGGACGCGAACACCTCTGGGGCCAGTACGGTGGTCGGGGAGGCAGTCAGGTCTGCCGTGGGCGTGTACTCCGGCTTCCAAGATAATGCGTCGGCCCGCTTGTTTTGAGCGCTCGGAATGTACTCGATCCAGAAATCGAAGCGGGTGAAGAAGAGCGACCAACGGATCTGCCGCTGGTTCAAGCATCGGGCCGTCTGCAGATGCTCCAGGTTCCGGTGGTCCGTCCGGACGACCACTGGATGTCGGGCACCCTCCAAATGATGCCTCCATGCCTCGAAGGCCGTCTTTATGGCTAGCAGCTCCCGCTCCCAAATGGTGTAGTTACGCTCTGCAGGGGTGAGCTGGCGGGAATAGTAGGCACAGGGACGCAGTGGCTCTGTAGGGGTGGCCTGCTGCGAAAGGACCGCCCCCATGGCATAGCTGGAGGCGTCCGCCTCCACGACGAACGGGAGCTGGGGGTCTGGGTGTCGCAGCACCGGTTCCGTGGCGAAGCGGCTCTTTAGGTGTTGGAACGCCTGCTCTGCCTCTGCAGTCCACCGGAACGTCTCACGGGGTTTCAGTAGCCGGGTGAGCGGCACCGCCAGAGCGGCATAGCCCTCAATAAATTGTCTGTAATAGTTCGCGAACCCCAGGAACCGTTGGAGCTCCTTTCAGTTCCTGGGAGCTTGCCACTGCGTCACCGAGGTGACCTTGGCTGGGTCCATGGCTATACCTTCGGGAGTAAGGCGGTGGCCCAGGAAGTCCACTTCCCGGACATGGAACTCGCACTTCTCCAGTTTCGCGTAAAGCCGGTGCTCCCGGAGCCGCTGCAGAACTGTACGGACATGCTCCACATGCCGGGCGGGGTCCCTGGAGTAGATCAGGATGTCATCGAGATAGACCACTACAAACCGGTCCAATAGGTCCCGAAACACATCGTTAATAAAGCGCTGGAAGACGGCGGGCGCATTACAAAGTCCGAAAGGCATGACCAGGTACTCGTACTGCCCATAGCGCGTCCCAAAGGCCGTCTTCCATTCATCCCCCTCCCGGATCCTGACCAGGTTGTAGGCGCCGCGCAGGTCCAGCTTGGTGAACAGCTGGGCCTGGCGCACCCGATCCAGTAGTTCTGGTATCAAGGGGAGTGGGTACCGGTCCCGAATGGTTATCCGGTTCAGCGCCCGATAGTCGTTGCAAAGCCTCAGCTCCCCGCACTTCTTTTTCACAAAGAGCACGGGGGCTGAGGTCGGGGATCTGGAGGGCCGAATGAAACCCCTCTGCCGGTTCTTGGCTAAAAAGTCCCGGAGGGCGGCCTGTTCCGGCTCCGACAAAGAGTACAGCTGGCCTGCGGGCAGGGGAACATCAGGCTTGAGGTTGATCCCGCAATCGTAGGGCCGATGGGGCGGTAACCGGTCTGCCCCCTTCTCTTCAAAGACATCCCCGAACTCCTGGTATTCCGGGGGAAGGGCAGGAGTCCCCTCGGCGCTGGCGGCCCCCAGGAGTGCCTTGACAGCCAGGTGCGGGCAAGGTTCCCGGAACTGGAGTCGCTGACGCGCCCAGTCTATCATGGGGTTGTGCCGCTCCAGCCAATCTATCCCCAGCACCAGCGGGAACCGGGGCATCTTGGTAATGTCCATGCGCAGCCGCTCCTGGTGCTGGCCCACCACCATGGTGAGGAGTGCCGTCTCCTGGCTCACCGGGCCCGACTGCAGCAGCCGCCCGTCAATGGCTTCCACGGACATGGGCACCTTTTTTGCGCGGAGCGGGACCTGCTGCTGGGCTGCAAAGTCACTGTCCATATAGGAGCGGGAGGCCCCTGAGTCCACTAAGGCATGGGCCAGGAGCCACTGCCCTGCCCGCAGCCGCAGCTTGACCGGCAGCAGCAGGTGCTGGAGTTCCTCTCCTGTTGGCCTGTGGGCAGAGGCTGCACGCCCCAGGTCGCTCGGCCGTCACTGACCTGGGGCTGCCAGTTTCCCGGCACTGACTGCTTTTCGGGGCATGAGCTGGCATAATGCCCCGGCCCGCCACAGTAGAGGCAAAGGTTGGCCCGGCGCCTCCTCTCCTTTTCCTCCCGAGTAAGCCGGGGTCGAGCAGCCCCCAGCTGCATTGGCTCTGGCGCGGTCGGGCTGTGGCCCCCAGGGGGCCAGGGAGCCGGAGGTGCGGGAGGCCGGTGGCGCCCTAGCCCGGGATCAACACGTCCCCGGCGGGCCTGGCGCCTGTCCTCCAGCCGCCCATCGATGCGGAGGCACAACTGGATGGTTTGCTCCAGGGTGGTAGGGCGTTCCACCCGGGCTACCTCGTCCAACACGGCCTCAGACAGTCCCTCTAGATACTGGTCCCGCAGGGCAGCCTCATTCCAGTCCAAATCCTGGGCATAGAGCCGAAACTCGGCTGTGTAGTCTGCCACCGACCCTTTGCCCTGTTGCAGCCGCCTGATCTGCCGGTTGGCTCTGGCCAGGGCTTGAGGCTCCTCAAAGACGCTCCTGAATTGTGCCAGGAAGGCAGGGTAGTTGTTCAGGAGTGGAGAGTCAGCCACCAGGAACGGGGTGGCCCATTTAGCCGCACGGCCCTTTAAGAGGCTGATAAGGAAGCAGACCTTGGTTTGGTCTGACACAAACTCCCTCTCCCGTACCTTCATGTATAACATGCATTGTCCCAAGAAGGCAGGAAAGTCCTCAGGCTTGCCCTCATATTTCTCAGGAGGGCTCACTGGACACTTGCTGGGCACGGCAGCCACCGTGGCCAGCTGCAGTTGTAGCTGGCTCACAAGCCCCGTAAGCTGGTCTACTTGTGTGGCCAGCGTCTGATTCTGAGCGGCCAAATTGGCCACAGCCTCGGCAGCTGGGTTAGTCATGCTGCTAACAAACCGTGCTTCTCTCTCCCAGCGTTTGTTGTTGGTGGGAGCAAACTGTGCTGGCTCGCCTCCAGAACAGATTGGAGAGTCTTGGCAGTCAGCCCGAGGTAAGGAATGCAGCTCAAGGTTTCTTTGCAAGACTGGCCGAGAGAGAGAGAAACCAGCGTGTGCCAATAATCAGAGTAGTGAAGCAAAGGAGTAGTCAATAATCCAAACCGGGTCAAGGGTTCCAGAAGTCCGAGCCACGATAATCCAAGCCAGGTCCAGGGGTCCAGCAGGCAGAGTAAGATAGTCCAAACAGGGTCAAGAACGCAGGAAACAGGATACCAGAGTGGTCGCGAAGCCAAAGTGCAACGTTGCTCCCACAAATCCCTCACTGTGTCGTCGGTGATTTATCAGGAGCTCAGAAGCTGTCCTCTGGGTCCTGCAAAGACTCTCCCTGCCCTCTGCGTAACTCCCTAGCAGCCAGCCGAGCACTTTTCCTCCTGTCCTTTAAGGCGAGGCGCACACGCCTCCGCCTCTGCCCTTTGGGGGATTCAGGAGAGCTGGGAGGCTGATGGGATCCAGCTGGCTGCTGGCTAAAGGGTGGGGACAAACCGCAATCCCCAGCTTGCTCCGCTGTAGCCTCGGTTGCTGGCTGCTGGCTCGAGGGTGGGGCCAAACCACCATCCCCAGCTTGCTCTCCTGCAGCCTCAGGTATTGCTGCCTCCTGCGGTGCTGGGTCATCGCCCGGGCCCGTGTCCGCATCTGGGGCCTCGCCTGGCTCAATCCCCTGGGGGTTTGCCAGGGGCAGCTCGTCCTCTGACTCATCGCTGAGGCCCTGGGGCAGAGGCTGAACCAGGACAGCGCCGAAGAATTGATGCTTTCGAACTGTGGTGCTGGAGAAGACTCTTGAGAGTCCCTTGGACTGCAGGGAGGTCAAACCAGTCAATCCTAAAGGAAATCAACCCTGACTGCTCATTGGAAGGACAGATACTGAAGCTGAAGCTCAAATACTTTGGCCACCTAATGCGAAGAGAGGACTCACTGGAGAAGACCCTGATGCTGGGAAAGACTGAAGGCAGAAGGAGAAGGGGACGGCAGAGGATGAGATGGTTAGATAGCATCACCGATGTAATGAATATGAATTTGAGTAAACTCCGGGTGACAGTGGAGGACAGGAAGGCCTGGCGTGCTATGGTCCATGAGGTCACGAAGAGCCGGACACGACTAAACGACTGAACAACAACAAGAAGTATGCTAGCACTGTTTTTTTAAAAAAAAAATTAAAAGCATATTTAAATAATAAAATTTGGTATGACAGGAGGCTTGGCAGGCACTTGGGAGACTCAAAATTTATACTATTACTACATCCAAAGTCACCCAAGGATTCTTGTGGCTGTGCAAAGGTGTATCCGATATTCTGTTCTCTCACTCTACTCCTAAAAAATGACATTTGTTCTGGAGAGTTCTGTTAACCCTTTGGAGCAGAGGTGGAGCAAGTACTTTGTGTTATAAAGGGAGAAAGAATTCAGTACTCTATGCATTATTCCTACCAATGAATTCAAACACTATCAACAAGACTTCAGTCAAAACAGAACCATTAAACTAGCAGGAGTCAATGTTTTTAGGTCATCTCTCTCTCTCTCTCTCTCTCTCTCTCTCTCTCTCTCTCTCTCTCTCTCTCTCTCTCTGTGCGCCTTTGAGACACACACACACACATGCACACAATAAATCTAAGCAGGCAAGTACTATGAACACAAAAGGAAGTAAGTTTCCCTATGAGAAATGAGCTCAGTGGGCAATAAGTTGACTGCCACTTGAAAAGGAAAGTGGAAAATAGGGAGACTGAATGCCCCCCTGGAAAAGAGCATGGTTGCTTGGCTGAAAACCTGAACATTCCACTCAGGAGCTGGGAACATACAGTACTGCAATATTTTTTCTGCAAGTTGCACTCAGATGGTTGATAGCTTACTAATTTGGAAACAGTACTGCTATTCCCCAATAAATAGCCCTTCTAAGGCAGTGGTTCTCAGATGATGGTATGCATACCTCAGGAACTCAAAAGTAGTTTAGGTGGGATACAGGTTAGCTTGCTATCACTTAAATTAGAAGAAGAATGATACAAATAAAAAATAGAATAAAAATGATACAAATGCCCTTCTTGGGGGAAAAAAAGGCTTTTTGTTTCTATCACAGTTGGACCTAGGCTTTTTGATAGTGATTGGTAGGATTTAATATACCCAGAAGTGTGTGTGTGTGTGTGTGTGCGCGCGCATATTAAAAAGCACTAAAATAAGATGCAACTAACCTGACATGGACTTTCAAAATGTACAAAATGTTAAGGAGGAAGTTGGGGAAGGGATGTTAGGGGAAGGATTCTGAAATACAGGGTAAAGCTATGCACTTGTAAATATTAAACTGTATTATATTTCAAACAAACACAACACAGCTTCTGAAAGCTGATGTACCGTATGCAATTAAACTAATTTTGTTGGGGCTGCCTTAGTGAGCTTTTTGTGTATTTACAGTACATGAAACTTAAAAAAAAACTTAAATACCTGTGAACAGCAATAACAGAAGCAAAAAGTCTGGGGCTCCCAGGAACCACATTTGTAAATATGAATTCAAAACGTGTGTTATTACATTTGGTTAAGATATAAAGTGCTTCTGTCTGGCCTCTTAATTTCTATAAAAGAAAATATCAGATTTAATATTTTGTTGCAATTTCTAAAATAAATCAATATTATAGTCATTTAAATTTTCTGAAAAATGTTACCCAGAATTGCACTTGATTAAACTTCAGTTTTTGAGACATACAAATGTGTGTTATATTTCTAAGCCTTGTCACAAATGCCTTGGATAGGTAACAACTCAAATATATATTATAAACCTCAGGATCCATTTCTGTTAAATTACACACTTAACAAAATATTTGACTTGCACATTCAATAATGCTCACATTTTGGATCAAAAATCTTTAGCAGAGAGGAAGTCCTGCTGAACTCACTGGGTTCAGTCTGACCATAGGGTTTGGCTGTTACTAAATCTCCAGGGAAATGAAAAGCTACCAGAGAATTTAATGGATCTTTTTTTCTGTATTGCTCAGCAACAAACTCCATTTACACCATGCAAAAACAGCAGTAGCCTTACATATTATCTAGACCAGGGCTTTCCAAAGTTATCCCGCGGCGACACACCAACCGCCGTTGGTGTGTTGCCGCGGGAAAACCCGGAAGTGCCATTGCGGCGGCGCGCAAAAACCCGGAAGCGCTGCTGCCGCTTTCGGGTTTTTATGCGCCGCCGTTGGTGTGTCGCCGCGGGAAAACCCGGAAGCGCTGATGATGATCAGCGCTTCCGGGTTGTGTGGCGACACACCAGACTGTGTGTGGCGACACACTTTTGTGTCGCCATACACAGTTTGGAAAGCTCTGATCTAGACAGTTCTATAGGAAGCTACTGCACTGCTGACCCATTCTACTGATAAAGATTCCACTGTATGTCAAGAAATGGGCTGCTATATATGATTCTGTACAAAGATTCCAAGTGGTTTAGAGAGTCCTAGAGGAAATACCTTTTTATCATGTATAATAAAAGTGTACCTTATAAATCTGTGCTTATAAATGAAAAGGCAAAGCGGAAGTAATTTCATATTAAGGAATGAACCAGCAATGCAGAAAAATATTATTTTGTAAGATTAAAGAAGAAAAAAACACCCACTATAGCTTTGACTAATATTCACTGTCCTTCAAGCATGCTGAGGATAACTGCATTTTAGCTGGCTGGAGAAAAAAAAAGGGAAACAAGGATAAATTGAGGAGTCTTTGGTGCTCTCTGAGCCTTGTTGTTTTCATGCAGATGTTTCATTGCCAGGCTAGGCAACATCTTCAGTGCAAAAAGGGAGTGGAACTTGCTGTCTGTTTATATACCCTGGCTTGTCCTGCCTGTGTTGGTGGGTGGATAAATTGATTTTCCTTACAATCCAAAGAACTGACACTGTCTTTTGAGTCGAATCAGAAGATACTTATCATGAGGTTCCTAATTACTTCTAAGATGGCATAAAGTTCATGGCAAAACTAGCAATCCAACTACTTCACTTGCAGCTCCCCATGTTTCTCCTGTGCATGCTCTCTCTCATGTGACGCAGGGATGCTGCAATGGCCGCAACTTCGAGGACCAGTCGTTAAGTTCCCCTTGTTCAGTGCCATCGTAACTTTGAACAGTCACTGAATGAGTGGCCATAACCTGAGGACTACTTTTATTTCCTTCCTTAAACTACACATGCTGAAGAATGGAAAGAGATAAAATACCCTTCCACAAATTGTACTATTTGGATTTGGGAAATAGATCCATCTATGTGCTTCTACTTGAGATGAAGATACTGATTCTGTGTCTGGAACATAGCTGTCAATTTGTATATGCCAGCTGACATCAGAACAGAAGGCATGACCATAATAACACATTATGGTTTTATATCTTTTAAATTTATATCAATTACTGGCACTAAATACACCAAATCTTTCATATCATTAGCAAAGTCTATATTTTTGTTTTTAATTTTCTTTTGATATTACTACCTACATTTTTTCTCTGTGCCAAACTGTATAAATATCTGTCAGCTTAAGTGAAGAACTTAATGCAACTGAAGTGCATTCATTAAAGTTTATGCCATAATACATTCTTAAACTTGGATATCACTAAGTTTCTTGTGTTTGAAATTTAAGGAGCATCTGTAAAGCAAATAATTAGAAAGTTATGTTATTTTAAAACAACGTATTATCTATATTGAAAAATGTTCTCACTGATTCTATTTTGTAATCTTACCGAGTTAGCAGTTCTTGTTGTTGTATTCACAAAGCAACTGTAGCCAACAGCTAAATAATTAAGGAAAAGAGACACAATATTGTTAAAGTTGTCATGATCTCTAAGCTTCTGTCCAGAACACAAAAATATCAGTCTGAAAGTTATAAACTATTTAGCATTAGAATAGTGATTTACTAACATACTGTTAGTATAAAATGACACAGCAAATATATAAAGGCACTGGAAGACAAGTGGGAATTCAAAGTGAAGCAAAGCAATTTTTTATTTTTAACAATTCCAGAATTATCTATAATATCCAGAATGCTTTGAGAACATCATCTACTGTTGATTCATATTTCCCAAGCAACGGAATTTAAGACAGTCTGAGGAATGTGAATATAATACTACAGAGTACAGTGAATAACATTTTCTGATTCTACCAGTTGTTATCTACAAAACAGACCTTAAAACCTCTTTCCAATTCACTTTCTTTACAATGCTTCAGGTACACCTCACCTCACCACTTCTTTGTCCCCAATTACAGCAGAAAAAGAAACCAGTTCACCAACTGCCATCTGTGTCTGCTATATCAGTATTTCTGTTAGAGCTATGCATGCTTTGAAAATTATTCAGGAGTGCTTTGCCCCTTACACAATCTTAGCACTCTACTACACCTTAAGGTACCTAGCACAATTTATTTTCAGGCTTCCACATAAGCACCCCCGCTAGATGTTGCTGCTTTAAGGAATCTACTCAATAAAATTAATGGAAGAACAGGATCTTTTTTCAGCCTCATGAGAATCTGAAAAGGGTCAGGCTACTTTAATAACAGGTAATACTGTTGTTATATGTTACAGTACTGATGTTGTAAACTTGGAGATTATGGTGATATTCAGATTTGAGAAATAAATTAGAGAGATCTTTTTGGCAGACTTTTTAAAAACTGTACAATATTAACAACCGGGGGGGGGGGGGCATTAAAAAGGAAGAAATACTTACAGAGGTTGACTCTAGGCAATACGATAGAATGCCAAATAATTCTTAAGTTTGTTACTAAGAGTCTGCCTAGAAATTTAAGAAACAACATTTTATTGGAATTTCTACATCTGATAACATTGTTTACCAATCGAAGAGAACATTGTTTATGTACATTAGAGAGAGAAAGAGAGTGCATGAGCACATGGACAAGTTGGACATGTAATAAAACATAACATAAAGCAGCAATGACTTCTGACCAAACAACCCAGAGAGGGATCCTGTAAATAAACTTATACAACAAGCCATTGTTTCTCTTTTTTAGCTTATTCCAACTGGAAGTAATTATAATGGGCCACCACGAGATGGCTGCTAGAAAATAAACTACACCACTTACAGGAAGGATTCACCAGCACATTCCCAGTTTAATTATAGGCAGCAGCTGTGTCATGCACAGGCCTGCTGGATCAGGTCAAGCCCATCTTAGGCCAGCATTTTGTTTCTTACAATGACCAGCCAGATGCTCTGCGATACTTGCAAACAGAAAATGGAGATATACCCTCCCTCTTTGTTCTCTGTAACTGGTATTTGGAAGCATGCTGCCCCCAATCTGGAGGTAACATTGAATCTTCAAGATCTTGGCCAATCTATCCTCCAGCGTCCATTCTGTGGCTATTAAGCATGTTCAGAGTTCAGTGAATTGCTTTGGGATTCTGCCTGTTAGATTGTTAAAGTTTTTCTTACTTCTGCAGGGTGAGGGAATGAGTTTGCTCTCAGTGCATAGGATTCAAAAGAATGATCAATACAATAACGTAAAGATAAAGGTTCCCCCCGCACATTTGTGCAGTTGTGTCCGACTCTAGGGGCCGGTGCTCATCTCCGTTTGTTAGCCAAAGAGCCAGCGTTGTCCGGAGATGCTTCCACAGTCATGTGGCCGGCATGACGCACGCGGAACGCTGTTACCTACCCACCGAAGTGGTACCTATTTATCTACTTGCATCTGCATGCTTTCGAATTGCTAGGTTGGCAAGAGCTGGGGTGAGTGCGGGAGCTCACTCCGTCACGTGGGGCTAGGGATTCGAACCTCCGAACTTGCGATCTTCTGATCGACAAGCCTGGTGTCTTACCCGCTGAGCCACCACACCCCTTTTGATCAATACAATACAGTAATAGAAAAATAAAAATAAACTAAACACCACCAATGCCATCCCCAGAAGCAAACAAACTATAATCTTAGGTAAGCACCTACGGGGGAAATAAACTAAGGAAGCAAAACATCAGAGGGTAAGGTGAACGGTTTCAGGAACCAGATGTTATCTAGATTTGAGAAAGAAGAAAAAGGATCTAATAGCAGATAGCTTGGGGGAAAGGGATATAACAGTGGGATATAAATACTTTAATAAATAAAGGAAGTAAAATTATCATGGCAATCAAAGCAGTATTGTACAATGATATTCCCTGTAATAGCAAATTCAAATAGTTGTGAATCACAAAATTCACAAGCAAAATGGGATCACAAAATAAAATCCATCTACATGGATACCCTAATTCTGCAGAAGTATATTTGTTAATTAAAAGAGATTATCATTAATGAACACACGAAAGAACTGCCAAGGAAGAGTTTTAGGAGATGAAATATCTGAAAAAAAGCTATCTGAAAGGGCAGAAATATAACTTGGTGAAAAAAATATTTTCTTCCAGCTGTAGAAACAGTTCATTCATCTGAAATAAGTTGTATCATTCTCTCTCATTCTATTGTGAATGACTTATCTTGTATTGCAGGGGTCCCCAACTCCCGGGCCGGTACTGGTCCGTGGCCTGTTAGGAACCGGGCTGCACAGCAGGAGGTGAGCGGTGGGTGAGCGAGCGAAGCTTCATCTGTATTTACAGCCGCTCCCCATCGCTCGCATTACTGCCTGAGCTCCGCCTCCTGTCAGATCAGCAGCGGCATTGGATTCTCATAGGAGCGCGAACCCTACTGTAAACTGCGCGTGCGAGGGATCTAGGTTGCACGCGCCTTATGAGAAGTCAGAATCTGACACTTATTTTAGTCTGCGCGTGGCCTGCCCATTATTTTATTTACCACTTCTGATGGTTTCATCCCGAAACCCCCCCCCCCCCGGTCCCTGGTAAAATTGTCTTCCACGAAACCGGTCCCTGGTGCCAAAAAGGTTGGGGACCACTGTGAGGTATTGCATATAACCAAAATTAACCAACAGGAAAAGGTTTCTTTGAAATCTCTGTGGATCAAATTTAATCAACTTTTAAAAACTCTACTTTATGTGTTACCTTTCTCTCCATTGTTTCCTTTGGTATCTTCAATAGGCTCCAAACAATCAATGAGGACCTCCCCTGGTCTCATTTTCATTTGCCTAAAACAATATTATATTCTTAGATACTGCTATAAATAGTGGGCTTGTTTTTATTTATAGAGGCCAGTCATGTCCAAATTTAGCATTCTGAGAGGTAACAGTTATCATGTACAAAAAAACCCAGAGCCTGTAATTTCTGAGAAAGAGCTTGTCCTCTACCAGGCTGCTATCGCCACCTCCTCTTTAGCCAAAAAAAACTTCATAACTTCTTACAAAAATGAATAAGCTAGCCCGTCTTCACACTTAAGATCTAAAAGGAAAAATAAATTGCGATAAGAAAGTAAATGGAGGCACTACAGTAATTCTTAATTACCGAGATCAAGCCTCCCAGTGGCCCTCAGTCCCAGTCTCATCTCCTGTGTCCTAAACAATCCTACTCAGAATCACATTTCAAATAAAGCAGGCCCCTCTGAATGGGAATCCAGTGATAATATCTCTTTTAAGTTACTTCTGAATGATTCAATTCAAGAGGCTTTCTCTTGAACTGTTACATTTACAGCTAATTCTTCTGTAGGTTCAATCAACTTTATATCAACAGGCACATCAAATATTCATATTGCAAAATGAAATACTCTATCTATCTATCTATCTATCTATCTATCTATCTATCTATCTATCTATCTATCTATTTTCGTCATCGCCCATCTCCCTCAAAAGAGGGACTCTGGGCAGTTTACAATAAAGCTAAAAAAGATTAAAATACAATAAAAACAAGATATCTTACATAAAAATATAAATATAAAATAGCATCCAAGATGGCAATATTAAAAGTTCTGATTTAGATTCATAAATACAAGGGAACCACTTTAAGGCGCTAGCCACCCCCAGGATTGACTACCCCCCTTCCCGCCCCAAGCGAGATGGCAGAGCCTGGTCTTTAACCCTTTCCTGATGGCCAGGAGGGAGGGGGCTTGCCTCACCTCTGGGGGAAGAGTGTTCCACAGGGTGGGAGCCACGGCAGAGAAGGTCTGCTTCCTGGACCCCGCAATCGACAATCTCTCATGGACAGGGTCCGTAACATGCCCTCTCTGCCTGACTGGGTGGGACGGGTCGATGTAATGGGGTTGAGACGGTCCCTCAGGTAATTATCCTCTTTTCCAGGCCTAAAACTATTAATTTCCTTCCTTTGTTCAGTTCAAAATGGAAGACAATTTTTGAATTATCTCTTATTAAGAGATACCACGTTTTAATTTTATTGATTAAATAAAAATGCTCAATATGGGTTCTATGCCCTTCAGGTTACAGGTAACAACTCTGTAAGGTAGGATGAGCTCCTCCAAAATAAATAAAGTACCATAAATAAGATGCGAGGGAGTCACTTTGGTGTGGTGGTTAAGGCACCAGGCTAGAAACTGGGAAATGGTGAGTTCTAGTCCCACCTTGGGCACAAAGCCAGCTGGGTGACCCTGGGCCAGTCACTTTCTCTCAGCCCTAGGAAGGAGGCAAGGGCAAACCACTTCCAAAATCTTGCCAAGAAAACTGCAGGGACTAGTCCAGGCAGTGGCCAGGAGTCAACACTGACTCCAAGGCACACAGGCACACAAACACACACACAAAGTCGTAAGGGAGATTAGACAGTATATACAGAAGCAGCATACGAAATGCAGTTTCTGCGATTGTTCCCTGCCCTTATGGTTTTCAGCAATGAAGCACTCCAGAAGCATAGTGGCTGATCTGATCCCATACAGAACAGAATAGAAATAGCCGCCTGTCACATAGTTGAAAAGGAACCAATGAAGTGTGTGAAATTCCACATTGGTCAGGATTTGAAATCCCGTGGATGGCGAGGGTCGAGGTCCACTGTGAGGCTGGCCGTCCCCACGGGGACAGTGGGAGGTGGAGGACAACAGGCATCCCACAAGGGCTCGGGGAACCCGCTCCTCGGCTCCAGGCCGCGAAGCGCTCGCCCGTTGAATCGCCACTCCCGCCTTCTCTCGCGGCAGACCCTTCCTCCCCGCGAGGGAGAGGCGGGAGGGCAAGAGGGGCCGGGATACGATCGCGCGAGAGCACTCACTGCGAAGAGATATCAAAGCGAACATCTCGGTCCTCCCACAGCGAATCCGCCGTTGCAGCTGCCGCCATGACAACCGTCAACTGTATCTCGGCATTCTGGGCTCGACGTCAGCTTTTCGACGAGCACCGACGAAGGGCAAACTTCCTCAGCGCGTTGGAAAACCGCTGGGCTCGCCTGCTGCCATTGCGTGCGGTTGGAGGGGGCTAGTTCGGCTCAGAAGTGGAGATAATTGCCCAGGACGGGCTTTCTCGACCTGATCCTCTCCAGATGTGTTGAGGCTACAGCTCCTACAGTCCATTTGCAGCTGGCTTGGAATTATGACAGCCGTAGTCCTAACGCAGGTTGGGAAAGGTTATTATTTTTATTATTGGTTTAAATTTATTGGCGCCCAACTCCAGTGGACTCTAACCAAAGACAAGACGTTCCACTGCCTTGTTATATCCTGATCCTTATCTTCCCAATTTTATCAAGCAAATTTCTTACGAGATTAATGAGAGGCAGCAAAAAGCGGGGGAAAATACCTATTTCAGACCGAGTTCGAAAAGTCAGTCGTAGCAGAAATCAGCCTTAAGAGGAATAATTAGTTTTATGCAGTTTGAGGAATTTGTTATTACATGTCATCTTAAAGTTTACAATTTCTTTGCTGTTAATTTAGATTTTATGGGTCATTTTTAAAATTTACATTTGTTGTTAAATACTTTTAAATGTACAGTTGTTTTAATTTAAGATTTAATATTTCTCATGGGAAAAATATTTGAAGTAAACCACTGTTTTAAAACTGGCAAGATTCAGATCTGGTATCTTACTATGAAATAGCTCTCCAACCTTGTAACTTTAAAAATTAGCTTTGTTATCAAAATTATGACTGTCAATATTCTATTCTTTAAATAGGTGTACAAATACATTAAATGCATATTATCTTAATTATATTGTTTATATTGTGTCTAAAGTTATTTGCAACTTTAGATATCCTGCTGAGTGTGAAAGAAAATAATATATAGCAGCACCTGCTTGATTTTGGCAAGCTAAATAGGATTAGATCTGGTTAGTATTTGAATGGAAGATCGCAAAGAAATATGAGTTATAGGCTGGACAGAGAAGTTAAAAAAATATTGAAAGAAAGTAATAGCAAACAGCTTTGTAGTTGTGCCGAGAAAACTACATAAATAATGTCTGTGAAGTTATCAGTGGTTGAGTTCAACTCTAAGGAAATCCCTTTTTACTCCCCCATAAGCACGAACAAATTGCAGCCTTAATATTTATTCAACAGAGCAGGAAGTTCTTTCCCTTGTCTCACTGTAAAAAGATATGCCTGTAAACTGTGAACTGAGTGATTCCTGCCCATATACACTTCTTCAAAAAAGAGGCTATAGTATTACTTTTCTTAGTTTCACAAAAGCATAAATATAATTGTAAAAATCTTCCTCCTGAAAATGATGAAAACAAACAAGCTGGTTTTAACTCAAGTGATGAAATGAGAGGTGAGACATCAGTTTTGCTACAGCAGTGAAACTTTTCTGGTTGACGAAATAAAGGTACAAGTAGACCTGCTACAAAAAAATTTGTTAGTATATATACTGTATTTAATTCACAAAAATACATTTCAGACATTTAATGAAGATAAATGAGTATTAACACAAAACAGAGCAGAAACACAAGTCTTTCAACAGCTTATGTGGCATGTGGCAGAACAAAATTCAACATCCCATTTTAAACATTTGTACTAATCTGTTGCCTGCCATGTCATGTCATATTACCCAAGGATTGATTTGCGATGCCATAACAGTACAGTACTTAGAATAGACATTCTGACCTCTAGTATGCTGGTTCAGAAAAAATTAGGATGAGTCATGTTAACATACAATTTATTTTAGGAAGGGCAAGATGGATGGATGATATTCTGGAGGTGACGGACTCGACCTTGGGGGAACTGAGGGTGGCGACGGCCAACAGGAAACTCTGGTGTGGGCTGGTCCATGAAGTCACGAAGAGTCGGAAGCGACTGAATGAATAAAACAAATAGCTACCTGTGTGGTATTTGGGGAAAAGAGCTAAAAGGAAGGCACGTCAGGCAAACCCTCATCATGACCGTCTCCCACCCGGAAACCTATGCCCTCATTGTGGGAGGTTGTGCGGATCCAGAATTGGCCTTTATAGCCACTTACGGATCCACCGTTAAAATTTTACCTTTGGAAGACAATCTTACTCGGCTACGAGTGATCGCCAATGATGAATGATGATGAATGATTTGGGGAATGTCAGTTTTAATATGCAGTTCCAGATACAAATTGACAAATCTTTTGCTTGTATATAGAGCTGGTGAAAAGAGAATCTCTCATCTGTTTCAAGGGCCTATATCTTTGGTTAAAATAAAATACTACTTAATTTTTTAAAACCTGAAAAAAAACCAGCATCTGAAATCCAGTTTTGAAAATTCAGAAATAGTTTTAGAGTTGAAGTAACTAATGCTAACTGGGACAGCATGATTTGACATTTTCATTTAAAATAGATATTTTGAATTATAGTAGGAATACTAGCATGTTAAAGATACCTGTGCATTCTGTGGTATATGCTTGAAAAATCTGATGGTGATTAAGTGCATCTAAGCCAGAACTATTAAACTACAGTTTGAACAAGCTGTATGACCTGATTCACACAGTACATAGTCATAGCAGATAGATTTGCATATCATGCTAAACTAAAAACAAATGAGTAGCATTATGACTAAATTATCTCCATGAATCAAACCAATGCATTTGTGACACTGTATAGCAATCTTGTGAAAAAGAATATATTTCTTACTACATGTTAAGACATGATCATATGATGCTAATAATCATAAATAGCTTTTCAGTGTAGGTACTATATAAATATCTTCACTAAGGTATCATTGCAATTTCACTTTATGGTCAGTCACAGATTGATTAAAGCCAGCTGTTATATTAAACCTTAATATGGTGGTGATTGATTTTGGCTCGGAGCAGAGGCTGGCAATTTTTCAGTTGCTGGGCACCATCATATGATTTTGCATGATGATATGAACACCAAATGTAGTAGTAGTAGTAATGATAATAATAATTTTTACAAATATTACTTAGCCAGCTCTCACAACATTTCAGTGTTCTGGCCTCTAAATCTCACAAGATTTTATCGTTCTCATCTCTAAGAATACATTGTTCCAGTTGGGTTTCAGACTTGGAAGCAAGCTTGAGAAGCAAAGACCTCCATGGCCAATCACATGAATAGCTGCTGGACATGGCTATATTAAACACATGATTTATGTGCTAGTTCTTTCTCTAGGGTGCATCTTATTTTTGCAAGTGTTTTTGAAAAGACAATGTGCACCTTGCCCTTAAAGTAATCTCACTTCGTTATTTCAAACTTCTTGGAAAAAACTGAGTACAGGCCTATAGATTGCTAAATCTTACACTGATATAGGTACACCTAAGGCCACTGATATTAATGAATTGACATACATCTTATTTTTTACAAGATTGTGTTTCATATTGGATACTGGATTCCCCAAATCCAATCATGCCTAAGAAATATGTCATCCCATTCCAAGGCATTGTGAATCTTGTTTGGAGCCAGTCCAGACTATCATCAACTGCTTCAGTTCCCAGCTTAGCAGCTGGGCTCATATCCATCCCTCCTCTTCTTCCTCCCAATCATCTGAGTTGAGGAATAAAATGTCTAGCACCGTATCAATGATTTTTCCATGACAACTGACAATACACTCATGGATTTTTCTTCACTTGAACCATGCTGGGATTCATCTTAGTAACTTCTGTTCAGTCTCTGGCAAGTAACATAACTGATTATATTCCTCATTCTCCAGGAACATTACAAATCCATCTGAACTAGGAATGCAGCAGAATTCAAATGAACAAGCAACAGTTGCAGTATCTTTTGTCCTATAGGAATGCCAGTTTTAATTATGGAGGTACCTAGGATACAATGCAGTTGTTTTGTTTTGCAATTAACAAAGCATGAACTATTATTCTAGACCCAAAGAAAATCTGTAATTCCAATACATATTTTAGCATTGTCTGCACATAATGTCATGGTTTCAGAAGTGAAATAAGCTGTGTTGTAGATTTTAGTAGGAGTATACTAGAGTAAGTGGTTTGAAGATAACAATCCTCATATGAATTAAGTACACTGTATAAAAAGACCTTGATATTTATGCATTACACCACTTTTCTTGTGACTAAAAAGTCTTTTCTGTTCCATTCTGTTTGGTGGGCATTCTTCAGGCATCTGCAAAATAAATGTCATATTACTTTATTGTTGAGCAAAAGAAAGTCAAGTGTCATTAAATGGGTGACAAGTACTTAGGTACTGTTTTCAAATTGCTCATTATTGCAACTTTAGTAGTTAGAATTTGTATTTCCAAAATGAAGGATTTTAGAAATAGGTTTGCTTCTTCTAGCAACCTTTGGGAGAAACCATATCAAAATCTAAAGCTATCCTATACCTGTTAAAATACAATATGCTTGTCTTCCTCAACACTTTTAAATACAAATTTGATGGAGACTGTGAATCATACACTTTCTTTTTTCACTATTTTTCTGCTGAACTCACTTGCCTGATGAAGAATTGTTGAAACTGGGAAACCTGCAGAAATCTTGCATGACTTTCATTTATCTAGTAAATGTATTTGTCTCTATAGATTTTAGATTTTTCTTCTCTCATGGTCAACATAGCTAATATTACTTTTTATAATGCTTATGTCACTTTAGCTACTTGCATTTCTATCTCGGTTCCTCTGCCCTAAAGGACACTGAGACTTACAGCCACAGATGGATGCCAGGAAGCACTTGGGGATCTACTGTATATGGCCACAGAAGTTGGGAGGGAGAATGGGAATCAGTATTGTCCACCTGCCCGGATCTATAACGGCGGTTCTTAAACCGTTTGACCCAATTACCCCTTTTCCTGGGCTCAAATAATGTCATTACCCCCACACAAAAAACCCCAAGATTTTACACAAGCATCTTGGCAGTGGCAGTCCCAAACTCGATCCTCGACTAACAAACAAACAGTTAAAAATTGTTCCATTACCCCCAGAATATCCCCCTTGGGGATAATTATCCCCAGTTTTAAGAACCACTGATCTAGAAGGTGGGAGAATGAAAGAGCCATTCCATCCAGGAATAATACTGCAGCTCCTTTTTTCAGGTGTATCTAGAAACTCACTGTATGGAAAATATAAATGAACCCCTGGGAAAACACAGTCCCCACCTTCTGTTTATATTCTGACCAGGCCCCAGAATCTGGAAATACTTTACAACTGAATCTTGGGGGTCCCATGCCAGGATTTGAGAAAATAAGGCAAGTCTACTAATTTCAGAGGCAGTACTAAATCTATAGAGAGCCGGAAACCAGGAGACCCTGAATTCTAGTCCCTCTTTAGGCATGAAGCCAGCTGGGTGACCTTGGGCCAGTCCCTCTCCCTCCTCAGCTCTAGGAAGCAGGCAAGGGCAAACCACTTCTGAAATCTTGGCAAGAAAATTGCAGGGACCTGTCCAGGCAGTCCCCAGGAGTCAACACTGACTCGAAGGCACACAAATACACCCACCCACAAAGAACAACCCAGACCCTAAATATATGCCTTTGACACAGTACAGGTCACAACCTGTGTTACATTAGCACACTAGGTGGCTAATTTGGATAAGCTTAATTTTTCAGAATTAGTTTTCCATGAAGTCGCGAAGAGTCGGAAGCGACTGAACGAATAAACAACAACAAAAATTTCCCACTGAAGCTCTACTCTTAGGGAAAAAAAGCATGCACAGGATCTCTCATTTCCAAGATTTTAAATTCTGAAAGATTAAATTTGGTCAGAATAGATTTCCCCAAAGTACAGGAAACAGGAATATGTAACTATAAAAACAGTTGTTGATTCTTACCTCCAGAGAAAAGCACACATGTCTTTTTACAGTCGTCTTCACTATCAAAGCGATTATAATTTCCATTGCAGCCACCATACCAAAACTGAGCACACGAATTGGCTTGCTTATCATAATACCATTTTATTATATAAACACGGCATGGTCCTTGATCTAATCTTAACTGACACTGTGGAGGCCTCAGGATATTCTCTTTAAAAAACAAAACAACAAAGACATAATTGTTCTTAGTGTATTATTGGGATAATAAGGCTGCAATTTAGAAACTACTCTAACGTTCCCGAATAAGTTTATAGAGTTGCTGGCAAAATAAAAATATATAGTACAGGTAAATCGCCAGTTATACAATGGCAAACATGAGCACAAATTGCAAAGCTGAACGAGAAAGGCCCATGGACTTGCATCTGCTTCCTGGAAGTTCTGCAGTTTGGGAGAAAATGATATTTTGTGATGATGTTCAACACAAAAAGGAAGTTTAAAAAGCATGAAATGCAAAGACCTATCATGGCAGTTCTGCTGGCTGGAAAATGCAGAAGCCGAAATCCAAACATACTTGAAGGTCACCATATTGGGGAAGCCAGGTATCTGAACATAAAATTATAATTCATTAGAATGTATTTACAGTACTATAAGTTTATGATTATAGAAAGAACACATTTAAAACTTTGCAATATGTAAAGACCTGGCTTGGAGGTAGATGGCATGGAAGAAGCTGATGAATGAGATGGTGGGAGTGTCTTTTCTGCTGTTAGAGATGGTAGCGATGATGGTGGTGGTGGTGGTGGTGGTGAAGATGTTGTTGGCAATGGCAGTGCCGAAGTAACTGCTGCAGGGGCAGAATATTACAAAGAAAAGAGATGAGGAAGGGAAGGGTTTTTTCTACCGGTGACACATATCTTATTAAGAAATTATTTTTATTTATTTATTTATTTTTCGAATTTTGTCACCGCCCATCTCACTCAAAGAGCGACTCTGGGCGGTTTACAATAAAACTTAAAAAATTATTAAGAAATTAGCTATGAAATAAGTACCTTTACTGTCAACTGGAGGCAAGACTGGAAGATCACCTTTGTTGGATACCATGTCATAGTTCTCATGTAATATTCTGTGTGATCCTTTTTCCTAAAGCAAATTCAGTTTGGTTAATTTTAAAATGTAGGTGGAGTTTCTATCCACAAAGGGCGTATTCAATGTTAGATGAAGATGAACAGACTCCTTCCATCATTGGTACTTCCATCCTCAAAACATACCCATGCCTCTGGGTTTCTAGCTTAAGAAACTCTCTATACCATAGCTTTCCAAACTGTGTGTCGCGACACAATACTGTGTCGCCTGCGGGGCCCAGGTGTGTTGCGTCAAAATCCAGAAGCGCTGATGGCGCGCCACCGCCATGCGCAGCCGCACACACGGCGGTGGACTATCAGCGTTTCCGGGTTTTCGCATGGCACACTAGGACACCACTGCTGCCACCGCTGCAGCACGCAAAAATCTGAAAGCGCCGTGGCGGTGGCACGCAAAAACCCTGAAGTGCCACTGCTGCAGTGCGTGAAAACCTGAAAGCACCGCCGCGGCGGTGTTTCTGGGGTTTTGCGCGCCACCGCAGCGGCGGCACTTCCGGGTTTTCTCGCGCGCTGCCGTTGGTGTGTCGCCACGGGAAAAGTTTGGAAAGCCCTGCTCTATACAATCAGATGACATCAAACAGGTGATTTCAGAAATTAGATTATTGTATTATTAAATTAATATTGTTCATATTATTAGAATTAACTATAATATCATCAGCGTTATCTAGAAACTAACTCAGACACTTATTAAAAATACTCTGATTTAAAAAATGGACTGCAAAGCCAGTTCTCTAAGAGAGTTTTAAGGAAATCCACCCCATTACTGAATTTTTTTTTTTAAAAAAAAAGCAGACTTCAGATGAGTACCAGAATTAATGGTTGAGAAAACTGGCCAATGTTTATGGAATTGTCTTTCATTGATGTTTCATATCCACTTGAAGATACTGTTTGTCCATTCTTATTGTTCGTGTGTAATAAGTATTGTGAAGTGTGAGAAGAAACTGAGTGAATCGATGATCCACTGATGCTTCCTCCATTTCCAACTCGGTTATATATTAAGGCGCCATGTTCATCCTCACAAAACTGGTTAACAAGTTTGGATTCTAAAGCTTTAAAATAAGAAGACAGGGAAAAAAATCTAAAATATGATACAATATACAAATATTGGTTAAGAAAAACAAATATTCATAGTATTTTGAACATGTATCAACAATTATTTTTTTTAAATGTTGGCTGCTTCTTTGGTGTGTGGATAGCTCTTGGAATATTGTTTTCACATCTGGCATCTCAGCACGTAACCTCTTACCAGGATTGTGTATCAGTTAGGAAAATCCTGGATATTAGCTTGTGTCCCAAAGCAGAAATAAACTATATTGTATTCTCCAGATATTTTCTACTACCATTCCCATTATTTCTGATCTTTCCTATGCTGGCTGACACTTTCCTATGCTGGCTGACAAAAGTTGCTGTCTAAAACATCTTGATTGGTCACTCTTGCCTTACAGGATGAAGAGCTGAAACAGAAGTGCTACTTCAGAATGTAAAATATACAGACTTTACCATTGACTGTAAGTTCCAGATATCTTGAGTAGGAGGACGCTGACAGTAGGGGTAATGGTTTCTAGCAAAGGTATTTCCAGTAGTGTATTTTTCATAGAAGAAAAAGAAGCTGATCATTAAGAGTTAGGATTATAACAAAGCATACTATATACAGGGAAGTTCCAAGCCACTTAGTTTAAGTTAGGGTTAGGATCTTGATCCTCCAGCCCAGGAGCTCATGAAGGGGATGGATCCTTATAATTTGAAAAACCTTCTGCTAAGAAATCAATTCAGGACTCTATATGAAAGAGTTGTCCCTTCCCAAGGGCTGCTGCTTGAGTGACACAGAAGAAGATGTCAGAATGGGAAAAAAAGTTTGTCAGAAGATTAAGCACATTTTGCTTCAGCTCTGCCCATCAGGAGTTTACTCTAGCCCAGACTATGCCAGGCCAATAGTAAGACAACCAAATATTTTCATTTCAGCAGAGGACTTCGAAGTTGGAACTTTCATTAGCACATCTCTCTCCAGGGTCCTGTCCCTGCCCAAGCATCCAATCTGATTGGAATCCAAGACCAACCATTAATATCTTGGTTCATCCATGGCCTTCTTGTGGTGGTTATAAATGCAGATGTCTGAGGCCTATATACCAGGCAATTTTTTAAAATAAAATATCTCAAGCTTTGTCATCTTCTTAAGGATGGGCCCACCCTTGGCTCACACTGAATAAAAATGACCAGAATTGTAAATGTTGCATGTAACTCCTGATCATCTCTAGCAGTATCCATATATAGCAAAAGCTATTTCACTTTATGTTTTTTTAATGGTGTTGTGGTGACTCCTACTGGCAATAGCCTTAAGCTGTGATCGCATACTAGTTAGGTAACACATGTAAAAATATGCACTTCATCATTTTGAATGATAAAACTTGAAAATGATCTGATTTTTTCCTAGTTGTATTCTCTATCTTCACTCTCATGGTTTTTGGATCTTAGTCGCAGCAAAGATACCCACTGACTGGAGGCACCAAGACACAGGAACCCAGGCCTTTAGCTTGTAGGGAACCAGTGGAACAAGTCTATCTTCAGAACCATGTTTGCATGCTCACCTGGAAGAGTATTAAAATCATCAATAAGATACATATGTTCTCTGTCCGGATCAGATGCAATTAGGTTCAGCTCACGTAAGAACTCAACTTGTGTTGGGTCTGAAGTGTTTACAATTCCAATTGCATACATTTCAATGTTGGCTGCATGAGCTTCTCGGACAGCAATATCCAGTTTAACAGCTTCTCTCTTATCTGCTTGCCCATCAGTTAGGACTATGGCAACTTTCCTTACACCAGTTCGAGCCCCAAAAAAGCCTTCTTGTGTTGCTTTGCGGATGGCAGTTCCTGTGTAAGTGCCTTCTCCCATATATAACATCTTTCTGATAGCTTGTTTCACATCCTGTTGGGCTGTGTACCTATTCAGTCCAAATTCAAGCCGAACCTCCAGACTGTAGAGGACAAGTCCAATTCTAGTAGCATTTCTCCCTACAGTAACTCTGTCTACTAAAGCAGTGACAAAGTCTTTGATTATTTCAAAATTCTCTGGGCCAACACTTTCAGAACTGTCAATCACAAACACTAGCTCCATAGGTATTTCCTTGCATTTAATGCCACAACCTGTAAAAGGAAGAACAACAAAACAAATTCTGAATATTTTTGACTGATAGATCAAGCCATATAAGTCTTTCCATGTGTACTGAACCTGAGCATTATTACATTCTTAATTCAAACAATATTAAGAGCTTATTCTTAACTCTTAACTAAATTGTACACTCTTCATAGTCAAACAAAAGTATGGACAGAAATTGAAAAAAGTATCCTATACACTACTTGATGCACTTAATGGAAACAGTATAAGCATTTCTCCAATCATGAGGAACTCAACGCCTACTATCAGCTTTCTCCTGATGGGGTTTTAATTCTCATCCTCTTTATTTGGGTAGAGGCTCAAAATATCTGTGTTAATTTCTTTAAATTGATTTCACAGGAATGATTGTTGGCATATTCATTTTACCTTTGAGTAAAGGGTGTTCTGTTAGGGGCGTGGTGGCTCAGCGGGTAAGACGCCAGGCTTGTCGATCGCAAGTTCGGAGGTTCGAATCCCTAGCCCTGCGTGCGGAGTGAGCTCCCGCACTCGCCCCAGCTCTTGCCAACCTAGCAATTCGAAAGCATGCAAATGCAAGTAGATTAATAGGTACCACTTCAGTGGGTAGGTAACAGTGTTCCGCATGCATCATGCCAGCCACATGACTGTGGAAGCGTCTTCGGACAACACTGGCTCTTCGGCTAACAAATGGAGATGAGCACCGGCCCCTAGAGTCGGACACGACTGCACAAATGTGCGGGGGGAAACTTTACCTTTTTAAAGGGTGTTCTAATAATTTTCTGGTTTGAGGAAAAGAGTAAAGAATAAGAACCTGCCCTAGGACATGATGGCAAGGCAGGTTGAAAACTTACCACATATCTCTTTAATTAACTTAATTATATCTTCTCTCTAGGTTAGAAAAGAAATACATATGCAGTATTACAGAACTGCTTTATTTTCAGCAATTTATAACATGGCCTCTGCCAAAAATACATAAAAATAGTGTTTATTATTCTTAGAGTGAATAAATAATATAGAATAAATAGTGTTTATTACAGTCCTCCTGAGACTTCCTAGAGATCCCCCATTCTGATGCTAACCAGGTCTGACCTCGTTTAGGTCTGGAGATCAGCCAAGGTTGGCTACAAGCTGCCAGATGCTGTAATTTGTGAACAAATTGATGTATGTGCATAATTGCGATTAGACAATTTTCATTCATTTCCAGGCAGAGCACCACCTAGTTGAAATGGGTGCTGAGAAAAAAGTAATCCAAGCAACTAATATCCCTTTCCCCAAATCAGAGAGAGGAGCACCGTGAAACTCCTTTTATCTTCTAGGAAGAGCTCCAGCATAACCAATGCCATCACATCTAAAACAAAGCTCCAGGAAACATGCATTCTAGCCAATTCTGCAACGCTTTACTTTGGCAAACATGCCAATATTTGTCTGTGTGCACGTGTGTGTGTATGTACACACACACACATACATACACACATACACACTGTTTGGAATTTTGAGGGGCTACTAGTGGTAGAGGTTTTGGAAAGAAAAAGAAAGAAAGAAAGAAAGAGAGAGAGAGAGAGAGAGAGAGAGAGAGAGAGAGAGAGAGAAAGAAAGAAAGAAAGAAAGAAAGAAAGAAAGAAAGAAAGAAAGAAAGAAAGAAAGAAAAGATACATTTACAGTGTAATTTGTTACTTTGTTTAGCCCCTCTTACTCCTGAAATAATTTGATTTTCTTAGATTTTTATTATGTGAACCTCTTACAGACAGAAATGTTAAGTTTTAAAAAAACTGTTGTAAGTTGCTCAGAACCCATGGAATAAATCAGTGAACGAATCTTTAAATGGCAGAGGGATATCCTCTGTGCTCTTTTTCTTCCACTTGCTAGGAAATTACAGATACATTTTCTAAACAATTTAGATACCTTGCATTTGTATCCATTTTATATATACCTGCTAATCAATTAATAATTCATTTCCCACACTTTTATGACTGTTATTAGGGACGTATGGATTGAGAACAATACAGTGCGACTAAACTTGATTCTGAAAAAGATTGCTTACTGTTAGACCTTGTACTCCCTTTGGTCCAGTTCTACCCTGAAAAGGCAATACATTTTATTATGATTTCTAATTAATCATTAAGGTTTGATGGTATATGATACATTGTTAGAGGGGGAAGGTAAACTATATTGTACTTATAACTGCTCTGAAGAATATCGGAAGCGACTTCCTTATATATTTCTTTTCTTTCTTTTTTCTTTAACCTTTTTTCTTTTTCTTTTTCTTTGATTTCCTTCTTTCCCCCTTTTCTTTCTTTCTTTCTTTCTTACTTTATATTAGTTTGTGTTAGTTTTTAATCTTTCTGTTTAAAAGCTTTAATAAAAAATAATTTTAAAAAATTAAGGTTTGATGGTGTAAAAAGCAGTCTAAATCAGTGCAAATGTAATCACAGGGCCCTGGCACACTATCCTATGGAAACAGGGTCACTTGCTCCTACTCTTTGAGGTTGGAGATGGGGAGAATTGGCTCCCCAGCATCCCTGCCATCTTCTGCAACTGGTCCCTTCCAAGGTCAAGAAACAGAGGGTGGGTTGGGACTAAGAAGAGGCTATGGTTGTGAAAGATCTGAGAGTCCCCACAGTCCCCTTTGCCGTGTTTCCAACCTAGACAGTGGGAGAAATTTTGTCCGCTATGTGACTGATGAAAAGGGTTCTCCCATTGCTTGTTCTTAAGTGTCAAATCTAAAACCTCCCTATTATGGCATATGCCTCCTAAAGAGAGCAATTCCAGTGGTTTTGGTGGAAACAATCCAGTGACTGCAAAATGCAGTCTGGCAGTATATACTGACATAGGATGAAAGGTTTGGAAAGCAACAACTCTCTGTTATAATTTTATTTTAAATATTAGGAATTCAGAATTGCAGTTTTGAATTCTGTTACTCTACTAATCACAGACAATTCACCCCAACTATTCCAGACTGAACTATCGACTATTTAGTAGATTAATTGAAAGTTAATCTACACAGATTATTCTCCTTAACAATTGTTCTGATCCCTTAAAGAAAAGTCAGTGCCTATTCTGTAATATTTAAATTATCTGCTTGAAACTAATCCTAATACTTAAGATGTGTGTACGTGTAGAATTTTAGCAACATGCCTCACAGCATCTGATGGACGGGGTTTAGATACTTACAGGTTCTCCAGCTGCCCCAGGATCTCCCATATTGCCCTTTTCACCTTTTCTTCCTCTTTCCCCTGCAGTTCCACGATCACCCTTGGAATTAGTTATACAACATCTGTAAAGCATCTTATTTAAATGTAATCATTTTTATTTGAACAAATAGAAAAACTAGATAATGTTGTTTTCAAAAATGCTACACCTTTCTAAGGAAATTATTATACTACCTTCTAAATCAGTGCTTTCCAAACTGCTGCCGTTGGCGACACACCAACGGCAGCAGCAGCAGCGGCACGGGGGCACATGTGGGGGCGGGGTGTGCACGGTGGTGGCCTCCGCTAAAACGCGGAAGCGCTGATGGCGCGCCGTTGGTGCCGCCGCCACCGTGCACACCGCCACTGCCGCGCGCGCCCTCGCGCCGCCGCCATACATGCCCCCGCCGCTGCTTCCGGGTTGTGTTGCGACACACCAAACTCTGTGTTGCGACACACAGTTTGGAAAGCTATGTTCTAAATACTTGTAACAATTCTCCGAAGAAAAAATAATAAATTCATAATTTGATGGACCTGGCCCATTTGTTTACTTGATCACTGAACTAAAAAAGATAGAATGTAAGTTCCTAAACTGTCCTACCCATGTAGTAAATATTTTCCTGGAAATTTTCCCCCACTCACCAATAGATGGTATGGCAATAAATATTCTGGCATTTAGAATGGGAAATTGTAAGCCAAGGATAGGCTTCCTAATGCCCACGATTGCCAATAAAACCCCAAACATTTCCCTTGGTGCTCACCTCATCTGACCTTAAAAAGAATAACTTAAAATGGCAAAATATCAGCCTCAAGCATCCTTTTGATTGAGGATAATGCTTCCAGGTCCCACAAAAACTCCCCAGGCATTATTAGAAAATAAAAAATGTGGGCAGCTGCAATACCGAGCAGCTTGGAAGTGAACCCATCTGCCCAGAAAAAGGCAAAAGGAGATTACAAGGTAGTCCTTGGTTCACAACCACTTGTTCAGCAACCGTTCAAAGTTACGACAGCACTGAACGAGTGGTGATTATGACTGGTCCTCAAAGTTCCTGCCATTCCAGCAGCCCCGCAGTCAGGTGATCGTGATTGGCAACCGGCTTGCACTTACGATGGTTGCAGCTTCCCATGGTCATGTGATTGTGACTTGCAACTTTCCCTGCTGGCTTCCCACAAGCAAAGTCAACAGGGAAGCCAGCAGGGAAGGTCACAAGTTGCTTGGGTAAGTCTCCCTCACCCGTGCACCCTCCCTGAGACTCACTGTGCTCGCGCTGTGCCTCCCTGGCCACTTGCGTACCCTCATGCACCCTCTCCCACCTGGCAGCAGCCATCCCAAGCCCTGCCACGCTTGTGCCATGCCTCCCCTGCCACTTGCACACCCCCTTGTCCCTCCCACCTGGCAGCAGCCACTCACCTGCTTAAGTGCCCAAGTTGCCCCCTGATAGCACAGAGTCTGTATCTCCACAGAGTTAAACTGGCTACTTCTGTAGATTTATAGTCCATACCTTTGGTCCAAGGAGTCCTTCTCCAGGAGGCCCACGTGGTCCTGGCATTCCTTGAATTCCTTGTTCACCCTAATTATAATTAATTGCCAGAACTGTTGACAATTTTATTGTTATTAAGTACAATCTTATTTTCTATCTTTAATTGGAAGTATAAATAAAAATAGATTTTTCAAAAATTCAGGCTACTCTTACATACATACTGTAAGTATTCATTGCTACATTTGCCAAAATATATTCCAATCTGTGCTGGCTTAATTATACATATGTTCTTCTGTTATATGAGGGACCTTGATTTTATAATATACAAATACTAAAGATGATGTAAACCAAATTGCTATTGATTTACTTTACTAAGATTTTCACCTCAGAATGGAAAAACTGGATATATTATTCTGTGGACCTTTTAATATATAAAGAAAAATATATCTTTCTATTTCTTCCAGTTTGTGAAGTCTGCTTTTTCCTCTTCATTATATCTGAGTGTTGAATACAAGAAATCGTGATACCTTTGGTCCTTGGATACCTTCACCGGGTGGGCCCAAAGCGCCAGGAGGCCCTTGTCGTCCAATATTCCCCTGATGAAGAAAAAGCATAGCTGTCTTAGAAATAAAGATATCATAAATGCCACCATGATCCATGTTGTTGCTGTCTAAAAGTATAAGAACCATGAAGCTCCTTGAAATTCCACTGTTTGGAGTCAGTGTATCTTACAATTTAACTCTAACTGTAGCTATGCTAGATGTATCTTTTGATTTTATTTCTTAGGGCTGCTTTTTTTCCAAATAAAACATGGTTGCCTTGCAGGACAGTTCTATGTATATCTACTCAGAAGTAAGTCATATTGGGTAAAGAGTAGGCTATACTGGGAAGTCCAAGAAACATCCAAGAAGACGACAATAACATACAGAGCCACCTTTATATGGCTGCCTAGAACACAACATGGACATATGCATGAAGCCACCAGATGTTAAGCACGACTCAAGGAAAATTTTACCTTTTTATTCTAGATTGTTCCAACTAGCAAACACAGGAAGTAGTTTGTGAACTATTCACTTAGACCTGCAATTTTTAAGAAAATGATTTATGCCTATGATTATTATTTGTTATAAAGGCATTCATGCTTGCTACACCCAGCCCAGTAGCAGGCCGCCCAAGAAAGATTTCTAAGGCAAGAGGACAATCTGATCCCAGTCACAGCAAAATGATTGGCTTGTTCCAACAACTGATGGCTCCATGAAACCAACTAAGTTGAATGGTTTGGATCTTAGTGAAGAAGTTGGGAAGTTGCAAAAACCTGATACTTCTCTACTTCATTCTTTATATCTTACTTCAAAATACTTCCCACCCCTCCCTCCCCCAGGGAGCAAACTTTGGTTTGTGAAATTGTCTAAAAGTAACATGAAATTTCATTTTAATAGGAAGATGAGTCCTGCAACAAGAATCATAAACTTCATAGTTTTGTTTCAATATATCTTTATTATTATTTGAATTGCATTTTGCTAAATTTTCATTTTCCATTTCATTCACAAAATATCTGTTAGTTCTGACATTAGTTTTTCTTAAATTAATATGAATTGTAAACAATTCATATGTACATACAAATAGAGAAGATAATTATTATTTTTGAGACATGATGGTCCAATTTAAATCCTTACTTCATTGTGACTTACTTTTGGTCCTGGAAGGCCTTCTCCTGGTGGACCTGGGAGACCAGCTGGGCCTCTCATACCTGGATCACCCTAAAAATGTATATTTGTAAACATTTCACAATGGCTGTTGTTATTGTTGCAATAACAACAACAACAACAGTTACAGCAACAATAAATAGTCATGAAGTTCCAGTAGAAGAGAACATCTGTATGAATAGTCATGAAGCTGACAGTCATGAAGTTATACTCTGTGATCCACATGGAAAAGAAAGGTTGGTTAGAATTTTGGACTAAGACTTGGGGAAACTAGGATTGTGTAAAATTTAAATTTAAAACATACACATGGACTTGGAGAAACCTGGTTCAAGGCTGTATTTAAACATGGATCTAGCTGAGAGACTTAAAGCTAATCACATTAGCACAGCCTGACCTATCTTGCAGGTTTCTTGTGCAAATAAAAAGACAGAAAAATTAAGGATGTAGAGATCTCAAAATCTGCTCCAGTTCACTGTCCATTTTAGCTAGACAGCTTTCTGGTTTGCTGAGGTGTGTGTGTGTGTGTTTGTGTTTAAAAATCTGTAGAAAAAAAATCACCACTGATTGCAGCTGGGCTTTTGGTTCTTGCACCAACATGGAGAAAATAAAATTTCTATGGAGAGCCTCCAGAATTTTGCATTTATTTTAGGGAAACCAGCGCTAGCCAGACTTTGCTTGTGGCTGGTGCTGAAGCTACCATGATTCCACAGGGAACAGAAAGTCCAGATTCACTGCCAGTGGGATTTCAGTGAAAATGAATTAGATGGTCAGATTTTACTTTAATGGTTGGCTTCCCAAAAGCTTAGGTGGTCACTCTGTGTGCAAATTATAAGAAGCTTGTGATTGGCACTTGATGAAGTGGATAATAAAAGATGAGGAATAATGAACTTAAAATCACATTTTTCTCAAAAACAAATTGCATTATGCCAAATACATTAAAATATCTTCAATGTATTGTAGTGAGTTTGGGAGTCAGGATATATGCATTCTGAAGGAAAATAATTAAATATTAATTTACATGTTAACTCACTACTAACATGCAGTTTATTAATCATAGGAATTTACGTGTGAGATACAATTCATAGACTTTTTCTCAAAGCTGATGAAGGCCATTTTGGATGTGCCACACTTGAGAGCATGACAAAGTAGATATGTGTTTCTAATCTATGGCTGAGTTCGTGCATTATGCTAAGCCACAGCATATTTTTTTCATTTTGGCCTAGTGTGATATGTGAAGCTAGCTACTATGACTTGTAAATTATTATTTATATTTTTATGGTTTACTGATACAGGGTGAACCAGGCCACTGTAGCATTTTCAACCAACTGTGCTTAAACACTTTGGTTAATATGTGTATGCGGCACACACACACTCAAACACACACACACACACACGGGCTATTATGGTACATGAACCCATCAAAAGAATCTCTGCTAAGAAGGTGCTATTCTGTACATAACTCAGAACAAAATATTTTCAATACAATATTATACACATTACTTTATTTATTTATTTATTTATTTATTTTCTATCCCGCCTTTATTATTTTTATAAATAACTCAAGGTGGCTAACATACCTATTACTCCTTCCTACTCCTCTTTTCCCCACAACAACCCTGTGAGGTGAGTTGGGCTGAGAGAGAATGACTGGCCTGAGGTCACCCAGCCAGCTTTCATGCCTCAGGCGGGACTAGAACTCTCAGTCTCCTGGTTTGCCATTGGCTCCTTCCTTGGGCTGAGAGAGAGTGACTGGCCCAAGGTCACCCAGCCGGCTTTCATGCCTCAGGCGGGACTAGAACTCTCAGTCTCCTGGTTTGCCATTGGCTCCTTCCTTGGGCTGAGAGAGAGTGACTGGCCCAAGGTCACCCAGCTGGCTTTCATGCCTAAGGTGGGACTAGAACTCTCAGTCTCCTGGTTTCTAGCCCATTGCCTTAGCCACTAGACCAAACTTTGCTTTTTCTATCCACAGACCTCTATACTGTGGGGTGAACCTACAGCTGCTGAACTTCATTTCCCAGAGTGGATGGTGAGGGCTGCTGCCAGTTTTAGTTTGTCAAAGTCAGGGGAATAGTTTGCCACTCCCTCCCTACTCCCCCCCCCAGACTACAGGATGACTTCTGTTGTTAGTTACTAGCTTATATCGGGATTTGTACTACAGTATTGTTTTTCTATGGACGTATGTGGTAACTTGGGACTCACGTAACAACCAGACATCCCATCCTTTCAGGAAAAAGGAAGATAGCATTTATTAACTAAGAATTTTACCAGTAATACACGTTTGCTTACAATGGCGCTCCAGTAATGAAAAAGGGCAACTATACAATTGCTACATAATACATCAGTTAAGATTTTTGGAAGTCCATATTACAATCAGCTTGAGGGGAAAAAATTATATATGTGTGTGTACATTATCTCTCTATCTCTCTGTATCTGTATCTGTATCTGTATCTGTATCTGTATCTGTATCTGTATCTGTATCTGTATCTGTATCTATCTTATTTATTTATCTTATACACACTTAAACACACTATATCATAGCTTTCCAAACTGTGTTGCAACACAATACTGTGTCGCCTGCGGGACCCAGCTGTGTTGCGTCAAAACCCAGAAGCGCTGATGGCGTGTGGCCGCGTGCGCGGAGGCGGGCCATCAGCGCTTCTGGGTTTTCGCATGGCACACCAGGACACCGCTGCTGCCACCGCTGCGGTGCGCGAAAATCCAAAAGCGCAGTGGTGGCAGCGCTTCTGGGTTTTTGTGCGCCGCCGCAGCGGTGGTGCTTCCGGGTTTTTGCATGCTGCCGCAGTGGCAGCGCTTCCAGGTTTTTGCGTGCCACCGTTGGTGTGTCGCCAACGGTGGGACTTTGGAAAGCACTGCACTATATAAAGTCAACTGTATACCTTTGGTCCAGGTAATCCAATCCCATCAGGGCCTTGTTCTCCAGGAGCTCCAGGAAGACCAGGAAGACCCTGACATTGGAAAGTAAATAGATTTAACTGTTAATTGCTCTGAATTGATTGATTGATAAAATTTATACGCTGCCCATCTCACTGTGCCAGTGACTCTGAGTGGCTTACAAGTAAAAAAGACTATAAAATCCATACAAAAAATATACACAGTTAAAAAGTTAAAAAGACGGAGAGAGCGTCCTCATTGCACACAGTCCCTATTCTTTCTTACAATGATTCATTGTTCAACATTCTCTTTCTAAGTAACAGCACCCAAAATATTTTATCAGGTTATGATAGAATGTCTTGAACATGTTCCATTTAAATATCATTGATTTAATATTTGTTAATTGATCCTACTCAGACTTTGCCTGTGTGGGAATTCCCATGGTTCGTGTAGTAAAGATGAGTGATTTTCCTCTCACTCCAGAGTCCAAGAAATCTTATTTTCTATTTTCAAATAAGAGTGTGGTCTCCAGTTTTGTTGTGCTGGGGGGTGGGGGTAGGAGAAGAAGAAAGAGGCAGGATGATGACATACAAAAATAAAAGTCATGCCTGAACTCACTACACAAAGGGGTGAAGCCGGAGAAAGTAATATCTGGATAGGCCAGTTGAAATTCTCTGCACTTTAAAGGGAAGGCTTGAATGGCTATCACAAAAGAATGCTCAAAACTTTGACTACTTACAGGTGGGCCTGGATATCCATCTCCTTTTGGGCCAAATGGACCAGGAGGTCCTGGGTGTCCACGGTCACCCTTTTTGCAAAGAAGGACATATTTACATTTTATTACAGTTGTCTGTCACACTATATAAAATACTTTTCCTTTAAAGGAGCTGATTTACCAAGGTGGTTGTTACCTTAGCCCCGGGAATCCCGATCCCTTGCTCCCCAAGTGGTCCAGGTGGTCCAGGTAATCCGATATCACCCTTCAAATTCAAGTATACAAGAAAACTCATTTTTTTCCGGCTCCATTTATCTATCTATCGGATTTGTAACAAACCTTTTGTGACAACAGTTCAAGGCAGCATACATAGTACTCCTTCCTCCTATTTCCCCCACAATAATAACCCTGTGAGTAGGTTGGGCTGAGAGAAAATGATTGGCTCAACGTCACTTAGTCTCCCCACTTGGACAAGAACATCTGAACCACTGTACCACACTGGCTTTTTCCACCCACACCAGGAAAAAAAAAGCCAAGTCGTTATCAGGACCTCAAGTTTATAGGCCTAATCTGGCTCACAGTCTGGCTCATCTGGCAATAGGGACTCAAGGGAGGCTTGTTCCCCGGGAGCTTTCTCCATCATGACCTGCTGTTTTTGGTCCCCAAATGCTTTCCCTCATAAAGGAAAATGCAAACCGGCTCCGGCTGGTTCCACCTGCATGTTACTTTCTCCTTTGAGCAAAATGGATAGTAGATAAACTGCTTCAGGTCTTTTTGCTTTGTCCTACACTGAGTGCTTTTCTCGGTGCTGGAGGCAACATGAGGATTGTCTCCACTCCTCTTCCTGCAGGAAGAAGTGGACGATGCAGTGGACGTGGCTTCTGCTGAGGTGGGCCCTTAACAGACTGATAAGGAATCAGGAGGTGCTTTTGTAAAAGAACCACCCCCTTGCTAGTTCATAAGAAAGCTCTTATTATGAAACTGAAGAAGTCCCTAGCCTAATATAGTGAATGATAAATTGGTTCTAAGCTGGAAATTGTTCACTTGCTGAAATTCTAGCAATCCTATCCCTTTCGTCTCAATAAATCCTGTTAAAGAAGATCTTCCTTGGAAAAATTACTTTTGGTTGAGTTGGCTGCCAAGAGCTGCTTTTCCTAAAGTTTCATTTTCTGACACTTCTCTAGTCTGCCAGGAAAGTAGGAAACTGGATCCAGCCAGTAGATTTGTTCCCTGTCCCTGTTTTACAACAAAAACTACAGGAAGGGTTGAACAGAACAGCCCTGCATATTCCCAGCCAGCCATCTCTTGTTCGCTAGAATGCTTAGTAAATGTCCATGCTGGTGTACTGGATATTGTAAAATTAAAGAAATACATTTGTTACCTTGGGTCCTATAATGGCACGTCCTGGAAGCCCTGGCATTCCCAGACGTCCCGGGGAACCAGGTTCACCCTGCCGTAAGAGAGAAAACAAGGTTTTCAAAGGAATATTGCTTAATGTATTTAGTACACTTAAAGCTATAAATGAATGGCTTGATTTCTGGGGTAAACCTCTCCCCCCCCCCCCCCCCCGTGTTTTCTTTTTACTCAAAGAAAAGTTGAATTCTGTGATCGTACAATAGATTTTGGCAATTTTAAAATAATTTTAAATGTTTTAAAAATAATCTCCCATTTTAGGTCTGAAGAAAAATCAAATATATTCCCTATATTATTATACTTTGTGGGAATTAAAAACAAAGTAGATCTACTACTAATTGCAAATGAGTTTCTCTGTCTTTTATGCCTAAATCTTTAATGAAGGCTTCCTAAATCCAGCTTCCTCCAAATGTGTTAAGACTAACATTCTCATTATCCTAAGCTGAGGTGCCAAATTGGACAAGGCTGCTATGAAGTAGATTATTCATTTTGCAAACCAGATGAGGACTAGTGCGGAGGCAGGGACTTCCAATGTAGGTAGAGTTCCGTCTGATGCTGATTATTTTTATTGTAAGCCGCCTAGACTCACACATGTGAGATGGGCAGCTATATAAATTAAACAAACAAACAAACAATGTGAGGACAAGCTATGTGGCATACACCATGGCTAGTTTGAACATATCCAGTGAACCCTCAGCCACAAAGTTTGGTGCAAGACCAGATACGGTAATAAGAACAAAAATAAAATGATACTTTAGCCCCTGCAGGTCCAGGTACTCCGGTTGGTCCTGATAAACCACGTACTCCTCTTTGACCTTGATCACCCTAGAAAAAGTTTTAGAAGGTGTTCAGACAACACAGGCTTTAACTTTCTTGAGGGAAGTAAACAGAAAGATTGTTGCAAATGCAAGGGGAATTGGAAATTTCAGTATGTATCAGGATATACAAATAGACGTTTTGCTTCTGTCAGGACAACTAGAAGTAGACAATTCCTTCTCGCCTCACAATGCAACTTTAACCTCTGCTCTAAAGGACTGGGAGACTTTCCACAGGAAATCTGGGCTAGGGAAGGCAATGAAGAGAAGAAGGAAAGTTCTCAACATCTGGCACTGAATTTCTGAACACAGAAATGCTTGGTGAAATCCATTTTCTAAGAAGTGTTCCATACCTCTAATAATAGAAAATTCTTACATTTATTTTGGCATGACAATTCCAGAAACAATGAACACATCATTCCTTGCCTTTTCACCCTGTATTCCAATTCCAGGAGCACCTTCTGGACCACGTGGGCCAGGTAAACCTGGCTCTCCCTGCAATACAGCACAGTATCACGAGTATTAAACATTCTGGGGTAGCGTGGGTATTAAGAGATTATGTCTCTATGAACAAGGAAGACCCTAGTTGGCTTCCCCCTATATGTCTTCAAGAAAAGGCACATATGTGCAATCTCCCAGGGTTTTTAGACAAGCACTTTTTATTGTGCAATCACCATGTCTTGTTTAAAGAATTCTATGGAGCCCATATATCATCTTCTATTTGCAACCTTCCTGTGTTTCCCCACTATTTATTCCATTTTTTTCTTACCACATGAAAGAAAAACGGATTAGCTAAGAGTGTCTTTTGACTGATAACATTGGCTAAGAGTTCTCCAAAAAGGATCACCACAGCCTGAGCCCACCTCTGTAATCTTTGAGTTGTATCACTTAACCTCCCATACAAAGTAAGTGCAAGAATTATGACAAGATGATGCATGTGGAGGACTGTGCAAGCAATAAATCTTGCATATGGTACAGTGAGCAATATGATATAGAGATCTATATTATTTGTTCTATATGTTGACTTACTCAGCGTAGGGGAGGCAAGGAAAGGGCAAACGAGGAAACATGCATTGCAATGCAAAATCTGCCCCTTACATGTTTGTGTGCCACACTGCAATGCTAGTACAAAAGGGTGGAGCTGGTGTGGTGATGTTCACTTTGGCATCATGATGGTTAGAATGGACAACTAGGTTATCTGTTTATTTGAGCCCATGTTCATCAGGAAGGCATAAGAGGAACAATTTGAAGTGTGAAGACAAACGGGTTCTTCAATGTATGTAGGGGCACCCACGTAGCACCTGCCTGCAATCCCTTAAACTGTGGAGTCCTTGGTGCTCTCTGAGCAGTTCGACCCTGAGCTACAAATATTCTCTTTGATCCCTTAAGCTAAATGTGTTTTCTCCTTTGCAGCATAGCTGCAGTTCAGCCGCAGAGGGCAGCTGCCTAATTCCAGAAAAATGTGGTGAGCCAGAGATAACCTTGGGGAAACTATGCAGTGACAGTTACAAAAACATGTTTTAAGCCCAGCAAATGAAGAAAACATTAGAAAGAGACTCAAATTGACTCTGCCTTAGCTCCCTAGGATACAAGAGCGAAGGAAGGGAAAACAGTCAGGCTTTCAAGATCCTGTTACTATAGCTTGCCTCAATAAAGTAGATTTCCAGCATTCTTGTGGAGGCTGTTTCCTGATTCGGTCTACCTCCAAGGACTCAGAAAAAGATGCAGCTGTTTTAAAGAGTTGCAGACAAATACTACCTAAATGTCCCTGCAAACTCTCAAACGCCTTTTTGTCCTCAAATCCAGAGGATAAATCAGAGAGCTGCGCAGCCCTGCTACATATAATCCCATTGAAGTCAGCTTCAACAAAGCAAATATATTGCATTAGTACTTGTCTTGATTGAGACAATCATGAATGCATTATTTTATATATTATACTTTACTGTTTCGTTTCTTATGGGAGGGCAACTTACTCCTGAAAAAAGTCTGTGAGATGGCACTTCCTGCCTATTTTAGAAGCAGAGGAGTTTAAAGCAGGCAAGCAAACCTTTTGTCCTGGTGCACCATCTTCTCCTGGAAGCCCAGGTAAGCCTGCCAAGCCTGAAGCACCTGGCTCCCCCTGTGGTAAGGGAGAAAGGGAAAAGTGGTAAAAGGAACAGGACATTCTGGATATTATTTAATACGGGACTGAAAAGCAGGCAGGTTGGGAAATGCACGTGCCAGATTACAGGTAGTCCTCGACTTACGACCACTCATCCAGCGACTGTTTGAAGTTACGACGGCGCTGAACAAATAATGGTTATGAAACAGTCCTCGGCATTCTTGCCGCCCCAGCACCCCTGCAGTCACATGATTGCAATCTGGGCGCTTGACAACTGGCTTGCACTTACGACCAGTTGCAGCCCCCCGAGAACATGTGATCGCTATTTGCGACCTTCCCTGCTGGCTTCCCCAGAAGTCAATGGGGAAGCTGGCAGGGAAGGTCGCAAGTCGCTGGGGTAAGTATCCCCCAACCTCGTACCCTCCTCTGGCCCCACGCCGGCCACTCACACACCCCTGCCAAACCTTGCCGCGCCTGCCTCGCACCTTCCCCCACCTGGCAGCAGCCACTTACCTGCCTCCCGGCCTGCTTGCAATCTGCCTGGGACTTGCAACTTCCTTCCGGCTTCCCCACTGACTTGGTTGTGGGAAGCTAGCAGGAACTTGCCTCGCCTAACGACCATGGGATTCCACTCACAACGGCAACCGGGACTGCAGAGCTTGCCCTCGCTAAGTGATGCGGCTGCGCTTTACGACCACATCACTTAGTGATGGAAATTCTGGTCCCGATTGCCGTCATAAGTTAAGGACTACCTGTATACATTTTGTACATTGAAGAATAAGAGCACTGAAATGTGGCTTCATAAATGGTGTTTCTAAATTGATTAGTTTCTTAAACTTTTTTTTTACTAACAAGAAATTGTAGCTAAAATGCCATTTTTTGCTGCTGCTGTTCTTACTTCCATTGCTCCTTGTTCTCTATAAAAAGCTCCCTCTCTTCTCTCACTGCTGCTTTTCGATTCTCAATACAACCTAGACAAAAGCGCAACTGAAGCAAACCCTTAAATTTCAGCATCTAGCCTTCTCATGCAATCTCTTAACTTTGGATTGCAAACAGTAAATGAAGCACTGAACAAGCCCCATCTGATTCCTCTGACAGATCCCACTGTAGGCCTGAGAAAGAAGACAGGGACAGCCCAGCTGCATTGCCTTTCCTTTTCCACCAAAGATGGGCCAAGAGAGGGCTTGCCTTCATTCCCCTTCCTCCATCATCTCAAGGAGCCAGCCTCCCGAACTGAGAGCCTCTTCTCTTAGATATAGGGGCACAATGCTGTTCAGAGCATCTACTGCCAAGTGTGCATATTTTTGGATTGGGACAAATATCTGTATTTATAAACACACTGGATTTTCAAATTGTGTGCAGTTTCTGTTCAGATATATAATGCAATTTAAGGTTTTACTTACTTAACTTATGATACAAATCTATATGGCTGCTCAATCAAATTAGATAACTATGTAATAATCTAATTAAATAACTCTGGGTGGCTAATAAGCATAAAAACAGAAACAAAAATATAAAAACAAGAGAAAAAGAACAATAAAAGATGCCAGGTGAAAATAAATGCTTCCATCAGCACACAGCAAAAACAAAACAAACCAGACTCCACTATTGTAATATCCTGACCCTAAAGCCTGAAGCAAGAGCCAGGTTTTTATGACCTTCCAAAAAGCCAACAAGATTAGGGTTGTCTGAACGTCAGTGGGGAGGGTATTCCACAGGCATTGGCTACAACTGAAAAGGCACACCTTCTAATTCCCACAAGATGACATTGTTTCACAGAAGGGACCTGGAACATGTCCCTCTGCTGGATCTGGTGGGAAGCACAGAAATTACAAGAGTTGGGTGGTCCCTCAAGTATCATGGCCCTACATCATGTAGGGCTTTATAGGTGATGATCAGCACTTGAACTGTGCTTGGAAACCTACTGGAAGCCACTGCAGCTCACATGGCAGTGCCGTTACGTGTGCATGCCATGATGTACCCAAGACCAATCATGTCACCTCTTTCTGAACCAGTCTCAGTTTCCAAAAGTTCTTAAGGGCAGACCCAAGTACAGCACATTGCAATGATCCAAATGGGAAGTGATTAAGGCATGAGTGACTATGAGCAGACTCATCTGATCCAGGAACAGATGCATCCAGTGCACAAGATGGATTTGTGCAAAGCCCTTTTGGCCACAGCTGCCCTCCGTTCCTCAAGCAGGAGCCACAAGTCCAGGAGGACATCCAGATTGCACACCAAGTCTGACTGGGGAGTGGTACCTCATCCAGACTTAACAATGGAAGCTCTCCAGATCTAAAACCCGCAGTTACTCAAATTTGAATCAGAGCCAGTTCCTCCATGTCTAGACCCTCACAACCTCCAGGCACTGGGAAAGAATCTCAATAGCATCGCTTGGGTGGCCAGGGGCAGAGATGTATAATTCAGTATCATCAGCATATTGGTGATACTTATTCCTGAGAGGGGTTATCAACATTTTAAATGCTCGGCGTTTTAAGAACTACTGTACCTTTGCGCCAGGTTCTCCAAGGCCTCGTTCTCCTGGAGCTCCAGTTTCTCCTGGTAAACCCTGATCACCCTTAAACAACAACATGTTTTGCAATAGTGTTAGATGCCTGCATTCCTCACGACTTAGCAAGGTCAGATGCTAATTCCCTCAGCACTAGGAAAAGGGTCTCTGCCACTATTCAACTCCATGGACCCAGGTTATCAGATTCTGGAGCTTCCCATCTTCAGAGGAGTGCTTACCCAGAAGGCTCAGGGCAGGGCATTCTCCCATTTCCCTCCCAAACTACACAACACGTTTCTAGTGAAACTGGGATGCGTTCCTACTCTTCCTGACTTTAGAAAAGGCACCAAAGTTGTTTTTGCATTTCATTTCTTTTCCTGTTGGCTGCCTTGAGCACTCTTTTGGACTGGAAAGTTGGGACAGCAGTCTAATAAATAAATAATATACTGTATATATATTTTAAAAAGTTACAGAAATCCATTTAAAACTGGAAATGGATGGGCTCTTTCAGAACATGAAAAGGAAGCTTAGTCTTTCTAAAACAATATTTGATCTAAAAAATCTAGCCAAGACAGTTCTGTTATTTTGTTTGTTTGTTTGTTTGTTTATTTATTTATTATCCCGCCTTTATTATTATTTTTTTATAAATAACTCAAGGCGGCGAACATACCTCATACTCCTTCCTCCTCCTATTTTCCCCACAACAACCACCCTGTGAGGTGAGTTGGGCTGAGAGAGAGGGACTGGCCCAAGGTCACCCAGCCGGCTTTCATGCCTAAGGTGGGACTAGAACTCACAGTCTCCTGGTTTGCCATTGGCTCCTTCCTAGGGCTGAGAGAGAGAGGGACTGGCCCAAGGTCACCCAGCCGGCTTTCATGCCTAAGGCGGGACTAGAACTCTCAGTCTCCTGGTTTGCTATTGGCTCCTTCCTAGGGCTGAGAGAGAGAGGGACTGGCCCAAGGTCACCCAGCCGGCTTTCATGCCTAAGGCGGGACTAGAACTCACAGTCTCCTGGTTTGCTATTGGCTCCTTCCTAGGGCTGAGAGAGAGAGGGACTGGCCCAAGGTCACCCAGCCGGCTTTCATGCCTAAGGCGGGACTAGAACTCACAGTCTCCTGGTTTGCTATTGGCTCCTTCCTAGGGCTGAGAGAGAGAGGGACTGGCCCAAGGTCACCCAGCCGGCTTTCATGCCTAAGGCGGGACTAGAACTCACAGTCTCCTGGTTTGCTATTGGCTCCTTCCTAGGGCTGAGAGAGAGAGGGACTGGCCCAAGGTCACCCAGCCGGCTTTCATGCCTAAGGCGGGACTAGAACTCTCAGTCTCCTGGTTTGCTATTGGCTCCTTCCTAGGGCTGAGAGAGAGAGGGACTGGCCCAAGGTCACCCAGCCGGCTTTCATGCCTAAGGTGGGACTAGAACTCACAGTCTCCTGGTTTGCTATTGGCTCCTTCCTAGGGCTGAGAGAGAGAGGGACTGGCCCAAGGTCACCCAGCCGGCTTTCATGCCTAAGGCGGGACTAGAACTCACAGTCTCCTGGTTTGCTATTGGCTCCTTCCTAGGGCTGAGAGAGAGAGGGACTGGCCCAAGGTCACCCAGCCGGCTTTCATGCCTAAGGCGGGACTAGAACTCACAGTCTCCTGGTTTGCTATTGGCTCCTTCCTAGGGCTGAGAGAGAGAGGGACTGGCCCAAGGTCACCCAGCCGGCTTTCATGCCTAAGGCGGGACTAGAACTCACAGTCTCCTGGTTTGCTATTGGCTCCTTCCTAGGGCTGAGAGAGAGAGGGACTGGCCCAAGGTCACCCAGCCGGCTTTCATGCCTAAGGCGGGACTAGAACTCACAGTCTCCTGGTTTGCTATTGGCTCCTTCCTAGGGCTGAGAGAGAGAGGGACTGGCCCAAGGTCACCCAGCCGGCTTTCATGCCTAAGGTGGGACTAGAACTCACAGTCTCCTGGTTTGCTATTGGCTCCTTCCTAGGGCTGAGAGAGAGAGGGACTGGCCCAAGGTCACCCAGCTGGCTTTCATGCCTCAGGCGGGACTTATGGTTGAACCTACGCACCTTTGGTCCAGGTAACCCCTGCCCAGGTGGCCCTCTTGGTCCTAGTGGTCCTTTGGGGCCTTCTACCCCCTAGGAAATAAGTTATAATATTAATCTTATAGAAATTAATAGAATTCATTATAATAATAATCTAAACAGTTTTTAAAACCTCTGCTTGTACGCAACTTACTTTCTCGCCTTGAATCCCAACTCCAGGTAATCCAATAGGCCCAGGCAAACCAGGTGGACCTATTTCACCCTGATAAATAGAGTTTGGTTAATTACTAATATAGACAGACATTTGAGATACTGTATCCTACAGGTAACTGAAATCTTTATTGCAAGCAATTTGCATAGTATCAGTACAGAGAAGCTGTACTATATTTTATTATGATCTCAATGCAGATGAGCGGTACTATATTTTCTAAGAATGCAATTAACACAAAGTTAATAGATATGCTTTTTCAGCAGCTGAAAGGAGCGTGTGCAATTTTTCTTTTCTTTTTCTTCTAAAACTTAGCTTTCCCACAGAATCAAAGGTGCCTCGTTTCGATTTACCCTTTACTAGAGGAAGATGCTAAAATAGATTTATTGGACATAAATCTATCGGCTCACTATAGTACTGCCCAACATTCACTGAAAAAAGCAAACTCTTTATTTTGCCTCATTACACCTTTTGAGCCTAGTATCAGTAGGGTTTTCAAGTTTATTTGGATAGAGTCAATCCCTTGACATATTTACTACTTACCTTTTCACCCTTTATGCCAATGCCTGGTTGGCCTCGAGGTCCTTTTGGACCATCAAAGCCACGGTCTCCCTATATGGAGAAAACATGGTGATTATCAAGTGTGATAATTAAAAGGGTAATAATGGATAAACAGACAGCTGGATGGACAGGATTTTACTTTGTCCAAATGGACTAACTCCTGGTCTTGTAGAAATACAATCTGAAATAATAAGAATGCAAGAAGAAGGTATACATTTGAAGAAATATATAGGAAAATGGGCCCACGTTTTCCATGCAGACCTAAAGGAGTCAGCAAACTAATGGGAGAAATAGGACAGAAGAAACCTAAGGGTAGAAAAATAACTTTGCTCAAGGAAGAGGGCTGTTCTGCTGCAACTCTCCCTGTTCCCAGGAAAAGGGAGAGGATGAGTCAAAAGGTTCCCTGAAAGTCATCTATCTATCTAAGCCACACATAAGGATCCTGCTGCTACTGTCTGTGGGCTCAATGAAGTGGGCTCTTCGGGGAGTGTAGCCCTAAGTGATGCTTTTGCTCTGCAGAAGTTGCATATCCCTGACATAAAGCATAATCAATTAATTATAGTATGTAAGGTTTGGAAAGGACCTTGGAAATAATCTATTCCATCATCTGCCCGCTGTAGGAATCCACTCTATAGCATCCCTGAAAGATGGTAATCTAGCCTCAGTTTAAATGCTTCAGTGAAGGAGACTCTACCACCCCCTGAGTAAGTCTGTCCCATCGTTAAACAGCTCTTACCATTAGGAAAACCTTCCTGATGTCTCACTGAAATTTCAACCAATTGTTTGTTACTCTGTCTTCTGAACAAGCATGTTCCTGGCATTACACCCAACTATGAGAGGCCTGTATATCATATCTGCCTCTGACTCACTGCTCCAGCTTGATCAAGGAATGCAGAGAACTCAAGTTCTTTGAATGCATGGATGGGGATTGAGTCATTTCCATTTCTGGCATGTCACTCTGTGAGTTCATCCATGACAAGGGAGGGGGGGAGGAGAAACTAATATTTCTGGAGATGCCTCTGGGTGCTAGCACTGTGTCAGTGTGAGAAAAAATGCAGGGAAGAGAGGACCATAAGTTCTTATACGTTTGTTGGTTTGTAAGATTTATATGCCACCAGTTACCTTAATGGCTTTGGGTGGTTGTAAAAGTACAATAAAAGCATCCACATCAGATATAAAAGACAAAGTTATGGGTACATCCAGGTAGTCACATTAGCATGTATTTCGCCACTCCCTGAGTCAGCAGAAATGTATGTTGACATAAATTGTGCCAATCTGACAGCCAAATTCTAATCTGCCTGAGTAACAAGGTTGGTGAGTGATGCTGTTCTTACAGATTTCAGGCCAAACAGGTTAAGGAAAGTAACTGGTAGATTCTCCTGACTTTGTTCCCTTTCTACCAAACATCACTAGCTGGCAAGAAAACATCCCCTAATCTCTCTTGCTAACAAGAGATGGCAGTAAGGCTGTGGGAGGAGGCAACTATTGGCAGATAGCTAATTCAGAGGTTTAGCCATCTGTCAAAACTTGTTCTGGTTTTGCAAAACATTTTTTTCTTAGGTGCAGTCAGAGGGAGCCCAGCTAGTGTTATTTCAGAATAGCTGAAAGAGCATTAACCTAGCATTTAAAAGTCTACACCAGTATTTAAAAGAATAAAAAGCTCTTTGTTGGGGTGCTGATAGTTAGAAAGTGATTTCACCTTGCAACCATTGCCCTATTTCCAGCACCGCTGTTTTTACAGCTATTTTAAAATGTGGATGTGTCTCCCTCTGGAAAGAGTGGGAAGCCCACCTTGCAAAGTACAGCCAAGAGGGTGGAGTGGCATGAGGCACAGGATGGGTGAGGGCAGGATGGATTTCCCCTGAGTTGAGGGAGGCACCAGCAACTGATTTCTTAAAAGAGGGATTTATATCATCATAGAAGTTCTCCTGCAGTTGGTTGCTCCTGCAACCCAAGCCAAAATGGTCATGGAAAGCAGTGCCCAGTAACCAGAGGAAAGGAGGCAGGGGTAGAGGGAAGAGGGAATGGCCTTGAAGGACAGAAGGAAGAGCCACTACCAAGACAACAATCAGACAAGCAAGTCTTGAACCCATTCCAGGAAACTAGTTTGAGTAAATGTCTCCGACAGGTCCCTCCCTAGTTCACACAAAGATAAAGTGGGTAAGGAAGGAAGCACATTCAGATTTGCAAGATTCTGTTACTATAGCTGTTTTAATAACAGTAGGTTTAGAACTATATGGCATTGGTTTCTTAGTCTGGTCTACCCTATAGGGCTGACAGCAGGGGTATTGTCTGAAATAGGCAACAACCAGTCCATGAAGAGATAAGGGGTAGGTAAGCTGAACAGCAGGAGTGGCACTAGTGGGATCAACATGGCTTCCTGATTCCCCTGGCAGAAGGGGGGAGTGCCCACCACAATGCTTCTGGATTGACATCACTAGATGCCTTGAGTAGGGCTGTGCTGCTGCCCTTTCACCCTTCCAAGCATGCTGCTCATCATGTTCACTGAAAGCCAATCAGAACACGGCCACACAGCCCGGAAAACCCACAACAACCATTGGATTCTGGCCGTGAAAGCCTTCGACTATACATTATCATTTTGATTTGAAACATTTGATGTTAAGGATAAAAAGGTAAAGGTTCCCCCGCACAGTCGTGTCCTGCTCATCTGTTTGTTAGCCGAAGAGCCAGCGTTGTCCGAAGACGCTTCCGCGGTCATGTGGCCAGCATGACACACGCGGAACGCTGTTACCTTCCCACCGAAGTGGTACCTATTAATCTGCTTGCATTTGCATGTTTTCGAATTGCTAGGTTGGCAAGAGCTGGAGCTAGTGCGGGAGCTCACTCCATCACACGGGACCAGGGATTCGAACCTCCGGATTTGCGATCTTCTGATCGACCAGCCTGGCGTCTTAACCACTGAGCCACCACGCCCCTTGCACCACTAATAGATTCCACCATTATTCAACCGATATCAACTTGATGCTTTTAAGCCAATGCAGAGCCAAGTTCCTTCCTTCCTTCCTTCCTTCCTTCCTTCCTTCCTTCCTTCCTTCCTTCCTTCCTTCCTTCCTTCCTTCCTCCCTCCCTCCCTCCCTCCCTCCCTCCCTCCCTCCCTCCCTCCCTCCCTCCCTCCCTCCCTCCTCTAGAAACCTGGTACTTTTTTTTTTTAAAAAAAGCACCTTTTGTATCCCCCTTTTTTTTGTATCCTTTGTTAAGGATACAAAGGCTTTTGATATGCCTCATGACCAAAATACCCAGCTGGTCAAACAGGAATATATCCTGTTTATTAATGCAAATTTCTTAGTGGAAATGAATATGAAAAATAGTGACAATCCAAAAGTGTTAATAATTTTATTATTGGTATTGCTTTTTATGCTAAATAAATTGCCTCCTCAGTTCCTACCTTCTTTTTCCAGCCTGGTCCCATTCCCCAAATCAACCCCAGATTATGGGGGTGGAGGGGGGTTGTAAAAACATGGATGGCTGCCAGAGAAAAATGGAATTTGCAAAAATCAAATTCTCCCCTTGCCCCCAATACCACTGATGGAAACCTCTGTACCATTTCTATCATATTTTATATTTTTATTGTGTGTTTATATTTATATGTGTTGTACTTGCAGTTACTTTGCATTTTAACTGTGTTTTTATTGTAAACCGCCCAGAGTCCCTCCTTGGGGGGAGATGGGCGGTGATAAAAAACTGATAAATAAATAAATAAAATTTGTGAGCTGTAGGACATGACATGACTGCATAGAACCTATTTCTTTGTATACATTTAGATGTAAAAATGCCAGTGGCTTAATTTTTTTAAAAAAATTGAAGGATACTTATTTAAATTCCTTAAACATTAAGGAAAAAAAAACAGAGCTGAACCTTTGGTCCTGGAAGCCCTTCTCCTTCTGATCCTCGTTCTCCCTGAATTCCTTGGGGTCCTTGAGATCCCTGTAAAATATTTTTGAAAAAAAACTCAGAAAACTGTGAAAATCAACAGCAGATCAACCAAAGTGTGGTTTTTATTCATTTCTGTGGTTTGAAATCTAGTTTCAACCTGCCCCAGATTACAAGCATTAATTTGGTTTTCATGAATTCACGATAAATAGAAAACTTGCTTAACTTTGAACTGCAGCAATAACAAGATATATCAAGCTATGGTAAATCCTTTTTTTCACCATGAACAATAAAAGTCTTAACAATGTGAGCCTGTGAGGATCAACCAGTAATAATCCTGCAATATAATTAAAAATGAGCTCAACTTTAATAATAGAGTCTTTGAAATCACAGAAAGGTGAGGAAGTGCTTGAAGTTCTCTGTAGAGAGCATTAAGGTAGTTTGCAACATTTTTGGGAAATCTCTGCACCTCAGTGTTTGTTGAAGAGCTCTAACATGCATTCCCTAGAACCACTGCAAAGGATTATGATGACACAAGGGTGGCATACGGTAACCATTCACATGGAGTGAAGCCAGGTTTTTTTTGGCTATGCTATGTTTGTTTGTTTGTTTATTTATTTATTTATTTATTTATTTACTATCCCGCCTTTATTATTTTTATAAATAACTCAAGGCAGCGAACATACCTAATGCTCCTCCTTCCTCCTATTTTCCCCACAACAGCAACCCTGTGAGGTGAGCTGGGCTGAGAGAGAGTGACTGGTCCAAGGTCACCCAACCGGCTTTCATGCCTCAGGCGGGACTAGAACTCTTGGTCTCCTGGTTTGCTATTGGCTCCTTCCTAGGGCTGAGAGAGAGTGACTGGCCCAAGGTCACCAAGCTGGCTTTCATGCCTCAGGCGGGACTAGAACTCTCGGTCTCCTGGTTTGCTATTGGCTCCTTCCTAGGGCTGAGAGTGAGTGACTGGTCCAAGGTCACCCAACCAGCTTTCATGCCTAAGGTGGGACTAGAACTCACAGTCTCCTGGTTTCTAGCCCATTGACTTAACCACTAGACCAAACTGCCCTATACAAACTAAAAGTATCCTCCTTGAACACATCCAACATTGCCTGACAGATGCACTATGGAAGTAACATTCTCTGTCATCCTTCCTGGTAACTACAGATGGCAACAGCATAATTTTGTGGTAATAGTATAATTTTGTATGAGTATATGTACATGCATTTGAGTGTGTCTGTTTCTCATACTCCCCCATATATATTAGTGTTGATGATAAAATGGATCATTGAACAAATCAAACCAGAGTTCTCACTCAAGACACAAATGACCAGGCTCAAATTATTCTGCTTCAGACACATTATGCAAAAGGCTGTAATGCTGGGAAAGGTGGAAGGAAAGAGAAAAAGAAGATGATTGGCAGCAAGGTGGACTCAGTTACAGTAGCGATGAGTGCACCGTTGGGAGACCTGAAAGACCAGGTTAGGGACAGATCATCATGGAGAAAATCTATGTGTTCACTAAGAGTCAACGTCGACTTGATGGCACATAATCAACCAATCAATGATAAAATTACAGTACATATTGACATTTCTCTAACTTTTTGGATGGACAATGCAAAAGGCAGAAAATTCTGACAATTGTCGGTATGTCTTAGGATCTATCAAATTCCTTTTTCTAATACAAAAAAAATCACTCTAAATTCCAATGTTATATTTGTATTTAATATTGTACATTAGAAAATACCCCCCTTTGTCTAAAATTTCTAACATTCTAAAATTTCAAACCATTTTTTTTTGACAGAAGAATCCTTCTTATCCTTTATTAGGAAAAGAATTGAGGAAGGAAAGAAGTCTGATTGGAACTTTCAGATAATCTTTATTAGCGTTTTTCAAACTTGGCAACTCTGCAGCCAGAATTCTGGGAGTTGAAGTCCACACATCTTAAAGTTGATATAGATGAATAGAAAACACTTACCTAGGTCCCTCCTTTTACATCAGATTTTTGCAGCTTATTTTCAGAAAAGCAACCAATATTCCTTCCAATCCTTCCCTTCATGCAGGAAAGTATTACATACCGGTAAACCTGGTTCTCCAACTCCTGGTGGACCAGGGGGGCCTGGTCTTCCTGTCAAACCAATGTCTCCCTTCAAAGCAGAAATTTTATGTTTGAATTGAACAAAATACAGTTTATTAGACAGACATACAGTAATATTCTTCTTTTTGCTATAATCTCCTTAGGAGTGTGGGAAGGAACTGAAACAAATCTTATCCCAGGACCAGTAACTTTATGCATGCAAATCAAATGTTACTACTGATAAAATAATAATTCATAATGATTTAATAATTATTCACAGTTAGAAACTGTTTATATAAATAGAGTCTGAACGTATTTGAAGTCTCCAAATAACTTCTCAAGTAATACAAAAACATAATTTATACATGTTGAACTTTTTATTATTTATTATCATGTATTAATAACCTCTATTATTTCAACTGCTGCTCCTGTTTTGTTCTTTTGCACAACAGGGATCTATGATTGATTGGCAACTTTTACCTTTGGGCCAGGCAATCCGACTCCCGTTTCTCCAGTCAATCCAGGAGGGCCAGGGAGGCCTCTTTCACCCTTAAAAAGGTAAAAGAAAATCATTGCTTTAAATACATTGATAAGATTTTAAGGAAGGCAAGCTACCTCTTTTTCATTTTCAAAGGAAATAACTGTAAGATAAATCATCATGCTTCAATTAATTATAGTGATGGTCTGGAATGGAGTGGTGAGAGTTAGCAATGGGGGAAAAGATATTACAAGAATGGAGAACATATACTGTATAAACTTGGGAAAATGGAATAGAAAGTAGAAACTTATCAAAAATTACAATTATCATTTGGTTTTCACAGTTTTCTAAATGCTGTACTACAGTTCGAGAGCATAAACATATTTTCGGTGAACATGTATACGTATTATATTATTATTATTATTATTTATTTATTTAACTTATATGACCGCCCATCTCCCCCAACGGGGAACTCTGGGCGGTATGATAGATACATGTATATAGACAAAAAATCCATACAAAATCAAGTATTTTAGAACATGCACAAAATAATATTAATTTGCATTCTTTTTTTAAATCATAGATTGATGAAAAATAGGATGGAATGGCTTTTAGGGAAATGGCACGGGCCAGAATTAGATCAACTTTGCTGTGCCCTATGTTGCAGCTCCTCCCAAATTTCAGCTTAACTAGGCTCATTTCTAAAACTAATTCAGGAATTGGCATTTGATTGCAGAATTCATCAGCATCTTTGGCTCTTTTTATATATGTTAAAAATATGCAGAAATGTATTTATGTATCTGCATAAGTATTATTTTTGTGCAGTGTTTTATTACCATGCACAGTGTTTTGGAAGATAATTTGATGTACAGATAGTCCTCAGTTAACAATGGCATTTGGGACTGGAATTGCCATCGCTAAGCAATGTGGTTGTAAATCACAATGTCATGTGACCGTGCTGCTTAGCGATGGCAATTCCGGCACTCCTGGTTGCTGTCATTAAGCGAATCACCACGGGTTGTTAAGCGAGGATGTCACGTGGTTGCCATTTGCGACCTCCTGCTGGTTTCCCCATTGACTTTGCTTGTTGGAAGCTGGCAAAGAAGGCTGCAAATGGCGATCATGTGACCAGGGGGATGCTGCGACAGACGGAACTCTGAGGACCCATTGTAAGTACCACTCATTCAGCAAGTTTGAACGGTCAGTGAATGAGTAGTTGTTAAGTGAGGACCACCTGTACACCTGTATCAGTAAAACAATAGGGAAATAAAGACAAAAATGATCTTTGCAAGAACTATATAACCATAACATTTATACATAAAATAGGAAAATTCTTAATGCAGTTCAGAAGCCAAGTATGTGTTCCATTACCATGAATACTGTACTTTACAAGGAATTCAAAAATCATAGCAAAGTGGAAGAAAGCAGTTGTGTGAATCCATTTCTTACTATGCATACAGAGCATCATGGTGTGGAGAGATGCCCTTGAGCCAAATAGCTTTCTTGTACTTTAAAGAAGAAATTCATATGTCATACAAAGTCTCAACAAGATGTTATTTATGAGCTGTGCTTTCATAGTTCCCTGAGGCTTAAAGCCATACCAAAGTTTCAAATGAGCTGAAGCGTCTTAAAGGGGATTTTGATGATACGGAATATTGTGGAAGTTCTGTTTGTACAGTTTGATCTTCTACTTTACTTGCAATCAACAACGAAAGAGCTGATTCTTGCTGTTTGATGAATCCCTGCTGTGACTTTGTAGGAACATTTGTTTTCAGTTTAGCTATGATAGCTAGAATTAATAGCAGAGGAAACAGAACAGTACTGTATTGTCATTAATAAAGTAAAACCTCAATTTAAAAGACTAGCTGGGGAAGGGAGTGTCTGTTTTTCTTGATTGGCCATTAAACTGGAGAGTACATCACACAAATGACAGAAATTACACAAATGATGTAAAAAGACACAAATGATGTAATGATACTATCAGTGAATAATAACTAAGTCATAATGTCTAAAACTTAAACATATTATAACTAAAAGCAGGACTTTTTGCTAGAGTTAAACGAAGTATTTCTGAGCATGTACCTCTTTAGATACTAGCCTAAATATTTAAGAACAGATTTAAAATATAATTCTCATTATATTTCAATAATGCACACAGAGAGAGTAAGTGGTGATCTTTGAAAATGCCAACTGGGAAAACATTCACAGGATGTTTTAAGCAGCAGACGTGTTCTCCGCAGGTTTGAACTTCACTGCCCATTTTAAAACCTCAGTTCTAAAGTTTTGTTTAAAATTAAGGAGCTCCTAGGTTGTTCTTGGTTTTTCCATTCTTCTAGGAGAGCTTTAATCCGAACACTATGAATCAATCATAGGCCTGCAAAAGTTACAAATGTAGGTGAGAAGTTTTATGATGCTGAAAATCAACCAATGATGGTTAGGATGCTTGCCTTTGATCCTTGCACTCCTTCAGGTCCTTGGTCTCCAGGCACTCCTTGCGGGCCCTGTTAAAATATGAAGCTGTGATAAAAATCTTCAAAGCCTTCAGGTGAAGATGATAGATAAACAAGGATATGATCAACTGACCGCAGTGGACAGTAACAGTCGAGTAGTTAGGTCATTTGTCTATATACTGTATCTGAAGATTGGTTACACTCCCACAGAAGCATCTGCAGTGTTAATTTCTGTCTCAACTAGTCTGTAAATTCATAAAGAATTACAGTAGCCCTGGGAATAGCTTAATAAAGGTCAACAACAGAACAGTGTTGGTATCACCAGTATTACTGTATGTTCCTTTAGTGATTGGATTGCTGTTAATGGTTTGGATGGATCTTCTGAAATGGATGGGCAAGTTGTGACTGTCCTGGGATTTGAAAAAGCATTTCCCACTGATGATGGGAGAAAAAAAGTCCACGAGAGGCCACTGGGTAGAAGAGTGACTACGTAGACTTTAGCCCCCCTGCCCCCCCCCCATTGCGTCTCTTTCTGGCCAGTTTTACTTATATATTATTACAGTAATGCTATTTCTATATTGCTGACTTCCAAAGACTTGAGAGGACTTAGATGGAATAAACCCTTCAAATCTTGATATCTATCATAATAAATTTAAGGACTGTGTTATGGAGAGCGCAGGCAAGGAAGGAGGGGGCGCCTTCCAGGGAGAGAAGCACGTTCACAGTGTCGAGGACCTTTCTTGGCACCCAGCCAAGAAGGTCAGGCCGGATCCGCCTTAGAGCGCCTGGGGTTTCCCCCCAGAGAACTGCTTAGTGTAGCTCAGTTTGGCAAGATTCTGTGTAAGGTAGAACAATAAAGGTCTAGAGCTTCATTTCGGGCTCAGCGTTGTTTCTTCGCCTAACTCACGACAGACTATTTGTTTAAGCTGGGAGAGGAGAAAGATTTGGGGGGGAGTCACACAGCTGAATTGTACAGGTAGTCCTTGGCTTACACCCATTCGTTCAGCATTTGTTCAAAGTTACAGCGGTCCTCAAAGTTCTGGCCATCATAGCACCCCCGTGGGCCCGGCTCATGATTACAATGGTGCAGGGAGCTGCGGTCATGTGATTGCCATTTGCGACCTTCGCTGCCGGCTTCCCACAAGCAAGCTCAATGGAGAAGCCAGCAGGGAAGGTCACAAGTTGCTCCAGTAAGTTGCTCCCGCTTTTTCTCCTACCTGCAGCGCCCCCCCCCGCCCACACACAGCCTGCATCGGCCCTCCCAGGCCCTCCCCCAGCCTCCCGCAACTCACGTGCAAACTGTGCCAGGCCTCCCAGGCCCTTCCAGGCCCTCCCCCACCCTCCCCATGGCACCCCTGCAGCACCCCCACACTCCTTACCTGGGACTCCTATTTCTTCCTGCTTAAGAACCTGCGTGTCTTGGGGTTACGACGACAACCAGGACTGTCCAGGATTGCTGTCGCTAAGCAATGCAGTCACGTGACGTCATGCTTTATGACCACATCGCTTAGCGATGACAATCCTGGTCCCAATTGCCATTGTAACCCGAGGACTAGTAATTTCATAATGAAGTTTGTTACTGCACAATTTATTTATTTTTCATTATGTTATTATCAGAATGTAGTTGATTAGTGGGGATGAAATAAATCTCATATTACAAGGCTATTTTCTAATGTCATCTACGAAAGATATTTGTTCTGCAGGAAAGAATAGGATGAAATAAACTTGATGTTCTTCAGATAACATTATCTTTTGCATCATAGCTCTCATACCTGTATCCTATCCTATATATTTCTTAATCTTATACCTTCTCTCAGTTCCAATCTCTGATCCAGAAATGAGCCTTAATTCTAATCCTTTGTATTGCTGCATGTATAGTACATATTATTAAAAGTTCAGCAACACAAAGAAATCTTTTTCAGTCTGCTGGAGAATCCTGACTTGGTTTTCTTGCCTCAGCCACATTAACTCAGTAGGTTTTATAAGAAGGTGATTAAGAGTCTTTTCATTTTCTTTGGCATTTTAAAAAAAAGAATGTAGTGATTTTGCCTAATTAAAATTACCAGTTTGTAGATGACAGAACTCTGAAAATGAATAAAAATGAGAAAGAAGGCAAAATAAATGTCACTCACTAACCAAATATAATGTAAAAAAAAAACACACACCTTAAATATGCCATGTAAAACTATTTGTTTAGTTCCAGTAAATGAAGATTTTTTCACACATAATTCCCCCCATAAGGAGGTACTGTACATATAGGAAAATGTGTATATTGTTACTTGTTTGTATGCTCCAAGAATGCATGGAAAATGAGATGGGTGGCCATACCAATCCAGGCCAGGCCAATCCAATTATTATTATTATTATTATTATTATTATTATTATTATTTGTTCAATTTATTCCCCGCCCATCTCCCATGCAAGGGACTCTGGGCGGGTTACAACAATTAAAAATATAAAAGCTATACAAAATACAAACTATCTAAAAAACACAACCAATATAAAATAAATAAAATCCAAGATGGATTTTAATCCAGTCCAGTCCAGTCCAGTCCAGTCCAATCCAATCCAATCATAAGATAGCTGAGTGAATACATTGTGCCAAGCCATGATTTGTTCTGTGGAGTCCTTGGTGCTCTCTGAACCTTGTTGTCTTCTTGCAGACGTTTCATTGCCAGGCTAGGCAACATCTTCAGTGCGAAAAGGGAGTGGGACTGGATTGGATGGGAGTGGATGATTTGTTTTAACCATGATTTGTTGGATAAGTCATAATAGCCTGGTCCACACATGACATTGCTGAGCATTGTATGGCTTAATGAGATGTGTGAATCCAGTCCTAAGTCGACACCTGTAACAGTCAACATCTATTTGAGTAAATCTGGAGAGGCAGAGAAGGGTGGGAGGCCACACGGTCTTAAAGCAGACTTTCTATTCTCTCTTACCTGGAGACCTCGGGGACCTCTTGGACCACCTGGGCCTTCTGGACCCTACAGGATAAGAGAAGAAACTAGGAAGCTGCCTTTGACCAACTCAGGGCATAGGTCTATCTAGGCTAATATTGTTCACAGTGATTGGTGGCAGCTGTCCAGAGATTCAGAAAGACATGTTTACAGGCCTGCTATAGACTGTTAATGTTGAGGCAGCTACTTTATATTCTCTACACCCATGGAAAGTATTCCCACCCCAACAGGGCTCTCTTTCCTAATCATATTTACACAACAATGATCTAAATATTTTAGGATCAGGGTACATCTACATCTACATCAGTTCTATGTAGATCATAGCTCCTTATCATCTCTCCAAGCCCTTACATTACTATCTCCCTCCCTCCCCCCAGTTAACTCTAACGTAGTTACTTACTCGGTCTCCTTTTACGCCCGGTGTCCCACATTCACCTCTTTCACCCTGAGATTTAAAAAGTGCCATTAATATTATCTCTGCATTGAGACAACAGCAAGCAACAACTTTGGTCTTGCCTTCAGTGCAAGATTTCCATTCCCATGTTCCTTTAGTGATTGGATTGCTATATATATTTTTGAAGATATAAGATTTAAGATTTTACAAAAAGGAAAATGTGGGATATACAGTTCATTAATCAATAAATACTCCATTCTTTGTCTTTAAATTCAGTAACTCACCTGTCATCGGCATAAAACAAATAGAGGATCCAAGAAGGTGAGAAATCCATACCTTTTCTCCTTTGTATCCTGATTTCCCCTAACAAAAAGAAGTGAAATACATTTCAACTAAATTAGTACAGGTACTTTCTAGCCAAAAAGTTTAGGATCAGCACTAGGGAAGGGTATTTCTTAATTTGAAATGTACAGCCTATCTGTCTTGGAGTGAGGAACGGGAACTAAGATCCCTTGGTTGGCTTTGCTCAGTTAGGTAAAGGTAAAGGTGGGTAGTCAAACGACACCTGGAATTACAGGTAAGCATGGTCTGGGAGAACAAAATGAAGGACTACATCCTTTGCAGCCAAAGGTGGCGGACATCTATACAGTTGATAAAAACAAGACCTGGAGCTGACTGTAGTTCAGATCACGAACTTCTAATTGCACAATTTAGAATCAGACTAAAGAGAATAGGGAAGACCCACAGATCAGTTAGATATGAGCTCACTAATATTCCTAAGGAATATGCAGTGGAGGTGAAGAATAGATTTAAGGGACTAGATTTAGTAGATAGGGTCCCGGAAGAACTATGGACAGAAGTTCGCAACATTGTTCAGGAGGCGGCAACAAAAAACGTCCCAAAGAAAAAGAAAACCAAGAAGGCAAGATGGCTGTCTGCTGAAACACTGGAAGTAGCCCAAGAAAGAAGGAAAGCAAAAGGCAACAGTGATAGGGGGAGATATGCCCAATTAAATGCAAAATTCCAGAGGTTAGCCAGAAGAGATAAGGAATTATTTTTAAACAAGCAATGCGTGGAAGTGGAAGAAGACAATAGAATAGGAAGGACAAGAGACCTCTTCCAGAAAATTAGAAACATCGGAGGTAAATTCCAGGCAAAAATGGGTATGATCAAAAACAAAGATGGTAAGGACCTAACAGAAGCAGAAGAGATCAAGAAAAGGTGGCAAGAATATATGGAAGATCTGTATAGGAAGGATAATAATATTGGAGATAGCTTTGACGGTGTGGTCAGTGAGTTAGAGCCAGACATCCTGAAGAGTGAGGCTGAATGGGCCTTAAGAAGCATTGCTAATAACAAGGCAGCAGGAGACGACGGTATCCCAGCTGAACTATTTAAAATCTTGGAAGATGATGCTGTCAAGGTGATGCATGCCATATGCCAGCAAATTTGGAAAACACAAGAATGGCCATCAGATTGGAAAAAATCAACTTATATCCCCATACCAAAAAAGGGAAGCACTAAAGAATGTTCGAACTATCGAACAGTGGCACTTATTTCACATGCCAGTAAGGTAATGCTCAAGATCTTGCAAGGTAGACTCCAGCAATTCATGGAGCGAGAATTGCCAGATGTACAAGCTGGGTTTAGAAAAGGCAGAGGAACTAGAGACCAAATTGCCAATATCCGCTGGATAATGGAGAAAGCCAGGGAATTTCAGAAAAACATCTATTTCTGTTTTATTGACTATTCTAAAGCCTTTGACTGTGTGGATCATAACAAATTGTGGCAAGTTCTTGGTGGTATGGGGATACCAAGTCATCTTGTCTGCCTCCTGAGGAATCTGTATAACGACCAAGTAGCAACGGTAAGAACAGAGCACGGAACAACGGACTGGTTTAAGATTGGGAAAGGAGTACGGCAGGGTTGTATACTCTCACCCTACCTATTCAACCTGTACGCAGAACACATCATGCGACATGCTGGGCTTGATGAATCCAAGGCTGGAGTTAAAATCGCTGGAAGAAACATTAACAATCTCAGATATGCAGATGATACCACTTTGATGGCTGAAAGCGAGGAGGAGTTGAGGAGCCTTATGACGAAGGTGAAAGAAGAAAGTGCAAAAGCTGGGTTGCAGTTAAACCTCAAAAAAAACCAAGATTATGGCAACGAGCTTGATTGATGACTGGCAAATAGAGGGAGAAAAAGTGGAGGCAGTGACAGACTTTGTATTTCTAGGTGCAAAGATTACTGCAGACGCTGACTGCAGCCAGGAAATCAGAAGACGTCTACTTCTTGGGAGGAGAGCAATGGCAAATCTTGATAAAATAGTTAAGAGCAGAGACATCACACTGACAACAAAGGTCCGCATAGTTAAAGCAATGGTATTCCCTGTAGTAACCTATGGCTGCGAGAGCTGGACCATAAGGAAGGCTGAGCGAAGGAAGATAGATGCTTTTGAACTGTGGTGTTGGAGGAAAATTCTGAGAGTGCCTTGGACTGCAAGAAGATCAAACCAGTCCATCCTCCAGGAAATAAAGCCAGACTGCTCACTTGAGGGAATGATCTTAAAGGCAAAACTGAAGTACTTTGGCCACATAATGAGAAGACAGGATACCCTGGAGAAGAAGCTGATGCTAGGGAAAGTGGAAGGCAAAAGGAAGAGGGGCCGACCAAGGGCAAGATGGGGATGGTATTCTGGAGGTGACGGACTCAACCATTGGGGAGCTGGGGATGGTGACGGCCGACAGAAAGCTCTGGCGTGGACTGGTCCATGAAGTCACGAAGAGTCAGAAACGACTGAACGAATAAACAACAACAAAGGTTCCCCCCGCACATTTGTGCAGTCGTGTCTGACTCTAGGGGCCGGTGCTCATCTCCGTTTGTTAGCCGAAGAGCCAGCGTTGTCCGAAGACCCTTCCATGGTCATGTGGCTGGCATGACGCACACAGAACGCTGTTACCTACCCACCAAAGTGGTACCTATTCATCTACTTGCATTTGCAAGCTTTCAAATTGCTAGGTTGGCAAGAGCTGGGGCGAGTGCGGGAGCTCACTCCGTCACACGGGGCTAGGGATTCGAACCTCCAAACTTGCGACCTTCCGATCGACAAGCCTGGCGTCTTACCCGCTGAGCCACCGCACCCCTCTGCTCAGTTACTTGACTTTTATTTGGTGACCTGAACCCAGTGCCTTGGGCAAGGTGGTGGTGCAATGCACAGTGGCCCTGATTCTCTAGTATCAGACGCCCAGAAAAACCACTGAAAAGTTGTGCAGAAGGAGAACTAATGCTTCAGTCTCCATTTTTGTCTCACAAATTTTCACAAAGCAATATCTGAGCTCCTGAATGGAATAAGAGAGAGGGTATGGTTGCAATTTCTTCTTAGTGGTATGAAAAAACACTCTAAGGCTGACACTACAAAAATCCAATCAGCACTATGCTAGTGCCATGGTCTAGCCATTTCCAATATCCCAGGATAGGCTAGGTAGCTTCTGTGGCTTGGAATTAAGGCTGCAGTTGCTGCGTGATCCAGTCCAGATTGCAGCCATGAGTTGGAATCATGTGCTGAAGATTTTATGAATGAGACCAATGATGTGGGAGCAGCTGTACTTCAGACATTGCTGAGTTTATTTATTTTTTTGCTCTATATTAGTGGACCCCATGCAGCCCACAGTCTAAGGCTACCAGATCTGGGTTGCAAAAATTTGGTCATGGCTAGATGGCAGCGAAGGCTCACCGAAAATTCTAACTCTTTGCTGATGGCTAGTGGTCATCCGGCGTTTTGCAGTCCTGATATGGTAGCCCTACCTTAGCCTACCTGTGTGTGATCCAAAGGGATCAGATCAATAGTATGGTATGATTCTGTCTCTTCCCTGGCAGCCTGTTGCTTAGGCAGAGATAGGAGAATGTCACAAAGAGAAAGAAAATGAGAGCAAGGGAAAGGGGGACATCATTAGACAAAGAGAAGCAGGTAGCCCCACTCCTTTTGGCTCTCATCCCCATTTATCACATAGTTCAGATGTTTCTCCCTGAGCAAGTGCAGCCCTGGGTAGAAAAAAGACTGCTGCCTACTTCTGCTTTGGCATACATTTGTAAAGGATCTAGATGTTTCCCTCAAAGCAAATAAATGCATGGCAGAAAATACTGTGTTTTTTTACCTCTGTCCCATCTCTTCCTGGAATTCCATTTAGGCCTGGCTCCCCCTAGAAGCAATAGGATATTTTAATATTATTCCTCTACAACCCGCTGCTGTCACATCTTAGCGAGCATTCTAAGTATTCTAAGAACATTGTAAGAACAACTTAGTGAACAGCCCTGAGTTGGCTGAAATCTTCTAGTCCAGTCTGGTTCTACCTTCTTAACAAAACATTGCTCATATTCAGAAATTTATGCTTTATACTTTTTAACTTCTAAATTCTACCGTGTAGTGATGGAACACCCCTTTATTTCAACCAGCTACATTCTATATGACTGATTTTTAAGAAATGAGCTTTTAAGCATATTTCAAATGTCACAGCACCTTTCCTCCCTTTGCACCAGGAGCTCCATCATCCCCAGGGCGACCTTTTTTACCCTGGAAGCAAAAGATGTAAAAGGAGAGTGTTAATGGAATTCTTTACTGTCCAATTTCCTAGGTGTTATACTTTGACAACTTTAACGTCTTGCTCCCAAGAATGTGAGGAGTTGACTAGGAAGACAAGGAACGACATTCTAGGAATCTTTGTCAGAACCTGAGGCTTAAAGCACTACTTGAGTTTTGTCATTAAAGGTTGTGGCTCTTAGTGATGTTGCAAGAAGGGATATACAGTATAGAATCTATCTGAATGGAATATACAGCTTTCATACCATTGTGACAGATTTTACATATCCCTTCCAGCAACACTGCTGAGCACCAGGAGCTGGGTAGCTCCTAAAGCTGATGCACTATTTAGAGTAATCTGAAAGGCAATGTGTTGGAGATTCTGGCAAATCCAGCATGCCTCATTAGCATATGGATGGCTGCTCTAGGATGCAAGCTCTCCATGCTTTTGAGGAAGCTGTTTGTGGCCACTCCCACTTCCTCTCTCTCTCTCTCTCTCCTTGGACTGGGAGCAAGCACATGGCTGTGTGCTGCTCCATTCTAGGCCATGGATGGGCCTAGGAGATTTCCCACCCACCCCACTTTCTACACGAATCTCTTGCAGCAAGCAGGGCAAGAGGTATTAAGTTTAGGGAAACAAAGAAGAAACGGAACATCATTTATCTTCCAAAAATGTTGTACCTTCAATGAATAAACTAAGGACTCTTTTGTACTTACTTTTCATACCTGCCATGTCTAAGCGCGTGTTTCTTTATGCTTGGGTGGGCTATGGGTGTAAGATTAACCTGGATCTCTCTAATATGCTCATGGGCTCTTGTTTTTAAACAATATTCTTTTTCTGTACATGAATTTTGCAGCTCTGCTCCATTTCAGTAGTTCTAACAGACTGCTAAATGGGCTTCACAATGGACCACGAGTTTAATTCCTGGCAGAGGGTTTGAACCCTGTAGAATAAGATCTGGCTATGTACTTCTGACAAATCCCAATATGGATAAAACTAGTCTTATACTGCCTCCTGGTGGTTTATATAATTGATAACACCAAACAGAATATATACCAGGATTTCTCAACCAGGGTTCCATGGACCCCTAGGGTTCCGTAAAAGATCACTAGGGGTTCCCTGGGAAGTCACGATTTATTTAAAAAATTATTTCAAATTCGGGCAACTTCACATTAAAAAGGTAAGTTTCATTCTTTATTTTTAGTTTAAGAACACTGTTAATGCATATATACAGGCCTACACATGAAACAAATACAATACTTTTGTAACTTCTGGCCTATATTTGAGCCTGAATGTGCAGGGGTTCCCCAAGGCCTGAAAAATATTTCAAGGGTTCCTCCAGGCTCAAAAAATTGAGAAAGGCTGATATATACTGTGTAAAAACAGAGTAATTCCCACTCCGCCAAGAGGGAGGGTAGAAGTCATGTAGAGCCTCGTATATGGGGACATGATGTAAATGTAACATCTGTATCTCTCTATTCTGAGAGGTTAAGGGAAGTGGACTGTCTATATCAGTGTTTCTCAACCTTGACAACTTTAAGATGCGTGGACTTCAGCTCCCAGAATTCCCCAGCCAGCATGGTCTATATCATTCCGATAGATGTAACCAATGGCATCTTGACGTATTCCCTGCTCAGTGTCGAACCATTTACTATGCATTCCACTTATTCTCATGCATGCTTTACTTCCATCATATAACATGCTTATTGAATTCAGTATGGTTTCAACTCCATGTTTGTACAAAGTATTCCATAATTCAAACCTACTAAAGAGCTAACATTAGGATCTTCTGCCTGCCTGGCTGCAATGCACTTCTTATCATACCCTTTTGGTCAGAATTCTGCCCAGTATATTAAGTTAAGCCCCCCTGTAGCTTTTGCATTCACTCTTGCTACATGTAGAGAGTAGAGAGGATGGCCTTGACAGACAGAGGGAAGATCTGTTACAAGGCAACAAACAAATAAACATGGCTTAAGTTATGACAGAGATTTAAGAAAATGCCTAAAGCAGGCACCCCCCCTAATTCACATGAAGATAAAAGAAGTAGGAAGGGAAGCACATTCAGACTTGCAAGATTCTGTTACTACAGCTATTTCAATAAGAGTAGTTTTAGGCCTACATCTGTTTCTTGATCTGGTCTACCTTGTAGGGCAGACACTACATTTCCCTTTGTATAGGGCAGGGGTTGGCAACTTTCTTCTGCGTAGGAGCCAGAGACCATGCTGCCACCATTTCTGAGGGACTTGTTGCTCTGCTTGCACCAAGGTGGCTGGTGAAGCCATCACCAAAATGGCCAGCCGAGGAGGCAATGAGCCTTCTCTCCCTCTCTCTTGTGGACCAGGAGAATATATTTCTTTTTGGGACCACGGGGAGCTTATTCTTCCAATGGTCAGGCACAGTGGTAGTTTTCACACATGTTAAATGAATCATATGCAAACTGAGCCAAATTCATATTTTAACATTTCTTCGTACAGTTGCCTGCATCTCACAAACTTAATAATTTTGGTGAAATAATTAATGAAATCTCCTTTAAAATATTGTATTTGTTGTAACAGTTATATGATTATATATTATAATCATATAACTGCCCAGAGTCCCCCGTTGGGGGGAGATGGGCGGTGATAAATTTGAATAATAAATAAATAGTATTTGAAGGTGTGACTTTGTATTGCAGTTGTTATTTGATGAAACTCGCTGGTGAATTTTGTTCTCAGAATAAAATGAAGGAAGACTCCCCTGTGTCTCACCTCGCGCTCTCCAGAGAAAAGGCAAGATATAAATTCAGTAAACCTTCCTTGGTGTTGCTGACAAATGCAGCTTATTTATTTGTTTGTTTGTTTATTATTCAAATTTATCACCACCCATCTCCACGACAGTAGACTCTGGGCGGTTTACAACATTAATATTAATATTAAAAACCTATCCACTTAAAAATACAATATAATAATAAATAGATAAGAATCTAGAGGATGGGAAGGTCTTAAAAAGGAGGGTATTACGGGGCTAACCACCCCCAGGAGGAACTATTACCTCCTTTGTCCCAAGCAAGGCGGCTTAACTTAATGCTTGCCCATCTGGAACTCTCCCACTGTGTTTTGGGAAGCAACATTATAGCAGCTGTCTCCGGTATGCCAACAAGAGTTTATATATCTGCATAGCTACATGCAGATGTCTGTGATCGTCTTACTGAATCACAAGCCTGTCTTCTCTCCATGCACATTTCATCACCCAGGTGTTGCAAATTAATAAAGTGCCACTGTTAAAAGTAATCCATGTTGAACATAGAATGAAAGCTCCAGAGCGAGAGAAGTGAAAAAAAAAGGTACTTACAGCAGGGCCAGGAAGACCCCTTTCTCCTTTTTCACAGTTGCATATAGGGGGCTGAGGACACTTGGGGGGAAAATAACCATGCAAATTAATCTTCAGCATAATTGAGACAAGCTCTGTTTTGTTTATAACGATCCTTATGTTTTGTTTTTTAAATCAATTTATATCATGCTCTTGTAATACCTCCACACTATTAAGGGAGTAAATTACTGCAACAATGGATGCAAATATTGGAACAGTCAGGCAATTGGCTCAAGACTGTTTAGCATTTCGTTCTATTATACATAGGGTCGCTATGAGTCGTAAACTACTCAGCGGCAACTAACAACATTAAAGGAGGATTGGATTAGTTAAAGAAAACCTGTAATAAAATTACATACTGTTACAATTTCACCAGTGTAAGTAATTATTTCACTATCACTTTCATTTATAAGATAACTGGTTTTAAACATCATCCATCCATTCATCCATCCACAAATATGACTTACCCCTTCTTCTGCCAGATCTTTCTAGAGAGACAGATAAGTGGAAAGAGAATTAGATTTTTACACATAATAAATCATATTTCTTTAAAAAGTGAAAAAGAAAGCTGACTGGAAGATAGTTCCAACATGGTAATAAAGGTAAAGGTTCCCCCCGCACATTTGTGCAGTCGTGTCCAACTCTAGGGGCCGGTGCTCATCTCCGCTTGTTAGCCGAAGAGCCAGCGTTGTCCGAAGACGCTTCCACGGTCATGTGGCTGGCATGACGCGCGTGGAACACTGTTACGTACCCATCGGAGTGGTACCTATTTATCTACTTGCATTTGCATGCTTTCGAATTGCTAGGTTGGCAAGAGCTGGGGCAAGTGCGGGAGCTCACCCCGTCACGCAGGGCTAGGGATTCGAACCTCCGAACTTGCAATCTTCCGATCAACAAGCCTGGTGTCTTACCCGCTGAGCCACCACGCCCAACATGGTAATACTATGCCATTACTGTCTTTTTATTTGACAGAACCTTTGTATATTTAACAGCTACATAATAGACAGAGATTGACAAGAAAAGGTTCCTTAGCTGATACATCATCATACTGAGAACAAAAGTCAGCAGTTATTAATGGCTATATATTTGAAGCTTGAAAGTGGCAAAACATTTTGGAAAAGGTGGATGATACCTTTAGCTCCACCCCCAAAACTGTGTGATTCCTCCTGTCCTCATCCACACTACCCTGAAGCCTTTTTGTGGAGAACCTGAAATGCAAACGCTTCCCAGATTCTGGAACAGAGGGAAGCCTCAGCCCATAGAGGCCCACATGCAGAGGCTTTCCTACCTTGGATATCTATATGAACATATGATAGGGGTAGAGCGTGGAGAAATGTAATATAGGAGGAAGGGCCAATAATATGACCTCGTACCCACTATCAACACATTTTGTCCCTCCATGCTTATTTACTGTATTTACTCATTAGACTTATATTTCCTTTCTTCTGTACAACTCAAGGTGGCGTCCATAATGCTCCCTCCTCCTATTTCTCCAACAACAAACCTGTGAGGTGGGCTGGGCTGGGAGAGATTGGCTAGCCAAAGTCACCCAATGAACTGCTGTAGCTGAGGGTAGACTAGAACTCATGACCTCTGCGTTTCTAGTCCAGCACGCTAACCACTACGCCAAACTGGCATCTGAAAGCGGCTTCTGTCATCTCCTTAAAAGAGTAATCAACCCAGCTCTTGGCTCACCTATTCCAACAGCTTACACAGCACAAATTCAAATAACTTGACTAAACACTAATATGACATCGAACAGCAAGCATCTTGACCAGCTATGTTGTGAGGAGGATATAATTCTGGCTTCCTGAAAGCAGGGACATTTGGAGCCCTGTGTTCCATCATACAACGTCTGTACACAACCCACTGAAAAATTGTATCTGCATAATATACATAAGGGACAGGTACTTTATATTGGCCCACTGAAGTGTGTGTCCCTACCATTTCTTTGAGGATTCTCTCCACCACGTCTTTCTCCTGCAGATTGAAGACAAACCTGGAGGCTGGAACACTGGCCAATAGGCGGAGTTTGGCGGCATTGGCCACCTCCTCAGCTACTCTGGTCATTCCCACAGTGAAGAACACAATACCTTGATGTTTAGCATCAGCAGTAGCTGAAAAAATATCTGGATTTCTTGGATGGTCTGCCCCATCGGTCAACAACACAGCAACTTTCACACTACCGTGAGTCCCCTCGGTCATGTAGAGTTGAGTGAGATTTGTAATGGCGTAAGTTGTGTAGGTGCCATGGCCAATGTACGTAATGGGAGCAATTCGAGACCTAAAAGCCTCAGGGCCCTTCCAGTCTCTAAAGGTTTGCTCAATAAGGACAGTGCTGCTGTACTGAAGTAAGGCCGTCCTCCAGCTAAGGCTGCGGCCGGAGCTGAGCTGAAGGCCTTTCATTCTGTCTACCGTCTCCAAGACGAACTTTTTCTGCTGCTCATGATTGAAGTTCTTAGCGCTCTCTGAACTGTCCAGTAGGAAAGCCATTTCCAGAATACAGTCTTCATCTAGAATTTACCCAGGACAGAGAAAGAAAATAGCTTAGGTTAGTCACTTGAATGCTAAGGACATGACTCTTGTCATACCATTCAGCCTTTCATAGATGTTTGGAAAACCTACTGAAGATGTTGAAATTGTTCCCCTCCAACACACACAAACACATATATAGTGTAGGCTCTTACTATAATCCGATTTTATTCTGCCTGTCCTCCATTGATTTAAAAGCCAAGAAGGTGATAGTTCTTTTCATTAGGATTACCCTTGAAAGAGCTTAATTATTCAGAAAGAGGTACCAGTGGGTTACTTCTTTTTGAGAAATGGCAAAGTGGACATTTGGGCTTCCCTGCACAATTCTATACAAGTCTGCTTGGAAGTCCTGCTGAGTTCAGAGGAGTTTATTCTCAAGTATGTGTGCATGCGCCTTGCCCTCGGTCTGTGCCTGGGAGAAAAGATGCATCTGCCTTACCACTCTCAGAGATGTCAATTCTAGAGGAAGCTGTGCTGGTCTGGTGGCTTCCAGATGGGTTGGGACTTTGGGTTATAGAGCCCAGAATTCCCAGCCAGTGTGGCTACTAGGATGGCAAAGGCTATTCCAGAGTTTTTCAGGAGGAACCTGAATTCTGGAGAATGACCTCAGAAAGAAACTTTGAGTAAGGCATCCATAATAGGCAAATGTGGACACAATGATTTAAATGTCAGATGCCAGGAAAATATTGAGTATCCCTGAAAAGCAGGAAAAATTAGATATTTTTACTGAGATGAGCCACTCATTTGTGTATAACAGGGGTAGACAACCGGTTGGCTCCTGCCTTTGAACCCTCCTTTTTGTAGTCTCTGACTAAAATAAAGCTGAAAATCTGTGGTATAGCCTTCTGCCATTTTGAGGCAGAAAACACAGAGAAACTGTGAGAAGTTGAAGCCATAGCTATTACTACTGAAGTGGAACTATTGACTTGTTTTTGATCATGCCGACCTTCCCCAATCAAGCACCTTTCAGGTAAGTTGGACAAAGTTCCCATCACTTCCAGCTAGGAGGGGTGTGTCTGATGGGAGTTACTGTATAAAGTAACAATCTGGAGGGCATCATATAACACAAAAGCACACACAAAGGATGTGACAATGGCATCGTCATTCTTCACCCTGTGGCCTTCTTCTGTGCCTGTGACCTATCAGTTTGGCTATTTTTTGGATATCAAAAGAGCACTAGATCCATGTTCAGAAATAGCCTGACTGACAAGTCACAGGTGCGGAGCACTCAGAGAGCAACTTGACAGCTGGCTAAACTTCCTGTTCAAAACATCCATCTACACTCTCCCAACCCTGCTTCATCCCACATTTAAGGAGAGCAATTGGTGGTTGATTTCCCTGCTCTCAGGTGGTTCTCGATGGGAGGGAAAATGAACCCAGTGGAATCCACCAATCGCTTTTCTTAACGTGTTCTGCATTAAGACTTTAAGGACAGTGCTACTCGCCAGCCTTGTTGCTGAGAAGAAAGAGGGTTCAATGATGAAGGCAAGTGCAAAGTCCCAGGAAATCAGTCAACTGAGTGGGTGGAGGGGGCAGCAGCAGCAGCAGTGGTTCCTTTCCTGCACCCTGATTCCTGCCCAAACATTGCTCTCTAACAGTTCCTAAGGCTGGCACCAAGAATGATGTCCACGAGAGGTCTGTCTTCATAAGTGCCTATCATTGACCTCCAGAAAGGAACAGAAGAAAAATGAGGGTGAGGGGAAGGGGGATAACTTCTTTAGATTTAACAGACATTTTGGTTTAATATACACCTCTTTCCCAGAACAGTCTGTTAAATCAAGATTTCACTGCATTGTTATACTGCATATATTAAATCAGGGATACATCTAACTTAGCATGGTCAATACAGACTGGTAATGGTTTCTCCAGGATGTGATGGAATTCTCTGACCTGGGAATGAAAAAGAAATATTGCAGAAGAAGAACAGACTGATGTTTCCTTGGCATCAAGTAAGCAATTAGCACTCTTCCCATTAAAGCAAGACTCAGTTAGAAAGAAGATAAAAGGCAATATCGTGTGGGGGAGATGGGCGGGATATAAATGTGACAAATAAATGTGACAAATAAATAAATATGGAAGCCCCACCTTTATATACTCATAAATGAGGGCTAAGGCTTGCATATCTAGTTTCCAAGATTTTGTAACCTAATTCCTTTTTTATTGAAATAACCTGCCTACTCTGAATCTTGCAGTTGGGAGCTGCTACGTATATATTCCTGCTTTCAGGAATTCAGATAGTGTCTTTCCTAGCCCTAACTGGTAATGCCAGTAGGGATGAAACCACTGGGAGCATTCTGAATGCAAAACAGCTGTCTTATAATCAAGCCATCATCTTTTTCTATAAATAAGTCCAGCATTCAAGCTATTCCACTTCCAGAACACAAAATAAATTTGAGACTCAGATAGACCAAGCTTGTTTTAAAATAACTATTCAAAAATAATCACCTTGATCACTTGAATTGGGATATTTTTCTACTGCATTTGAGATGAATGGTTTGCTCTTCTGCTTTCTGACTCCATTTCTTTTTTCTTCGTTGTTGTTTTCGACTAGAAATACATGAAGATCCAGCAAAACCAAAGGCCACCATAATCGGGAGAGCATGGTTTGCTCTGTTTTACTAAAACGGCATAAGGAATAGTAAATTAAATATTTTCCCCATTTATAAGAGCATGACATGCAAATCATTCCTTTTCCAAATAATTAGCAAGAGTGCATGGGCGTATTCTATATAGTATTAATTCAATGTCCTTCCATTAAAGTAGTTGATAAATTTAGCCAAAATTTCCTACTGATTTAGATTAACTATTTGTCCCTTTTGATGGCACTATTTCATACATGAACAGTTTCTACTAACAAATTATAATTTATTGTTTTATATGACAATTTGATAACCTGTCCTTCCTCCAGGGCCTATATCAGAGCTTTCCAAACTGTGTGTCGGGACACGTTAGTGTGTCGGCTGCAGTGTCTGGGTGTGTCACGGCTGCTGCTGCTACCTCCGAGCCCTGCCAGGATTCTGCACAGGTCCTAGTGCCTGCCTTGTGCCTTGCTGCCTCCAAACCTGCTGTGATTCCGCACAGGTCCTAGTGCCAGCCTTGTGCCTTGCTGCCTCCAAACCTGCTGTGATTCCGCACAGGTCCTAGTGCCAGCCTTGTGCCTTGCTGCCTCCAAACCTGCTGTGATTCCGCACAGGTCCTAGTGCCTGCCTTGTGCCTGGCTGCCTCCAAACCTGCTGTGATTCCGCACAGGTCCTAGTGCCAGCCTTGTGCCTTGCTGCCTCCAAACCTGCTGTGATTCCGCGCAGGTCCTAGTGCCTGCCTTGTGCCTGGCTGCCTCCAAACCTGCTGTGATTCCACGCAGGTCCTAGTGCCTGCCTTGTGCCTTGCTGCCTCCAAACCTGCTGTGATTCCGCGCAGGTCCTAGTGCCAGCCTTGTGCCTTGCTGCCTCCAAACCTGCTGTGATTCCACGCAGGTCCTAGTGCCTGCCTTGTGCCTGGCTGCCTCCAAACCTGCCCTGCCAGGATTCCACGCAGGTCCTAGCAGGTCCTGGTGCCCTGCTGTAAGAGTGTGTCGCGAAATGATGCATGTCTAAAAAGTGTGTCACCAACATGAAAAGTTTGGAAAGCTCTGGCCTATATGGTCTGAAGCCTTATTTCATTTTAAATTCCTCACTTCCAAAACTGTACCTGAGGCAGACACTTGATGGCCCCCTCAGTGTTGCCAAATTAAGACCAACAATTGCCTTCCGTAACATGGCCAGGGCTGAGCAGCAGTGTCTGCAGTAAACCTCAAGGGCACCAAAATAATTACCTGCATGCGGTGATGTTTGTTTGTTTGTTTGTTTGTTTGTTTATTAATCATGTTGTCATGCAAATGATGCTATGGTGTACTTGTGCCCCACCAGCTGACACAAGTATATAAATTATGGCATTTGTGTGATTAGATCACCATGGTGGTGCTATCATTTGGGTCCCTCGCCTGTTCCTACGAAGGCCCATGTTGCTGATGCAAAAGCCCTTCATGGCATGGGGCCAGATTATGTGAGGGACTGCCTCTGCCTGATTACGTCTGCCCATCCCATCAAATGCAGCAGAAGAGGTATGTTGCGGGTCCCATCTGCTAAGGAGTTACATCTTGCAGGACCCAGGAGACGGACTTTTTCTGCTGTGGCGCCCGCCCTGTGGAACATCATTCCCCCTGAGGTGAGATTGGCCCCATCCTTGGTAACCTTCTGGGAGTCCCTCAAAACATGGCTATATCAATATGCTTGGGGGTCTCAGGGAAACGGAGAATTGGTGAGATGGCTACATTGTCTGTAACACCGAAGGTGCTCTCTTCTAGTCTTTTTAATAATATTGAACTTTCTTATTATGGAATTATTTTTAATGTTTGTTTCTTTTTATAGCTTGTTTCTTATTGTACACCGCCCAGAGTCAAGTTTGTGAGATGGGTGGCTAAACAAACAAACAAACAAACAAATAAAATACTGGAAGCTGGAAGTCAACAACAGTTGGCAGACCATAGGTTTCTCTAGCGTGGGATGTTAGTTGAAGGACACTGTTGATTTTCTTTCTTTCAGTTATTCTGCATTTAGATTGGGGGTACTTTATTTTTTATTATTTTATTTATGAAATGTGTAGACCACACAAAACACTGCCCTAAACCACTCAAAATTCTGAGCTGACCAAAGTTTAAGTTTGACTTCAGCCATACAACTTCAGTATTTATTAATAACACTATTAAGTTTGACTTCAGCCATTCATGGAGAAGGTATATACCTGGAGATGGCTAGCACCTTAGATTCGTCCTAGAGTATATATTTTAAATTGTTATTTATTGTGTATTTTAATTTATTTAATTGTATGTTAATGATTTTAATTTTGTTGTAAACCGCCCAGAGTCCCCCGTGGGGGAGTTGGGCGGTGATAAATTTGATAAATAAATAAAAATAAAAATAAATACAACATTTCAGCTGCTTTGCTGTATTGAATGATTTTGGTAACTTATTTTTCACCCCAGTACAAGAACAAGAAAAATGAGGAAAAGGATAATGAGCAATAGGATAGAACTGATAAAGAAGCAAATAGAATTGTCCTTGTCCGCTTTTTGTAGGCTGAGGTTGAAACGTGCTGTACCCACGGACAAGGACACAAGAAATTGTCCAGCTACACCCACAAATTAAGGTATATCAATATGACTATTTTAAAAGTATGATCTTGCATATAATTATTGCTGAAGAATAAAATTGTCCCCAAACTATTGTACAACTATTAAACAAAGGCTTTGTCCACAAATTTACCATTCCTAGAGCCTGTAGAGATAAGGGAAAAAAATAAATGAAATATACCCTATATCGTATGCCCTGGGTTCCCTGCAAGAAGGACAGGATCGAAAAAGATTCAGTATTTAGGATCCCAATTCATGTTAAGAACTTGATCCCATACTCAGCCCCTGAATGCTAACCATTTTAAATCGCACCTCAAGAAGCTGTTCATCAACACTGTGTTGTGATGGAAAAGAAATGACGTTCCCACGATTGTCTGCAACTCTTTCCCTCAATTACAGATTTGGCTGAATCCCTGGCTGGCTTGTCACAGTTGGCTAACGGCAATCTTTAACAATGCTGAGAATTTCTCATGAGGTCACAGCCCTTCTTGTGCGTGGCCACATTCTCCGTGCCAGTCCCAGCAGAACATCAATTAAGTGCAAGTCACGTGAGAAATGTGAGCAGCCATAAATATTGCTGGATACATATAAATCAAGACATAAATCAAGATGAAGTTGTTTTCAAGCCTCACTAGTCTTGGGATGAAAGGAGTTCCTAAGAAAGGCTACACCAATCTAGCACCCGGTTGAAACTTTATGCAAACCATGTCTTAATTCTTGCCCATGGCCTTACCTCTCTCTTGGTAAAATGATACGGGTGCAGTGGAAGGTGGGCACTGTGTCCGGAAGAAGTGGCTTCCTCTGCCTGGTGTAGTTGCTTTGCTAATTTAGCAGCTACTACCCTTTCTCTGGAGCAGTGAAGAGGGGTGGGACTGTGGGAGGGGAGGAGGACAAGAAGAGGGGAGTGGGACAAAGAAAACAGACCACTCCCCTATCATCTAGATCCCCCCCCCAATATTCACAATGACTGAAATTCACATTTCCAGAAACATTTATGCGCACTTCTATCAATGCAAGGGATGAGAAAATGTCAGAGTGGCATCTAAAGCTATATTTCATGATAACCGAGTTCTTTAAATAGTTAGAGGGGAAAGGTTTTTTTAAAAAAAATTCTTTTAATCTTTCAGCCATGGTAAGAAACATTGTAGGAAGAGAGCTGTGTTAGTCTATTTTTTTATTTGTTTAAAACATTTGTATAGCCACCCACCTTAAAGCCAAACTCTGGGCAGCTTACAGTCCAAGAATTAAACAACATAGGTAACAATAAAAACACAGAAACCAGTAAACCAAAACAGAAAAAAATGGTGCCACAACCACACTTTCCTGATGCCACTCACTACATTCCCATCCCACTTGGACCTCACCCTGTCCCGACACTTGGGGGAAGAGCCAGGACTTACTGTAAGTGCTCTCCTGAAGGCTGAAAGGGTGGGGGCCTGCTAGATTTCAGGCTATGGCAGGGAATCTTTGAGAATCTGATGAAATCTATGAACCCCAGTTATGCCCAGAGTTGCTCTCTGAGTGAGATGGGCAGGGAATAAATTTGACATACAAATAAATAAATGCTCAAATAGGTAAAGGTAAAGGTTTTCCCCTGCACAGTCATGTCTGACTCTAGGGACTGGTGCTCATCTCCGTTTCTTAGCCGAAGAGCCAGCGCTGTCCGAAGACGCTTCCGCGGTCATGTGGCCAGCATGTTACCATCCCTCCGAAGTGGTACCTATTTATCTACTTGCATTTGCATGCTTTCGAATTGCTAGGTTGGCAAGAGCTGGGGCGAGTGCGGGAGCTCACCCCGTCACGCGGCGCTCGGGTCTCGAACCGCCAACCTTCCGATCGATAAGCCTGGCATCTTAACCACTGAGCCATCGCATCCCAAATGCTCAAATACAGTTATCAAAATATTTTTAAAAATGGACTGGGTAGTCCAGGACTGTGTAGACTGAAAAGGAGACATTCCTCAAGTTTTCCAGCCCACTGGGAGATGACAGGAACTGAACTCAATGCTCTCTATGCCTCTCAGCGACAAGCCTTACCCCACATCATAACACGATTCCCCAGCAGCAGTTTTTCATAGCTTGCAGGAACTTCTTTCATTAGCAACTTACCATTGCTCTGTCCTTGATTGGAAAAAAAATAAGTGTTAGCCATCACACTGGCTTAAGAACTGTCTTCTTGAGCATGTGTTGGTGAATGTCATTAAGCAAGCATCTTAAAGATCTCCAGGCTTATCTTATAGGTGTGTAGTTGTCCTGCTGAGAGGAAGACCAGGGTAAGGGAGTACTGATTACCTGTTTATTTTTTGTTCTTTTCATGAGTTGCGTTGCCTGCTGCAGAGTCCCTCAGATTAACAAAAGTACCATAATACACAGTTTATACTACAGAGCAACCTTCCATTACCACAAAATGACTTTTGAAAATGTATAAAGCATTTACACATATAAACTCTGTGTGTGTGTGTGTGTGTGTGTGTGTTTGCGTGCACGCCTGTGTTTAGCATTACTAAGTCTAGGTCTAACCCATGAGTGTGTGTGTATATGTGTGTGTGCACGCACGTGTATTTATTTTGGAGCAAATTCTTAGCTTCAGGCTGATCACATTATTAACTAACACGATTACCTTCAGGACACTATTTCATTTTGCCCAGGTGTTTTTCCCCTCAGTTGGTGAGTAGATTTCGTAGAAGCTTTAGAGTCAAGTATGGGCTACTTGACATCATCCTAACTAAAATTCATGGTATGTGACAGGTTGCCTGCTATATTGGGCACTTCTAGACTTGTAGCAGTCTAAAATTGTAATATAAATCACAGTTGAAATAGTGTCATGTAAGTAGAATTGAGATTGTCTATGTTTACCCTAGAAGTTAAGCAGAGAGTTTAATTTAAAAAATAACAAGCAAAGTTAATAACAGAAACGCAGTGGTATTTGTCAGAGCAACATCATAATTAATAATAGTCTTTATACACTCTGAGGCAGAAGTCCAATTTCTGATCTAGTTGTGCTACCACAGAATGAGCTGCTTATATATACAACAACACTACACAATTAATTCAGCTTGGACATTCTTCAGCACTGAGTTATTTATTTGCTTTTGAACAGCCCATTTTTCAGTACAGAGTCTCAATATAGCTCACAATATAAATGCAAAGCAGTGCAAATTTAATTAATGCGAACAGTTCAAACATAACAACAACAAACAAAAAGAAAAATCACAATTCAGAAACATCTGAAGACTGAGGAAATGAAAAAAAAAAAAACTTGTTGCACTGAAAGGACCAGAAACTTGGCAACAGATTAAAATATTTGGAATGAAAATTCCAAAGCTAGGATCACCAAGCAGGTCTTGCTTTTAGTCACAATCTGCGTCAAACTGAAGCAAATTCTTAGCACATTTGTGTTGAAGAGCCACATGGATCTCTGAAACTGAGAGGTCTATCCTGTGGGTTCATGTGAATATTTGAACTGATTTTGTAAATCACCACGAATACTGTTCTCTAACATGTCTTGCCACAGATAATGGGTGTCAGAATATTGCAGTATTCAAACACTCCTAATTTATGTTGCCATGCTGATTACATTTCTGGGGTCACTAAATGGTAGTGGTAAGAAAGGATCCTGTGACCTCTCACTAATAAGAGGGGATCAAGGATAAAATCCTTCTGAGGTAGAAACGGTTTGGTTTTATAGGTATTTTTTTAACCGCACAAATGTGTTTGCTCAAAAAGGCTAAAATATTTTTTAAAAATATGCCACTGAACCTGCAGATGCCTGGAGGCTCTCTAAGTTAACCATCCATCCCTAATGAAGTTGAAAACCTTTTTTAAAAATATAGGAATGCTTGAAGTCTGATATGTTGATAGGTTGTTACATGCAGAGTATATTTCAACTGTTGAGGGGGCCTGAGGCATCACTCCACAGAGTAGGAATGACATGATAATTAGCATCTGACAATTATTCAGGCCTAAGCAGAAATTTATATCCATAGCACTGAAGATTTGATATGCCCATGTAAGACAGAGAAATTATCTATATATTGTCTGAAGTGTGTCTCCAGATTGAAAATAATTTTAAATCTTTTAAGGATTTTGACCTCAACACTTTTGATTTAATTATACTAAACTGGAATACATTTTAGATGCCTCCCGTAGAAGTGCAGCTGGCGAAGCCTAGCATTTGTATTCTATACATGATAGTTCAGTATATAGTTCAGATAGTTTTTACTTTTGTAAAGCTTATAAAGCATGCTTTCCCATTTCTATCCAATTTTGTTTAGGGAACAGCAGTGTCCAAGTTAGATGGCTTAGTGGTAAATCTCCATCAAAATCAAGTTGGATTCTGGGAGCTTCCTGTGGAAAATGGCCGACTGAACAACTTTGCCTGTGAGCTCTGTGGGCAGAGCTGGCAGCGTGGTAGTTTTTTTTGGGCACAGACAGGTTTTTCTGTAGCCCCAAGTGCTTTTCTGGATTAAGGAAAATGCTGAGAATCGACCCATTTGTCCTCCAGACGGTGAGTTGTAGCCAGGAGATCGTAGACAGTGTCTGCGACCAAGCGGTAAGACTACACTGGGAGGCTGGGATTTAATCTTCTTCTAATCCACGTATGCATTCCCTTAAAAAGGGAAATAAGTCGTCGCCTTTCCATATCTTAAACACCCAATTTGTTTTTTTAAGTTTTGTATCTTAAGAGAAGCTTTTTACAGTAAGAAAAAGCAGAATCTCTTGGTGATTATAGTTATTTTTGGAGATTTTTAACTAGAAAAAAAAGAAAGAAAAAGTTTTGGCTTTCCCCCCCCCCCAATCTGGGTTATATTGAGAGCTGTAACATTGCCTTTCTGTTGTTATCTTTGTTGCTGAATTTCAAGGTTGAAGTGTTCTTTCTACACATCTCTTATTTAAAACTTTTGGCTTTCTGTTTACTTTTTTCCAAACTGTCTGCTAGTATATTTTATTTGGTTAATTTTGGATTAATTCATTAACCTCTATTTCTGTGAGTTAACTTTTTAGGTTGTGCTATAATTTACTGTTTGAACAATGGAAGATTTTAAAGAAGATCTCAGAGAATTACGTTGTCAGCAAGAAGATATTTTCTCAAAGGGTTGTCAAATCATTATACAGACTGTTTGGGACATTCGAGATGAGATTCTAGTTAAAATGAAACAATTATATGAAAATACTATGATAGAAGAAGAAGACGACGTTGGAAAAGATGGCGTTTTTACTGTTGTGGGGGAAAATGGAAAACTCTCAGCTGAAAAATCTGGATTGGTGTTTATGGGATTAAAACGATTGTTTGACTTTAGGACTGCAAAAGGAACTGCCAAGCGGGGGAAATGTTATGACTATTTCAATCAATGTTATGGGAAAGAAGAGTATGTTATGTGGGAGGTTTTTTTCTCTTCCGCTGGAAAGTTTGTATTTTTTGAGGCTATTGGACTGTCAGATATTTGTAAAAAAAATGCTGTTGGTGTAATGGTGAAATACAGTATCTGAGTGCCCTGGTATATTTTGAGGAGGGGTAAAAAATTAAGAATATTTAATTGGACTGATAAAGAGACTAATATGATTGTTTTTCTTTTCTGTTCTTATGGTTTGGATTAGGATTTATAGGGTTATAGATTTGTAAAATTTAAAGGATATTGATAAGATATAATAATGTTTTATACTGTTTTTTAGATCTAATAGGGTTAAGATTGTTTGTTATAAAAGCAGACAATTTATTTGTGTCTATAATTTGATGTTTATTGTGTAGACAGAAGTATATACGTAGAATAGTAGTAGAAAGAAAAAAAATTAAATGGATTATTTTTTAAGAGGAAGGGAAGTTTGAAGTAAAAATTTAAATATATGTATATATATATTATGTAAGGGGAAGGAGCAATTGTATTAGAGATTTATATATGTGTTAATGGAGGGATTTATAGAAATAATGTGATTATGGTTTGATATAGAGGAAGGGTTTGTTTGTGGGAATTGTTGTATATTCTTGCTGTGGAAAGCTGGAAGCCACCTGTTTGTATGTAACTTTCTAAAAGTCTTTTCTTTTGTGTTTTTACACTTTTAATGTTTTTTTTGTAGTGTTTTTGTTTTCTGTAGTTTTTTATCTTTGTTGTAAAAAATAATAAAAACTTTGGGGAAAAAATCAAGTTGGATTCTGGATCCCTGTGGAGCACCTGAAGCATCACTGAGTGGGAGCCTGAAATATTCCTTACCACCATTCTGTCATAACTTCCTCAGTAGCTGCTAAGGCTGTGAATGTGAAAGCAACTGTCTAGTTAAGTGACCTCCTCTAGGTAAAGCTGGGGGATGTGTAAGAACCTGTTGCTGTCCTAAGGAGAACCAGCATGGTGTGATGCTTCACAAATTGTCCCAGGTTCAAGTCCCCACTCAACCATCTAATGCAGGGGTGTCCAACCTTTTGGCTTCCCTGGGCCACACTGAGTGAAGAGGAATTGTCTTGGGTCGCTCATAAAATATATAATATAGTTAATGTATATAAATAATAATAATAATATATATTTATATAAATATATATATAAATTTATATTTCACTGCTGCCATGGTAGATCTAAAAAACCCCATATCACAGGGGTCGGCAACCTTTTTGGCACCAGGGACCACTTCCGTGGGAAATCTTTTTCCAAGGACCGGGGGGGCGGGGTTTGCAGGCGGCAGCCAATCACGTGGGCCAGTGGGCGGGGTTTGCAGGTGGGAGCATTACATTTATTGTGCACTTTATTTCTAGGGGTCCCCGCCCCCTGGCCCATGTGATTGGCTCCCACCTGCAAACCCCGCCCCCGGCAGGCACTGCCAGTGAGGCTTTTCGCCTCCCTGCTGCTCTGTGCAGCATACTTTCGCGGAACCGAGGTCAGAGTCCCCAGAGCCTGCCCTTTTAAAGGAGCACGCCGGCAGGGTGCAGGGCGGACTCCCCCCCCCCCACATGTTTGCTCCCTGTGGTTTTTTCAGCCCCTACCGGGGTAGCTCAGGCACGCCTCCGCCTCCCCGTCACACAGCTGATCGGCGCAGAGATTTTCCACCTGAGGCGCCCCCCCCGTTACTTTTTGCAGTGATCCGAGGCTTTTTCGCCTCGTGACTGCAGCTTTTCTTGGCAGAGCGCCACTGTTGCAAGGCAAAAACGCCACGGATCATTGCAAAAAGTGACGGTGGGGGGGGCGCCCCAGGGTGGAAAATCTCCGTGCCGATCAGCTATGCGACGGGGAGGCAGAGGCGCGTCCGAGCTACCCCGGTAGGGGCTGAAAAAACCGTGGGGAGCAAAAGTTGGGGGGAGAGGAAAAGTCCACCCTGCACCCCACCGGGGTGTCCCTTTGAAAGGGCAGGCTCCGGGGACCCTGAAAATGCCCTTGGTTCCACGAAAAAACGCTGCACTGAGCAGCAGGGAGGCGAAAAGCCTTGCCGCATGTGTGCGCTGCTGCTGCCACCATCTTCCCAACCTAGCCGGCACCGTCACTGTGCCTCAGACGCCACACCCTCCTCATGCTACCTGCCCCCTCATGACCCCCAGCCCACTCACACTGCCACTGCTTCCATTCTCCTCCTCCTCCTCCGCGGCAGGCTCGCGCACCGTCCACTCCTCCTTCTCCCTCAGGCAGGATGGCTTGGAAGAGCAGCGAGTGGAGGCTGATTGGCGGGGATGCTCCTCGGCCCACCTCCGCCCTCCTTTGCCGCACGCTAATTGGTGGAGGGGCTTCTTCTGGGCTGCCTCCAATTGGCAGCTCTGGCTTGGATTCCCCTTTTGCGCCATGCCAGCCTCTTCTGTAGTCTGGCATGGTGATGGGGACAGGAGGCTCATTCCAGACCGGGCCGGGCTGCATTGCTAACTGTTCAGGGCCGCATGTGGCCCATGGGCCGCGGGTTGGACACCCCTGATCTAATGCCTTGAGTAACTTTATGCCAGTTTCTATCTCTAGGGCTGCAGTCCCAAACCACATCCCTGTGGGCACTAGCTTCCTAAAGGTAAATGTAAAGGTTCCTCCGCATAGTCATGTCCGACTCTAGGGGCTGGTGCTCATCTCCGTTTGTTAGCCGAAAAGCCAGCGTTGTCCGAAGACGCTTCCATGGTCATGTGGCTGGCATGATGCGCACGGAACACTGTTACCTACCCACCGAAGTGGTACCTATTAATCTACTTGCATTTGCATGCTTTCAAATTGCTAGGTTGGCAAGAGCTGGGGCTAGTGCGGGAGCTCACTCCGTCACGCTAGGGATAGGGATTTGAACCTCTGAACTTGCGACCTTCCGATCGACCAGCCTGGCGTCTTAACTGCTGATAATATAATATCCTGTTAGGTTCATGCCGCTCACCTGGCTGCCGGCCGATATGCTGGACTCTGAGTCGGAAGAGGAGCCAGTCACTGGAAGCAGCAGGCTTGGTGTGAAACCGACTGAAGACCTGGAGACGCTGATTGGCAGAGGCTCGGAAGGAAGGACGCCTCCACCAATCAGCGCACGCCAAAGGAGAGCAGAAAGGTGGGCCGAGCAATGCGAGGCTCGATTGGCCCCTGCTCCCCAACGGTGCGAAACCTGACTTAAAAAGCCGGTGCGACGAACCTCGGTTGCCAGAGACAACCGATCCTACCTGCAACCTGCACGCCTACGCGCTGTCAACCCTCCTGCCACGTGGACTACTGAAGCTGGGCCTAGCCAAGACGTTCCCACAGACTCGACTTCGATACCCAACCTGACCATTGCCGAGGTACCCGATCCAGTGAATTGTTCCACCTACCTGTTGCTGCCGAGTCCCAAGTCGCCTCCTGCTGCCGCGTCTTTGTCTCCTGGGGCAAGCGAACCTCTCGACCACGAACGCCAGCCGGATCCTACTCTGCTACCTGTGGAAGAGACCACGACCGGGGTAAGCGCCGCTGCACTGCCTACCCATCCCACGACTGCCCATGCCCCGGATTCCCAGCCAATCTCCAAACCGGAGCCACTTCCATCCGCGCCACTACCCTCAAGCGTCTCCTCCGGGGTTCCTTCAACCGGGAATGTAACCATCCCACAGTCGAGCCAAGCTGACGCCGGGCACCATTGGGCTGCTTTCATCGGAGCCCGGGCCACCCCAACTCCCACCAGCCAGGCTCGCTCCACGTCCGCTGCTGCCTTACCTGCCACCTCTGGATCGCCGCTGATTACAGATTCGACCGCAGAGCCGGTGCCAGCTAGACCTGTAACCCCTGTGGTCCACTCTGCTGAGGCTGCAGTGCCAACCGGACTTGTTGCTATCCGGCCTGCAAGGGAAGAAGGGGGCAGTATAAACGGGGCTGCTTGTGTAACTCTGTAAAATAAAGTTGTTTTCAGTAACGCTTCCATGTCGGTCTTAGTCGGAACAGGACATATCCTTATATTCTTTGGGTTCCATGCCCTAAGTGATTTATTTGCTTTATGACTAGATAAGCAACCACAAAAGCCATTTTGTGAATGGGGAAGCCTCCCCTTGACAGCCACAGCACTCATAACATGCTTTTAAAATGCCAAATGTGGCCACTGTCCAGAAAAAGATGGGACTATTTATCTAATTAAGTTACTTCACAGGGCTGCTGTGGGGATAAAAATCTTTTCAGGGACAACAATAGCACTTTGAATTCCTGGAGAACATAAGTGCAATAAATAAACTTATAAATAAGGAACCTCCACAGGTCCGGTCTCTTGGACATCCTGCTGTAGCCCCCTGATACAACTTGACCCTCATTTCTCCCTTTTCATCTCCTCTGGCCCTCAAGAATGAAGGTGACGACAGCCATTTGGTGGGAATCCCAGAACTAGTTTATGAAGATCTGCTGGCTGCCAGGAAGCTCTAACTGGAGTCTCTGACATCTCCAGTTGAAAGGTCTGAAAGACATCTGCCTAAGACTAAGAGAACTACAGTAGTGCCTTTCAGGGTGGATAACAGAAGAAAGACTTAAGTCAGAAGAAGGAAAAGGCCAGACAAGGTTCAGTTGTAAGTCACAGCACAGTAAGTTCATCAGACAGATGGAATATAAGTCTCCTAATTTCTGCGTATCAGTGAATTGCTCCCGAGAGCCAGAACTATTGTCTTGCTAGCACTAAACATACTGGGATTTTAATGCTGAATGATACCAAGGATGCAATTCTGTAACATTCAGCTGGGAGCAAGTGCCATTGAACTCAGTGGGACTGACTTCTGAATAGATATGCCTAGGAACATGATACAAATTTCCTTGAACCTCCCAAACAGAGGTCTGTGTCAGAGATGAAGAACCTTTTATCTATTGAAAGCTACATCCTTTTGTGGCGATAATCTGTTGGAGATCATATGCCAATATGAAGGGGGGGGGGGTAGGGGAAAGGAAGACAAGGGCAGGGCCAAAGTCAGAATGGGTATAGCCCCCCATTATCTTCCTTTCTCACTCCCCAACATCCTTTTCTCCCTCCCTCTTTCCCTTCCCATCCAGCATGCTACCAGAGAAGGCTGTTGCAAGGTCTCCATCGATCCCTTCCATCCCAAGGGCCATGCTAAGGGTTAGGGTTAGGGTTAGGGTTAGGGTTAGGGTTAGGGTTAGGGTTAGGGTTAGGGTTAGGGTTAGGGTTAGGGTTAGGGTTAGGGTTAGGGTTAGGGTTAGGGTTAGGGTTAGGGTTAGGGTTAGGGTTAGGGTTAGGAATCAACAATTTTTTTTAGGAATCAACAATTTTTTTTTATTAAAGAATTACCCTGCTACAACTCCCATGGGAGTCCTAAGAGTGACTACCAATGGGCTCATCGAAACACTTCATTAAAATGCAAAGAGAAGTCCCAAAGTCAGTCCCTCCCTCGAGTTCAAAAGGCTTCTGGCTGGAGCGAAAACTGTTTTGAAATCTGTTGCTGCACTTTTGCATTCTGGATCTAGGTAGCGAAGCTTTGTCGTCACGTTGGCGCTGGCTGTCGCCGGCGCCACGGCCACAGCTGCTCCCATTTGTCCTCTGGGAGACGAGTGCGCTCGGCGTCTCTGATACAGGCCACTCGGTCTGCCACCTCCTCTGCTGCCGAGGCAGCCCAGTCCGGTGGGACCTGGCCTCCATGGCGTTCTATGGATCCGTGTCGGTTGCGCAAAATGCACAGGACGTGGAGAACAATGGTGTTTACCAGTCTGATAGTACTCCACGGGATTGCGGGTCGTGCTGGGCGTGGTGGCCGATGGGGAGTGTGGTGTTTAGAAAGGCCCCTGGACTGCTGCTTTCCTCGAGGCATGTGTGGCAGGTGTGGCTGCGGTGGATGAGCAGCCAATTGCTGCTGGGGTAGCTGCGCTGGTTGCGTGGCGGGTGGCGGGACCCCCCTTGATGCCGATGGTGTCTGTGGCTGTGGCGTGGACTGTGGGTGCGACGAGGTGGCAGGGGGCTGCTGGTTCCCAATGGCTGTCTCTACCGGTGTCGTCGGGTCGATCCCAGAGATGATCGTCGTCCAGTCCTGCTGGGCCAGTGCAGGTATGTTGAGGCGGATCGCCACTGCTCGCCACAATTCCTTGGCGGCCGGGCAGCTGGAAACAAAATGCTGCACAGTGTCCTCCTGGGATTGGCCCGTCACTGCAGTGGCGTGAAGGCACGCCTGACGCGGACAGAGGCGGTCCACACGGTGCGTACGCCACGGCTGCGCTTGGATCTGGCTGGGCACGAGATGGTAGAAACGCCAGCGGACATCCCAATACAGGTATGGGAGGCGCCTGTCTCTGAACGTGGGCACTGTGGACTGTTCGAGGGCGTGGAAGGCGGGTAGGGCTCCATCTGCTACTTTCCGCTGGCGGGCCCTCTGCTCTGGTTCGAGCAGCTCACTGTGGAGGGCCTCGCTGTAGAGCGTCGCCCGAAGCGTGCGCCTGTGCTGTGCCCGCGAGGTAAGCGGCGTTAGCTTCGGCATCGGTGGGCCGGGCTGAGGCGCTGCTGGTGGTGCTGTAGGCGGGACGCACTGCGGCGCGGTGAGGTGGTATTTCCTGATGACCTCCGGGAGCTCCCGAAGGAACGACGGCAGCTGCTGCCGGTCTTGTGCCGTGAGGCGGAAGCGCAGGGTCACTTGGTGCCACCATCGCATGCCGGCCCAGTCCGTGTCATACCAGTGGGTGGCGAAAAGTGCCGCCCAGGCTGGTGCGTCTGGTCTCAACTGGTGGTGAGCTGGTGGTGTGGGGGGTGCCTGCTGCCCCGGTGACGGGAGGACGTGCGCCGCCCCTTCAAAGTTGGTGGCCAGAAAAATGGTCCACAGGGAGAGGTCTAGGGCCGGGAGGCCGAGGCCACCGGCAGAGACCGGCAGGTAGGCTACAGCTCGTGGCACCGGGAAGTAGGGCGTTCCCCAGAGGAACTTGAACCACTGCGGGGTCACCCTGCGCAGGAACTCGGCCGTCGGGGGGTAGATGGCCGCCAGGAGATGGGCCTGTGGGAGGAGGTATGTCCGAAGGTAGACTGCCCGCTTATAGATGGACAGAGTCCAAGTCTTCCACTTCTCCCAGCATTGTTCCCAGCAGGTGGCGCACCTGTCCCAGTTCTCCTGCCAGGCGTCTTCCGCGAGCCCATAGCGGAGGCCTAGGATGCGCACTGTGTGCTGGCTAGTGGCCTGCAGCAACTGTGGCCGTGGTGGCGTTGATTTCGGGCAGCGCTTGTTGGGTGATTCGCCCATCTGTGGTGTCTGCTGCGGCTGCTTCAATGGTCCCGTCGCCGTGGCCTCGGTGGTCTCCGATCCGAGGCTCTGCTCTGGGTCTGCGTCCCACCAGCCCGCTACCGGCCAGACTTGGAGTTGGTCGGCCCGTTGCCCTCGTGGTCGCCGGAGTTCAATGACCGTGCTCTTATCTGGGTTGATTTGGGCACCGGATATCCTACTGAAGGCTGCAAAAGTGTCCCGCACCATCTGGGCTTCCTGGCGGGACGTGACGATGATTGACACGTCATCTGCGTGCGCGATGAATTTTACCGCCAGGGTGGTCGTGGGGTCCGGCGGCACTTTGCGTGGGCACGGGAAACCCCGGAGACGGTCGTCGAGTTGCAGGGTCCACAGGGCAACGTCCAGGTACAGCACGTACAGGACAGGGCTGAGGGGACAGCCCTGCCGGATGCCAGCTGTGATTGGGATCGTGGCACCCTGGCAGTGATTGATCTGAGGCGTCACTGTCGCCGCCTGGTAGAGTAGGCGGATGGTGTCTACAAAAGGGGCGGGCACTCCATGCCAGCGGAGCGCCTCCCACAGAAATGCATGCTGGACTCTGTCGAATGCCTTGGACTGGTCCAGCTGCAGGAGGTAGCCTCGCCAGGTACCCTCCCCAGCTTGCCAGAACAGCTCGCGGACAAGGCAGAGGGAGTCTGTGAGCGTTCGGCCTGGGATGGCGCTGGTCTGCGTGCTGACGACCCGGCGGTGCATGGCAGCGGTGAGTCGGAGGGTGAGTACCTTCGCCAGAAGCCGGTAGTCAACGTTAGTCAGTGTTATGGGCCGCCAACTGGTTGGGAGCGTCTGGTCCAGGTTTCCCTGCTTGCTGAAATACACCATTACTCCCCCGTAGAAGGAGGGTGGGAGTTGCGGCCTCCGGCCGTCGGCTGGCGCGATGCAGCTGTTCAGGAGCGTGGTGAGCGGTGCGGCGAGGCGGTCGAGGTAGACTTGGTAGAATGCCCAGGAGATGCCATCCGGGCCTGGCGCCGTGCTCTTCCTCGCAGTCGCGATGGCTGTGCGGACCTCGTCCTCGGAGATGGGCCGTAGGAGGTCGGCGTCGACAAGGCCTTCGTCCGGCCACCGGGGTGGCGGATGGGCGGCGAAGTACTCCGTGACGTCTGCGGCCTGGATGTCGGTGTTAGCGGAGAACAGCTGGCGGTAATGCTCCTCCATGATCTCCAGCATGCCTGGGACGTCGCGTTGCACGGGGTGGAGAGGTGTGCTGCGGAGGCCGGTGAAGGTGGTCTGCGGCCGTCCGCAGGAGTGGATTCCTCCGATGGATGGGAGGGTGGCGTCATCCTCAGCTTCCGCCGTCACCTTCCACTCTGTGGGTGGCACCACTCCCCCTGTGGCCCTCGTGTACTGTTCGTAGGTCCTCCGGCGATGCGTGGCTTCGAAGGCTGCCACGATGGTGGCTCTCGCAGTCAGGAGGGCTGCGTGGTCGACTGGCTGGCCCGCCGATGCATCCTGGTGGCATGCCAGGAAGCAGCTGACGGCGGCGTGGTGCTTTTGCGTCCTCCGCTTCCGCCGGCGGCGGTCCCACTTCTGGCACTGGACTTTTATCTCCCTCTTGAGCCGCTCCCACCACTCTGTGATGCCGGCGGGGCCGTACAGGTCGCACAGCGAGATGCGGGCATCGAGCGTCCTGCCCAGGGCGTCCCGTAGGCCTGCGTCGTTGGCCAGGGTGTGTGCCGTGAGGCGCCACAGGGGGCGGCCATGCTGGATCGGTTGCCCAAAGTGTACGGCAGCCGAGAGGATGCCATGGTTAGACCACGGGGTGACCTCTAGCTGGCAGTAGTCTATGCGGCGTCGGTTGGACAGCCATATGCGGTCCAGCCTGCTCGCCGTTCTTGGGCCGTAGTACGTGCAGGTCAGTCGGGGCATCTGTGAATGTCCGCCCACGGTCCTGGGAGCCTGAGTAGGGCGGCTCGGGTGAGTAGCAGGCGGCACCGGTGGGAAAAATGCCAGATAGCCTCTGGTGCGTGTGGCAGCATCCACGAGGCCTGCCGCGGCCCGGATGCGCTCGAGTAGCCGCTCCTCCGGAGTGAGAGGCGGCGGTGGGGCCGGTTGTCCACTGAGGTCTGCGGCCAAAGCGGTTGGAATGCGCTGTCCCTGGGCAGTGGTGCGGATGGACACCCGGTCGTATGGGGTCGCCCGGTTGTTGAAGTCCCCCACCACGATGAGCTCTCGCCGCGTGGAGCAGATGGCGTCGAGCCGTCGCCAGAGGCGTCGCCGCGCCTGACCGTCCCTGGCTGAGCCATAGACGACACAGAGGCGGAAAGTGTCCATCGACTGTGGTGATGGACTTGGGGCCGCCCGGGCGGAGCGGAGATCAAAGTCCAGGAAGGCCAAGCGGCCCGGGTCGACCTCCACAAACCGCTGGATGTGCAGGCCTGGCCGGGATCGCACAAGGAGGCCGAGGCCAGTAGGGTTAGGGTTAGGGTTAGGGTTAGGGTTAGGGCCCACCCGTTATGTGTTTAAATGTGAACCCCCTTCAGTCATGTACAAAGAGGGAGGGATAGTGGGAAGGTTGAATTGTAAGAACCAAGAGATGCCCAGCTGAGAAGATGTTAAGTCCCCTCTCTTTTATGTTCCCTATCCTTCAACTGATTCTTTGCAATTTAAGAAAGAAAACATCAATGCATACAAAATTGCAAGATGTGAGGTAGCCTCTACACACAGAGAAGTAAGGAGAAGGAAGTAATGTATAAATTGATCCTGGCTCCTCTTCGTGTAGAAAAGGAGATCCAATTGCCAGGAAGAATCATGTCCATTCTTTACACAATATATTCTGACAATTTAGATATTTCTAAGTGGGGGACTTCAACAACCGGGCGACCCCATACGACCGGGTGTCCATCCGCACCACTGCCCAGGGACAGCGCAGTGGCGTTGCAACTCCAGAGGATCCTGGATGATACGGATTATCTGGACCCCTTCCAGTCGGGTTTCAGGCCGGGATATGGGGTGGAAACTGCATTGGTCGCGCTTACAGATGATCTCTGGCGGGAGCGGGATGGAGGGAGTGCATCCATCCTAGCTCTTCTTGACCTCTCAGCGGCATTCGATACCATCGACCATGGTATCCTTTTGGGACGGCTCAGGGAGTTGGGGGTGGGAGGCGTAGTTCTACGTTGGTTCACCTCCGCACCACTGCCCAGGGACAGCGGCTCCTGCTCGAAGAGCAGGTGGTAGCCGTGGCCAGGAGGGCTTTTGCACAACTTCGTGTTGTGCGTCAGTTACGCCCTTTCCTGGATCGGGAGGCCCTCCGTACAGTCACTCATGCCCTGGTCATCTCCCATATAGACTATTGCAACGCGCTCTACATGGGGCTACCCTTGAGGAGTATCCGGAAGCTTCAATTGGTCCAGAATGCGGCTGCTCGCGCAGTTATTGGTGCGCCTAGATCAGCGCATGTGACACCTCTGTTGCGACAGCTGCACTGGGTGCCTGTGTGCTTCCGGGTCCAATTCAAGGTGTTGGTTATCACCTTTAAAGCCCTACATGGCATGGGGCCAGGTTACCTGAGGGACCGTCTCATCCCCATAACGTCGAACCGTCCCACTCGGTCATTTAGAGAGGGCATGCTACGGATCCCGTCCGTAAAGGAATGTCACCTGACGGGGTCTAGGAGGCGTGCCTTCTCGATAACGGCGCCCACCCTTTGGAATATGCTACCCCCGGAGGTGAGGCAGGCCTCATCGCTCCCAGCCTTCAGAAAGAACTTAAAGACCTGGTTCTGCCGCCTTGCGTGGGGGGAGGGGGGGAACAGTTCCTCTTGGGGATGGCTGGTGCCATAGGGCCCTTTTAAACATCCAAACATCATACCACCGCATCTTGGATTTTTATATTTTTATATTTAATTTTAATATATTAGAGTGTTTTATTGGGTTGTTTTAATTGTCGGATTTTAATTTTTGTGTGTTGTAAACCGCCCAGAGTTCCCTTGCGGGGAGATGGAGCGGTATATAAATTGAAACATAAATAAATAAATAAATAAATTTCAGCCGGTGCTGCCCACCTCCACTTTCTCTTTGCTTGCAAATTAGTCTTTCTTTCCTGGTGGTTTTGAAATCATCTGCCCCACTTGCTGTGACAACTCTGGCAGCCACAAAAGAGTTCCAAACCATTATTTGGGATTTAAAAGAATATAGAGAATGCTTCTGAAAATCCCTGCCGACAGCCAGAGTAATTGGAGCTGCACTAAAGCAAAACAGCTTGTAGAGAGATGCTGCCGGGGGAATTGGGTTTGCACATGGGGGGGTTCCCCTTCCTCAGTTACTCTGCTTTAAAATTAGACCATAAACTATTTTTCTCCATGATTTGTGTGATCTTGGACTGGAACAAAGAGAATCACCCCCATAACGTAACTGACCCCCAGACTAAGAACTCTGTTGTCATTTGTGACCACTGGGTGTCAGCCTTTAACCATATTTAGATGGAGGAGGAGAATAGACTAATAGACTAATTTTTTTACTTAGCGGCCTGCATTTAGCTGCATCAGCTTCCTAACCTCCTGCCTTTAAAAAAAAAATCCATTAGATCGCCCTCCCCATCAGTGTGATCTTATTTTAGGAACTTTTTTTTTTAATATTACATACAATAAATCACAAGGGGAAAGTTTTGTGTTCTGGTATGATCTGGTTGCCCTGCCAGGAAATTAGTAAAGCAGATGGTGAGCTTCAGATAGTGGGTTCAGCCAATAGGGCAAATTGAGGATTGGTGGAATTAGAAGAGAATGCCCCCAAATCAGAATTATCATGGGAAACTTCATGGCATCTCAGTTGGCCTAGGATAGCTATATGAAATATGCCTGGGTGGCTGAGCCAAAAAAGAAAGCCCTTTTGCCGAGGGAATGAAGACTAATGGGCTGTGCCTTACCCATCATTTCCTGTAGCATGGGCCCACACTCACATAATTTTGGTACAGTAGTGCAAATAGCCACCACTACAGGAGTCGTGACACGAGTCCAAGATTACACAGGAGAAACCTTTGCTGCTACAGTTTCTCCTTTCAGCAGTGACAGTCCTCAGAGTTCTGCTGTACTTTGTGGACTGGGCACTTCAGAGACAGTGTATTGTTACTCGGGTGGTGGAAGGAGTGACGCACCTGCAGCTTTTCCTCCTGTTCCAGGCTGAAGCTTGCAAATGCTCACTGCCTGTATTGCCTGGCAAGAAACCAGGACAGTCAACAGGCCATCAGGACCGTGGATAGCTCACTATGGGACTTGGAGGCACAGAAGTTCAGTTGAAGAACATGAAACTTACAGGAACGCTAGCCCCAAACTAGGCGAGTGCTAGCTAGGCTCCAGGCACACCGAGAAGGGTGGCTCGTTCAGAGGCTGTGATTCTTTTCTTGAAACCAGCCCTTCCCAACTTCTGTATGTCCAAACCACTCTGTTAAGGAGGGAGGCTGGGCCATAATGGCATGGAAGGAAGAATTAATGTATACCTAAAAGGTAAAGGTTCCCACTGCACATTTGTGCACTCGTATCCGACTCTAGGAGCCGGTGCTCATCTCCGTTCATTAGCCGAAGAGCCAGCGTTGTCCGAAGACGCTTCCACGGTCATGTGGCCGGCATGACGCGCACGGAACGCTGTTACCTACCCACCGAAGTGGTACCTATTCATCTACTTGCATTTGCATGCTTTCAAATTGCTAGGTTGGCAAGAGCTGGTATACCTGTATACCTGGTCCACGTCAATTTTATTAGTGTTCATTCATAAATTCACATTGTCCAATTTCCGCATCGGCCTGTGAATGAAACAACCTCAGTTGTTGCATTTATTTTTGTATGCAGTCTGCCCTAGCATACACATCTGGTAAGCAATCTTTTCTGTGGAAGGATATTTGCACATAATTTCCCATCAGATGCCCATTTTATATCATAACATTGCAATAGTTATAGAAATGAGCAGCTTCCACGATAACTGTGCTCCTGTACACATACTGGTTTGGGAAAGGTTCAGATAAGGTTGGTTTATTTAAAAATATGGATCAATCAAAAATTGTCTTCATCTATACATGTTACTGCTGCATGACATTCCATCCTAAAGCACTGATTAAAAGGCAAGTCTTAGAAAGGCTGGAGATGGGAATATCCTGTAATTATTCTATTCAGTTTCCAGGGCTTAGGGCAGAACGGCTTCTTTGCTTGTCATTTGTTAAGGATGAAACTACGCTGGACTGTATCAGTTCAGTCTGTAACATTCTTTCTCTGTTAGGAGAAGACTTCTAGCCCAGTGCATGTGTTTCTGTGTTAAGGAGAAGAGTTCTCACTCAATGCTTCCCAACTGTGGGCTCCACAAGCGTACCAGTGGTTGGTCCAGGGATGGGCACCGCAATTTCATTTTAAAGCATGCCCCAACATCTCAAGGGATGTCCAAAAACATGAGATTTGGCATTCTCTTGCAAGATTTCAGGTGGGAACATCAACATCCCATAATATTTGGCAGTCTCTAGTTTTTGACCATTTTAATTTTAAAAATTATTTATTTATTTATTTGTTTGTTTGTTTGTTTGTTTGTTCGTTCGTTCATTCGATTTATCACCGACCAACCCCCTCACAGGGACTCTGGGCGGTTTACAATCTCAAAAAAGAATTTAACTTATTTAATGTCAAACCTGCCCTGCCAGGATTCCGCGCAGGTCCTAGTGCCTGCCTTGTGCCTTGCTGCCTCCAAACCTGCCCTGCCAGGATTCCGCGCAGGTCCTAGTGCCTGCATTGTGCCTGGCTGCCTCCAAACCTCCCTTCCAGGATTCCACGCAGGTCCTAGTGCCTGCCTTGTGCCTGGCTGCCTCCAAACCTCCCTTCCAGGATTCCACGCAGGTCCTAGTGCCTGCCTTGTGCCTTGCTGCCTCCAAACCTCCCTTCCAGGATTCCACGCAGGTCCTAGTGCCTGCCTTGTGCCCTGCTGGAAGAATGTGTTGCGAAATGGTGCCCTGCTGTAAGAGTGTGTCACGAAATGATGCATGTCTAAAAAGTGTGTCACCAACATGAAAAGTTTGGAAAGCTCTGTTTTAATACAATCTGGGCAGCCATATATGCTTGGCTGCCTGCCAGCACTGCATTGCCCATATAAGCCATTGCATTACCTGCCTTATATTTTTAAAAGCTTTCTGTGACAATGTGGTAGTCCACGTAAGGTTAGCAACTTCCTCCTTTTCCAGGATGTGTTGGTATTTTCTTATTATATCCAGTCTTCAAGGTTGCAGTCTGAGGTGATACAGTGCAGGAGCAATTTAAGTACATGAAAGCTGTTTATCTAGGCTGGGTCTTTATCAGATTCTTGTTGAGGGCAGGAGTGGGAAAACTTTTTGCAGCTGCAGCTGGAGATGACCCTTCTTTTCAAAGAATTAAGGCAAAATATTTATTTATTATTATTTATTATTTAAATTTATCCCCGCCCATCTCCCCGAATAGGGAATAGGTGTTTTAAATTTAGCAGAGGCATGAGATCAGTTTTAATCTTTATTTGGGAGGTGAGTAAAATCACACTTCCACGTGAGTTGGAATAACATGATTCTGTGCTCCACTAAAGAAATGATTTTTACTTGTGACTTTGCAATATATCAGATACGTAGCAATTTTCTAGTCAAAAACTATGTTTGCTGTAATAATGAAAATTTTATTTTCTGATGAACGCATCTGAGAGGAATCAGTTCAGATAGGGTAGAAATTCATATCAGCCAGGTACTATTAAATTTACTTACCTGATTAGGTTTTAAATTGCCTCTATAAGTTTTTGTTTTTTTTTTAACAAATTTTATTAGATGTTAATTTTACATAGATAAAAGTTTGAAACAGAAAAGAAAATGGAAATACAAATCAAGAAAAAAGAAAAGATAAAAAAGTGTAGTAAAGGAAAAAAGAAAAAAAGATAAAGCTGAAACAGAATTTGGTCAACTTCCGATTTGTATCTGGTCATGGTATTTTAAAAATTTTATCTTACATGCTAGGTCTATATATAATATTAAAGAATATTTCTTGTCTATTACATCAATATATATATATTTTAATCTTCAAATCCCCATATAAGCTTTGCCCCTCCCGCATCTTGTAAATAGTCAGTTAATGGTTTCCACTCTTTAAGGAAATAATTATTTGGATTTTCTTTTAATAAACATGTCAGTTTATCATTCTCTGCCATATCCATCAATTTTAACATCCAATCTTGTATCGTAGGCGATATCTGGTTTTTCCAATTTTGTGCAAAAATAAGTCTTGCTGCTGTAATCATGTATTGCATAATCCTTGTAAATTGCTTCCCAGGTTGTCCATCAATTATTCCCAGTAAGAAAAATTCCGGTTTAAATGGAACTCGAATTTGTAATATATTTTGCATCAATGCATGTATTTGAGTCCAAAATTTCTTTGCAGTCTCACATGTCCACCACATATGGTAAAAAGACCCCTCTTTTTTTTTACATTTCCAACATAAGTTGGAAACATTTCCATACATTTTAGAAAGTTTTTGTGGGGTCATATACCATCTGTACATCATCTTATAAAAGTTTTCTTTTAAATTATAACACAAAGTAAATTTTAACCCTTTGGTCCACATATCTTCCCATTGTTGCATTTGAATATTATGGCCAATATTTTTAGCCCATTTAATCATACAGTCTTTAACTTGTTCCTCTACCATTTCACCTTTTAACAATAATTTATACATTTTTGCAATTAGATGATCATCTGTCTCACATAGTTGTATCTCAAATTCCGATTTGGTTTGTTCAAATTCAAGGTCTTTCTTATCTAGTTTAAATTTCTCTACGAGCTGCATATATGAAAGCCATTGAAAACTGTATCCCTCTGATACCAATTCTTCTATTGATTTAATTATATATTGTCCTTGTTCTTTCTTTAAAAAGTCTTTGTAGGTTAACCATTTATCTTTATTTCTTACTTCTGTTCTGTAAAATGCTTCTTGTGTAGAAATCCATAAGGGTCTTTTATGACATAAGATTAATTTATATTTATTCCAGATTCTTAACAAGGATCTTCTAATATAATGGTTTTTAAAGTCCACATTAACTTTAACTTTATCGTACCACAAATATCCATGCCATCCATATCTTAATTCATGTCCTTCCAAATTCAATAATTTTTCATTTTTCAAAACTATCCATTCTTTAATCCAAACCAAGCAACAAGCAGCATAATATAATTTCAAATCCGGTAGACCTAGTCCTCCTCTTTCTTTAGAGTCTTGCAAGACTTTATATTTTACTCTTGGTTTTTTCCCTTGCCAAATAAACTTAGAAATATCTCGCTGCCATTGTTTAAAAGGTTCTTCTGATGCCAATATAGGTAGTGTTTGAAAAAGATATAAAATTCTTGGCAAAACATTCATTTTAATTGCTGAAATTCTACCTAATAATGATAATTGCAGTTTTTCCCAATGTTCCAAATCTTTTTTAATATCCATCCAAAGTGGAATATAATTATTCTTAAACAGCTTAACATTTTTAGTTGTTAAATATACTCCCAAATATTTTACTTTTTCTTCCATTGAATATCCTGTTATTTCTTTCAATTTCTCTTGTTGGTGGTAATCCATATTTTTGGTCAAAACTTTTGTCTTCTGTAAATTCACTTTGAACCCTGCTAGCGACCCAAAGTCTTTTAGTTTCTGTATTAATATTTCAATTCCTTCTATTGGATTCTTCAAAGTAATGACTAGGTCGTCAGCAAATGCTCTTAGTTTATAAACTTCTTTTTTAACTTTAATACCATGGATATCATCATCTTGTCTAATATCTCTAAGTAAAACCTCTAATACCAATATAAACAAAAGTGGAGATAATGGACAACCTTGTCTAGTACCTTTTTGTATTTCACATGGCTTACTAAATTCACCATTAACAATTATTTTGGCAAATTGTGGAGTATATATTGATTTAATCCATTTTATAAAATTTCCTCCAAAATTCATATTTTCCAAAACTTTGAACATAAAAGGCCAATTTAAGTTGTCAAAGGCTTTTTCAGCATCAATAAATATCAAGGCAGCTTGTTTATCATAGTGTTGATCGAAATATTCAATTACGTCTACTATGTTTCGGACATTGTCATGAATTTGCCTCTTGGGTAGAAAACCAGCTTGGTCTTGATGAATAAAATCCTTAAGTATATTCTTCATTCTTTCTGCTAATATCGTTGTAAATATCTTATAGTCATTATTCAATAAAGATATTGGTCTGTAATTTTTAGTTAATGTTAAATCCTGTTGTTCTTTGGGTATCAATGTTATATGTGCTTCTTTCCAAGTTTCAGGCATAATTCCTGTTTCCAAAATAGAATTCATAGTCTTCTGCAAAGGTAAACATAAATCCTCTTCAAAACATTTATAGTAGGCTGCTGACAATCCATCCGGTCCAGGAGCTTTTCCACTACTAATTTTCTTAAAAGCTTTTATCAATTCTTCTTTTGTTATAACATTATTTAATGTCAATCTTTGTTGGTCATTAAGAACAGTTAGTTTTTGTTTATTCAAATATTCTTCAATCTCATCCAAGTTGACATCTTGTTTTTTATATAATTTAGAATAATAGTCATGAAAGGTTTTTTGAATGTCCATATTATTCACCAGAGTTTTTCCTTCATGTTGAATATTAGTAATCAAATTCTTTTGTCTTTGTTTCCTCAATTTATAAGCCAGCCATCTACCTGGTTTATTTGCATATTCAAAATATTTTTGTTTTGTAAATTTCATTTGAGTCTCTATCTCTTGAGTTAATATCATTGATATTTGCTTTTGTAGAAATTTAATTTGAGTGAGCAAAGTGTCATCCATTGGTTTATCTCTCAAATCTAACTCTTTACTTTTAATTTCATCTAAAATCAATTGAATTCTTTTTTGTTTTTTCTTCCTCATTGGAGCATTGTATTGAATAAAATAACCCCTCATATATGCTTTACTGGCTTCCCATACAGTTTGAATATTAGTCCCTTTGTTCAAATTAAATTGAAAATATTCTCTTAATTTTTTTTTGCATACATCAACTACATCATTATTCCGTAGTAGTGACTCATTCAATCTCCATCTAAATACATTCCGTTTCCCTTTAAGAGTCAACATTACTGGATTATGATCTGATAAAGTCTTAGGTAATATATCGACTTTGTTAATATCCATCATCAAATTTTTAGATATCAAAATCATATCTATTCTAGAATGTGATTTAAATCTCTCTGAATAATATGTAAATTCTCTGGAAGTCCCATTCATACATCTCCAAATGTCTTGTAAATCCAACATCTCTTTCAAATCGAAAAATGTTTGTGGCAATTTTCCCTGTGTTTGCTTCACTTCTTTTTGTGACTGTCTATCCAATCTGGGGTAAATTACCCCATTCCAATCCCCCATAAAACACCAATTGTCATAAGTTAAGTCCAAAAGTTTATCCATCAGGTTTTTATAAAATACTCCTTTATCCATATTCGGTGCATAAAGTCCAACTATCAGTGTTTTAGTTCCTTGTATGTTAATTTCTACTACAATGTATCGACCCTCTTCATCAGCTAATATCAATTTTGGGTTTAACTTTGGTTGTACATATAAGACTACCCCTTTAGTTTTTTTATATCCAGCCGAAATAAATTCTTCTCCAAGCTGTTTTTGAATCAAATATTTAGTATCTTTTTTACAAATATGAGTCTCTTGTAAACAACTTATGTCCAATTTCTGTTTTTTCAAAAAATGAAATATCTTTCTTCTTTTTTGTGGAGCATTGGCTCCATTAATATTCCATGTCAGATATTTAAGTTCCATTGGTGTTTTATTCTTTAAAATCCCTTTGTTAAGTCCACACCTGTAGCTCCTTTCTCAGATAGATCTTCAGTCTTCTCTTTGTCTTTCGATGTTTCTCCTCCTTTTGTCAATTCTCCTTCTGGTAAACCCATTTCTTTCTTGTATTTCTCTAAAAAAGCTTTTGCTTTTAAAATGGAAGTTATTTTGAATCTCTGTCCTTTAAACTCAAACGATACGCCTTCCAATTTTTCCCATCTGAATGAAATACTATGTTGCCTTAATTTGTCTGTAAGGAAAGAATAGTCTTTTCTTTTCCTAATTATTCTCAAGGGAATTTCTTTTAATACAATTATTTCCTTCCCTTCTATATTTAATCTAGTATTATAATGCTTCCTTAAGATTTGCTCTTTTGTCACTTTTCTTACAAAATATATCAATATGTCTCTAGGGACTTTTCTTTCCTTAGCATAACATGAGTTTACTCTGAATATCTTGTCTATCTCCAAATCTAAATCTTGTTCTCTTGTCTCCAAAAATTTAGCTAATTCAAAAGTCATCCTTTCTCTCACATTTTCATCTACTTGTTCTGGAATTGCTCTAAATCTCAAGATGTGCTCCTTCTCTCTCATTTCTGCTAAAGCTGTGATATCTAGATTATGTTCAATCTCTTTAATAGCATATTCTGATTTATCTTCTAATTTTTGCATCTGGCTTTGCGTATCTTTAAGTTCTCCTGACAGAGAATTGACCACTTCCTTAACTGTTTGAATTTCTTTTTTAAAATCTTGCTTAATCTCTCGGGTTATTTCTTTCTTCATATCGTCCATTTTTTTGTCTAATGCTGTAATCTGATCTTCCATCTGCTTCGTGGAGTCATCCATTTTCTTATTTATTGCTGTATTCTGGTCATCCATTTTCTTATTTATTGCTGTATTCTGATCATCCATTTTCTTATTTATTGCTGTATTCTGATCATCCATTTTCTTATTTAGTGTTGCAACAGCTTCTAATATCTTTTTCATTTCTGGTAATAAAGCTTCTGAGGCAGATGTAGCAGGTGTAGCAGAATCAATAGGTGGTCCTCCAGTCTCCTTCTTCTTCTCCTTCTCCGCCCGTCTCGTTCCCAAAGACGCCATAGCCCTGCAAAAAAGAAGAAAAAAGGGAGAAAAGGGGAAAAAGCACCATATAACAATATAACAAAAATTATTTAAAAAAGGGGAAAAAATTAAAAAAAAAAATTAAAAATTCTTTTACAAATAATAAAAAGAAAAAAGAAAAGGTGAAAAAACAAATATCCAAAAGGTTAAGGAAAAAGAAAGAGAGAACTAGGCTCCTTTAAAAATTTTCCTCTTAGGTCATTTATAATCCCTTATATATAAAAGTCCACAGTGTTTCAAAAGATAAAAGCCTAGGACTTTTTGTTCTCCTGTAGTCAAAATCAAAGATAAGAATAGTAAATATTCCCAGGGTTTCACCTTCCCACTTGTAATTCTTCAATCCAACCACAAGTCAAAAAGAAAAAATGTTGCTAGAGACATGTAAAAAAGCCTCTACTTTCCATATTATAATCCAATAATCCAAATTAAACGTTAAATAACTTGACTTTTTCAGAAAAATAAATCCAAACAGAGTTCAAAGTTCAGAAAGAAAAAGAGGAACTTGTATATATAAAAGAGTTTTTAATAGGGTTCAGTAATCCCAACATCAAAGTCTTAAAAAATAAAGTATTAATCACTCCATTTAAATCCAAGCTTTAATATAGTATTCCAGAGAACAAAAATAGAAATACCAATAGTTGTCCATAAGTAAAAAACTCAAACCAAACTGAAATAATAGTAAAAGTCACTTTCACTTCTAGCAAAGCCACTTAGCTTTTCTTCCCACCGTTTATTCTTCCATTAACAAGAAAAAAATATAGCACCAGCAAATATAAATCAAGTCCAGATACAAATCTTAGCACTTAATAAAAAAATAATAATATTTAAAAGTAAAAAAAAGTGACTAAAAGCCTGGTTGGGCCAGCTACTTATCTTTTAGAATCACGGCTGCTGCAGAGCCCCGTTTTTTTTCCCAGTCTCCTTTCATTGCTCCATCTCCCTCCTCCCGCAGTGGAAATTACAGGAGTCGGGGGAGAGCAGTTACTCCAGAGACCCTTTGTGGTTAATCTTCTGATCACACTCTCTTCGAGTGTGATTTTTCCAGCGATTTTCTTCTCCCAAATCGCTGCAAACAGCTTAGCCGTGGAATCGAGGCTAAGGAGCCCCGGTTCTTCGCTGCGCTCCGACCAGTACCCAGAAGTGAAAGTGCCTCTATAAGTTTTCTAATCTCTCTAGCATAATGATGAGCCTGTGGGCCTATTATTTCGGGGGTCTTGTAATCCTTTAATTAAACTTTCAACCTCTTCCCATTGAGCTATTCTTCTCTGTTATCCCAGGATATCATTAGATAACAACAAATGCCTTTTATTTACAAGGAGAGTTTTCTGTTTGAATTAAATATCACAAGAGGCTCATGAATTGTGCCACTTTACAGACTAGAAAATGAAACACAGGCTCACATATGTACATATTGGCTCCTATAATAGAGGGTAATCACTTTTTTTACTTTATGCTTGAATCAGAATGTAATTTTTATCAGCTAAATAATCAAAATATCCATTAAAAATCTGAGAACTTAACTCCTTCCATTTCTTAATGTACTCATATATGAAGGATAGGAAATAATCAACCTGGGAGACACTGCCACATCACCACCACCACCGTTTATTACTTATAAAGCACTTTATGGGCCCTAGGTCCTGTGCAAAAAATCTAACAATACTAAAAAGTAGAAGCTACACCAGGCTTGTCTATTGGAAGATCGCAAGTTCGGAGGTTCGAATCCCTAGTCCTGCGTGCAGAGTGAGCTCCCGCACTCGCCCCAGCTCTTGCCAACCTAGCAGTTCAAAAGCATGTAAAAATTCAAGTGGATAAATAGGTACCACTTCGGTGGGAAGGTAACAGCGTTCCGCGTGCGTCATGCTGGCCAGATGACCGTTGAAGTGTCTTCGGACAACGCTGGCTCTTCGGCTAACAAACGGAGATGAGCACCGGCCCCTAGAGTCAGACACGACTGCACAAATGTGCGGGGGGAACCTTTACCTTTATAAGCTTACAGTCTAAAAAGAGGAGAAAAAAGAGGATTTTGAAAGAATAATAGAAACCTCATAAGTCAGGAGAAACTAAAAGAGTTAATGAAAACAATAGTTAACTATGAAATGGGGACAACCAAAATAAAATGAAATGAAATGTGGGAGAAACATAAAAGAGAAAGAAAAAAAAGTGTTTATGAAGAGCATATCAGAGTCCATTCAGTCATTTAAAAGGAGATAGTGCCACCCAACAGGAGGATCATAACAGAAAATGTATGACTGCAAGAAACAGCACCAGAAGATTAGTGGTTGAACGGCAGAGATCAACAGAGGAGGAAAACTGAGCAAAAGCAGTGAAGGCAGATAAGAAGGAGCAAGATCAGGAAGAGACCAAAAGGTTAAGAGGGAAAAAACATTTAACTTGCTATGAAATAGAGGAAATCAGAGCAGGAAAATCTGTACAATTGTATATTAAGTACACTGAGTAGACACTAGCTTTGCTGCTACTGCGCCTTCTCCTGTTTTATTTGATTCTGCCATTCATTTTTGTATTATTGAAAAGGACAACCTGTCCTGCCCTACACCTCCAGGAATTACAGAATCATCAAAGACATACCATTAAAATATGTTCGGATATACAAACTAGGAAACAGTACCATCACTAGTATTGGAATTGTACTTTCATGAGATGTCAGATGTCCAAGCGAATAGAACTTCATTTCACTTGCTCCTAATTTGGGGAAAAGGAGTTCTATGTTACAATGTATTTTGCTACTTATTTATTTATTTATTTATTTATTTTCTATCCTGCCTTTATTAGTTTTATAAATAACTCAAGGTGGCTAACATATCTAATACTCCTTCCTCCTGTTTTCCCCACAACAACCACCCTGTGAGGTGAGTTGGGCTGAGAGAGAGGGATTGGCCCAAGGTCACCCAGCCGGCTTTCCTGCCTCAGGTGGGACTAGAACTACTATTAACCAACTATAATACACCTGTAACCAACTATAATACACCTGTACAGTGATGGAAGGAGGCAGGGAAAGAGGATTACTGGCACAGAATCACCTGCAATGAATGAACCCTGACAGGGATTGAAATATTCCCTTATTATACTTCCCTTGGCTAAAGATACACACAGGTAGAAACTGTAGTCCTCCAGATGTTGTTGGACTTCACTTCCAGGCAGCATTGCCTGTTATAAGAGCATTGTCTGTTATAATGGAGTACTGAAAGAAATAAAAGAAAGCAAAATTAATATCATATAAAATAAACTGCAACAATGGTGATCTCTAAAAAAACATGATGATGCAGCTTTAATTTCCACTTTTAATTTTTCCTAACACTTTGGTGATTGGGCTTCAACGTAACTGTAGTTTTGCTAGCAATTCTAAAAACATTTTCTCTAAATTTTTTCTCTAAATTGGAATTCTCCAATTCTAAAAACATTTTCTCTAAAATTTTGGGAAAGGTTGCAGAGTTACACAGCACTTCTCTGTCCCCCTACCTAGGAGTAAGAACTTATTGAAAAAAATGGAAATTATTTCTGATCAGGCATGCATAAGTTGTCATACATTCCATACAAATGAATCAAAATAAAACTCCTTAAAAAAAGAGTTATCTTAAAGATAACACTGATTGGATGAGTACTGGGTTACTTTGTGATCTGCAGATCAGATAGCACATTATCTCGAATGGATGTTACCTGTTTTGGCCTGCATATATTCTTAGCAAACTAAAGCCTTTCAGTTGAGCTTGCCTCCTTGTGACTGCCATGGGTCTGTCCACACAGTTCTTCTGACATGATATGGACATGGTTTCCTTATTTAAGATTCCACCCAACATTTATCACTTCAGTAATGCCTTCAAGATAGCTAAAGTAATAATATTCCATTAAAAGCTAGCAAACAATAAAACATATGTATAGTCGAAGGCTTTCACAGCCGGAATCCGATGGTTGTTGTGGGTTTTCCGGGCTGTGTGGCCGTGTTCTGGCAGTTTTGGTTCCTAACGTTTCGCCAGTCGCTGTGGCTGGCATCTTCAGAGGACAGGAGCACAGCTAGAAGATTCTCTCTGTGCCCAAGTGGAGGGTGTGTCTTACTGCTGGTGTTGACCCACAGAAGACACACACCCTCTCAGCAGATATAAACACCAGCAGGAACACACTCACCCTCCACTTGGGTGCAGAGAGAATCTTCTAGCTGTGCTCCTGTCCTCTGAATATGCCAGCCACAGCGACTGGCGAAACGTTAGGAACCAGAACTGCCAGAACACGGCCACACAGCCCGGAAAACCCACAACAACCATCAATAAAACGTATCTCCTGCTTATACAGTCACACAAAGACAATATTCAGAGGATGATCCCCTCACCTGCAAAACAAACACATCTCCTGAAGTTAAGATAATTACTGTTGGAAGATCAATAAGAACAGAATGAGATAGTTTCCCCAAGATAAAGAATATCACACCCCATGACCTCTTTTCTCACCAACTGTATTGCAGTCATCTCAGTCATGAATATTCTCTGCTGTGGGCTGACCCTGAACAAAAGAAAGAACTGGAAGAACTTCTAACTTCTAGTGAAGAACATTAACTTAATTTCATCAAGGAACAAAGATGTGATCAACTATGCATAGAGTACATAGTAGCTGCATATTCTCGGTTCAATGGCTATGATATAAAGCAATCGCAGTAACTAGTTTATTATCTTTGTGTGGCACCCTTTTTAAACTTTTTAAACTTTAACAATAGTATAAAGTCGTTTGCAAGTTGATCTTGATGCCTGGTGACTTCATGGACACCTCCAGGTAGTTCTCTTGACAACATACTGATTGAGCTGGTTTGCCTTTTTCTGACTTCCCATCCTCCCATCCTCCAAGTACTACCCAGGTCTCCTTAGGTTTCTGAGATGAAGATCAGCTAGTCTAACAGTAATATGTAGAAGTTTAGCGGGGTTGGGTCCAGATTATGGTTGTAATGCTACATTCCATCACCTGAGAATAATCCCTACTATACCCAATACGACTGATTTCTGAATAGGCACATATAGGATTCTGCTGTCAGCTGGCTATACTTACTTTTCATTGGAATCATGATTCATTTTTCATAGTTATTTCAAGTGCAACTTAAATTTGACTAATGTAGCCTGGATCTAACCTATTCTATTCATTTCCATAGCATTAATAGCTTCAGTACATATGAATTGAAAATCCTAGTTGGATTCTTATTCCATGGTTTGAAGCTGTATGTTGACAAAAACAAATCAAGCTTTCCACTGACAATAGTTATTAGTTTTAAGTTTTAAGGGATGCCATTTAATACTGAAGCATTAAAAAAAACATTTTCAAAAAAGCTAATTAATTTGTGGCTATGTAAATGCAGTTTAATAGAAAAGAGATCTATCTCCTTGACATTTCAGCTTTTAGCAGCAGGTTTCCCGTCTTGACATGATAAGCATGAAAGAAAGAGGTTCTCTTCTCTTAAATACCACATAGTGTAATCCATTAAGAAAAGGATGACCCCACCATCGTTTGATAAATGGAATGGTCACAGTTATCAGATTGTGTCTTAAAGAGAACCCAGCCAGCCAATTCTGTAAAACTGGCTGTTTCCCCAATAAACAAGAAAGGCTTCAGATAAATAAATGCCATTATCTCCTCTACCTTGTGGTAATCAGGATGGCTTCTGAAAGGTCAAAAAATGTTTACACCAAATTGCTGGTACAGAAACCAGAACTGACCATCTTAAATGGTGTCCCTCAGAAAAAGATGCATGACTGGAAGATTTCTTTCATCTGTTGTAACAATCTCATGGCAAGGATGGTGGTAATATTCTGGTAGGTAGGAATTAAGATATAAAACAATTAAATCTATTTTATTTTATTAAATCAAATTTAGCTTTTATCCTAACCACCCTCACTTCTTTGCTGTGGTCCCATTTGAGGCCAAGTGTAGCTGTCAGCCAAAAAAAGTTGCATATCTATCCTGTTTTGCTTCAAGATCCATCTCTACTTATGATATCCCAGCCAGAAACAATGACTCACTAACAGTGTTGGTTCACTCAATAAAAACACAAATTGGGAATGCAAAAAGAATCTGGCACTAGCGCAGACTCTTCATTCAGCATGGCGCTATTAGGAGAGTTAATCTCAGCCATGTTACTGAAAGATTGTTTAGCTCTATATCTTTCACTGTCATCTGTACTATCTGTGTGTCTCAGTGGCTTACCTGACCAAATAATCTTTTTATATGTGGGAATGAATGATGAAAACCAGGTATCACGTGCTAGAATGCACAGAAATAAAAAGGAGACAAAATGTCCCATATGGGCAGAAAACCAGGAGATACATGGAAATAAGGAAGCATCTCTATGTTTTGTGTCAGAATGTTGAACTCCATAGTTCCTACCAGCTACACATATGATTATGAATAATATTATACTTCTATTCCTTCTCTGAGTGGAAGAAAGAACCTAGGATACCAGCCATAATCTTTAGCCCTCATTTTGTTTATATATTCAATGCTCTTTCCGGCAAGAACTGCATTCCCTTAAGGCCATCTATTGTAGACTGGGTGCCAATGGTGAGTGGCAGCATAATAGAGCCAGAGGTGGGTGGTGACACCCACTCTACCTCTGTAAAAGCCTCTCCCTTTTGATGCCATCTTTTCTATCTTCTCTTTCTGACATCCTCCTTTGTTTTTCTCTTCTCCACACAGCAGTGGAGGGGCAGGGATCTGAACTGATCATCTGCAGAAACAGATGACATACAAACGAGATTGCTTCTCCTCACCTCACTTTCTCCCAGGAAACTCTCTCTACCATTTCATTTCATTTCATTTCATTTCATTTCATTTCATTTCATTTCATTTCATTTCATTTCATTAATTCATTTCATTTCATTTCATTTCATTTCATTTCATTTCATTTCATTTCATTTCAGTTCAATTCAATTCAATTCAATTCAATTCAATTCAATTCAATTCAATTCAATTCAATTTTATTTATTTATTTATCAAATTTATCACCGCCCAACTCCCCCACGGGGGACTCTGGGCGGTTTACAACAAAATTAAAATCATTAACATACAATTAAATAGATTAAAATACACAGTAAATAACAATTTAAAATATACACTCCAGGAAATTTACCTTTTTTTTTTCTGGATAGATGGTCAGAAGGCAACCGTGAGTGGACATTTCTGAACATTTGCTTTGGAATACAGCATGTAGCCTTATTTTGAAAGCCATCCTTCCTGTGCTGGTGGAAATCGTTCCATACTTTCTCAGTCCACTTCTTCATGAAGTAATTTTCCTGCCACAGAGACCTATGGCATAAATACTGTCCTTCTGTTACAGTTAATTACAAGGTGAGTTTTCTCCACATTTCCTTCTTCAATATAAAAAGGTAAAGGTTCCCCCCCCCCATTTGTGCAGTCGTGTCCGACTCTAGGGGCCGGTGCTCATCTCCGTTTCTTAGCCGAAGAGCCAGCGCTGTCCGAAGACGCTTCCGTGGTCATGTGGCCGGCATGACGCACACGGAACGCTGTTACCTTCCCACCGAAGTGGTACCTATTCATCTACTTGCATTTGCATGCTTTCGAATTGCTAGGTTGGCAAGAGCTGGGGCGAGTGCGGGAGCTCACTCCGTCACTTGGTAGCTAATTAGTATGAACATTAAGCACTATCAACTTTTGTACACACAATTTTCTAATACTAAGGCTTGCTTTACTCAAGTGGCGAAGCATAAATTAGATAAGGTTGTAATAAATTATGTTGATTGATTGATTATGCGCCATCAAGTCATTTTGGACTCCTAGAGACCACATAGATAGATTTTCTCTGTGAAAATTAAATTGAATTAAAATTAAATTATCTACTGTATTTGACAAATTTTTGTTGCTGCCTCATCTGCTCCTAATAATTCTTTAAAGGGCATCATAATTTTTTGATACTTCGACAACAGTGGTTTCAAGTTACCATGCTATAGTGAGGGCCATAATAAAATGGTTTTATCATAAATTTAAATGAACTATCTGGATAAGATTCCTACAAATGCTGTCAATGGCTGGTTACTTAACTGGTGTCTTCCTCAATGTACTTGGCAAGAAAGTAATGAGACCTAGCATATTTACTAATCTATTTATTAAGCACAGCCTTAGTTTTTGTATCAGGGTTCAGTCTCATTTGAATAGTTAGTCTGAATGAAGCATAAGCCCACATGTGTATATATGCTTTTTTTGGGAGGAGTGTGTGCCTTCGAGTCAGTGTCAACTCCTGATCTCTGCCTAGTTTCTGCAGTTTTCTTGGCAACATTTTTGGAAGTGGTTTGCCCTTGCCTTCTTCCTAGGGCTGAGAGAGAGGGACTGGCCCAAAGTCACCTGTTTTCCTTTGTGTCTAAGGTGGGATTAGAACTCACAGTCTCTCAGTTTCTTGCCTGGTGCCTTAACTACTACAACAAACTGGTTATCATATGTAACATAGTGCCTACTATTGTATGCATTTTCTGAATTATCCCATTATTAGTTACAATTCAAATGGTATGAAGTTATATAATCTATTTCAGAGCTTTCCAAACTGTGTGTCGCGACACAAAAGTGTGTCGCCACACACAGTGTGGTGTGTCGCCACACGCCCCCCTGCGCCGTCGCCGTGCACATCCCCCCGCGCCGCCTCCGTGTGCGCGTGCGCCACCGCCGCGCTGCTGCCGCCGCCTCCGCCACTCATGTGTCGCCAGCGGCGGCACTTTGGAAAGCCCTGATCTATTTATTTATTAAGGATAGAATCAGAAGATACGGTAGACCAGGGGTCAGCAAACTTTTTATGCCGGGAGCCATTTTGGCATGCTCGTGCACATTTTGAAATGCTCGAGAGCCAGGGGGTGGGGTTTGCGGGCGGGGGCCAATCGCGTGGAAGGGGGCGGGGTTTGCGGGCGGGGGCCAATCGCGTGGAAGGGGGCGGGGTTTGTGGGCAGGAGCCAATCGCGCGGAAGGCAGTGCGGTTGGCGCTGGCGCTGGGCTGTGAAGCTGGACAAGCCGCCGGACCTGGAGCGCTTCCGCGCGCAGCTGAGCGAGGCCCCGCGCCGGTCTTTTTGGAGCGCTTCCGCGTGCAGCTGAGCGAGGCCCCGCGCCGGTCTTTTTGGAGCGCTTCTGCGCGCAGCTGAGCGCTGGGCTGTGGAAATGCGCTCCAAAAAGACTGATGCGGGGCCTCGCTCAGCTGCGCTGGGCTGTTGCCCCGCTCCAGTTCTCGGCCCTGACCACCCGCCTGGGGCTGCTGGGATATGTGGTTCAGCCTCTTCTGGAGAGCTGCGGCTTCACCAACTGCGCCCTCCGGCGCGCCCGGCAGGTGGCTGCCCACCATTTGCTAAATTGCCTCCAGCGAAGACGACCTCCCCCCGCGCGCCTGCAGCAACGCGGGCAAAAGGGGAGCGGGCGTGTGTGCGTGTGCAAAAGGGTTGAGGAGGTGTAGAGGTGTGCGTGCGCGTGCAAAAGGGCTGAGAAGGGCTCCCCTCTCCCCGCCACGCTTGCAAGGTCTCGCCTACCGCTTCTCCCCGGGGTGTCTGCAAAGGGGCGTGCCACTCGCCCCGCGCCCGTCGCTGCAAAGGGCATCTCCCCCGCTGTTTACCCGGACGTTCAGGCGCCACAGCAAGAGCGGTGGGGGGGCTCTGCATCCGGAGGCCCGGCTACAGAAAGAGCGGCAGGCAGAAATCTCTCACCGGGGAGGTGGTCGCCCCCAGGCATCTCTTGGCCCCAAGCCGCAGAATGAACCAGGCTTGCGGCCGATGGAGCAACAGCAGAAGTTGATATTGCTCCTCCGCTTACCAGCGCCAGCGCATTTCCACAGCCCAGCGCTCAGCTGCGCGCGGAAGCGCTCCAAAAAGGGGCCGCATTTCCTCTCCCTCTCCAGTGGGGAGCGTGCAGCCGGGCCTCCGGATGCAGAGCCCCCCCACCGCTCTTGCTGTGGCGCCTGAACGTCCGGGTAAACGGCGGGGGAGATGCCCTTTGCAGCGACGGGCGCGGGGCGAGTGGCACGCCCGTTTGCAGACGCCCCGGGGAGAAGCGGTAGGCGAGACCTTGCAAGCGTGGCGGGGAGAGGGGAGCCCTTCTCAGCCCTTTTGCACGCGCACGCACACCTCTACACCTCCTCAACCCTTTTGCACACGCACACACGCCCGCTCCCCTTTTGCCCGCGTTGCTGCAGGCGCGCGGGGGGAGGTCGTCTTCGCTGGAGGCGATTTAGCAAATGGTGGGCAGCCACCTGCCGGGCGCGCCGGAGGGCGCGGTTGGCGAAGCCGCAGCTCTCTGGAAGCGGCTGAACCACATCTCCCAGCAGCCCCAGGCGGGTGGTCAGGGCCGAGAACTGGAGCGGGGCAACAGCCCAGCGCAGCTGAGCGAGGCCCCGCGCCGGTCTTTTTTTCCGCGCCTCTGGGAAGCAGGGCCAATCGGGCTTCGCCTTGCTCCGCCCGCCTCTCTGCTCCCCTTTGGCGCACGCTGATTGGTGGAGGCGTCCTTCCTTCTGAGCCTCCACCATTCAGCGTGTGTTTCTTCCCCAGGGTTCGCGCTGCTTCCGGAGACCGGCTTTCCGGATGCAGACAGAGAGAGAGAGCCAGAGCCGAGGGGCCAAAGAGCCAGATCTGGCTCGCGAGCCGCCATTTCCGACCCTTGCGGTAGACCATTCAAAACTGTAATATCCGAATCCCTTATCTCTCTTTTCATGGAGAGCTGCATAATTACAGGTAGTCCTTGGTTAACGACTATTCCTTCAGCAACCATTTGAAGTTACGATGGCGCTGAACGAATGATACTTACTCCTGGTCCTGAAGTTATGGCCATTGCAGCACTCCAGCAGTCACGTGGTCAAAATTTGGGTGCTTGGAAGCCTGCCTGCACTTACAACTGCAGGGATGCTTCAACTCACCCCACCCACCTATCTCCACCCCCATCTTTGCCCTTTTGGCCACCCTGCACTCTGCCGCCTCTGTCGGCCCTGCTCTCTGCCGGCCTGGCCACCCTCAGCTGTCCTTTGCCATCTTCTTCCTCCCGCTACTGACAAGGCAGCTGCTGGCCGTGCATGGCCTTCTCCAAGTTGTGCAAGGCTTCGGAAGGCCAACCCGCAACTTGGGGAAGGCCATGCGCGGTCTCAGGAAAAAGCCCTTGTAAATAGCCTTGCCGGGTGCACCTTGTCAACAGTGGTAGGAAAAAGACAGCAAAGGTCAGCTGGGGGCAGCAGGGCCGGTGCAGGATGGCAGTGGTGGCTGGGGTTAGGGCTTTGCACTGGGGCAGCTGGGGCTTCACGCTGCAGGGCTGTGGCAGCTGTGGCTGGGGCAGCTGGGGACTTGTGTTGGGGCGCTTTGGCGGCTGGCCGTGGCATGGGGCTTGAGGCAGCACTCCTTGATGGCGGTGGCAGAGCTGCGTCTGAAGTAGAGGCCCGGGGGCAGTGGCAGCGGCTGGCTGAGACTGTTGAAGCCCCAGCGCCATTGGTGCCACCACCGCCAAGGAGTGCCACTGTGCAGGGCAGCCAAAAGGGCAGAGATGCAGGGGAGATTGGTGGGTGGGGGAAGTTCAAGAAGAGGCAGTCTTACCAAGGCTCAGGGCTGGGAGAGACCAAGCCAGGAGTGCCTTGGATCGGGGTGGGTCCTCGCCTAACGATCCAGTGGGATTTTCTTAAGAACGGCAACGGTCACTTTCGCTTCCGGGTGCTGGACTGAGTGGAGCGAAGAGCTGATAGCTCCGCGGTTTTCTGTCTGCGGCGAGAAAATCGCTGAAAAACCACCCTCGAAGAGAGGGTGGGCAGAAGATTTATCACAAGGGTCGTCGAACCTGCTGCTCTATCCTGACCCCTGTATACCCACTACAGGGGAAGAGAGATTTGAGTGGTAACAGACGACTGGAACTAACATGAAAGCTCTGCAGAAACCGTGAAACTAAATAAGTTAAGTAGCTCCTCATCCAGCCTTTTAGTTGCACTTTTTTTTTTAAATATTACTGGATTTATTAAGCACTAGGATTTATTTCTGGACTGTGATTTATAGATGCTGGTGTTTTATTTTTCTTTCTTGTCAGAGGAGTGTTTGAACGGTGGGTTTGGAAAGATAATTGACTCTGCCTGGAGTGGGCTGAGTGACTTTCTCTTTTGATTCTAAATATTTCTACTCTTGGTTTGCTTTCATCCTTATTGCAATTATAAGTATTTTTTTTTCCCTTTGGGGACTAATTTGTCTGGATTTAAAGTTTTTATGGATAAATGAATTACTGATTTGATATTCTTTCTTCTACCTGTTTGGGATTTTTATTATGAAAGAACTCTTTTTGCTTTTCTCCATAAGTGTTTGAATATTTTTTGGATTATATAAGTCACTTTATAGAATTTTTATGAATGCCTTGGACTCCTTCTGTATATAAATTAGACGACTTATTCATGGTTGGACTGCGTGGATATAAGCTGCCGTGAGAAACCTTGGGATTGTTTATCTTTTTTGTTATTATTTTGACTACAATAAAACCTCTCTGTTCTTTTTTTATCTTTTATTTACTTGCTCTTACGCTTGGACATACAATTTTAATGGACTAGATTTTTTGCTATTCTGATAATTACATTTAAAGGACTATTTTTATTTTTAAAAGTTTTTTTATTCTCCTATTATTAAAGGGGGAGAAGAAGAGAGGTTCTTTGTCTTTGTCTTCCCCCTCTCCTCTCCTTTTTTTTTTTTTTCCTTTTTTTCCTTCTTGCCTTTTCTCTCTTACAGGGAAACTATCTACATTATGACAATCATGGCATTAACACCTGGAGCATCGGTGGAGCCTCTTCAGTCAGAGATGAGAAAACTTCTGGAAGTGATGACATCATTTAATAAAGAAATGAGAGAGAAGGAGTGCATTTTGAGACGGAGACAAGTTCCAGAACAGTTGAATGAAGATGTAGGAGAAAGGACTGTTTCTATATTAGATAAACCCTTGGAGATAAAAGAACAAGACCTAGATTTGGAAATAGATAAAATTTTTAGAGAACAGAAAGTGTTTAAAGAACAAAAGTTAAGGATAATTTTTACTTTAAAAGTTAAAACATTTTTAGAGAAATATAAGACAGACATGAGGGAGGCACCAGGAGAACGTAAGAAGCATTTCATAGAATAGAATAGAAGTAAAGGATAGAGATAAATGGCTGACCTATAAGGACTTTTTATTGTTAAAATTGATGGATTGGCAGAAAAGGATAAATTGACACGTTTATTAAAAGAAAATTCAATTATTACTCTTTTAAAGATTAGAAACTATTAATGGACTATTTGGAAAATGTTGGAGGGGCAGAGCTTATAAGAGGATTTGAAGATTAAATTATATATAAATTGATATATTAGATAAGAAATGTTTTTTAATGTGATTTACAGATTTAGTATGTAAGATGCATTTTATAGAATAGAATAGAAGTAAGGAATAGAGATAAATGGTTGATTTATGAGGACTTTTTATTATTAGAATTGATGGATTGACAGAAAATGAGAGATTGATATGTTTATTAAAAGAAAATTTAAACTATTATTTTTTTAAGAGTAGAAACTAATAATGGACTATTTGGAAAATACTGGAGGGGCAAAGTCTATATGAGGATTTGAAGATTAAATCATATATAAACTGATATATTAGACAAGAAATGTTTTTTTAATGTCATGTATAGACCTAGCATGTATGACAAATTTTGTAAAGTATTGTGACCAGAGATTAATCGGAAGCTGACTACTTTCTATGTTTCATCTTTTTTCTTTTTTTTCTTTGCTTTACTACACCTTTTTTTCTTCTTTCTTTGATTTGTATTTCTGTTTCTCTTCCCGTTTCCAACTTTTAACTATGTATATTCAAAACCCAATAAAATATTTAAAAAAAAAAAAAAAGAACGGCAACGGGGGCTGCCAAGATTGCCATCACTAAGCGATGCTGTCATGTGACATTACACTTTACAACCGCATCGCTTAGCAATGGAATTTCCGGTGCCAATTACCATCATTAACCAAGGACTACCTGTTTTGCAAACTCAAAATGAGAAGAAGAAATCGTACTTTTTGTGCTATGTTCATATTCTTAAATTTTTTTTTGAATACTATAATCATAAATAATAGGGTAACAGGATGCCTTAGCCTCATGAATTTAGGACTAATAAACCAGATATTCAGCTGGCTGGGGAATTCTGGGAGTTGAAGTCCACACATCTTCAAGTTGCCAAGTTTGAAAAACACTAGTCTAGATAGCATGCACTCTGCCCATATCTGTTGTACTGCCTTAGACAAGGGCCTGATTCCTCTGGGGATGCGTGCCAAGCTTGCAGCAGACTGTATTCAGTGGTTTTTTGTTTTTAGACTAAAGGTCTGGCTGGGGTGCTTCTGTGCCTGTGGGCCCAAGACAGCCACCACTTTGTTCTATCTTTGTTCTATCACCTTTGCTCTCTGGATCCTTAGTTAGGACTTTGGCTGGTTTTGTTTTTGCTTTCTGGGCTGACTGAGGTGTTACTTTCCCATGCGTCTCTCTGGCTATAATCCTTTTTTTTCTTCTTCAACTTAGATCTCAGTCTGTAAAACTGACTTCGTTATTCACAATCTCTGCCCAGGAGTAGACTCAAATTTAGGGAAGCTGTTGTTATTCTCCATACACACTATGAGAGCAGTCTTCTTCAACCTGAACACAACAGATTCCATTACCTTTATCTAACTCAAATGAAGGGATTCTCTTTTTGTTAAATACTTCAGACTGTAAATATGACTGTAATGACCCAACACAGGTGTGCCTGGGTTATGGGGCATTGGCCCTACTGCTTCCATGAATGGGGTCTCTCAATCCACCACTCAACCTTTCCACAGCTTCTGAGGGAAAGCTTACTTGGTAGTGTTGTCACCATCTACTTTATTCCAGCAAAAATCAGGAAAATGAAAGTGGCAAACAGTCTAGCTGGACAGCCAGTATGGACTCCCTGTCAGAACAAGAATGCTGATTTAGAAAGAAATGCAAGTCCTTATGCGTGTGTGTCTGCCTGTGTGCACACATGTAAATGTATGTATGTATGTATGTATGTATGTATGTATGTATGTATGTATGTTAAGGAACTAAAGATGAATGGAAAAGCAAAGGGAAAAAGGAAATAAACCCTGCAGATGTCAATTGTTATTTTCTTTTACCTCAGTGACTGGTTTCCCTAACCAGGAATACTCAGACACACATACATAAAGAACACAGGTAGATCAAGTAGAGAAGGTATACAAAGCTCATATGATTTCCATTAAATAAAATCCAAAAATGCTAATCCACATCTAGCTTCCACTAGTCTCAAGATTGCTATATATTTCCTGGGTCTCCAATCTCATATTCCTGAAGACTGGAATGCTGATTACCTGGTTCTAAGCCAGCTCTGGACAAGATCCTCCCTTTCCTGTGAGAGGAAAAGTTCCCTCTTCCTTTTTTTTTTTTTTGGGGGGGGGGGGGAACTTACCTGAGAGGAGAATCTTTCCACTCCTGCTTAGTTCTTTAGTGTTTGATTTTCCTAGGCTTTGTCTGTGCTCATGATTTAGCGGGAAAGGGTAGATATGACTGAAAGCTCAAAGTTAGGTTTTCCTTTAACTCTTTTGGGTTTGAACCAAAGGAGGGATGAGATTTAAGGTGAAAATTTTCCCCATTCACTCTTGTTTAAAATGAAACCCAGGGAGAAAATATGTTTTGCTCCCCATGCTAAACTAGGGGAGTCTGCAATTTATAACCTCAACTAACCTTCAGTTCATACATGCCCTGGTAAAAGATGAAGATGGGATGCTCCACTAGGGCCTGGTCATCTGGGGATACCTGCCAATGCCCCTTGGTCAGGTCCAGTGTGTAGATGAACTGGGCTGCTCCCAAATGCTTAATCGTTTTATCTATTCTGCACATTGGGCAGTCCACCAACCCTGTGTGACCTACTAAGTGCTCAATAGTATTACTTTTGCATAAGAACCATTTTTATGTGTATATTCAAGGCTAATCATACCCATCGTGATCCATTTAACGATCATCATAAAATGATCACGTATAACAGAAGTCAGGGGACTGCAAATCAGATATGCTCTTATCAGTAGATTTTTACAGGCATGTGCTTCAGGGGGAACATGTTTTGGACAGGCTAATATTGCATATATAAAGCACCCTTTGAGGATCAGTCAGGATTTGCCCTCCCAAAAGACATACAAACACCCATTGCGATGGTGCCTCCAATTGGGGACCCTATTGCATGTCTTTTACAATATCTATGAAGTTTGTAACAGGGAAAATAAGTATTATCCTTATAGAGCACAATACCTTGACACAGGTTTTGCTATATGGTCATTCTAACCATGTAACAAATCCTATACTGTATTAATTTTGCTTGTATCTTGTTAAGTAGATCAACATTCAGCAAACATATATACAATTTACACCTATTTCACAAACTTTTTAAAATTAATTTTTTAAATCGCTTTTTAATTAATACACCTATTTCCCAAACTTGGATTTTTGGTTAAGGCCACAGCTGATGGAGAGTTAGTAGAAAAACCTGCTTACAATATTTCCTATATTTTTGCCAAGATTCAAAAATATGCTGCTGGTTTTGTTTCCAAGTTAGAGAATAAACTATGATATTCTAAATTAAGGACTAATTCATAGTCAATAGCTAGGAATTATAGCAATTGTAGACCTAGCACATCTGGAGGGCTGAAGGTTTGCTGGAATTATAGTTTACAACATTTAGATGTTGCAACTATTATTTGAGGCAAATTAGACATTTCTGATCTACCCTACTGGATGGAGAGATAGAAACAGAGATAGAGATAGATAAAATAGGTGGCTAACACATTAGCTATTTATTGGCTGAATTTGTATTGTACTTATCTGAACAATGTTTTGTAGAGCAAGGTGCAGCAGGCTGGTTCACACATAATGCTAAATATTTTTAAACCAGAAACACTAGGTTCATGTATCGTATTCAGCCAAAAACATATATGCCATACTACATCAAAGTGCAATGTTACATTTTACAATGCATGTTTTATATAAAGGTAAAGGTTCCCCCCGCACATTTGTGCAGTCGTGTCTGACTCTAGGGGCCAGTGCTCATCTCCGTTCGTTAGTCAAAGAGCCAGCGTTGTCCGAAGACGCTTCCACGGTCATGTGGCCGGCATGACGCACACGGAATGCTGTTACCTACCCACCGAAGTGGTACCTATTAATCTATTTGCGTTTGCATGCTTTCGAATTGCTAGGTTGGCAAGAGCTGGGGCGAGTGCGGGAGCTCACTCCGTCACGCGGGGCTAGGGATTCGAACCTCCGAACTTGCGATCTTCCGATCGATAAGCCTGGCGTCTTACCCGCTGAGCCACCATGCCCCCTATGTTTTATATATTTATTCTAATTATGATTGTATTATATGTTATTATAATTGTTTGATTTTTTTGTAAACCACCCAGAGTCCCCCTTGGGGGAGATGGAGCGGTGATATAAATCGAATTATAAATAAATAAATAAATAAATAAATAAATGTTACATTGCCAAGCTGCGGAGCTATTAATGATGGGGTATGTAACCCAATTTTTTACCCTGTCAAAATAGCTTTCCGTATTTTAAGTCTTTGTAATAAAAAGCATTAAATTATACTGTCTCTCATTTTCTGAGTCCAAGTTGTCAACAAAATTCTAGAGGTTACTAATAATTATTTTACCATTTTAGTTTTAAACTCTTTGACATGCTTTGCCCCTCTTTAATCATTGAACCTTTCTCAATTTTGACATACATTAACCTAAAGAGTTTGCCACATTTTGAGACAACAAAAAACTGAACTCTGGTCCAAATTCACATTTTTAACCTGAGTGGTTGGGTCATGTATTTGATTTACCAGCAACTTGTGCAATGGACTGTTTTGAGCAGGAAGCCACTAACAACTTTTCTGGTTTTTTAAGTGAATAGACAAACACTCCATAATCTAAGCAAACAAATGGAATTGTGGCATATCTTCTTAAATTACCAGGAGTATCGTTTCCTTTCCTAACCTGGATGATTATATTGACTGAGGTCAGAGTCTTAGCAAAGGTATTAACTTCTTATCAAACAAATCAATACATTTACTGAACATTTTAATTTCACAATGCTGTTGAACATGAACAGGTATTCAGGCTGAAATGCTGGGAAAAGAACCAAAGTTGTTTTAAAGCATTCAACTTTTCTAGGATAAAATCTAAAGATTACAATCCTAAGTAACCATATAGCCAATACTTAGTTTTTTTTAGTATTATCTGGAATATATGTTTTAACAGAAAGACTGAAGTTACACAGGGCATTACGCCCTACTGTGCTTTTTTGGTTATTGAAGCAATATGTGAACCCAGCTACTGTGGCTTATTCAACTAACCATAGTCAGGCAAATTGTGGCTTAGCATTGTACAGATACCTGAAACCAGTCATGTCATGTGTTTCCTTAAAGCGGCATACTGAATGAGCATAAAACTCTGACCACTTCTGAGAAATGCTTGTATCTGAAAAGGGAGCGGTTACACTAAGCGATTTCTGAGGATGGGATTCTCACAATTCCTTTAAGAAGTTATCTTGGTGGCCATACAAATCTTTTATATAAATATAATATAATCTGTTTATTTAAAGGAGAATGCAACAAAACAGAGTTTTGAAAGTGAAAAGCCAAAAAGTGTTACTATTGCACCGTTAACTGATTTCCATAATACGTTGCCTTTCAATGTCTCTTTGGTTGAATTCCCCCACAATATTTTTTTAATGTGTTTGTAAAAGATACTGCCTTCAAACGTCATAGGAAAATTGAGTTCGAAATAGGTGATATGCCCCTATTTTGCATGTTTTACTACTTTCCACAGTAGCTCGAGCTTCCTTCCAAGAAAGATTGGCAACAGTTCTGTAGAGCTCAAGCTAAGCTGCCAACAGGACATTGATGTCCTTTTATACTGCATCTTCAGACCTTCTGGTTCTCTCGGTTGAGTGCAAACCCTCCAGCTTTCTTTGGGACTCACGGGCAGCTAGAGCTACATGTCTGGGCCTCCGTTGGCCATGCTTGCTCTGGCGTAAGCAGCCAGTGATTGTGCCTCTCTTTTCTATTGGGGCGCTGGAGATCAGCAGCCTTCCCTAGATTCCTACCCCTCCCCTTTTGCTTGGGATTAAAAAGGGGAGACATCCCTCCCCCCCCATCCCTTCCTCTCCAAGAGCAGCTGGTTTAGTTTGGCCAGCTTGCTGCCTGGGCCTTGCTGTGAAACCACGACAAGAATTCCACTGAACCACAAAGCAAACAACAATAGGAAAAGCCCTTCCGTGCAGAAAGGAATGTTTCAAGCCCTGTTCGCCCACAGCGCAAGGAGACAGGCAGGCCAGGAGCCTGGAAAAGCCGCTCCCTGCCTCCCCCCCTGCGTCCCTCCCCCTCCTCCAATCTCAGCGTCTCTGGATCTTGTGATGGAGAGATCTTATCCCTTCTTTGTGATTCAAAGGTGCCAGGAAGCTCATTGAATATTCTGATCTGCCCCCAGAGTTTCTTGTGGCTTGACCCCGGTGCTGTGTCGTACCATACCCCAAGCAGCCCTGAACCTGCATAAATCACAACCCTACCAAACCTGCAGACACTTGTGCTTTTTCTTCTTCTTTTTCCTCCTCCCTGCCTTAATGGAAACATTTTGGAGATTAGAGTCCTTGAGCGATCCAGCAGGGGGGGGGGGGAGGATAAAAGTGGATGGGTGGGACTGAAAGAAAAAAGGTTCGTCTCTTAGTACACAATCAACAGTTCTGCCTTACTTTTAAATAGATATAATTTTGCCTCCTTTTGCAATGCAGAAGAGGTGGTGGTGGTTTCAATAATGTCCATATTTCTTGGGTTTATACCTGTTGAGATGGGCAGCTAGTACCTAACTGTAAAATCATGCATTTCTTTGGCAAAGGAAGCATAAATGTAATTCAGGAGCTTGTAGTTGTAGTAATTTTTTTAAACCTCCAGCAGCTTGCAAACTGTCTTACATGATGGGTCCCTGGAAAAGCCACATATCTAAGCTGCACAATAAAATGTTATGCATTTGGATTTGACTTTTCACCCATTAAAATGTGGTTTTTGTTTTTTGCATTTATAGCCTGCCTTTCCTCTGAAGAGCTCAGGGCTGCATTTACCGATGTTTCCCCTTATCTCCACAAGAAGCCAGTGTGGTAGACTGGGCTACGAGGGCATGCCTGGTATTTTAAATTAAAGGTATTTTACATTAAAATACATAATTACAGAAAGAAAACGAACATTATAGGAATAATAGTCAAATAAACGCTGGAATTCAAGATGTATATATTTATTGTATGGGTGGTTTAGATACTTGAGTATTACATGTGTGAATTCATTATCACAGAGCAACCGAGATAACAGTTTCATATCTTAGGACATCTCAAAATAATGAGGCCAATCCCACCCAGAAAAAGCTCTGCATCTAACACAGGAGACCTTCCCACAATGCTAGTTGTGACCCAAGGGCAACCGGGTACAAGCAGCCAAATAATTTGGCTGTTCAGAACTTCCCTGAAGTTATAGCTATATTCCTCCCTTCCTTCCTTCCTTCCTTCCTTCCTTCCTTCCTTCCTTCCTTCCTTCCTTCCTTCCTTCCTTCCTGCCTGCCTGCCTGCCTGCCTGCCTGCCTGCCTCCCTTCCCTTCCCTTCCCTTCCCTTCCCTTCCCTTCCCTTCCCTTCCCTTCCCTTCCCTTCCCTTCCCTTCCCTTCTGCTTGGGAACAGTGTCCTCCTGTGCATTGTTCCCATCCTTTGCTTCTTAACAGAAGACACTGTCTGCCCTCCATAACCCTTTCCTACAAAACTAAGCGAGAGAGAAGGGGAGAAGCAGAAGGCTAGGGTGGGGTGGGGTGTAGGTCAATGCTGTACAGACGTTCTGCTCCCAACCATCAAGTATGGTGTACAGTGATCAAATGCAGAGTAACCAGGGTGCATCCTCTTCTGTTCCTGGAGGGAGCACAGGCTCACCATGATCATCACCAAAGCTTGTGGAAGCAAAGGACAAAGTTCAGTTCTGTTCTCTGTAATGAAGTAGCTCTTCCTGTCAAGTCTGAACTTCCCTTCATTCAGTTTTGTTTGATGCCCCGAGCTCTATAATTTGAGAGCGGGAGAAAAGTTACGTTGAATGTTCTTTGGCATAGAGTTTTCACATAACTTGAGTAAGGATAGTCATTGCAATTGTGTTTCATTTCTATAGCAAGCTACTTGGATTTAGCGCTAGTATCTGGAAATACCAGTGATTCTGTTATATTGTATTTAGAATGGCCACCGCCATGGGAGTCAACAATGGTGGCATTTAAAACACTCTGCTCCCCTCATGGGTTATATTTCTATTCTCTCATGAAGTAACACCTAGCATTTTAAACTGTCCAATTTTACTCATGAAAAATTGTCTGTGGTGCTATATTTGCCTGGATAACCTTTTACACCACTTATCATTGCTATAAAATTCCTCTAGAGAAAAGAAGGAACAATAGTGATGAGAGATTACATTTTGAATCCAATCAGTCAATGGAAACATGATTTCGAAATAGGTGTCACTTCAATCAGGAGTGGCAGACTTGGTACTTGGAATAAGAGAAATGCGTGGAGTTGAAGAAACGTGAAACGAGGAGTTTGGAATTCTGAGTATCAAAACTGAAAGGAGCTCATGCTCCTTCCTTACTACTACTTCCTTACTACTAATACTACTTATTATATACTACTTCCTTATTACTAATACTACTTCCTTACTACTAAGTCCACTACTCCTGCGTTTCCATCTTTCTTAATATCAGTCGTTCAGCAGGATTTCATTGTATGTCCACTATGTTGCTACTCCTGTTATATCATTGGAAATTATTCTGCAAATCACCTAGAATGACCAATAAATCCAATTCACTTTTTGCCCACCACAGATCTAAGCACAGAAGAATAACTTTTTTCTGCACATAGTATAATAACCTGTTTAATTACTGTATGCTATTCAACTCTTTGCTTTCTTTATTCTCCCCTGAGGTGTTTCATACTAATAATTTCCAGTTTGCCCAGGAAAGAACCAAGGTTCTATCAAGTTTGGGAGGGGAGAAGAGGCGTAAATATTACGTTGCAGAGGCAGACATGAATAATAGATGTAGAATTGTGCAAGCAAGCATGTGTGAATAAATTCTTTAACTGCAAGAGTAACCTAAACGGGAAAACATGCACTTGTATTCACATGCTAGATCCCCACATGCTGTTGGACTTAAGAGTGTTCAAAATGTTTCACACACATAACCTTGGGTAAAGTATTTCCCACAACAGTCCTTGTTTTTAAAAATAATCCCTAACTGGTAGACCAGGTTAAGGCTGAGAAAGAAGGCCTTTTTTTCTCTCTCTACAGCTTTCCTAAAAACATTTTAGAAAGTATATCTAAAACAGTGGGAAGCGCTTGCCTGGAAGAAATATGTCAGTTCGAGATTTTCCCATTTGATTCTAACTTTTTAGTCGTGGTTTATTTTAAATCAAGGCTCCTTGCGTTCCGACTCAAGCTTGTTCAACTCCTCTCCAAATCAGCCGTGCAGCATGAAGTGGCTTAAGTTTTGTTTGCAAGTATCCTCCCTCCCCCTGCAAAGTGTAGAAGGAGTGGCAACTCCTGCCCCATCTACAAGGGTTTGGAACAATGTTTCATGCTAGTTCCGGGGCCGCCGGGTATAAAGAGCTTTATGCAATGTCTGGAGGGTGGGAGAGTAGGGAAGACGCGATGTTTCAGCTGACGAGCACTCCTTACTTCTGCAACTAGCGGGACCAGAAAGGAGGGAGAAAGAGAAGCGCGCTTTCCTCAGAGAGGTCAGCCCAGCAAAAGTGCTGGGAGATTGGAGCATCTCAGATGGGAGCGCAGCAGCGCGTGGACGGACGAAGAGCAGCTGCTTGCAAACTGCTCTTCTTACTCATTGCCTGCATATTGAAAGCGAGCTGCCAAGGTAAGCCCCCAAACTCAGCTTCTGCTCTGGGACCTGGAACCCTCTCGGCTTCCCAGAAGAGAGGAATCGGGCTTTGCCCTGTCCAGAGCAAGCTTGCCCACTTGAGCGTCCTCCAGATGCTCCGGACTACAGCTCCCATGACTCCTAGTCAACAGGGCCCATGCTGCCTGGGCTATATGGGAATTTTATTTGAGGGCGCCAGCTTGGAAAAGGCTGAGGGGTGGAGAGAAGAAAGATAACACCACAAACTTCTGCAGGTCTGCTCAGCAAGTCCCACTGAATCCAACGAAGTTGCAATTCAGTGCATGTTTACGGGATTGTACATCCTAAGGAAAGAGTTTTTCCCAGAGTGGACATCCTTTGATGGTCGACAAAGAAGGGCCGGGAGGGAAAAAGGGCTCAGCTTCAGTCTGTACTATCTGCTGTAGGATTTTAAACGTGGTCCCTCATTCAGGCCAATTCAGAGCGGGGGAAGGCTTCAGAGGACGCGGCGCCTTAGTGATGCGAACGAAAAGCGTGTGAATGCCCCCTCATTTTCCCACCCGACTCTAGACAACGATTTGCCCGTGTTTATAGTGCGCTGCCGGGTTTCTCCCTGTTCTTTTGACAGCCCGGCGCAACTTCAGAGGCTCGAGACGTTTGCAAACAGCCCGGCGGAGTCGAGCTGGACGCGCGTCTTAGTGGCCATTCAATGCCTTTGCTATTCTCGCCCCACCCCGCCGTTTCCCGTTGGCTATTTAGGAATAGAGTCTGGAACGCCTGACGGAGGAACGGGGTGTGTGTGTGTTTGCCACAAGGTCCCCCACGAGGCTTCCTCCGGGTAGGAGCCCGAGATGACCACGCGTTCTTGGCTTGAAAGAGATGCTTGCGTGTGGGCATAATGCTAGCGGGCGGCGCTAAGGGTTTCGGAAGAACTCATTTCGAATGAGCCCCCGAGCTTTGACCTCGCGCCCAGCCCGCTTCCCTCGATCAGTCCCTCGATCAGTCTGAGGCAGATTCGAAGTGGGACGCGAGAACTTTTTCGCTTAGCTTTGCTGTTGCTAGGCGACGCGGGGACCATGTGACTGGCAGAGCAGGGTAGTCTGCGGATCCGAAGGCCGCCTCGTTTCTCCTCGTGTCCTCATCCCTTGGCACCAATCTAGTTGTGGAGGATGGAGAAGCCCCGCAGCTCCTTACTTCCACCTTGTAATTGCACTCCCGCCCCCCTCGCTCTTTTCCCTCTTGTCACACCCAAACACAACAATAATTACCCCACAGTGAATGAAAGCTCTATTGTCGGACCAGATTAGGAGAAGGAGCAAATTTCCTGGGGCACACACACAGGCCTGGGGTGGGGGGATGGGGGTAGTGCTAGTGTGTGGATGCATTCAAAAGGTTAATCTGCTTTCTTTGCTCCACTCTTGGCATAATCTCCTTAGGAGGATTCTAGTAATTATACTGCAAGTGCTGTTAGCAGCCCCTTTTTCTGACCACAGAACTGAGTGAGGTGGGTACCTGAACCTGATGTATATTAGGAGACCTTTCAAAATCTCTAGCCGAGAAGGTCAGACAACAAGTTTCTTTGCAGTTCCTGATTGTGTACACATACCCTGTTGTCAGTATCGTCTATTTGGTTTTGCCTTCAGGTGCTGTGTGAATCCAATTAATCATAGCTTATTCAATTTGTGGTTCATAACCACAATGTAATGCATGGATATGGATATTATTTTTACTAGTGTCTGAAAATCAGGATTCAGATTCCCTTCTCAGTTGAAATTGTATTTGTCTACCTTATTAAGGAGAGATTGCTGGCTTTGAAACCCTTATAGACCCTGGAAACAGGTTCCTAAAAATGGTCATTTTAGTACCGTGCAGCACATGCAAAACCTTGTGGCACTTGGAAGATTTAGGGATGCATTGGGTTTCATGGTGTCTTCAGGAGGGGGCAAATGATAACTTATATGTCATGGTACCATCATACAAATGATGCAGCATACATAGTTGTGTCAGATGTCACTGTTCTGTAATGAGTTATATATGTAACAGTGATAATGCTTCCTTTTTAGCCATTTTAAAAAGTTGTTTCTCTAGCAATACATTGCATGTCATTTCCGAAAGAAGATAATCTTGCAAATGATTCACACTAGAAAAGCAAGAGGTCAAAGAGTGGTGGAATCTTCAATCTTTAATAAAAACCTACTTTTGAAATTTTCAAAAGCTTAATTTTTAAATTGAATTAGATTGTTTTCTGCATTGGTTCATCATAACTTATGTATAGGCTTTTTTCTGAAAAGTTTGGATGCTGCCAGGGATGTACAAACAGGGAAGGCAAGAGAGATGGCTGCTGTGGGGTCTACAAGTGCACAGATCCTCAAGCTTCTCCTTGCCCCAGGCCTTCAATTAAGACTACCATAGATGTGCTGCAGAAATGCAAGCTACCACTAGTTGGCAACAGAAAATATAAAAAGAAATTGAATACTTTGCTGCCATCTAGTGGTTGTAAGGGTTTTTGCATCTCAGCTGATGTAGTCCTACTTCATTCTGTAACAAAAAACAAATCTAGTCATGCAGGGGCCCAATAGGACCTTAGTGGAGGAGTAGCATAGAGAGAAGGAGAGGATAAGGGAGGAGCTACTGCTGTTACGCCACCTCTTCCTCCATTGCCAGCTATTGTTTCGGGCAGCAGATACTTTTCTGTTATATTCTATTAAATCTTACATTAAATTGCTTTTGATAGTTGCCTTTGTATCTTAGATTTGAGTAGACTATTGCCATGTTCCAATAGGAATTTGGCTAGTTTGCAGACTGGTGGTAGTCACTATCTTAATTTTAAGTGGCTTCATTCTTTTTCCAAATTAATAGGTATTTGATCTTACTGTAAGAGGAATATTACTGTTATAATTTTAGTCCATCCTTCCTGGAAAGAGCTTTCCTGCACTTTATTTTCCCTACCACCTCGTAAAGTAAATTAGATTGAGAAAAATTGTAATAAATAAGGTAGTTGGATTGTATAAAGAGAATGAATGAGGATCGAATTGCAAAACAAATATAGAATGAATAGGTTCAGAGGAAAGAGAAGACTGAAAATTGTAGTTGGGTGGAGTTGAGATTTTGAAAACAGGTGAGAAGCTTAAAGAACAACAGGGAATGTATTAATTGGTTGATGAAGCTGGAGGAAGCAAAGGTGGTTTGCAAGCACAGAAAGATATGGAGAACTATAGTGAATGGTGTTGATATAAACTGATTGAACTCCCTTTCCTTTTCTTTATTTTTAATCTCCTGCCTTTACAGTAATTTATTTTGTGGCTTACTGTTTTTTTACTCCTTTTCTGCACTCTGCATAATATCACTTACCCTAATTTGGAACATTGTTCAAAAAATAAATGATGTGTGTATAGTTGATATGCTCAGGAAGAAGTTGCAGTAGAACATTTGAAGATCTGATTAATTTCCGTCTTATGGGTCCTGATGATTAATGCTATTATATATTTCAGATAAAAACAAGGCCATGTAAAATATGAGCTGAGGAAGCAAAAAACACTGAACACTTTGTGTACCCATAGTAATGGTTTTGATTTGAAGACAATGTGCTGATCCTTATTCTGAATAATTTGTGAGTGAAAACTAAGAGTGTTACACTCAGAGGTGCTCAAGTGTTATCACAGTCTAATATTCCTGGCTCATAGTCCCCATTAGTGAAATGGTGTCCTCTATAATACAGTCAGCCAATAGACATCAGGAAATCAATGAGAGGTACAGTTCTGAAATAATAAGACTTGAAAATAGAAACTACAATTACAGAGAGAGCCTATACACCAACGCTCATTCACATAGCAAGAAATTATCGTTTCCCTTTACATTCAAGGAAGTCAATATATTTTGAGTTTGGCTTTTCCACTTGGTATGGGAAACACGTTTATAACATAAAGTAATAAAAAGACACTATTTCACACAGGGCTGTACCCTTTTCTCATGGGGCAATTATATTTCAGTAACAGTGATTTTATTATCATCACAGAGGAAGGATTTTAATCTTATATTTAAAGGGAAAACTGTAAACCTACTCTTTATTTTTTAAGACAAAAGGTAATTTTTACCATTTTGTTTTTACTGTGACTGGTTGAAATTTTGCAGTTAATTTATTCCAGTTTATATCCAGAGCAATATGTTCAATAATGATTTTCATTAAAGTATTATTTATACTTTTGTTAGTAGATCTTTAATGTTTTAATTTGGATTTTTTTTAGTATTAATAATAATAGATCTTAATAACAGGCACAGATCCTTCTGGCATTAAATAAGTAAAGGAAAGGGTTTTAGATCCATTATCTTGTTTTTATTTTTGCAAGGGTGAGGAAGCAGGTTGGAAGTCCCTTTATAGGTGAACAATGAATTAAGTTTTAGTTAACTATAGCGATACTACCTTTTTTCAAAAGAAGATAAAACGGCACTTGATTTTTGTACCTTCCTTAAACTTTCTTTAATAATTTACCCTTTTTTATGTTCCAGGCAGTGAAGTATATCAGGAATTTGCTAAATAATCACCTAAAGTGGAGAATAGGACAAGAAGACAATATTTCAGTTAATTGTTGAAAGCAGTAACTAGATGACACTTGATTAGACTTAAATTCCTCTTTACCAGTGGCTACAATGGCAGTGAATTATTAAACTGAAGACAAGCAGGTGTGGGGCATTTGTGGAGTTTTTGACTGCAGCCCTTGACTTACTTCCTTTGATACCTCATTGAACTCAATTCTGCCTATTTCTGAAAGGATTGCAGTGTTAACCTCGGGCAGATAAGCAATTTATTTAGTGCTTCTACTACATTAATGAAAAATGGCCTTGTTGTATATTGAGCTAACTGGAAATTTGAGACACAAAATTTCACTTTAATCCAAATTTACCTTTCATGGTTCTACAGGAAATTAGAAAACAGTCATTTAAGAGGAGATGGTAAATGAGGATGCTGGTTAAAGTTTTATTTTTCCTTTTTTCCCTCTCTCCTGGGCTTCTTAGGCTAAAACTGTATTGTTCTGAGAGACTTGTTACTGCAGTATCTCCTTTTGTACAACATACTGTAGGTCTAAACCTGCTAGCCTTTACCTTAGTTTTTTTTAAAAAAACCTAGTGCTGACTCCTGCAGAATTCTCTCAGATGCAGTAGACTGAGGAAGAGTTTTCAGAATTTGACCCTCATTGATTTGTGTTGTTCAGCTGACAGCTTCATGTAAGATTAACCAAAAGGGAATTTTATAATGTTTTTAAAAATCAAGTTTTAAAACTATATATACAATTCTCATTCCCAGAACATAGTCTGAAGGCACAAGATAAAGCAGGTATTGTTCTGGTCCAGCCTTGAGTTCTGTGAAAAAAGCCCACTATAAATTTCATAATCAAACGGAGGTGGATGAATGAAGAAAAATACACAGCAACATTTTTTCCCCGCCATTGAGTAATGAGTTCATTAATTTCAGGTTTCAGTATCATTAAAAGCTGATGATGGCTCAAGCTATTCCAATTAACTCTCATCTGAGTGTTTTTCTGAGCAATATTAGAAAATCCAAACAAAATAATGTATAGGTTGTCTCAATGAAAACCACTTTATATTTTATTAGACTTTTTTTAGTTAAGAAATCACACTCAACTTGGTAATTCAGTAGTAAAAGACATATAATGCTTCAGAAGGTGCTTTGACATATTGTAGAAGACAACTGCTTTAATCTTTCTTTAATAAAATAGCTTTTCATGTACTACCATGCACATGTGGATTTCTTAAATATGTGGGAATTAAATATAATTCCCATTGAATTCATTGACAAAGCAAATCCACTAATGTATTGGAAGTCACAAATAGGCCTTGAATAAATTAGGGCAGCCTTTATAATTGTGACTTGTGTGCCAGAAATCATGGATATCAATGAATGAAGAGGTTCCACCTCCTAATTTTGCCTTATCTGAATATGTGGTCACTAAGAGTTGATGGCAGATAATTAAAAAAAAATGCATAAATTTGTAAGGAATAGAGAGAGGGAGGGAGAGAGAGAGAGAGAGAGAGAGAAAGCTTAAGCGGAATGCACATCACCATGTGATTAGACTACTGCAATGGACTCTGAAAGCTGCAGTCAGTATAAAATGTGGCAGCCAGGTTAGCAGCAGATGAGAGCTGCTATTGTAATATAATACTGGTTTTGCAGTCTCGGTATTGGTTACTAATAGGTTTCTGGGTCCAATTCACAGTGCTAGTCTCAATCTACAAAGGCTTGGTTTCAAGTTATTTGGTTACAAATAACTTGGTTTCAAGTTATTTCCTCTGGCCAGATTTTGCCCATCTATGTGAACATTCAAAGAGGGGATGCTGAGGGTCCCAACCCCATAAGACCCATTATAATAACCCCATTCTTAAAAATGATACATAAGAGCTAGGCAAGTCTTTTACTATCAAAATATCCAGAAAGCTATTTTTTATTAATTAAGGTATATCATCTGTTTGTTCAAGCACAGATAAGTTAACATATAAAGTCATTTTTACTTGAATTAAAGGATTTTTCATAAATATATGTTGAAAGTCTTAGGGCCAAACTAGATGTGATACTAAGAGAGCAACCATATCTGTCATTTTAGTTACTGCTTCTTTCTGGATTTCCATTTGTGTATTTTTTAAAACGAATTCCCTTTTAATTGTTTCAGTGGGATGGTGTTGATCTACATCTGCTCCAGCCCCTCTGGTTGTAGGGCATGTCTGGAGCTAGAAAATGAAGATTTCCATCACTTAAACAAATTCATAGGCATCATTTATCAACAACAGCTTTTGCTGTGGAGGGACCAACCTGGAAAGGATGCTTAATATCTATAATCTCATTAGATAAATTAGGCAAACTAATGGAAACAATGATGAAAGAGTGTTACCTCTTTGTAAAAAAAATGTCTTGTGATTTGGAGTTTACCTCAGTGTGATGATTCATGCAGTTGCTTGCAATTAAGTGTATTGGTCACTCTAGTATGACATTAAACTAATTTAGTGATTTAGCAGACTACTTATGAATGTGGGGGCATATTTTCACTGGCATTATACATCGATCTGTGTAAGCCAATTCTTCAAGCATCTTCCCCCCCCCCCCAACCTTGTGGAATATAACAGCTTTTTAAACTATTGCATTCAGCAGTGAAAATAACTCTGTAGTTGTCTGAAAATTACTGGCAGTACTTCTGACATCTTAGATATGAATGGTACTTTCCCTGTAAGCTATTCAGATTTTGCCTTTGCATTCCCTTTTCAGGTTAGCAACAGGGTGCCCTTTTATTTCACATCTCTTTCCATAGTGAGATTGTTAGATTGCTCCTAACTGTCTGCAAAAGCACCCAAGCAGTAACATTCTTTTCATTACTTTTTATTCTTATGTTCTGAAGTGATTGATCAGGGTTTGGACAAATATGGATTGAACCCAGTCCTATTTGCTTTGGAGGTCAAAGCCCTCATACAGGTTTCTCATAAGGTATTTTTTGCAGGAGACAAAAGTGATCATATTGACAATGCACAATACTCAAATGCACTGTTCCTTCTATAAGAATTAGTTGAGCCAGAAAAAAGTCCATCCTGCTTGGATCTTAAAAGATCATCAAAATGGATAGATTCATTTTCACCATACTGTTGACCATTCACCAAGATTGCTTTAATACATTTTAGGAAACGTTCTTGATTTGCTTGAGGAATTAGGGCAAAGACAGGGTTATATTTCAGAATAACCAGTTTGCAATAAAATGGTGAATAGATAAGCTTTGGGCAAATCCTCCTGCTGCCAAATGCACCTTGTATCTGTGGCTCACACCTTGGTTTTTAAAGACTACTCCAAGGAGGCAGTGAAGATTGTAACCCTCTTCGGTGCCAGTTAGTAAAACAAGCCATTTCCAGCTTACCCTATTGTTCTAGTATTCTTTACTTTGGATTGGGGACAGGGGAAGATCTGTAAGCATAAAGAAGGATGGTAATATGAGAGTGTGATCAATAGCTTGAGCCCCCTGCACATATTCCTTGGTTCTCACATCATGCTAGGTTAGGATTTTTTAAACCATGGATTGTTGTATAAACCCTTATTAAGCCCCAGTACTGGGTTCACTTTGCTAAGCTGAAAACAAGCCACATAATACCATGTTGTGATATGTGATTCTGGCCCTGGTATTTCCAGGAAAGAAGAAAAGATAGCAGAGGCAGGCAAGCAAAGATTTCTAGGCTTTCCCCTGATTTCTTCTTTTGTTCCATGCTAACTGTTGCCAACTCTAGTTCAGTCGCAGAGAATAGGCAGACAAGTGAAGGAGAGAAAGCATAGAGTTGCTCCTTTGGGTGGGTGTGCCTTTCAGTCATTCCTCATGGTGGGAAACGGGGGAGGATGAGATGGGGGAGTAGATAGTAATTCTTTTCTTCTTCCCTTTTCTCAAGAGACCTGTATAGATAGATCCTTTGGAGGCCATATTCAGTGTGAAAGCTTGTGACTGTTGACCTAAATTGTGCATGTTACTACTTTTTTATTGCAGCCCTAATTTTTTTGCCCAGGGGAGAGCAGCTAGAGGTTCCAAGGATGAATAGGGTCCATGAATCCCTTTTTCTGTGGCCTTCAAAATCCTCTTCAATCACAATTGTTGAAAAATGTGCTTTAAACTGTATTAAGCCTTCTTTAAAGGGTGTATATACTATAATTTTCTTTATTTCCTGCCTTAAAATGGCAAAAAAGAATGCCACCCATCAGAAATACTCCCCTTCACTCAACTATTCCTCAAACCTAGGACATCATCTAAAAGCTCCATCCCAGCCTACCTATATGCACATGTCATATACAACCCTTTTAATAATTAATCTCATCTGCCATGCCCTTGTCTTCCTAAAATAGGCTAAATGCTATGCCTAAATCTATTAACTCTTTCCTTTATTTCTTTGTGTCACAGATTAGTATCATCTGTCAGGATTGGTAAAATACAAGCATTGGACATTGTAGCTACTGCTACTCTGGCTGAGTTCAGATAACACACTGAAGCCCAAATTAGCCAATCACATTATAGTGCAGCATATTGTGCAAACCCAGTCTGTGTGTTCAGTTTATGGTTCAGTGTGTCAGGCAAACCTAGAACATTGGAGCGAAAAACAATGGTTAAATTAACTAGGGATAAGTATGTTCTAGGGGTGTGGTGGCTCAGCGGGTAAGACGCCAGGGCTTGTCGATCGGAAGATCGCAAGTTCGGAGGTTTGAATCCCTAGCCCCGCGTGATGGAGTGAGCTCCCGCACTAGCCCCAGCTCTTGCCAACCTAGCAATTCGAAAGCATGCAAATGCCAGTAGATGAATAGGTACCACTTCGGTGGGTAGGTAACAGCGTTCCACGCGTGTCATGCGGTCACATGACCGTGGAAGCGTCTTCGGACAACGCTGGCTCTTCGACTAACAAACGGAGATGAGCACCGGCCCCTAGAGTCGGACACGACTGCACAAATGTGCGGGGGGAACTTTTACCTTTAAGTATGTTCTATGAACACAGGTAATATTTATTTATTACACTATATGACATAGACCAGCGAACTACCTTGGGTGCCAGGCAGTTTCCTGTGTTCCAGACTTAACATATCCTTGATACCACTTTTTAAATGAAAAGAACTGGGTGTGTATATGGTAATTTAGAACAGATAAATGATTAGAGGGATGCATTAAGACGTTCTTCCCTGTCAGAAAGGTAAAATGTCACTTGAGTCAAGTCACACATCCACACTTTCTTAGCAACAGTATAGAAGTTGTTTATTGTTTGCATTTTCTAGGACTTGTTGTTGTTATTTTCCATGGAGCCAATAGCTCTGGAATATCTTGGTGGTTCCCCCACTCAAGTGCTAAACAACCATGATTAGCTTTTTAAAAATCCGCCAAGGTCTCCAGTAATTCTCTGCTAGTAATTGTCTCCTAAAGGTGTTCTACTTTTTAAAAGACTATCCTTAGGTGTCTGCAGGTATGCATGCCTGTGTATTTATTATATTTTCAATCCACATATAAAACATTTTCTGGGTGAAAGCACAAACATCTTAAGGTTAATCTAACTTCAGCTCAGGACTCTGGTGCCTATTTTCTGTATCAACTGACATCAGGTACTGACTTGTCTGAGCTCCAAATTTTCTGCATGTTCTGAAGACCCATATGCTCAAGCTGCCTTGTTTCCCATGCCTGTTTCTACAGCAGTCTTTAAATACACAAACAGGATAGCTCTTTTGGTGACAGGTAGACTTGGTTCATGCTGAATGTACTTGCTCTTTGCGTGGGTTCATACTTCATACTAAACTATTATGTGGCTTGTGTTTGGCTTGACATGAATGTGTCATTATTATATGTATAAGCTGCCCAACTTCATTACTGTCATGGGCAGACCAGGCCATTAAATCCTGGTTTAGTCTTATGTGTGAACACAGCCATAGTAAGGACATCTGGCTAAACAGGAAAAATTTAGTTCCTATTCTTCACAGTCAAACTGAGTTCACAATTTGGTTATCAAAGGCCCTGGGTTCATTCCCACTGGCACTACTAGTTAAAGGATCTGAAGCAGCAAGGCAGGCACAGAATGAGTCAGATGACAGTATTCTTCTAGGTTGGTCAGTGTTTCTCAGGCTTCTCTGTACTTTGGGGGTCTCCCCTATTGTGTACCAATAAGGTTGAAGATACTGTGCTGCCTCAGTCACATAACAAGATGGCTGCCCTTCACTCCATGTTGAAAAGCCAGATGGATGGAAGCTGAATGTTACTTCAGCACCAGTAATAGGACAGAGTCCTTCAACACATCTTGAGTGCAGCAAACAGCTAGTCTAGAGAGCTGCAAAAAAGACTGTGTGGCACACACAGCTCTGTGCTCCAAGAGAAGGAGGGTTTGGGGGATAACTCATGAAAAATGTTGCCCCTCCAACATTTGCTGTCCAAGTTTGTCTAGGATCAACCCCACCCTCAAGTGAAGTGAGACAGTTTCATGATAACAGTGTGGACAACTCTGTGAAGATTCTCAAGCACAGTTATAGATACCTGTGTGTAATTTCCTTTTTGCTATAGAATCACAGAGTTGGAAGGAGACATTTAGGCTATCAAGTCCAATCTCCTGCTTAGTGAAGGATCCAGATCAAAGCATCCCAGACAGATGGCTTGATTACTTCCAGGAAATACCACCTTTCTGGGTATTTAGTTCCACTGTCAAACAGTTCTTACTGTTAGGAAATTTCTTCTGATACTCAATCAGAATCTTATCTTCCAAAAACTTAAATCCATTATTCAATGTCCTGTACTCTGGAAAGACATAGAACAGGTCTTGACCTTCTGTTTAACATTCTTTCAAGTATTTGAAAAGAACTATAATATTTTCTCTCAGTCATCTTTTCTCCTTCCGTATTTCTTTACAGGGCTTAATTTTTAGTCCTTTGATCATCTTTGTTGCCCTTTTCTTAAGCAGTTCCAACTTCTCCAAACTCTTATTAAAGCATGGTGCCTAGAACTGGATATAGTACTTGAGGTAGTGTCTGACCAAAGTATAATAAAGTGGAACATTACTTCCCATATATGGAAATACTACTTTTATTGATGTCACCTAAAAATAGATTTGCTTTATTTGCAGCTGCATTGCACTGCTGCCTTAGATTCAGTTTATAATCAACTGCTGTTCCAAGATCTTTTCCCAAATATCTTTTAGGGACAAGTTGGAATTGCTGCTGTTGTACTGTCCTCCAGGCTGCACAATGGCCTGGGCTGCTCAACCTCATCATTGGATGGGCAGTGGGGTTCTCCAGACTTACAGTATTGGGGGATGTCAACCTGCCTTCCTTGGGGGAGGAGTCTGAGGTGGCCCAGGAGTTCATGGCCTCCATGATAGCCATGGACCTGTTTCAGGTCACTGAGGGATTGTCTCTTATGGGAGGCCACACACTTTATCTCTTTTTGTCTTTGGACAGATGCAACATGATCTGACTCTGATGGTACTAGGGTCATATCACTCTCTGATTGCTTTAGAGTTGACCAGTTCCACCAGATTCTGCAAGGAAGAGGGACCATTTGATTGGTCCACCTTACACTTGTGATGTTAGTTGGGTTGAGTTTAAGCTGGTAACTCTTTTCAAAGTGGACTGAGTTTTGTGCCACCTGTAGTCTGGATCCCTACCCTTTCTGTTGGTGAAAGTGTCCAGGGAGGTGACTGTAGAGAGTAAGGAAGATGACTTTGACAGGAATATGCTAGAACTGTTACCTAGGCAAAGGGGGCTGAAACATTCTTCAAGTGCTGGGAAACAAGATAATGTTTGGAAGTGGCTCAGACAGACACCTCCCTGATTCACTGGGGTATAAGAATGGGGGGGGGGAAGGGGAGGTAGCATAATCAGACTTGCAAAATTCTGTATTTATAGCTAATCTCAAAGTGTAGTTCTGGTCTTCCTGTGGAGTTGATTTCCTGGTCTGGTCTACCTAATGGGGCTGACAGTGACAGGCAGTTGGGTCACGGTGGCAATAAGTGCATTGTTGACTGAGGGAGGATGCCACCCGCCTTTAAGAAGTCAGTGTTGTGTCCCATCCTCAAGAGACAACTGCTTGATTGAACAATCCTGAACCTGTCTCTAACCCGCCTTTCAGGGGCAAATGGTAAAGAAGTTGGGGCTACAGTTGTGCTGTTTCCTGGAGGAAAACAGGTGATCTAGATCCTCCTCAGTCAAGCTTATATACAGTATATCATTTATATAATCTGGTCCTGGAGATTTAAACTCATTTCAAGTAAAGAAGCATTCCCTGACCAATTTTATATCAGTTTTTACACTGACAGTAACATCTCAAACATGTATTAGTGTTGAAATAAGCTTACTGAACCCATTGCAACTTCCTTTTGAGTAAATGCATTGAACTTGCACAGTATATATTCATACAGCACACTATCACCAGTACAACTGTAATTCATTGATAAATAAAACTAATTGTTATATTGTTTTTAAAGTGATTGCATGTAAGCATCTAATTGGGTATGAAGCTGAGTGTTCAGTTGTCTTAACATTCTGGAGAAATATTTAAGGAGACTAAATGGTGGTGGAAGAGCTCATGTATCGTATGACTAGATACATTAATTGTTTTACTAATGCAGTGTATCTGAAGATGGAGTCTAAATCATTTAAAAACTAGCTAGAAATGTATTTTTAGGAAACTGTTTTCCTAAACTGAAAATAGGATGGTAGGCTTATGATTTTCTTTAGTATTACTGCAAGGCATTTTCACATTGTCTTTCTGAATTTGACCACCACACCCAAACAAGAAGATTTTCTGTTAGTTTCAGTAGATTAGACCTATGAATTTAGCAGTTTGTATAATGGAATTACTAGCAATAAACCTGTGCACTTTTTATGGCTATATTAAATAGGGGAAATGACAAAATATTGCAGTTGCTTTTGGATGTTGCTAAAAAACCTCTAGTGCAGTGCTTTCCAAACTGCTGCCGTTGGCGACACACCAACGGCAGCGGCGGCGGGGGTGTACACGGTGGTGGCGCGGCGGCATGCACACACCCCCACGCCACCGCTGTGCACGCCCCCGCCACCGCTTCCGGGTTGTGTTGCGACACACTAAACTGTGTGTTGCGACACACTAAAGTGTCACGACACACAGTTTGGAAAGCTATGCTCTAGCGTTTTATCGTGATAAGAGTGTGATCACTCAGCAGTGCCTGTTGTGCCCTCTCACCTCTTCCGCCACCAGAGAGATACTGTAATCATCAGGCTCCTGCTTCCATATTACATTAACTGGAATTTAGTATGCTATCAACATCTGAAACATATAGTCTATAGTTTGCTGAAGCAAGCCAGCTTCATACCAAAAGCTTTTTATTTTTATCAAAGAAACCATAGTGAAGATTAGTAACTGCATTGATAATAAATTGTGCATTTACCAGCAAAACAGTGCGTGCATAGAATGCTGGAGTAAGTTTCTGAATTCTTCCTTCTAGTCTTACCAAAGAGAGTACAGGAGGCTGGAGGGAGTCTAGGTTTCTGTCTCTATGGTTTATCACACTTGACCACAGTCAGTAAATGTCCTTTGCAAATTCTTGATAACTGATTTATTGCCATCAGAGATCCAGGTGGAATCACACAATTAGAGGATAGGTGCAACAGCTGATTGTACTTAGCTGTTGTCCTAATTTATGGTTGGTTTGTAAGCTAGCAAAACAGTAGTTAAAGAAAACAATTGTGCCTTGCCCTGTCCATTCCTGGTTCATCTTTATCTTTGTTTCTAGTTGCCTGTGCCATGCATTGCTGTAGATTGGTTAAAGTCGAACTGTACATCCAAAGGTCTCAGAGCTGCCTTGAAATCCTTGGCTGCATGAAAATTTAGTCATGAATTATGACAAGGATTTTGCCAAATGTGTTTTTCCACATGTTCTGACAATTGTGGAAATTGTATTCATTGTTGAACTAGAATGGTAAACATTTGAGGGCTGGAAAGAATTGAGAATCAGTTCTCAGAAAATAGTGTGTAAGTTTTTATTCTTTTTGTCCTTCCTGTTACAAAAGCTCGTTCAAGTACAAAATGAATTGGCGTGTGGAATGGGAAAAGCGAGGTATTTTAAAAATTTCTTTGCTGAACCTTGGAGCATGCCACAGTGTCATCCTTACAATTCTTTTATTGAATGTCAATCCTCAAATATGATACCAAGGTAACTTTAAATGATTGTTCGCCATCATTTCAAAACAACTTCCAACCTGCATATTACTGTAGAAGGTAGTACCAGTGGATTTCTGTTTTAAGGGATACCTTTTTATTTTAGCATAATTGGTTATCTCAAACATCCTCATCTACAGCTGCGCAAAAAAGGACAATGGAGGTCTGCTGATCCTTTTTATTTTTGGAATGCTGCTTTGCCAATTTATGCAGAGAGTGGGAGGAGAAACATCCAAAGAACTACTAAAAAGATAAGGGAAGATCTTGTCATTTATCTTCTGGGGGAATATACAGTATATAGCACCAGTAAATGATTGATAAAGTCAGTATGAGAGTAGGTTTAGTTTTAGTGGCTGATCTGTTTGATGAAAAAGGTATGATCCCCTAAAAAATTGCTATCATCATCATTCAGTGAAGGTGTGATTAGATAATTTGTAGCCCATATACAGTATATAGACAAGATTCAGAATTACTTTTGTTATGGAATTTGAAGATTTTTGGGTCTGTGATAAATTAGATTGCAACATTATACACACACATTTTTATACTTACAATTTAAAATCATTGGTGATCACTCATAGCCGAGTAAGATTGTCTTCCAAAGGTAAAATTTTAACGGTGGATCCGTAAGTGGCTATAAAGGCCAATTCTGGATCCGCACAACCTCCCACAATGAGGGCATAGGTTTCCGGGTGAGAGACGGTCATGATGAGGGTCTGCCTGACGTGCCTTCCTTTTAGCTCTTTTCTCCTTTTCGCCCTGTACTCGTGCTTCTTCAAATATGCTTACCTTGAAGCTGGTAGAATTTGGGTTCTGAGCTTAGAGTAGTAGCATTAACCTTCAAACTAAAAACATGGAGAAGGAGCTTGAATCACTTCAAATCTCTGTAATACTGAAAGGTTGCGAGAGTTTATTATTACCTGCTGGGCTTTTGCATTGTTGTCCTATAACCTGGACTGTCGTATCAAAATGTCTCAGAGAAATGTCTTCAAGGCTAAGCAATTCTGAAGATCCATAAAAAGAGTTGTGGTTCATGATGCTCTTCAACCTGGACACCTTTAGTTAGTGCGTTAGTGAGCCCTAACTGAACCTATTGCAGACCAAGGCCAGCAGCTCCATTGCTCTAGCCCAGGGGTGGGGAACGTCCGGCCCGTGGGCCGTATAAGGCCTGCAAAATCATTTGGTCTGGCCCTGCCAAGGCAACTGCAGGCGGGACTCAAAATTCAATAAATCTAGGAGCTCCCGCCCGCAAACCCCGCCCCCTTCCACACGATTGGCTCCCGCCTGCAAACCCGCCCCCCAGTGCACACGATTGGCTTCCACCCATAAACCCCGCCCCCTTCCACGTGATTGGCTCCCACCCGCAAACCCTGCCCCCTGGTCCGCGAATGATGTTATAAATATCAAAATGTCCCTTGGCAGAAAAAAGGTTCCCTACCCCTGCTCTAGCCACTTGTAGGAGGAAGCAGTAACTGTGTGTTACACCACAGCACAACCAGTCAAGTAAAAGGTAATATCCTTGGTGATTTAATTGAACCCATTTTTACTAGCATAGGTGTAAAACAAAGCTGTATCCTCACCCCACTATTATTTAACTTTTACATTAACAATATTGTTGAGATGTTTGCTAAGCCAGAATTCCATCCTCCCTCTCTTGCCCACCACCCCATCTCTATTCTCCTTTATGCTGATGATGCAGCCATACTGTCTGTAACCCAAGTAGGGCTCCAAAGATGCCTTAAAGCTCTATCTCTTTACTGCTCTAGAGAACCCCTTGAAATAAATTACCTCTCCTTGTTTAGTGGCCACAATCCATTCCTTAAATCAGAAGCAAAATGGTTGCTAAGCGAACACGTAACAGAGAGACAAGGCAAAGTTCTCTCTTACAGTGTCCTGTGCCTGACCCATTCCCCCCCCTTTTCCCCCCCTCACAGGGCTAAGAGATTGCTTAAACAAGCTAGCTCTTCCTGAGCTGCTTTTTTCCACAGCACAGTGCTTCCCTAAAAAGTGCTAATGGTAAGTTAAGAAGCTCAGCTCTGGGACAATTAGTTGATTAGAACCCTCTGGCCAGCTTGCCCTGCTGTCTGGAACTGACCAGACTTTAATCAGTTTCACACTGAATTTTTAAAAATTCATCATATTTGTGAATGGTCACTAAACGAGGTAGTTGCTAAAAGAGGAGGGGCTGAACTCCAAAACAAAAGTACTGGGACTCTATAGGAAACACTTTAAGCCCCCAACTAGATGGATGATCAATGGCAAACTCATTGAGCAGGTAAAATCCTTTAAATATCTAGGTCTCTATTTTCATGGCTGGATTGATGTAGCTTTCCTAAGATTAAACAATTATCCTAATGCTTCATTCTTTATTGCACTCTTCTCCACTCCTTGTGTTCTCCAAATGCATTGGATCAAAATTCATTACTTCCAGTTGGCTGGAATGATGAAAGTTCAGCATAAAGCTGCCTTATTGCATCAGTCTCTTCTATACCTTGACTTAATAATAGCCTTGAAGTATGCCCTAGGAAAGTGTGATTTAGTTTTTCTTCCAACATACTTTTTTCCCCACAGGAGTAAGATTCATGGATGCATTATTGGGTAGTGAGTTGCTGTTTTGAAAAATTGTACATTTATTCTGTTACATATAGAAATCAACTATTATTTTATCCTAAGTTTGAATCGCAAGCAAGATATTTCCTAAAAGTAGTAATACTTAACTGAAGAAGAGTTACTTGAACTTACAGCCATTGGACAATTTAAGTTATTTAAGTTTAGGATATTTAAGTTCAGGGAATTTAAGAGCCACTGCCTTAGGTTGTGGGGGAGCACATTCAGTTTAGGCAGTTTAACTAGAACAGAAAACCTTGGAGTGAGTGATCTTGGTGCTGGGCCCCAGCAGATTAGGGGGTCAGTAGCTGGGTATAGTTCTTGGAGGCATAATGGAGTATATTTTTGGAGGAGAAAGTTCAACTGCAGGGAGTTAAAAGCTAGGAATCTCTGTAGATAATAGTGGTATAAGCAGGGGCATCCATAGCTATGGTCACTGGCTTCAAAATGGCAGGCACAACTGGGTGATCAAAGCCCTGTGCCTTTTTGTTATGTATCACAAACATTGTACAGACATGAGAAGGGGCAAGGCTTTGATCGCCTGGTTGTGCTCGCCATTTTGAAGCCAGGGACCATCGCTATGGATGCCCTTGGGTATAAGAAATAAACAGACCTTCAGAAAATACAGTGTGAGCGAGACAGACCCATGAAAATATAAAAGAGCTGCTTTTCTTCCCTTGGAGGTTCCATTGTTTGTTGAAAAAGTTGCTATTTTAAATCTGGAAAAATGCTCCTTTATTTAACAATTACTTTTAGAATTTTGTAGATTACCTTTCTGCTGTTTGCCAGCTTTTCGCAACTCCTTCACATTGTAGAATGCACTCCTTTTGAGAAGAACAGACCTGTCCTAGAATACAGTCCTGTTTAGATGCTTGCTTGAATGCACAAAGGCTTGGAATTGTATATAGGATTGAGCCACAAATGCTGTAATTGCTGTCTATGTCTAGGTATTCTGCCCCCAGTCCTCCCCATCCTTTTCATGACATCTGAAGGTAGGCTATACTCATTCTCACTTTAACTTGATTACAGCTCATCTCATGATTCAAAACCATAATGAAACAGGGTCATGGATTTTATAGAGTGAGCTGGTTGAAGATGTGACAGTGCGGGAACAGGAGAAAGCGGGTGAGCAGGCCTGGACAGTATATGATTTCAAGTCCTCAGACACACAGGCAAATTTCTGAACAGAGCTTGTATTGTTCAAAAATATTTATATTGAAGCACAAGAACTGGGAAAAATCTCTTTGCTGCCATCTAGCGGTGGTTCAGATTTCTGCAGCCCAGATATGGCAGCCCAGAAAAAGAAGCCTTCTATCTTTTTGACACAAACTCCTGAACTCTCCTCTCCCATACAACATTGCTTATTTTTAAACCCATCTAAGTAAAAGTATAATGTAGCCTTTAATAGCTGTGCATTGTTTATTTGAAACATACCAGTAGTTTCCTCCAGGAATCCTGCTCACACAATTATTTGCATGGAAGAACTGCTAAGATTTATCAGCACCTGTCAAAATAAACCAGAATTTTCATCAAAATTAGTATACCATTAGTATGCCATTTCTTGGCTCTCTTCAGCTGATTGCAGGACTTCCTTGCCATCTTTAAAAAGGGCTGACTAAAAAATAAAAAATTTCCTGTAAAATAATATGAGTAGTAATCAGTCTTCCATTGAGCCCAGTTTTCCTTTGAATGCTAATGTTGTTCATTGGCTCTGTCAAGCCAGCAATTCATCCTGCTGGTCTTTGAAGGGCTCCTAGAATTATGTGGATTTTAAAAGCCTGAACAATGCATTGGATTGCTACTTAAATGTAGCTAAGACAAAAAGGTAATACTTAATACTTCCTTCAGCATGAGGTCAAGAAGATCAAAGGGAAGAAAAGGCAGCAGGCCCTCGAGGACCCATACCACATTAATTAAAATCCCCAGTGGAATGATCCAAGCCAGCAAAAACATTGTGAAAAATCCCCCCTCACCCCCAGACTCCTACAAATGGCCCTGATAATCAACAAGGGTGGGGAAGGAGACTCACATACCAAGTGGATTTGGCTAAGTTGGCATTCCATTTCACAGCCTAGATGAGGACAAATATTAGACCAACGCCTTGGGATGGATAGATGTATTTATTTATTTTTAGTTTTATAGCCTGTCCCATTCCAAAGGCTGAAGACAGAGAATAAACAAGAAAAAAAAAGTTCAACTGAAATTGTATCCTGAAAAGAGAGAGATACTGTAAATAATTGCAATAAATAAATTGGAGTGAAGTTGAGAATATCTTTTAAATAGTAAAGTTTTGGCTACTGTCCATTCTACTACATCCCCTGAAGAACAAAATGAAACTGAAAAATAGAACATTCTCTACAGCTTCCAGGTTGCCAGACACTGTGACAGTGGGAAGTATCTCAAGGTATAGGATGTGATTTTGTGAATGGAGCCTCAGTTGTACAGCTATTAATTTCTATTACATTCCAAAAAAAAAAGTCAGTTTCCCCTTTAGCATTCTTCATGACCCATGTAGCCCAGTAAAAAACACTATAGTGTGCAATGTTCCTATCTAGCAATGCTTTCTTCTGGGCTATTCCATTTTATCTTCTGTCCACCCTCCCATGCCTCCCGTACAGAATAATCGGCTTACATTCTGTAACTTCTCATGGGGGATCCTTGCATCCTTTTACCAACTTTGGTGCTTCTTCAAGCTGCAGATACAGTAGTTTTTATTTGGCTACCTAAGCAGTTGCACTCTAAAAATTGAGTTTGTGATGAATATGTGTGATGACTAGCAGTTTGAAAGCCTATGGATTGACAAAAGGTCAAATTGGACATAACCTTAAGTAAAGAGTCAACATGAGGATCTTTTGTTACGCAGACACTGCTTTGAAGAAAGACTGAGCAGCATTGCTATGCATTGGGGTATGTAAGAGAGAGAATGCCTTTGTTTCCTGTACTAAGTTCTTATCGGATATTGTTTTTATGAACCTCCTGTGTGCTTTTGAGTAGCTTTCAACCTTCTTTTGGTGCCAGTGGAGTTTTTCCTTCAAATGCAAATAAAAGCTTCAAGAGAAGACCTTTCTCAGATCATTCCCTCTCTGTCATCATTGCTTTTCCATGGCTTTTTAATCACAAAATATCAGAAAACAAAAGGCTAATCAGATTCATTTTTAAAAAAATCTGTTCACTCGTGTCTGATTCTCGGAGACTGCCTGGACAAGTCCCTGCTGTTTTCTTGGAAGGTTGTTCAGAAGTGGTTTGCTATTGCCTCCTTCCTAGGGCTAAGAGGGAGTGACTGGTCCAAGGTCACCCAGCTGGCTTTGGGCCTAAGGTGGGACCAGAACTTGTTAGCCGAAGAGCCAGCGTTGTCCGAAGACGCTTTCACAGTCACGTGGCTGGCATGACGCATGCGGAACACTGTTACCATCCCACTGAAGTGGTACCTATTAATCTACTTGCATTTGCATGCTTTCGAATTCCTAGGTTGGCAAGAGCTGGGGCTAGTGCGGGAGCTCACTCCGTCATGCGGGACTAGGGATTCGAACCTCCAAACTTGCGATCTTCCGATCAACAAGCCTGGCATCTTACCTGCTGAGCCACCACACCCTCAGCATATATGGTTACTTTTTGATATGAACTCTGTATTATATGTCTTGTGATTATGGGGAAATGGTTTATTTTCTATTCCTCCTCTGGTATTTATGTGGTTAGTCAGATCTCTTGCATTTTGACAAAGTCTGATCTGAAAGATACCCCTTTGTAATGTTCGTTTTTGAATGTGTAATATAGACAGACAGACAGAAACTTTATTTCAGTCATTGACCAATAAAAATACATTTTATAAAACAACAAACCAAAATTATCCCCTAACATCAATAACTGTTGGCAACCATTTGTGGGCATATACAGATCTCTCTCTATAATAATATATGTACAATATACAATATAGATCTGTACATGTTCAGTTTTATATCATTATACCAATTCTAGGGTACTCCTGTATATTACACATATTTAGGTTCAGGTTGGTGCTCTTGTTTATAGTTGAAATACAAATGGGCTTAGGGCTCACTGTGGCCTTCCAGATGTTGTTGACCACAGCTTCCAGTCATCCCAGTCCTCCTGGTCAGTGGTTGTAATGGCAACCTGTGGAAGACCTTTGTATTTTGAGGAGTTAGGTGGCATGTTTTGATTTTCCTTCCCCACACCTAGGAGATTAGAGTTTGTTTTGAGTTATACTGATGTTTAATTGGCTTGTTTTTGTTGCTGTTTGGCATGAGAGGGGGGGAGAGAAGAAGCATATGTTCACTCCTCCAGCAGCCCTTCAGAACATATCTCTGTGGGAAGTGGGGGGAGAGAAATTCCCCAGCTTGTTAAGTTTAAGCATGTTCACTCCTCCAGCCGCCCCTCTAGCGGCTTGGAATGGGGGGGAATGATAAGAAATTGTTTTGCTTGGGCACTGGCTTATCTGATGGTTTCCCATGCTATTGGAACAATGTCATGGACAGGTGGCCCAGCCCCCAAAGGAATCCCAGTCAAGGTCAGTCTGGGCTTGGTCACGGGGTTTGGAAGCCAGGCTTTGATAAAAAGCCTGAGTATTGCCTTTGGAATTGTGGGAACTTTGATGCAGGCTCAGGACGCTGGGTGCTGTGGGACTCAACAGCCATTCCTTTTGGGGTTATTCTCTGCTATCTTAGCCAAGTTCCTGGTAGCAACAAGAGAATAAAGGTATCACCTTGTTTGGTATGTATATATGCATTTCTTTTTATATGCTATGCTTGTTATGCTCTGTGTAATTTAGTTAAACTGTGCTTTTGTTTAATTTTGATTGTTTATAATAAAGCTTTAAGTTTCTTTATCCACTGGCGTGCTTATTATCATTGGATCAAAAAAGAACCAATTGCCCTAGCCCCTGATCAAGGCGTGGACTCTTGGCAATACAGTGGTGAAGGATGTTGGGAGGTTCACAGCTTCCCCACTTCTGATCCCATTTATGACAATGTCCTTGAATCTGTTGAGCAATACCCAGTGTTGCACAAGCACAGAAGGGCTTTCCAACCCTTGTTATTGTTGTTCAGTCGTTAAGTCGTGTCCGACTCTTCGTGACCTCATGGACCATAGCACGCCAGGCCTTCCTGTCCTCCACTGTCTCCTGGGGTTTACTCAAATTCATATTCATTACATCGGTGATGCTATCTAACCATCTCATCCTCTGCCATCCCCTTCTCCTTTTGCCTTCAGTCTTTCCCAGCATCAGGGTCTTTTCCAGTGAGTCTTCGCATTAGGTAGCCAAAGTATTTGAGCTTCAGCTTCCAACCCTTGGGCTCCCCTAAATCACTTTAGGGTGGGGAGTTCTCTAAATTCTCTGGAGCAGGTTTTGAATATCCACGGAGCTGCAAGTGCAAGAAAATACCCATGTTCCACTGACAGAAGAAAATACCCATGTTCCACTGACAGAAACTCCAGGGGAAGTGTTAGTTGCTCTTTGTTTAGCACTCCAAAAGATCTTTCCCTGCTTTCTTTTCTTTTCTTTGTGAATGGGAAGTATTAGGCTATTTTTTCTTTTGTATAAAATAATTTTGAGAGTATGACATTTAGAAAGACCAATGCCATAATTAAATGAATTATAATAGATTTTCTGAAGTATAGCAGGCCATGATATAGCCCTCATGATGTGACTTATGAAGAGATGGATCATTTTTAGTGTTAAAATGAAGGTAAGAACTGGTCTGATAAGATTGGTATACATGCACTATTTTTTTCACTGTATCAAATCATAGGAATGTGCTGAAATACAGTTAGTGCATCAGTCATTCCTATGCATGCTTAAGAAGTTACCATTAAGGTAATAAGTGAACATAATGCTCATAGAGCTATTGTTCCGTTTGGGTAGCAGTTCACTCCTTAAATAACAAAAGAATTTGGTTTTCAAATACAAAACAGAATTCAGTCAAAGGGCTGCAAATTCCAGCTTGTGTTTGTGCATTCCTTCTGGGCATTTTTTGAGGGAGGTGGTTGTGCTTTTAAAGGTGCTTGATAAGAGGCCAGCCCCACCAGTCCCAGATCTGCCCCACCAACCATCCTCATGCGTTTGTTTCTAAGGTATGTAGGTGAACATGCTCCTGTACCACTCTGTACCACCATTTATCCACGTGAACTATCTGACCATTTGCAGGATACATTATAAATCAGGGTGTCACTACCAGACAATCAGATTTGAACATTCCTTGCATAAAGCAGTTTGCCTACAGTATATCTATCCCAAAGGAGGATATCGCTGAGCTGTGTTTTTCGGTGCCTGCTTTTTCGCTCAGGCTCAGCTAACCTGTTGTGCCTGCCCATCTTTTTGTATGTTTGAGGAGTTAGTGACAAATCTCTTAGCTGCTTATCAAGTTGCTTGGTTCAGTTAAAATAGGTAAAATATAATAGGTAATTAATTCCTAACACTGGAATAGTAAGATAAGATATTAATTTGATAAACTCAGAGGCTTTTTCCTCCTTTTGGGTTTGTGCTTCCAATCTTTGTAGTTTCTGAGCTACATGAAAAATAACTTGGTTGAATGTATTTAACATTTATCCCACTGCCCAAATTTTATCTCAAAGTTTTGGCACAAAATCCAGCTGGGTGACCTTGGGCCAGTCACTCTCTCTCAGCCCAACTCACCTCATGGGGTTGTTGCTGTGGGGAAAAGAGCAGGAGGAGGGAGTAGTAGGGATGTTCGCCACCTTGAGTTATTTATAAAAAATAATAATAAAGGTGGGATAAAATAAAATTAAATAAATACTGTAAGAGTTATTCACATGAAGATGCGTGCCCCTACAGTTCTTGGGGTGGGAAAAACTTAAATTAACTGTTTTATTTTAGATTTGACTCATGCATCAATCACAGTCCCCTATTAAGTCTCTTTATTAAATTACTAATTCACTTTATGAAATTTTCCACCTATGTTACTATTTTCTGTGTTACCATTGCAGAGGATAACATTTTCATGGCAAATGAATCAGACAATTTAAAACATGCTGCCAGACTGCTTCAGTTGTGCTGCTATGAATGATACGAAGTTATTAATTACAAGCAATAACAAAAGGACAGATTCCTATAATTCTCCTGTAAAAAAAGTATAGAGAGATTTGCTTATCAAGAGCAGTCCAACGTGACCCCTCTCTCTAATGCAAGTGACTAAACCAGGGCTTTCCAAAGTTTTTCCTGCGGCGACACACCAACCGGCGTTGGTGTGTCGCTGCGGGAAAACCCGGAAGTGCGGCAGCGTGCAAAAACCCGGAAGCGCTGCTGCTGCTTTCGGGTTTTGCGCGCTGCAGTTGGTGTGTCGCCGCCGGAAGCGCTGATGATGATCAGCGCTTCCGGGTTGTGTGGCGACACACCAGACGGTGTGTGGTGACACACTTTTGTGTCGCGACATACAGTTTGGAAAGCTCTGGACTAAACAAAGCAGAGAGGATTTCCTTAGCACAGAGCTTTCCAAACTTTTCATGTTGGTGACACAGTTTTTAGACATGCATCATTTCGCGACACACTCTTATAGCAGGGCATCATTTCGGGACACACTCTTACAGCAGGGCACAAGGCAGGCACTCAGACCTGCGCGGAATCCTGGCAAGGCAGGTTTGGAGGTAGCAGCAGCCACGACACACCCACAGACACTACAGCCGACACACTAACGTGTCCCGACACACAGTTTGGAAAGCTCTGCCTTAGCATGTCATTTGAAACTGAGGTCCTGAATTGCTGCAGTCTTAAAAAGCTAAGGAGCTGGATTTTTTTTTTTTTTTTTGGTCTTAAATCTTGGCTTTGTTTAGGAGCAAGAATCTAGGATTCTTAAGTTAAAGTCTTAAGTCAAGCTCAACTCTTGGTGACTTCATAGAAATGTCCATGTGATTTTCTTCACAACAATATAGAAGTAGCTTGCCATTGTCTTCTTCTGGGATTTGGTTATGCTTTGTTTTTACTTCCCTTTCTAACCTATCCTCTTGGGCTTCCTGTTGGTTACCATCCAAATACTAGCCCTGTCTAATTCTACTTCGCTTTTTGAGATCAGCCAGGCTTGGAAAGGACTTTTCAACTAGCGAGGGCACTGGGTTTGGACAATACATTAATCAACCCATTTCCTAATTTGTTTACTTGTCAACCTAGCAATTTGAAAGCATGCAAGGACAAGTAGATTAATAGGCACCACTTTGGTGGTAGGTAACAGCATTCCGCATGCGTCATGCCAGCCACATGACTATGGAAGCGTCTTCGGACAACGCTGGCTCTTCGGCTAACAAATGGAGATGAGCACCAGCCCCTAGAGTCGGACACGACTGCAAAAAACGTGCGGGGGGAACCTTTACCTTTTTTACAGTGAGGCAAGCCAATTGGGAGAATATAGGCTGTGTGAACCAGTGTGAATTTTTGCATGCCCCTTACTAACTGTTCTATACGGGTATGGACAGGAAAATTCTGAGGTAAATTTTTAGAGTGATTTAAGCAAGACTTTTTGTCCATACCAACAACAAACAAGGATGACTCCTGGAAATGAGTGAAGTATTCATTGTTTAGCCAGCTCCTGGCATATCTCTTCATTTTTTTAAAGCTGCTCTTATTTCATCTCTGTGGATGAGATGATACAGACCGAGATCAGGAATAAGTAAGAAAACCACTAACAACATGTCAGTGTTTTCATATCACATTAAATTGTAGCTGCAGTCAGTACACCAGTACCAAACATAGTTCCAAACTGCTCACTACTCTAAAGCTAAAGCCTGTTAATTCACTAGCCCCATTTACAAATCACTTCAAGACAAGAACAACCAAATTGCATTCAGCACTAAACAGTGCTGAAGAAAACTTTCTGCTTTATTGTTAGGCTGATTAAAGACCTCACCTGTTTACTATATATTTACATGTGCATCAGAAGGCAGAACACAAGATACATATAAACTCATAGATTGTTTTTGTGAGTAGGTCAAACACTTGGAATGTTTGCTTTATCATGATGTTTTCTTTTCTCATTAATACTGTGTGTCACTCTTCAAAATTCTGAGCAGGTAGACAGTATGTTGTGTAGAGGTTTATGTGTTGTGTACTGATTCAGATGTGACTTGCAGTTATATTTTCTCCAGTTGCACTGACCTGCTGAAATAAGAATTTGCCCATTTGTGATGAGGAAACATAATATAAACTGTTGGTATTAATAGTAATATTATGTTTTTTATTAACTTCATGTTTAATAAAAAAAATAACAGCATGCATTTTATGGCTTGGTTGCAGGATGTGAGAGTGGGCAATTTCGTTGTGGAAATGGGCGCTGCATTCCCGAGGACTGGAGATGTGATGGAGCAAGAGACTGTTCAGATGACACAGATGAAGCTGGCTGTCGTAAGTGGAATGAAGCTTATTTAATACATTTTATCTTTTCCAAACATCAGCATTCCACTACAGCTAATAATCTTTCTTAAACTGGTACCCTCCAGAAGTTTGGAAGTATAATTTTTCTCATCCATTGCCAACATGGCCAGGAAATGTTGAAGATGAGAAGTTCTGGAGACTAAGTTAGGGAAAGCTGAGCAAACCATAGCTGGTTTTTAGGAAAGTTGAGATGTCTTCATGATAAGCAGATCTTTTAATGGCTATTAAGCGTACTAATTAAACAACAACCAGGATACTGAGGATTACAGTATGGGAATGTTTGTGTTTGTGTGTGTATGCGGGGGGGAGTGGATAGTCAAGTATTTGGTTGGAAACTGCACATGAACCAAGTAGACTTTTGGTCAAGTCCAGCAGTGCTGTTCTTTATGTGGCAGTGACATACTGTATGTTACTGGCTGGGATCACATAGTGTTCATTTCCTGAATTAGTCACAATAGCTGGGTTTAAACATGGCAGTAAGGCAAAAAACAAACCACATTAGGGCTCAGTAAGACATTTGAATCCAGCTGTCTGACATTCCTAACTTGCTGATTTCTTAATCATGTGGCAAGGTGCTTAGTATTACATTTCTAGAGTTATGATTAGAAATCATGATTAGATTAGGGATTTAATGCTTCAAAAACCATTTTGTATGACTACAAGCCAAGTCTTTATTCATATAACATCTGAACCAGAAAATGAAAACACAATTTGCTTGTCCGTTTTAGCACATCCAAGCTGTGAGGGAAATCAGTTTCAGTGTCACAGTGATGGAGAATGCATTCCTCAATCATGGGTCTGTGATGATGAAGACGACTGTGAAGATGGCTCTGATGAACATCAGCAGTGTCGTAAGTTATGACCTAGTAACGAACCCCATAGCTCACTGGAATGGCACATGTTTTGCTTGCAGAGAGTCTAGTTCAACCCCTGGCATTTCCAGAACGGAACTGGAAAGCTTTCTTGTCTAAAATCCAAGAAAGCTGTTTCCATTCAGAATAGATGTCCTGAACTTCATGGACCAATGGGATGAGTTGATACAAGGTTGCTTCCAATGGTCCTCATTAAGTGCATCCTTTCTTTTCTGATTTGAATCCCTCTATCTTTAGATTTTTTGCACAATTGCCATCTAATCATGTGTCGTTGAATGTTGTACTAAAGAGCATTCCTCAGTATTTTAGTTGAATATTGTGAATTGTGATTATTGGAGTAAATAAAGTTGATACTCACTTTTTTTCTATATCAGTCTGTTTCCATACCATCTCACTTTTACATTGTTCTGTCCTATTTCTTTTTCAAATAAAATTGCAGTTTTAAAATCTGTAAGAAAGAATGCATTTAAGGGGATTTAAATTTAAGCATATTTATTTGCCACATACTTTACTCCAGCTACACATTTCTAAACATATTTTATCCTAAAATACACATTTGTATTTTGAAATTTTTGTGCTGTGAATTCCACTGTAACATTTGGAGAAGTACAAAATCTGAATGATAACTACATTGTGATCCATTGGATGTGGTCTAGGACAGTTCTTACTGGAATTCTCAAATGTTGCATTCCTCAAGCATCCTAATTTTTTGTGTAAAACGGTTTTCAGTATATTTCATTATATTTTCAGACTCAGTATGCATTCATTACTGGAATCTTGACTTCCCAGAGGTCTAGGTTATATGAGATTTATTTATGCTACTCTGTAAACCAGGGCTTTCCAAAGTGCCGCCGCTGGCGACACGCCAGCGGCGGCGGCGGCGCGGGGGTGTGTGCGGCGGCGCACGTGCACGGTGGTGGCGCGGGGGGGCGTGTGGCGGCGCGCGCACACGGTGGCGGTGCGGGGGGCGTGCGGCGGCGCACGCGCGCATGGTGGCGGCGCGGGGGAGTGTGCGGCGACGCGCGCGTGCATGGCGGCTGCTGTGCACGCGCGCACCGCCGCTTCCGGGTGGTGTGGCGACACACAGTTTGGAAAGCTCTGCTGTAAACAGTGGACTTCTTTACCTTTCAGATTTGTTTCAGACAGTGGAAGCATTCCGGATTGGATTTGGAATTCCCCTCCATTTTAGGGTTTGAGTAGGTTATAAGTAGAATACTTAGGTTATGATAAAGTTCACCTTTTTTCCTTGCTCTGCAGTATTTTTGACTCTTGCTAATCTAGGCTATATTTTGTTCACTTTCTGGGAAATGGTTTCCCCAGTTGTAGTACAGATAATTTTTTGAACTACTGACCCAGGATAACGCAAAGACTTTTATTATAGTTCCTTCCCAAAGAGAGACACAACCTCCTCTTGTTTTTTGTCCTCCTTACCTTTTTGATAGGCACTATAATCACTAGTAGTTACATATTATCTACTAGGGAGTCAGTAAAGGGCAAAATCCAGTGGCATTTTAAATTCAAGTATCAACTGACTTCTGACCTTTGTGGACATTAACACAATTCCTTTGTAAAGTGGCTTTATTGTAAAGTCTTTCACCTGTTTTGAATCAATGTTAAGACATCACATGATTTGCTACCTTGGGCCATTTGAATATACTCTTCAGTATTATTCTTTGTACAGTGATAAGGTACTATAGTGTTGCCTCTGCATCTGTTCATTGTGCATCTGTAAATATCAGTGTATTAACCAAGATTTACATCTATAAAAAACCTTTATTTATCTTGTGGTCACTTCTTATTATGCTAACAAAGAACTATCCAGTGTACTTTGATTATTTATTTGTTTGTTTATTTATTGAGGGAGAATCTATGATCCTCCAGGTGTTCCTGAATTACAGTTTGTTTGTTTGTTTATTTGTTTATTTATTTATTTATTTTTCAAATTTATTCCCCACCCATCTCCCATGCAAGGGACTCAGTTACTTCTTTATTGGCCATACTGGTTTGGATTGTTAGGAATTGTGGTTTATTAGCATCCAGAAGGCAAGGATTTCCTATGGTGGCATAATGTATCAGTTCAGAAAGATAATACAAGCAGAGCAGAAGAGCAATCCAGTGTCTTAATGAATATATACCAAACAGAATGGCTTGATTCCTCAGGTGGTCCTGTGTCCTTCCTGCATGTAGATTTCCCACAGACCAATATTTGGTTGCCTTGAGTCTTGCACAAGTGTAATAAAATCTTCAAAGAATTTATAATCTAAACAAACAATAACATTTAACATATACAGTATAGCTGAGAGGCACAAACAAACCAGGCTAGAAAGGGCAGTTAAAGATAGCTAAATTGCTGTAAGATTACATCTTCATTGGAGAATTCCTTCTTCACATCAGTGAGTGTTACATTCCCCTCATAGAACAGTTTTTTTCACCGATGGATGATAAATTATAACCACAGTCAGTTGCATATTATCTGGAATTAGTTCATGAAAAATAAAAGATAGGAATATGGGAGCCACCCTAAAGTTTTGAAACAGTAAAAGTAACCCACCTATATGAATAATAATAATAATATGAACAAACATGAATAATAATAATAATAATAATAATAATAATAATATGAACAAACATGAATAATAGGCCCACTTGATCAGTCCTAAGTATTGGTTCAGTCTCTTTTCAAAGGCTGACTAAGGTCAGTTAAGTAGCTAATTGGGCCAGGTACAGGTAGTCCCCACTTAATGACTGCCCTGTTTAGTGACCATTCAAAGTTATGAGGGCACTGAAAAAGTAACTTTATGACTGGTCCTCACACTTACAACTGTCGCAGCTCCCTGTGATCACATGATCGGGATTCAAGCGCTTCACAACTGGCGGGTGTTCACAACTGTCACAGCTTCCCACGGTCATATGATTGCCATTTGCGTGCTTCACAGCCAGCTTCTGACAAGCAGAGTCAATGGAGAAGCTGGCAATAAAATTGCAAGTCATGGTTGTGTGATGTCTCGCTTAATGACCACGGGTGATTTGCTTAACGACCATGGTGGAAGTGAGGCCATAAGTGAGGCCATAAGCCCGTTGCAGTCATGCGATGTCTCGCTTAACAACTTTGTCACTTAGTGACAGAGTTGCCAGTCCCAGTTGTGGTTATTAAACAAGGACAACCTGTACTCATCAATATTAGAAAATTAGCTAAAAGCTACAGTGGGTTTTGCCAACCTAGCAATTCGAAAGCATGCAAATGCAAGTAGATTAATAGGTACCACTTCGGTGGGAAGGTAACAGCGTTCGCGGCGTCATGCGGCCACATGACCGTGGAAGTGTCTTCGGACAACGCTGGCTCTTCGGCTAACAAACGGAGATGAGCACCGGCCCCTAGAGTCGGACACGACTGCACAAATGTGCGGGGGGTACCTTTACCTTTACCTTTACAGTGGGTTTAGCTAACAAATACTGAAATTGGCCTTATTTTGCATGATAGTCTGCTCTTTCCTGTGCATTCCCTTTCTTAGGTAAGCTTTACAGGAGTTAATATATTAACGTGTCTACATACAGTAGTGCATAAATAACATCAGGATATGAAAGCTCCATTTAGGAATGTGTAAGGGTTTCCATTTATCCATTTTGGCTTTTTTGTTTTATTATCTTTGATAACAGTTTGTTAGACTGAATATTGTTACGGTTTTATGATCATATTACAATAATTATGTTGAATTTATGTTGATAGTATTGTTACATAATTTTGATAAATTTTAATTTATTGTACTGTATTCTTGTATTATGCTGTAAGCCACTTACAGTCAAACGATTGAAGTGGCAGAGAAGCAGTTGTAATGATAGATATATACATAAAATGATTATTGTTTATTTGAAAACTATAAACTATATAAACATATCTTCAGAAACAGAGAAGCCATGGGGGATGTGTGTGTGTGTGTGTGTGTAAAAATGAAGTGTTTGTAAACAAAATGTTTCTTGCAGCTGGGCGGACATGCTCCAGTCAGCAGTTTACCTGTTCCAATGGACAGTGCATCCCAAGTGGATACAGGTGTGACCATGTGAGCGACTGCGCAGACGGAACAGATGAAAGAAGCTGCCGTGAGTGCTTTTAAATCTTTCACAGTAGATTTGGTTTCAGCCCTTCTCTCGTTAGCTTGTTAATCAATTTGTAAGATTAAGAATTTGTTGATGGACAGAAATGAACACAATATTCTTCTTGTTATCAACATTTCACCACAGATTCTTTCATGGATTAGTGAGGATGTGCTCATAACGGTTACATTGTTCTGAGATTTAATAAACTATAGGGTTGCTCCGTAGTGGGCTAAGGCTAGTGAGAATCTCTCTCTTTTTCCTGATGCTAAAACAGACCAGAACCCCAAACTACATAAGTGATTTTGGGGGGGGGGGAGGGTTGGGACATACGTATAAATATACTGGGTTTGGGCCTTAGGAGCTGCATAAGATGATGATGATGATGATGATGATTCTATTGCAAGCAAATGCACACCCCCCCCTGAAAATTTATTGTATGCATATATGCCTGGAAGAAATAATAGAAATTAAACACACTGATATTCTGTTTAAGCTATCTGTGTGTACTATGGTTGGAATGAGATTTCAAAAAGTAAAACTTTTGATTTCTGATCCAATACAGAAATCTACAGGGAAAAACCATTTGTCAAAGAAAAAAAAAGGAGCAGGGAGGATGTTCAGGAAATGGCAAGCTAAGGCTTAGGAAGCTCCACATCAGAGGGCCTTTGTACAGCAGCTCTGTTTGAGCTGCAGAACAGATGGATGAAGGAGAAAGAGAGAGATTTATTAACTGATGGAAAGTGAGGGAATACAAGGACCTCTTGTCTTCATCACAGATACCTGAAGATGCCCAGATGGGGCACAGTGTTCAGACTTTTAATCACAAATTCAAAATGGGATAATCACCTTGGTTGTCTAGACATCCTTGAATATTAGTTTGTCTAGAAACAGCTCAAAAGAAAGATATGGTTCAGATAGTTCAGAATCAGACAAATATAATTAGACTCTGGGTAATAAAGACTTAATAACACCTGGGGAAGTTAAGCTCTTTGAATGCACTGCAAAATAGAATTTGGATAGAACAGAAGAGCTTGAAATGACTCGTTCCTTGGGCTTTTTCCAAGGAAAATAACACAGATGGAAAAGGGCAGGAGAATTGGAGGAAGCAGGCAAGGGAAAGAATCTAGCCAAGAGTCAGAGCATGCAGGTGGTTGCACTTGACCTGAGACCCTGAAAAACCTGAGAACAGTGTACCAGCTCTTTCGCCATAACGCAAGTGAATAAGCCAGTAAACTAAGAGTCAGCAATATTTCATTTTAAAATTCCTTTATTATATACTTTACAGAGTATTGAAAATAAATTGGTGGTACTAGCCTTACTTAGTAGGTTGAAATATTTTTGTACAATAATACAGTAAGCACACAGTTAAAAAGAAGAAAAACAGCTATGAGGAAACATACTCTTTCATGTCAACCAATACAAAGTAACTGATGGTTTCCAGCTTTAATTATTAGCAGGTAACAGGTAAAAGTAGGGTAGGATATAAAAAGTTAAACAGAGAAGCATAAACATTATAGCAATCAGTTTCTGTCTCCCATTCCTGTGAATGATAATATGCCAAATATTCATCCATGTTGATGGCTCATTTCCAGCAAAGAATTCATAAGGATTGCTCGACAGAAATGAAAGTTGGCTTGTGAGCCATAAAGTGGGCTTCACACAGGAGGTGAAGCACTATTTATTTATTTTATTTATTTATCAAATGTTGTCACTGCCCATCTCCCTCAAAAGAGGGACTCTGGGCAATTTACAGTAAAGCTAAAAAGAGATTAAAATACAATAAAAACAAGGTATCTTAAATATAAATATAAAATAGCATCCAGGATGGCAATATTAAAAGTTCTGATTTAAATTCATAAGTACATGGGAACCACTTTAAGGCGCTAGCCACCCCCAGGATTGATTACACCCCTTCCCGCCCCAAGCGAGATGGCAGAGCCTGGTCTTTAACCCTTTCCGGAAGGCCAGGAGAGAGGGGGCCTGCCTCACCTCTGAGGGAAGAGTGTTCCACAGGGCGGGGGCCACGGCAGAAAAGGCTTGCTTCCTGGGCCCCGTCAATCGACAATCTCTCATGGACGGGGTCCGTAACATGCCTTCTCTGCCTGACCGGGTGGGACGGGTCGATGTAATGGGGATGAGACGGTCCCTCAGGTAACCTGGACCCATGCCATGTAGGGCTTTGAAGGTGATAACCAACACCTTGAATTAGACCCGGAAGTAAACTGGCACCCAATGCAGCTCCCGCAGCAAAGGTGTTACATGCGCCATTCTTGGGGCACCCATGACTGCCCGCGCGGCCACATTCTGAACCAGCTGTAGCTTCCGGATACTCTTCAAGGGTAGCCCCATGTAGAGCGCATTGCAATACGGGAGATGACTAGGGCTTGAGTGACTGACCGGAGGGCCTCTCGATCCAGGAAGGGGCATAACTGTCGCACAACACAGAGTTGAGCCAAGGCCCTCCTGGCCACGGCTGCCACCTGCTCTTTGAGCAGGAGCCGTGAGTCCAGGAGGACCCCCAGATTCTGTACCGGGTCTGTCTGGGGCAGTGCAACCCCATCCAGAACCAAAGATGGTAAGTTCCCGGACACAGAGGAGCCCCCAACCCACAGCCACTCCATCTTACCAGGGTTCAGCTGAAGCCTGTTCCTCATCTAGACCCCTGCAGCCTCCAGGCACCGAGAGAGGGTGGTCACAGCATCACTTACATCACCCGGGATGGAGATGTATAGTTGGGTATCATCTGCATATTGATGATACCTCATTCCATGATGACAGGTGATCTCACCCAGTGGTTTTATGTAGATGTTAAAAAGGAGCGGGGAGAGTACCGAAGCCTGTGGCACCCCGCAAAAGAGGGGCCAGGGCTGGATCTCTCGCTCCCTGTCAAGACCGATTGGGACTGGCCCTGGAGGAAGGAGGTGAACCAGCACAAAACTGTGCCACCCACCCCCAACTCCCTAAGCCGACCCAAAAGGATACCATGGTCGATGGTATCGAAAGCTGCTGAGAGGTCAAGAAGAGCAAGGATGGATGCACTGCCCCATCCCGCTCCCGCCAGAGATCATCCAAAAGTGTGACCAACGCTGTTTCCATCCCATATCCGGGCCTGAAACCTGACTGGAAGGGTTATAGATAATCCATTTCATCCAGAATCCTCTGGAGTTGCAATGCCACCACTTTCTCAACCACCTTCCCTAAAAAGGGGAGGTGGGAGACTGGATGAAAATTGTCCAGCACGGTGGGGTCCAGCAATGATTTCAGTCCGGAGGACCCTGTCCACTTCCTTGGGCCCAACAGGATCAAACTGTTCCCAGATAACCGGGTAAGTACGTTCCCCAGGCATCTCCACAGGCCATGCCTCATGCTTGGAATACAACTTGGAATGGATCCGAGTGATTTTATCCTCCAGATGCCCAGAAAACTCCTCTGCATGGCCCTGAAGGTGGGTCACTGGGCCACCTTTCCCAAAAGGGATTGAGTGATCTTAAACAGGGCCGCTGGGCAGCATTCTGTGGATGCAATAAGAGCGGAGAAATATTGATGTTTCGCCGCTCTTACCGCCACAAGGTAGGCCTTAATAGCAGCTGTAGCTTGTGTTTGGTCGGGTTTGATCCTTGTCTTCCTCCAGTGGCACTCTAGACATCTCTTAATCCTCTTCAGAACCCTCAGCTCCTCCGTAAACCACGGTGAGTATCTGGTTCGATGGGACAAGAGAGGTCGCATGGGTGCGATCCTGTCCAAGGCCCTGGTTGCCTCCCTATTCCAGGTGGCAGCCAGGGCCTCTGTTGGACTGTGCAGCAGATCCTCAGATATAGCCCCCAGCTCCCTTTGGAACCCTATTGGGTCCATCAGTTGCCGGGGGTGGACCAATCAAACAGGTCATGCCTCCCTGCGGAGGGGGGCAGCATAGGAAAAACTCAATGCCACCAGTGCGTGATCTGACCATGACAGAGGGGACAGATGTAACTCTCCCTTCAGATCAGCTTGCCACTGCTCTGACAAGAAAACCAAGTCCGGTGTGAGGCCGCTGTCCCGAGTTGGGTCCCAAATAATCTGGGACAGGCCCATGGCCGCCATGGTAGCCATGAACTCCTGAGCTACCTCCGAGGCATGCCCCAGGGATGGCAGATTGAAGTCCCCCAGAACCATAAGCCTGGGGAACTCCACCACCAACTCCGAGACGGCCTCCAGCAGCTCCAGCAGGGAGGTTGCTATGTGGCAGGGCGGCTGGTACAGTAGCAACAATCCCAACTGTTCTTAGGAGCCCAACTTCAAAAACAGGGTCTCACAACCGGCCACTTGTGGAGCAGCGACCCTGATCTAGATCTATAAATCAACTGATTCATAAATTATTTGGTCAAGTCATGAGATGGTTCCAGGCAAAGAGCAAGAGAAGAACACTGGCCTGGAAACATGAGCAGAGTTCCAAAGTTGGAAAGGGAAAACCTAGCAAAGGTCTTGAAGAACATGCTAGGAAGCGTCAAGAGACCTGAGCTTGATCATCAAGTAAATGAACTGTCTAACAGCTAGTTTGTCCATATTGAGCTCAACAATCCCAAAACCATGATTCTGAAAGACATACAGGTAGAGTTATATGGAACAAAATACATTACAAGAGCTGCCCAGCAATAACTTGCTGATCTGTTTTGGAATGAGACCACTTTAGAGTTGAATTGTGTTTCTAGTAAAACTGTAGATGGATCAATTTAATGATAACCTCATGTGTTGCCTGGCATGGTGAGTGTGACCTGGAAATCAGGAAGGCATTTACTTTTGTCCAGAGTTCCCAAACTGGGTTTAGCACAGCAGGGCAATTGTTTTGATTAAGCTATTGAAGAGGGCAGTATGTAAATGCAATGAAATATCTTCTGCTACATCTATGACTCTGCCATTCCTGGCAGCCTTTTGCCTTGGAGTTTTGCAGCCTTTTCCCAAACAAATATTTTCACCAAAGTACTAGAGCACAGGAACACAAGACACAAACTACATGAAGCCATTGTGGCAAAGCTTTATTTGTTCAAATTGAAACCTATTTCCAATCAAGTCAACCAAGTGGCCTTCAAGATGGTAAGTGTTCTGCACAGCTACTTGGTAAACCCAGGGTTAATTCTTGGTTTCTGTTTAGTAATCTAGGGGTCAATAAATCCTGGGATTGTTACAGAATTACATATTCTGCTTTGGACCAAAGAAATGCTATATATCTTTCAACAGCCACTAATTAGAGTATTGGTGTTGACAACCATCTTCAACAGAAGGATGTCTGTGAGTGTAGGACATAAAACTAGGATTATTGCACTGATTAAGGCTGCGAATTTGAAGTATGCTAGTGTAATAGAGGGCCTACAATCTGGATAAACCAATAAAATACCTAAATACTACCATTGTTCTGACTGCCCTCTTTTATCACACCCTCTACAGGGGACTTTTCATATGGGAATATTTTTGATGGTGGAAAGATTTGCCAGTTCACATATTTATTGATTTATTAGTTTAACATGGATCCTTATTTTGGTTGACTGGTGAAACAGCTCAGTTGCTTGGGTGAGAGAGCTGACTGACTTAAATGGAATTTTGCAACATATCGTAATATGCTCTTCTTAGAAGTCACCAGAGATGTGACTAGTTTGGTGCAGTTTATGTTATAATTACTGTTATAAAAGCCAAAGAGTTGTTTTCAGCTGTAATAATCAGTACACATCCCAGTGCTTTGAAGAAAGACTTAAGGACAGGAGTCATGCACCAAAATATGGTCTGTAATTATGGTGAAGAGAATTTTTAGTACATTGTTAAGGTAATGAGCTGCTGCTAAAACTGCTTTGAAAAGAAAGGCATATAGAATATAAATAATTTGGCAAATGGAAATTATGCTACTGCTGCTCTCATCAGGGGTACCCAACCTTTTTGGCAGCAGGGACTGGTCGTGGAAGACAATTTTTCCACGGACCGGGGGGGCAGGGTTTGCAGGCAGGAGCCAATCACGTGCACTGGGGGCGGGGTTTGCAGGCAGGAGCCCCGTGGCTCACTTCCTAACAGGCCACGGCCCACAGGTTGGGGAACCCTGGCTTTCATCACCTCAAGGTAGAATTGTTGCAACCTAGTCTACTTGGGGCTGCTTTGAAGACTACCCAGCAACTTTGGCTGGTACAGTATGCAACTGCTTGCTTGCTGCAGTTGAAAGTGGTTTCAGTTGGGCAACTTGGTACTGCATTGGTTTGCCAGTAGTTTTCCAAAGTGTTGGGGTTAGCCTGTAAAGCCCTGTATGGCTTGGCTGCTGGTTAACCTTCTGGGCCATCTTCTCTAAACAGAATCTGCCCATCTGGTGTTTTCAAATTAAAGCAGGATGCTTCAGAATTAAGGGGTGGTAGGAACCCAAAACAAGGCTGCCTTAGCAGCTGTCCTGTTGTTACGGAATGCTCGCCCCCAGGGGTCTGAACATTAATTTTGAGCGTTAATTTTGAGAAAGGGGGTGAAAATGGTTTTGTTTCACTAGAAGCTTGGTATCTAAGCTGTAGTTTGTTGGGTGAGCTTATTGTTGAATTCTTGGTGCATTTTTTTTATTTGTAATGTTTAATGCTATTTTTAATTAGAATCTTACTGGAGTTTTTAGAGTTGTCAGAGGTTTTTATATTTAGAGTTTATTAAAGTTAACTTCATTATTTTTCTATAAATTGCGAACTGCCCAAAGTGTATGAATGTGGATGAGATATAAATTTTGCAGTAAATAAACTCTCAGCCTTAGGAGATTTAGATGGCCTATTTCTTCCTACCCTTTGTTGTCAATGAAAAAAAATCTGCCTCTTTCAGCAAGCATTTCTATCCCACAGTTTTTGGTCGCTAGAATTTTTAGTTTTGATGACACTTTTAAATTGAGTTTTTTTCACTACAGTATTCTTTCTTGTTTTATTTGATATACAACATTATAATTTTAGTACAATAAATGTATTAATAATATGATGTTGCTACTGTTGCTGCTGCTAAGTGTGCATTATTTGTTTCCAAGCAGTTTCTTTTCTCTCTGATGCAGAGTAATATACACATTATTTATTTCTCTTCTGAGGGAAGAATTTGAAAATGGAAAATAATGGCAGAATGACTACACCTTACTCAATGGAAAGTAAATTTCCTTTGCTGCTGTAGACACCCATCCTCCTTTTCTGCTCAACACACGAAAAAGCTGGAGGGATAGGCTTTCTCCAAGAAATTGAGAAGAGTCACTGTTCTACCTAACAACTAGTGTTGCAGGAGACAGGTTTGAATTCTATAGGAGACAAAGACCCTGTCACCCTTTGCACCTAAACATGGCACAGTTGTGCCCTGACAAACCAATTTTCCCCATGGTCTCCACCACGCTGCCCTTATCTCACCCTCAGCCCATGAATAAGATGGCCTTAAGTCAGTATAAGCTGTACAAGTATAAAAGTGGTCTTTCCTTCTTATTCTGACACGGTACAAGGGTATGTCAGGCTTCAACCAGCAAACAGGACTGAAGCCAGCTAGGCAAGCTCACAAAAAACCAAGATTTCTGATAAGTAGTTTTTACCAAAGAAAAGCTGGGAAGTCATTATGAAAGAACTCCAGCAACTATTCTGTTTCAAAAGCAAAGCCTATTTAAATTTTCAAACCTTTTGCGCCTCTTTCTCTGTGTAATGAGCTACTTGTCTCCCTCTTTTCAGGGGGAGGTGTAGTTTCTGTCTGTCTTTTGTTGGTAATGGCTAAAGGGGATCTCAGGTTCTTAACCTCTGATAGTGTGGGAACTAACTCTTGCAGGGTACTCTTTTTTTAAAAAAATAGTTTTTATTAAAAGATTTTACATATATAATAAGAAATACATTCATAGAAAAAGGTATAGTAGATGTAAAAGAGAAAAGAAAAGAAAAAAGGAGATGGAAAAAAGAAAGAGAAAATAAAAGAACAGAAAACATGAAAAGAAATATAATGAAATGGCTTCCGATCTTCCTCTCGGCAGTTATACATACAATTCTAATCAAACCTCTCTCTTTAAGATTACATCATAATTCCCTTCTTTCTATAACCTATTCTTTCTAATAGTCAAAACCATAAGTCACAAAATCATTTTCTTTTTTATGCAAAAAGTCCATAAGGGGTTTCCAGTCATTGATGAATGTCGGTAATGAGCTTGCTCTAATCAAAGAAGTTGGTTTGGCCATCTCAGGAAGTTCTACCAATTTCACCACCATTCCTTCATGGTGGGTAGTGCTGAACCTTTCCCTCTTTGTGCATATAATAATCTCGCCACAGTAATCATATATTGAAATAATCTTCCATGGCTCTTTTCTATCTTGCAGGGCACTCTTGAAGTGTGTAAAATCAATTATGCTTTGTTGCATAATTGAGGGGAAGTCAGGCGTCTGTGTATTTGTCTGTGTGATCAGAGATGCATTTGGGGAGTGTTGAGAGACCCAGGAATGCTCCCTTCCCTTTATTCACTCGCCAGTCTCCACTGCTGTCATTTTTCTCCCAGGCTTCACCCTTTCCATTGCATTTTGTTTCCTGAGATCCTTTCAGACCCCTCACCCCATCTCTGTTTTGGACATCATTGGCTCTCTTGGGTTCCAAAAAGGTGGAGGAGAGGGGAGCAAATCTTCACTATTTCATTAAAGAAGAAGAGAGGTCTGTGTGTATCAAACCACTTTAGCAGTATTCTTTACCTTGATCATCCTTCCTCCCCCCTCATTGAGGTGTTTAGGATCCAGCTAGTTGCACAGCCTTGCCAGGGTCTGCTTCCCACCTCTCTCTAAGACTATTTTTGTCTTGGTGTCTTCCCTATGTTTATTTCTCATTCTAATTTGGAAGATGCCCACATAGGTTGTGGGAAGATGAGCAGACAAACCAGCCTAGAAGAGCCAGACAGATCTTGAAATCTGATCCTTCCCGTTCCGCCTGCTTGCACTGATTGGCGGGTGTTTCCTTGCTGGCTGGTCATATACTGGAAGGGATTGGCACAAAAGCCAAGAAGAAAACCAGTTGTGAGAGGCAGCTTCATCTGTCAGGAAAATACTTGGAACCAATGAAATAGGGACAAGTTAGGGATTGGCAATAGGGACAGCAAATTTTGTACTAGCCTTTTTGTGACAGTTCAAATAAGGGTGGGTAGCCCTTTAATGCAGTAGTGGGGAAAGGCCCAATCAATCTTTAATTTTGAATGAGGTGTGACATTCAGGAGACTGTCAGGTGGTCTGGTGGTCCTAACAATTAACCCAGCAGTTATACACAAAGGGAAAATGGAACAAGCAGATTCAAAGCCAGTCCATTTTACTGCTAAAGGGATTAACAGCAAGAAAAAAAAAACCTGACGTTTAAGATTGAGATAAACATCAGGCCAGTGTTTCAGCTTTCGGTCATTTAATGACTTCACTGAAGGTGCTTTCTGCTTCATTAAAACCAAAATATTTCTAACTATCTTAGTACGTGGCTGTGATTTATAATCCTGGTCGTCTCTTCTGAAAATTAAAACAGGGGCAAACCCCTCTATTCAAGGGTTAAATTTCTTGTGTATGTTTGTGTGTATTTCACAACTTACTTTTAATAAGCACCATCTAACAGGAACTCTGTTCCTCACCATGTAAATTTTACAATAATAGCCAGACGATTTCGTATTTGCTATCACAACTCTGCTCATATTCCCTAATATTCATGCTACTGGCTTGGAAGAGAACAAATAATGATCTCCATGCAAATGGGACCCAGTATGGTAGAATGATTGTAGTGTTGGATTAAGAGCAGGGAAATGCAGATTCACCCTGAGCCATGGAAGACCATAGGGTTACTTTGGGCTAGTTGCTCTCTCAGCCCAACCTACCTTGCAAGATTATCATGTGGATAAAAGGAAGGGAGACGTCATGTAAATTGCCTTGAGCTCTTGGAAGAAAGGTGGGACTCTAATAGAATAAATACACAAACAAACAAACCAAGTAAACCCAATCTAATCTTTATAAAAATAACACATTGTAGATAAAGATCTTATATATTAGCCCTGACTTAAAAATACAATGCAACAAGTTTGAATATGTTTATTCAGCTTCAATAGAATAACCTGGAGAAACCTGTGGCTTGGCCAAAGTACGGAGCTGAACCCCAAATAGTGCCCCCTTCTGACTTTGTGTAATGTTTGGCCATCACAAACTCCACCATAAATACTTCGACAGGCTAGTTGTCAACCACATAATATTTTAGCTTAACGTAGAACAAGTTGGAGTATGTGAGCATGGAATAAAACAATGTATTCCTGCCCTCAGAATTTGACAATGCCATTTGTGTGATTGTTCATACATGCATTGTACTATCCTGAGTTTACCCTTCTCTTGCCTTGCCCTTCCTAGAGACACAAAAATTGAAGGCTGATTTAATAGAAGACATGCTCCTTCTGAGTTTCATTTATGACACTTTCATCATTCATTCATTCATGGCACTTTCATCCCTTAAATAAAACGAGAAAACCCCACCAAGAATACCTGAAAATCTGCACGGGATGAGAAAAAATGAGTTTCTTATTATATCCCATCTTTCTCTGATCAGGCACGTAGGGAATTCAGGGCGTCCCAATACACCTTGAGGGAACTGAATTAGGAAAGTTCTATTAGCTAGAGAGCAGATGTGCTCAGCCAGTTTATAAGAAATGGTTATTTATAAACTGAATCCCACAGAAAAATCTGGGGTTCTACCCACTTGACGTGTGTAGGATGAACTTACTGGCCCCACCATTCCCAACACTTGACCCTCCTGGCCTAGCTGCATTGTCACTATTTGGTCCCACCCCATGCCACGTGTTTGGGGAGAAAGTCTATAGGAATTCTTAAGATCAAGGGGAATACACGCAACGACACGCCGTGCTCTGTGCCACAGACATTTAACGGTGCCACACGATTGGCTCCTGCCCGCAAACCCTGCCCCCGGTGCTTGTGATTGGCTCCCACCCACAAACCCTGCCCCCCGGTGCACGCGATTGGCTCCCGCCCGCAAACCCCGCCCCCTGGTCCGCGGAAATCCCGGAAACCCTGCCCCCCCAGTCTGCAGAAAAGTCGTCTCTTGAAACCGGTCCCTGGCGCCAAAAAGGTTGGGGACCCCTGATATATGGCACACTGTGATATTTATGCAGAAACCCTCTGCTGTACCATGATCAATATTTGGTTGAAAGATATGGTTGTAAGGCATTTCTACAGCACTGCCCACAGTTTCCTAGGGACTTCCATCTAAATATCAGCCAAATCTGACCCCACTTACCTTTTTTTGAGATCAGCCAAGGTTATTTCACCTGGATGAACAGAGAAGAGCCTATATTGGAATAATTTTTGAATCTCTAATTTCTTCTGTCCCATTTCCTTGTAATAAGGTAGAGTAATAGGGATGATTTTTCATAAAATGATGCAAAAGCAAGGTTGACATTTTAGAAATATATAGTAAGTAAATAATAAATAAATAAGCAATTCACTAACTGCTATTTTCTAAATGTCTCTCAGGGCAGAGTAGCCAAAAGGAATGAGGAGTCCCATTCAGGAAAAAACTGTCTTTATGTTTTATTGACTCAGCTGAATGCAATCAGTTTATAGTCTGGGTATTCACTTTAAGACATAAAATAAGACATATTTCTCTTTGCAGGATACCCAACATGTGATCAGCTGACTTGTTCTAATGGAGCCTGTTTTAATTCAAGTCAACGTTGTGATGGTGAAGTGGATTGTAGGGATGCCTCTGATGAAACTAACTGCAGTAAGTACTCAAGAACATTTGACGCACCTGGTCATAGTAAGCTTAATGCTACCTGGACTTATCTAAGCCACGTTCATCCTTCGTTCTTTTTTTTTTCCAGCCCACAGATGCTCCAGTACTCAGTTTCAATGTAGCAATGGGGAATGTATCCCCCGAGCCTTTCTTTGTGACCATGATGATGACTGTGGAGACAGAAGCGATGAAAACTCTTGCAGTATGTTGGTTTTTCCTGTAGCTCCTTTCTCTCTGTTACAGTCCAGTTAATACCTGTCCTTCAGAATTGTATGAGCTTTTATCTCAGTGTTGGCACTTCTGGTCTGGATTTGTGGTTTTCTAGTCTCAGTTATATTTTCATTGCATGTGCTCATGTTTAGTGCTGAGGGAGTTGCTTAAAAGTACTTGTGGCTAGTACTTACTTTGAGTCATTGATCTTTGGTGTTCTCTTCCTCAGCATACGCAACTTGCAAAGGGAATTTCTACACTTGCCCAAGTGGTCGCTGTATTCATCAGAGCTGGATTTGTGATGGTGATGATGACTGTGAAGATAATGCTGATGAAGTTGGATGTGGTAAATGAGAATGCAACATGGCATTAGTGGTCCCATTTGCAAAAATGTTTTCTTGTGAAACTCTTTACTCTTCTTAGCAAACAAACTGATGCATATACGAGATCAGTGGCCAAAATCCTTGCATTCCTTTTAAAATGTACTATTGTTTTCTTTGAAATAATTTTAGTAATATGGGTTTTATTTGTTCCCATCTTTGGGTATAAATCAGTATATGAATGACGTTAGCAAGACAGGTTTCCCATGCTCAAGAGAACCATTATGTCATACAGTTGCCCCCCTACCCCTGGCCTTGAAGAGTGACAAAATATTCATTGACTTGGAAAAGTGGAAGGAAGGACCCTGTTTTTAAACCCTGGCATGTAAACCTTCGAATAGGCTTTGATGGCTGGAACTGCAGTAAGCAGATCTCCTGTCATACATGGCTTCATTTGAATCTGCAAGAAAATAACATATCTGAGTTGAGTCTCTATGTCAGTTCCTGAATAAGAGCTCAGGGTCTGGAGAGCTGAGATTTCCAGCTATGCCTGAGGGAAGCCTGACTTTCAGCAATCCTGAGCTGTATAATCTGCTTTGGAACATAGGCCATCATATGTAATGGTAGACTAATACACATTAATGTTAGATTTACATGCTTTGGGACGGAATCCTGAACAAAGCTCTTCTGACACAATAATGCTTGATATGTCCTAGCAGAAAGTAATTTTTGTATGGAAATCAAGAAAGTGGTTTCCACGCCCTTGACATATGCACCCTTATATTCTATTTGATTGGGCCACTGGCCTTAATGAAGGACATAATCCTTAATCCCAGTTTTCTACTGGCAAATATTAACCTGACAAAAATTACTGAAACTGTTGTAAATTCCACCTTTAAATGTGTTTGAATCCACACATTAATAATAATAATAATTTAATTCAGCCTGTATTCCTATGCTACAGTATTGCAGATTGAGGAAGTTTACTTAAAATGTGATATGTGAATTCATTAATGCTCAAGTACTTAGACACCTGTTGGAAATAATAAAAAAGTTTCTGTGTTTTCTTATACAGTTTGATAGAAGTAGAAGACTGTCTGATAGTATCTACCTTGCTTGTGCTGTAGCTAGAAAAAGTCCCTGAAAATTGCTAAATTGCTGCAAGCATTTAATGTAATGGTTCTTTCTTTTGTACTCTAGAGAGTGGCCACCGAGATTGTTACCCAGCTGAATGGGCTTGCCCTGTATCAGGGCAATGCATTCCCATTGACAAAGTTTGTGATGGGACTCCAGATTGCTCTTCTGGGGAAGATGAGACAAACATAACAGCAGGCAGACACTGCAGTGAGTAATGGACAAGCAAGTTTTGTGGAACACCAGAATGTTCATATGGGCAACCCTGATGTATCTCTGATACCTTAGCATTAAAAATAGGAAAGGTGTTTTCAATCATGTTGAGAATAAACTACACGACTATTGCAGTAGCAGTTGCAATGTTATATTTAACTAACATCCATAGTGGCTGAGACATTGTTCTGATTTTGAAGTGCTGCTTCCTCACAATTTTTTGTTTGTTCAAAGTGCTTCAAGATTGGATAAACTCCAAATAATGTAACGTGGCCTTAAGACAAGCACTTCTGTGAAGTTATGTATCATACTCCCAACTCTGTGCTTAATATGCACATCAGTATTGATGTACTTGACAACAGCTGTGACCACAGTTGCTGGTTAACCTGCATTGGGATTCCTGCAGTAAAAATGGCCTGATTTTCCAGATGACATTTTTGCATTGGATATGCCAACTCTCCCCAACCCAGTCATCCATGTATTGCAACTCTTAGAATTCAAAGGGGCAACATTGATGGGAAATTCTGGGAATTACAATCTCCAAATATCTGGAAAGCTATGATTAGTGACATTGTACACAGTGATCTCCCCCATTTTCTAGATTCATTTTGTCCATGTAATCACAATTTGAGCTTTTTCAACAAAATACCATTGTAATTCTGTCTCTGGGCTGAAGCCACTAATTATTTCCTTAATGCTGGTACTTAATTGGCTTTTGTTTTTTGATAGATATATCTCAGTGTGCAACTTTGAGCTGCCAGTATCGTTGTCACTCATCCCCCACTGGAGGAACATGCTATTGTCCTGCAGGATATGTCATCAGCAACAATGACAGTCGCACTTGCATTGGTAAGTGATGAAGGTAAAGATCCATGCATAATCAGTCATTATATTTCCCCCCAGAGCTGTCAAGAACTCTCAATAGGAGAGCCAATGTGATGGAGCTGTTCGGGTGTACAATTGACAAGAACTGAGTTCAAATTCCTTCTTAGTTGTTGAAGCTCAGCAGGTGATTTGGGGCCAGCATAAGCTCATAGGGTTGGTGGGAGGATACATTTGAAAGGAGAGTAAGGATTGAAGCCTGTCTTCAGGTCTTCAAGGAAACATGGAATATGAATGTAATTGATCAATTAAAATCCTTCAGGTATTTTGAACCATGCAGCATCTGGTGGATCAGAATACCTGTCAGGTGTGCTATATTCATCTTGGCAGATAGCACTTTATGCACTAATCAGCTGGATTTGGTTTGCCCTACTTGTATGAATTGTTGATGAACAAACAAACAAACAACAATCCCCAGCCATTCAGTGTTTTAGGACTACACTTAAGTTGCCTGTAGGAACGGAGATTCAAGGAACTTTAATTCTGATTCAAGTTGAGGGAAAAAAGTGCATTTGGCAGGACCCCAGAGATTCATTTAAGAAGACTGCTTAAGCTTGCTCCTCAAAGCATGACAGCGTCAGTGATTTTCTTGCTTCCTTTTGTTATTAGACCAAACTTTTGGTGTGCGGGCCTGCTGCGAATAATGCACAAATGCATCAAACATAATTCTGCAGGGCTGGGATGTTTTTAAAGTTAAAAGCTTGCACCGTAAAGATGTATAATCCATTCATTTACTTCTTGACCTAGTTCTCACTGAGGTAGTAAATCTTTGTATCCTCCGATCTGCAGGTGATTGAATTCTCTTGCCTGCAAGACATTTTCCTTACATAGAACACTAGATTGTAAAGACAAAGGCTGTCATTTAGTCTTATGCCTGAAATACTGATTTTCCTGATAATTGTATATGTATGCAGAGGAGCATTCAATACCCTCTGAAGTGCTCCAGGCCCAGTGTTGGTGAGAATTAAACCTTTATTGTTGGCCCATTCTTGTGCTGCCTTATCAGACAATATCTGGAAAGCCATATACCTTAAAGCAGAGCTTTCCAAACTTTTCATGTTGGTGACACACTTTTTAGACATGCATCATTTCGTAACACACTCTTACAGGAGGGCATCATTTCGTAACACACTCTTACAGGAGGGCACAAGGCAGGCACTAGGACCTGCGTGGAATCACAGCTGGTTTGGAGGCAGCAAAGCACAAGGCAGGCACTAGGACCTGCGCAGAATCCTGGCAGGGCAGGTTTGGAGGCAGCAAGGCCCAAGGCAGGCACTAGGACCTGTGTGGAAGCCAGGAGGCAGCAGCAGCTGTGACACACCCAGACACTGCAGCCGACACACTAACGTGTCCCGACACACAGTTTGGAAAGCTCTGCCTTAAAGTAATCCAGTTTCAATTTTTACCTTTTTTTTAAAAGTAGAGAAGATTAAGCTTCTAATCCCAAAAGAGTGAAATTAGTGCTAATAATCTGATGCCTTTTTATGGCTATAAATCTCACAGGATGATGAGAGAATAAAGCTGTCTGGCTTCAGGTTTCAGTCAGATGATCTGATCTAGTTCTGTTGACAAATTATTCTTCTGATTATTAGAAAAACTTTTATAATTAAAAAATATTAGATGAGTCCCTTCAGATAAATGAAAATTTAACAAGTCTATTGGCTTAATTGTCTCTAACATTTTGATAAAGCCATTCTTCACAGATCACCTACTTAATTATCTTCTGATTTAGCATAAAGAAGCTGAATCAAATAACAGACAAAACACATTTGATGCTCCTCTTCCATTTATAAGCCTATTTTCTTCTAAACTGAAGATATTTGTGAAATAGACACTTTAAGAATAAATGATGAAATGTTAGATGTTTTAAAGGCCAAAGTTAATGCTACATGGGAGATTTTTCAACACACTTTTGTTGTTAACTTAAAAGCATGAGAGATAGTTCTCATTTAATCAGATCTCAGAATTGATTAGGGATTTCAATCAGGAAAATAATATGAGTATAAAAGATTAAAAGTTGATCACAATCAGAGTCTTCCACAGCAGCTATTAATTTTTTACAAAACAAAGAGGAGACCCCTGATTGCAAAACTCTATTGTCATTGTCTGTTTTGGCCATTAAGAGTGTACTTTTGAAGGAACAGGAGATCTGATGTTTTCATATTAGAAGAAGGGAAACGTGTATTTGTTGTGGGTAGGACCCTGCAAATAGAAGGAAAAACATGCACTTCTTGAATGAACGTTGATTCTGTTACAGACTTTGATGACTGCAAGACGTGGGGCATTTGTGACCAAGAGTGTGAAGATCGTGTTGGTCACCATCAGTGTCGTTGTACCGAAGGGTACGTTCTGGAGCATCACCGCCACTGCCGAGCCAATGCCTCATGTGAGTCAGTAGTTCTAGAAGCTGATTCCCCTGTCCTCCCTGTCTGTACAACTAACATTGCTTTGCCTCCTTGCAGGTGTTTGAAAGAAAAGCCAGTTATAGGCCTGCCCTTGAGAATAATGCTGGCATGCTTAAAATATCACAGTCCCTCCCAACATGACATTATCACTACCTCTCCTATCTATTTACTGTTAGTGACTTGCTGATGAAAGACCAGGCAGTGCATTTCTCCAGCCTGTTCTTCCTTTGGGGGTGGGGAGGGGGTGGTGGCAGTGCAGGTATCTCTTGAAGCGAAGCACTTATAAGCTTTGTTTAGTTCCATGGGTGACATTTGAGAGCCTATTTTAGTGTTTGTTTTCCTGGCAGTCCCAGCAGAATTGTGTTCTGTGCCTTAAAGCACTGAGTGAGCCTTCCTGAGGACCCGGCTATTTAATATGCTTTGAGAAGGGTCTTAAAAGGGTCTCTGCTTACTCCACTGCTTTTTAAGAAACTTTCCTTTCACATATTCTGTACAGCAGGGCTTTCCAAAGTTTTCCCGCGGCGACACACCAACCACCGTTGGTGTGTCACCGCGGGAAAACCTGGAAGTGCCACCGTTAAGGCAGCGCGCAAAAACCCGGAAGCGTTGCTGCCGCTTTCGGGTTTTTGCGCGCCGCCGTTGGTGTGTCGCCGCGGGAAAACCCGGAAGCACTGATGATGATCAGCGCTTCTGGGTTGTGTGGCGACACACCAGACTGTGTGTGGCGACACACTTTTGTGTCGCGACACGCAGTTTGGAAAGCTCTGCTGTACAGTAACTATTCTAGTAACTATTCTGTACAGTTACAATATTCTAATAACTACAGATAATATATACCAAATATTAATAAGGCTGTGTTATGTAAAGTTGTATGTACTGTAATTATGTTTTATACATAGGTTTGTGTATCTATATATTAATATACTTTCCTGAAAGAGTAATTAACAATATTTCCTTGCTATTTTGAATATGCACGGACTGTTTCTTTTCTGCTAGGGATTGAGATCCAACTTATATCTTTCACTCGAGTATGGGATAGAGCAGGTGTCTCAAACTGATGGCCCCTCTAGGTCATGGGGCGTAGCCTTCTCCTTACACCCACACGCAGCAGAAGGGCAATGGTCTGAAGAAGGCAGTAGCTTGCCAATCTCAGCCAGATGCTATGGATCCTCTCTTAGGTGAAGAAAAAAGTGAGTCCACTGGAACCACGGGGCAACAGCCCTGAAGGGCTGTCATAGTTTGGATGTGGCTGGGACCAGCACCCACCACCCCTGCTGCCACTCCTCCTTGCTACTGCTTTAGGGTGAAAAGCCCAGCCCTGTGTGGCAGGCTGAGGAGCGGCTGCACTCCTAGGCCCACGCTGAGCCACCGTCACTGCCTAGGCCAGGGTTTCTCGACCAGGGGTCCGTGGCACCCGAGGGTTCCGCGAGAGGTCACTAGGGGTTCCCTGGGAGATCACGATTTATTTAAAAAATCGTTTCAAAATCGGGCAACTTCACCTTAAAGAGGTAAGCTTCATTCTTTATTCTGAGTTTAAGAACACTGTTAGTGCATATATACAGTAAAGGCCTACCCATGAAACGAATATAATGATTTTGTAACTTCTAGCCTATATTTGAGCCTGAATGTGCAGGGGTTCCCGGAGGCCTGAAAAATATTTCAAGGGTTCCTCCAGGGTCAGAAGGTTGAGAAGGCTGGCCTAAGATGTATAAAGCCTAGCAGCAAGATTAGGGAGCTGCTGCCCTGCTTCGGGCAATCACTCTCTTGCTTGGTGTGCTTGGCCCCCAAGATGGCAGCCCCCTCCTTTCCCCTCCTTTCTTGTCTCCACTGGCACTGTAATTCCAGATCTCTAAAGACACACTTCTGTTTTCTTATCAACAAATGGTTTCAGTGGCCTTGCCCATTGGCAGATCAAGTGGACACCCTTATCTCTTCTCTCATTCTGCCAAATAGCAAGGCCACCAAAACAATTTGTCAGCAAGAAACCACAATCTCCACCCCACTATTGTTACTTGAGAGAGTGCATTGTTAGAGGTGTGAACCCTGATAAGGTGATTTGAGGGGAAAAAATATTGGAACCAAAATCTTAGGTTTAGGCTCAAATCTTAAACTTGATTCAAAACCCCAGGCCTCCATGTTTTCCCATTAATTGTAACTGGAAACCACCAAATGCAGTTACTTTATTTTATTTATTTATTTATCATATGGCAGCACATTATAAAAAGGTAAAGGTTCCCCCCGCACATTTGTGTAGTCGTGTCCGACTCTAGGGGCCGGTGCTCATCTCCGTTTGTTAGCCGAAGAGCCAGCGTTGTCCGAAGACGCTTCCATGGTTATGTGGCCGGCATGACGCACGCGGAACGCTGTTACCTACCCAACGAAGTGGTACCTATTCATCTACTTGCATTTGCATGCTTTCGAATTGCTATGTTGGCAAGAGCTGGGGCTAGTGCGGGAGCTCACTCCATCATGCGGGGCTAGGGATTCGAACCTCCGAACTTGCGATCTTCCGATCGACAAGCCTGGCGTCTTACCCGCTGAGCCACCACGTCCCTTAGCACATTATACATATTACAAATATATTAAAAGTTGGAAATATAAAAAGTTATATAGAGAATAGATTCTACATATGAGTATATGCATTAGTCATAGAGCAATTATAACTAAAAACAAACATTAAGATTACAAATTTAGTCTTTTGCAGCGTCAGTTGCCATCAGGAAATCAGCAAAGTTCCCATTGTAGGCTCTAGTCTTACATTCTTGTATTATGTGTTTAACAGTTTGCCTGTCAGCCCCACAGTCACACCTTGGAGATAATACCTTACCCCATTTGTATGGGGAATCTGCACACCTACCATGGTTAGTGCGCACTCTATTAATAGCTGACCATATTCTGCATGGTTGATCGAAAGCAGGGGGCTTCGTTGTAATGCAGAGTAGGCTTTGACAGTGCTGGGGGCAGGCTTTTTGCCAAGATTGCTTCTGGGAATCAAGGAGATGAAAATTTTTTATAGCCAGTTCCCTGGCAGTAGCCATAGGTGGATGCCTAGATCGCAATCTGTTTATTCCTAATTCCGCTATATCTCCATGTATGGGGAGCTTGGAATTATCAACTATCCTTTTGTATTCTCGGAGAAGAGTTTTCTTCCACCGGAGATCTGGAGGAGGGATATGGCTCAAGATGCAGTTACTTTTTTTCTGTGTGACAGAATGCATAATCAAATTTAGCCTATTTTCTTTTAAGATAATCTGAAACTGAGCTAAATTTGCAAGAATTATTGTCTCTTACGAGAAGGTGACATTTGCTACATTGAAAACAAAGCACTATTATTCTTTCCTTTAAAAAAATTGCTAATGTCATTTATATTTCTTGTCAGAATTGGAAATAATTTTCAGGGATGTTGCCTCTTCTGAGAGGATAAATCTGGCTAACTTTTTAAGGGGTTTATATTATTTTTTTAAAAGCAACCAAACCAAATGTTGTTGTTCTGGTTAATCAGAAGCAACGCTAGATAATTGGCCAAAATGAAATAGTGAAAAAGTGGCTCTGTTTCGTAGTAAAGTTTTTTTAAAAATACTCTTTCTTTTCTTCCTATTTAATTCATAGAGATTTTCTGTATCAAAGTATGAAAAAGCTTCGGTTTTGCAAAGCTCAGACTAATGAGCTTCATGTGACACTTGTGATGGTTTGAGTCCCCTGGATAAGGGTGCGCAAAATGTTTTGTCTCAAACTTTTCCAACTTCACCAGATACCCTGTTCTGAGTGTGAAACTGCTGTTTTGACCATGAAATGCATTGTTTTTGAATATTTTAGAAAGGTGTTAAGCTTGAAAAAGAGTGTTTAGGAACAATTGCATTCAAAAACATTCCATTTCAAGCATCAGCACTTCCAAAATTATTATTACTACATGCATGAATGTTATAAACAATTAACACAACTTTAATCAGTTGCATCACCCAGTTACCTAATCATCCATACAGATCTAATTGCATTTACACTGATACCTTTTTTTTTAAGTTTTGTTTTCTCTCCTTGTTACATGTAATATTTTAAAGATCTTACATTGTATTCTGTATTAAGCTGCTTTGGGGGCACTTTGGGAATTATAGTTCCAACAAATCTAGAGGGTGTTTGGAAAATTATGACTTCATTGCTATTTAATATCAAAATTATTACAAAATAGGGTGGGCAACATTTTGGTGGCTAGGAACTACATCTGATGGTTGGGGACAGTACAGGTATAGAAGTAGACACCAAATGGATGGAACTGCATTTTTTTCTTAATTTTTCTTTTAAAGGGAGTCTTTTTAAAATATTGGTTAGATTTATATTCCAGTATTCATGGGCCTCCTGTCTTGAAATAGGCATTGAAGGAGGACTTATCTTCTATTTAATTTGGAAATTCATACCTGTTTGTGAAATAAATGTTACAGCAATGTCATCCATCCTTTCAGCTGGCGCTGCCTCTATCATTTTTTCCAATGGCCGCGATTTGTTAATTGGAGACATTCATGGAAGAAGTTTTCGAACTCTGGTACAATCCCGGAATCGCGGCGTGGCTGTTGGTGTGGACTTTCATTTTCAGCTGCGTAGGATATTTTGGACTGATACGGTGCAAGATAAGGTAGATGAAAACGTACAAATAGCTTTCTTGGAAGCAAAGGCATCCAAGAATAGTATGTGTTGATATCTTTTCATTTCTGTGAACAGATGCAGAGCCTTTCTTTGTTTCCTAACAAAAACGAACTTTGAGATGGTTCTTTTGATAATTACGACATTTCTAAGCTTTGCTTTTACATGTAATATATTGAACAAAGCATGCATTATGCTATGGCATCATCTTGAGCAGCTCTTAATATTATTGGAAAGAGAGTCCAAAAACCTAATTAAGAGAAATAGTACATTCTTTCAAAACTGGATGTATTCTCTGTTGCAGTTTCTTGAAACCTGATCATTTAAAATGTGGAAGTACTGTGTTTTCAGGGAAGATAGACATAAGATATTTCTCAAGTATATTAGTATAATTGAGCTTTGGGCAAGAAATATTGACAGCCTATCGTGTTGCAGGCCAATATTTTTATTTCATTGCTTTCTTTCTTTGCCTTGCTTTCGTTGTTACTTTTTACCTGAAGGATGCTTATAATAGCATGGCTCAATTATGCTTGGTAGTTTTGACACATCAGTTTTGTAAATATAGGTTAAAACAGTGTTTCTCAACCTTGGCAACTTGAAGATGTGTGGACTTCAACTCCCAGAATTCCCCAGCCACCATTGAAAGGCATTTTCTCTCATTCAAGTGCATTGAAAGGCATGTTACTGTCAGATTCTTAAAAAGCACTTTATGGGAAGTTGAAAGGAATTTTCTCCTAGTGTAAACTTCTTCTGCGGTTTTCCCTGCTTCCTTGAATTATATCAGGGCTTAATTACCTAATCTTTACCCTTCTCCTTACTGTGGCATTTTGTGGAGTTGGACGGTGATACCCATTTAGATAGATGTTTACTTCAGCTAAGATATAAGGTAGTTTGCTTGTTACTACTAATTATACAGGAAGCAGGCCATATACACTGTAACCGGGTTTGTGCTTCATACTAGACTTGAGTGGTTTTAGCTTTGCTTAGTTTTTCTTTTCTTTTGGTTTGTGGTTCAGTATATGATGTGAAAGTATAAACAATTTTTGTAACTCTTCCCCCCCCCCTTAGTTTACAACCAGTGATCTCTTTGTCCCATATCCCATCTCTTATCTATAGACAAATCCATAAAGCATCATCTTTTCAGTCCTAGTGGCAGCAGCAAGTCCATTAAGGGTTACCAGAAATAACAACATATCTTATTTTAATCTTGATCAAATAACCCAATCCTTCCTTTTACTTCTAACAGTCTTAATCTTTAGTCCATTCAAATAATATCATAGAATTTGATTTCATTTCTTTTTTGTCCCTTCTTACAAGATTCTTCAAAGTTTTTACAAGCCTCTTTTGTAAATCCAATATAAAAGAATTATCCAGGTCAATCTTATGGTGTATTATTTGTATTTCCTTTTGATTTTTAAAACGTCAACTGGTTTCTTTTGTATGTCCAGTAAGACATCCTTTTCCATGTCATTTTCATAATCTGTCATTTGTAGATCCACTTTCGATGCCATCTCTGTCTTGTCAAATAAAACTCCTCATCTGCCATTTCTTCCATAGCACCTTTTGGACACAGTCTATCCATAGAAGCAAATATATTCCTGTTGTCTCCCAGTGCTCAAAACCCACCAGGGACTGCTGTCTTGTGATCTCCTTGTGAGGAGCAACTGTTTGGAGCGCATGTGGGTGATCTCCTGTCCTCTCCTTGTCCAAAGAAGTTCTGAAGAGCCGGTTGTCTCACTGGCTCTTCATTCTTCGCCATGGTCATCAGCTCCGCTTTTCACGGAACCATATTCAGTCCGCCATTTCTTCCTCCAGAAGTCCAACCAACTTTACTTTCCCATTAACTTCAGTCTCTCTGCTTAAGAAAAGACAGACTAGATAGAACAGAGCTTTCCAAACTGTGTGTCGGGACACGTTAGTGTGTCGGCTGCAGTGTCTGGGTGTGTCACGGCTGCTGCTGCCTCCGAGCCCTGCCAGGATTCCGCGCAGGTCCTAGTGCCTGCCTTGTGCCTTGCTGCCTCCAAACCTGCCCTGCCAGGATTCTGCGCAGGTCCTAGTGCCTGCCTGGTGCCTTGCTGCCTCCAAACCTGCTGTGATTCTGCGCAGGTCCTAGTGCCCGCCTTGTGCCCTATTGTAAGAGTGTGTCGCGAAATTATGCATGTCTAAAAAGTGTGTCACCAACATGAAAAGTTTGGAAAGCTATGAGATAGAAGGTATATAAAAGTTTTCTCTTCATAGGCCCTTGTTTCAGTAGTGTCTTTCCTTGATAAATTCATTCACACACACACACACACACACACACACACATATATATACACACACACACACATATACATACATACACATACATATACATATATATACATATACACACATATATGTATATATACATATACATATACACACACACATATATTTATACATGTTCTGTCTTTAAGCCATCTGACAACATCAGTGAAAGGAGAATCAGGAAACAATGGGTTGTCTTTAGCAGAAATTTCCCCTGAACATCAGGCCTTTCCATGAATGGAAAAACTCTTCCATTCATAGAATGGCAATGTAAAATAATTTATCTTGATTTAAAGCAAAAGGGAGCTTTGTCAGGAGAGAAGGTTAGCAAAATTAAAGGTCCCATGACTACTTTTAGAGTGCCTTTTAGGTGGAATTTGGATATTTATTTACATAATTACTCTAATCCTCTACATCGGGAGTATGTTAGGAGATTGTATGATTTCCCCCTCGCTCCTTACCTCCTGTGTAAATTCCACCTTCATGACTTCCTTTAATTATAGTCAAGCATTACATTTCCAGGAAGGCTCACTTTGCATAAGTCTAAATAGGTTTCATCATAACCAGGATTATTCTTCACTGGACAGTAAATCACATATATGGTCTCTCTGGGGATAAACCTATGTGCATGAATGTATAGATGACCACTCAGATTACTAGTTATAGGGACATAGTCTGCTCTCTCCAAAACCAGACTCTGTTTTTAAACTTTGGTTAAGAATGGAGGCTATAATTAGTGCCAGTACAGATGTAACTGTACGGGATGGATGATATTCTGGAGGTGACGGACTCGACCTTGGGGGAGCTGGGGGTGGTGACGGCCGACAGGAGGCTCTGGCATGGGCTGGTCCATGAAGTCACGAAGAGTCGGAAGCGACTGAACGAATAAACAACAAAAACAGATGTAACAATTTAAAAGAGGAGAATTCACACGGAAGAGAGAGGAAAGAATTCACATTGAAGAGAATGAAATAAATGGTTAAGAAATGGGGGACTTGATACCTGCATAGGACCAACATTTTCATAATTCCTCTTACAAAAAAAATACGTGCAGGATTTTTGTGCTTGGAAATTGTGAAAGTGGCCCTGAAAACATATCCTATGTCCTAAAGCACCATTACTTTCTTTTCAGGTTTTTTCCGTCAACATTGATGGCTCAGATATCTATGAAGTTTTAAATATTTCAGTTGACACACCAGAAAATCTAGCAGTAGACTGGATTAACAACAAGCTGTACATAGTGGAGACCAGTGTCAACAGAATCGATTTGGTGAATTTGGATGGAACCAACCGTGTAACTTTGATTGCAGAAAGTTTGGGGAACCCTAGAGGAATAGCTGTTGACCCTACTGTTGGGTAAGTGGTGACATTGATTAAAAGATATACCCTCCTTTGATGAATTGTAGACTTGCTATTTTTTTAATGCGTCACAACTTGCTCAATAAAATATTACTAGGAATTGATGGAGGAATGGAAGTTTGGTGTTCCTTACTCCCTACTCCTTCCCTAGGAATTCTGTTCTAGTCCTTACTTCTTATTTCTTTTCTTGATTTGGACATTTTATGGAGAAAAGAGAAAAGGAAGTGCTGCAACTCCCCCAGCTTGGTGCCTGTGGTGAGAATGGTAGAGATATGCTGAACACTGTTACAGGAGCTGCAGCTGTCTGGAGGTGATGGTGCTGCATGTACACATCTCATATTTTTAGTTCAAAAGGTCTTTTCACAAAGGTCAAAGCTAAACGGTGTTTTACAAAGAATGAATCATAAATCATGATTTACAAACCACAATGACACTTCTGCTTAGCTAAGAATAAATGGTTTGCGTATAATATCCATAAATCAAGAGGGAAATCCACTTAATTGTTTGTGTGTGTGTGTTTGTGTAACACCTGAGTGAATAATCATGTTTTCTGTAGAATTCAGCCAGGATTGTGCTGGATGGTTTGTTTGTTTAATGTGTAGTGTTAGGTCTGACTGTATTTCTTTGTACGAAATAGGAAATTGGATTTATTGTCAGTCTTCTTTCATCCTTTGTTGAACTGGACATGAATATAATTAGTTTCATATAAGATATGATCTGGAATATAGTTTGGGATCTCTGTAGTTTCTTTTTTGAGATCTCTCCAGAGTTTGCTATTTGTAACAGACCACTGCCATCTTGTTATCTGCTTGGAGCATTACATCTTTCATTTATCTTCTTCAATACTGATGTTTGCATTTTGGATATTTAAACTTATTTTCTAACCCTGGGCATTTTAAGAACTGTTTTTAGGGCCTGCAGAAGCTCGCTTTTCTTTTGCTTGTAAGTGTTATGTTATCTAGTTTTCTATTTATTATGATTTCATTGATTTACATGTCTGATAGAGAACTTTTAGTTATTGGGAAGTCCAACAGTATAACATATACAGAATACAGTCCAATGAAATGTAAAGTGATTTGAAGCATATGAAACCTCAGTGTGGATTCCTCAGCATAAAGCTTTGTATGATAATGGCTGCAGTTTTGCCCTTGTCAGCTAATAAGAGTTCACTGAAAGTTATTACAGCATTCCATGGAAACTAAGCGTATCTGCCAATAGAATAGTGCTTTCTGCACCTACTATAATGGGTTTTTATGCATGAAAATGAAATGCCACAGTAAGTGTTTCAGTCTTTAAAGTGCCACAGTATTCTTCAGCTGGGTTCCCACTTGATGCTAAATAGTGGTTTGTTAAAGCGTAGAAAATTGCAAAAACCACAGTTGGATGGATTCATGCTAAGCCCAATCCAGACAAACCATATTACTGCTTACTGTCTTGTGTAAGCCAGGTCTTTGTATCATTTATTTAAAGATTGAAGAAAAACTAATATAGTTCTTCTCTTTTTCTTTTATAGTTACTTATTTTTCTCAGATTGGGATAGTCTTTCTGGTGATCCTAAAGTAGAAAGAGCCTTCATGGATGGAACAAATCGTCTGGACTTGGTTAAAACAAAATTGGGATGGCCAGCTGGGATAACTTTGGATATTATATCAAAGAGACTCTACTGGGTGGACAGCCGATTTGATTATATTGAAACTGTGACCTATGATGGGCTACAGAGGTAGGAGAAGATCTTAATAAAACACAAAGTGGGTCATTTACTTTTGCTTGTTTGCATTTTTTTAATTGAATGAGCTGCATCAGATTAAAAAATGCCCTATCACAAATTTCCATTAAATATACGTACTTTAAATGCTGTTAAGACATGTATGGGATTGAGATATTAATTCCTATCCTTCAGTCTCTGAATTTGGTCAGAGATAAGATAATTAGTAGGAAGGTAACAAGGGCTCCCTGTGGCATGCACTGATCTCTGGGTGCCAGATAAAGGAAAAGAAGGATGCCCTTACTATGCTGATCATAGACAAATAGCAGCAGAAAAGAATATTAATCATATTGCATATAAAGATTTGCATACTATTGGTAAGAAAGGAGAAGAATTCCTGGACTTTAAATACTGTTCCTACCCTGATAGGCAACCACAGGGAAGGATCTCCCTGTTGTAGGTATTGCTCCTTAAGTTGCGCCATGCTCCATGCAAATTCTTACTTCTTTTGTTTGCAAAGGAAACTTTTAAAGCTTTTATTGCTATCTTTGTTTTTCCTTGTAATCTGCACTTTCCAAGGCCATTTCTGGTCTTTAGGAAAAGGAACGCAAATAGCCTTTCCCTAAGATAAAATAACTTGTATTGCATGAAGGTACAACTGTAACATTCCTTCAAGAAAGCAAAAGTAAGAATCCTTTTTGATTTTTTAATTTTCCTCCTTTTTAAAAACAAAGCAGAGTGTTAAACTGCCATATCTCCCCTCTGAACTTTTGTTCCTTGCATCTTTGGTTACCATAATTCAAATAGTTTTTGTTCATAATGATTTTTCTTCTTTGTTGGACTTATTCTTTGTTTATCATTCCCTAGGTCATTTCTATGATTTGTGTGTAGTCTTTTTCGTAGGAGTAAAGAGTAATGAATTATTTGTAGATTGTAAACTGTTACTTTCAGTATTTCTAAAAATATACCTTTAACAGGAAAACAGTTGCTCATGGAGGTTCATTGATTCCACATCCCTATGGAATAAGTCTTTTTGAACATTCTGTGTATTTTACTGATTGGACAAAAATGGCAGTGATGAAAGCCAATAAATTTGCAGATTCCAATCCACAAGTGGTTGTTCAGTCATCCCTGCGTCCATATGGAGTGACAATTTATCATGCTTTCCGACAGCCATATGGTAAGTCAAATGAGACAGGATTGCTGAAAGAGATTTTACACCAGCCATACCGTGGCTTAACTATTAGAAAGCACTGATAGCTGTGCTGCACAAATGCACTAGTGGGGCCAGAATGGAAAATGTCAGCTCTTTTTCTGCTTTTCTCTGTTCTGTTCTGTTCTCCCCCTTCCCCTCCCTCTCTCCTTGGTTCATACCCAGGAAATAGCTCTAATGGTCTAAGTTGATCCTTGACTACGGCTTTTGAAATTAGCCCAAGGTCACAGATCTCTCTAAGCTGCAGGAAGTCCATCCCTGCCCAGTGTAAATCCATTTAATTCTATTGATTTCTTCTCATTGAAAACAACGAGATTTCAATTACTGAATGGGCTAATTTGCAGTTAGGCTTCAGCCTGATAGTATAGCAAAGTCTGACACTGAATTCATGTGAAGCACAATTATTCTGATTAAGCTTCATTCCAAGTAGAAAATGGTTCATAGAGATAAACCACAATTTTCTTCCATAAATGTCAATGTATATTTCAAAGATTGACTGATATTTTAAAAAATCCTCTTATGCTGAGCACAAGGATCTCCTGAAAAGATGGTCAGTGCTATCAGTTTGAAAAAGAGGGACAAATTGCTTAGAACTGGTTTCCTGTTAACTCACTAGCCAAAGCAGTGAATAAGCAAGAGCCAGCTGACTATGGATCAACTCCCAGTTAGTATGTCAAAATCCCAGCACCTCCAGAACGTACCAGTTTGAGAAAGTCTATTTAAGCGAATAGGCTGTATTTACAGTGGGGTGAGTATATATAACTGTGCTTGGACTGATACGTATGGTTTTAACGATATGAAATACATTTTAGCAGACCTTCAAATTACAGTATAGAAGCAGGGTACCTTGTAACACTTTTTGTCTATACACTCAGTCCTTATTTAGCGACCACATTCCATTCCAATGATCAGGTTGTTAAGCGAAATGGTCACTAAATGAACATGTGACACACAGAGACACTGTAAAGATCACTGGTTGCTACCATCTCATTCAGACAAGTTCTCTTGAGCAGCTATGCCAATGTTACCTTCACTCTGGCATGTGTTGTTGTCAGGCGCACAAAATTTGGTTGTAAATGCACACATTGGCCAGAAAATGAACTTTTTATTACCATTTATTACCCTCGTATTTGGGAATGGTCACTAACTGAGGTAGTCGCTAATGGAGGAGTGGGTGTATACATCAGAAATGTCAGTGGAATTAAAAAATTAATATAAATCTGATGGCATATGTTAAATTTATTAAATATTTTGTCTTCCAGTAAGAAATCCTTGCAGTGGGAATAACGGTGGATGTGAACAGATTTGTGTTCTCAGTCACAAAACTGACAATGATGGTCTAGGCTACCGCTGCAAATGCATGCTGGGCTTTGACTTGCACACTGATGGACGACACTGCATTGGTAAGGACTGCCATGGACACATGTTACTTAGCACTTCATGGATATTCGTATCAACTACCTTTTCTCCCTGGTTTTGAAAAGCACTCTAGGACCAGATGGTGGTGAACTTATGTAAGCCTTTAGTAACTTCAAACTAGTGCTGTGTGAATGCCCACATGCTCTCCCAAGTACCATTTTGCTTTTGAATCTGAAGGATGCATACCCCTAATTTTATTTATTTATTTATTTATTTATTTTTCAAATTTATTCCCCGCCCATCTCCCATGCAAGGGACTCTGGGCGGGTTACAATAAATAAAATTTAAAAACTATACAAAAATATCTAAAAACACAAGCATAAAATAAATAATGTGGAACTCCATGTCCTGAAATGTGTTCCCTGGCGGGGAATACTTGCCTCATTCATACCCTAATATCTCAGAAAGGCTTAGATAGAGACAATAAAGTCTGGGTGACATATAGACGTGTTTTTCCTGTGATTATATCCAATAAAGTCAGTTGATTGATTTCAGAGGTACTTAGGCGAGTAGATGGATCAATGAATGTATCCCTTATTTATTTATCACATGTACAGTATTTACCCACCTTTCTTCCATTATGGAAGTTATAGTAAAGGTACTGATGCAATGGTTGGTTCCCATACAGATAAAAGTTTCAGGAGATGGTTATGTAAACAAGCATCTGCAAGCTTCTCCATTATCAGTGAAAAAAGCTGCCCCCTTGCTGGATCCCAGGAAGGCTGTTACAAAAAAACTTAAAAAATCTCCACCCTAATATATTATTGGTTCTAAATGGGAGTCAGTTCAGTTGGTGAAATTCTTGTAAACCCATCCTTTTCACCTCCAATCTTGCTAATGAGAATTCTGGGAGAATCTTGCTTGGAAGGATTTGAATTTGATTTGAGGCATCTGCCAAAGAGCCTGACAGGCACCTACTGTAAGTGTCAGTGACCGGACACTGAAATAGTTTTCTGCGTTGCATATCCTCCAGTCTTCTTTTGCTTCTTCTCTGTGTACTTTATTATAATTCTCCACTTCTGTCTTTCATTTTAAACTGATTTTCTCTTCCAGCATTGTGCTTTTACACTAATAGTTGCTTTTTGACTTTCCTATAATTAATTTTTTTAAGAAGTGTTTTTTTTTTTTAAAAAAAGGTATTTTAGGTTTGCTGTAGCCTTAAAATAAGCAAACTCTTTTTCTACAGCTGTGCAGCAGTTTCTGCTCTTCTCCTCCCAGCTAGCTGTGCGTGGAATCCCATTCAATCTTTCCACTCAGGAAGATGTAATTATTCCTGTAACAGGAAGTCCTTCATACTTTGTTGGAATTGACTTCTGTGCTCAGGAGGACACTATTTTTTATTCAGATACTACTAAAGACATAATCTATAAGCAAAAAACTGATGGCACAGGTAATATTTACTTTTCTTGGTCTGCCTTTCTTATTACCTCTTGGACAGAAACAGAATTAATAACTGTCATTATATTTCACAACCGTTGAAAATCCATTTCCGTATTAAGTGCATGGTTCAGCAAATCTTCTTGTTCAGAGAAGAGTTTTGCAGCACTGATTACATTATGTTTTCTCATCACACTATGCCATGTTATTTTAATCATTATTTGGGTCCATACATGTCACTAAGACATAAGCCAGGATTTATAAATTATAGTGGCTGATTTTACACATCATGCTAAGCCAGAACTAAACAGAGCACTTTGTGGCTGGCATGTTCTGTGAATAAGGGTGTGTCAAACTTACTGTTCCAGGAAGTAATGTCATAGGGAACACCACTTGATTCAGGGCTGGACCATATATGGAATACCATAAAGCCCTTCCTGTTCTGGAAGATTTATTTCCTAAAAAACTACTGGGTCAAGCTTAGAATGGCTACATAGGCATAAAATAAAAATGGGAATATTCCCATATTCCACAGAATGTTCTATCCCCTGAACAATAAGTAAAAGCCACTGAATCGAGACAATGTTCAATAAGGCTGGGGGGGAAACAGGAGAGGGTGGATTCAGTGATTTAGCAAGGCACTTTTGAAAAGCTCATCTTGATAGGTTTGCTGTTCATGATTGGAAGCTGCCTTAAGGGGAACCCTCTTATTGACCTCTCCAGCCTGTTTAATCTGACTGGCTGCAGTTCCCTGCGATTTAATGCATGCAGATACTTTTTCCTCATCCTAAGTTTTGCCATAGGGAAAGCTGTTTCATTGAGTCTATGAAGGTTCTCAGTCATCCAGGTGGAATTGTCTGTAGCTTGAATCATGTCAACTGGATTTCTATTTTCTCAGTGGAAACGTTTCGCTCCTTATCCAAGGAGCTTCTTCAGTCTGAGCAAAGTTGGTAAGGGAATCCTAAATATGTTTCTAGGTAGCTGTGTGACCTTACACCTGGGGTCATGGTTATATTGAGATGTTATTTTAAGTCCTTTTATTATCTAAAGGAGGATCCGTTAAGATCACCATGCTGCTGTTGAGCTTGCGAAATGGTCTTAATCTTCCTAGGCACAGAAGACAAAGCAGGAAAGAAAATAGGGGAAAGATTGTGCGTGAGGCCCCCACCTCTATTCAAGGAAGGATTTTCCAAGTTGGCATAAATGGATTCCTTGACCCTTCTCTCAAACCACCTATCTTCTCTGTCTAAAATGTGAACATTAATGTCCTCAAATGAGTGTCCTTTTTCCTTTAGATGAAGATAAACTGCTGACTCTGGTCCTGTGGTGTTACTTCTCCTGTGTTGGGCCATCCTCCTGTACAAAGGTTGTTTGGTTTCTCCAATGTAGAGTTCAGAGCACTCCTCACTGCACTGGATTGCATAAACTACATTGCTTTTCTTGTGTTTTGGAGTTTGATCTTTGGGGTGTACAAGCCTCTGTCTCAGTGTGTTGGTGGGTTTGAAATATACAGGTATGTGGTGTTTGCCAAATATCCCTTTTATCTTTTCAGACATGCCAGCCATGTAAGGAATGACCAGGTTCTTCCGTTTACTCTGAGTCTCAGCCCTATCTGTCGCTGTTTTAGGTCTGGTAGACTTAGATTTGGTGAAGGCCCAATTTGGATATCCACAGGCCTTCAGAGCTGTTCTCAGGTGCTGATTTTCATTCTTTTTGGAATCCATGGAGGTGGGGATGGTTTCTGCTCTGTGTGACAATGTCCTGATGACTCCTAGTTTGTGCTGCAGTGGATGGTGGGAGTGAAACATCAGATATTGATCTGTGTGTGTGGGTTTCCTGTAGATCCCTATTTCTAGCTTGCCACCGGTCCCAATGAGGACTTCACAGTCTAGGAATGCCAGTCTGTTGTCCTTGGTGTCTTCTCTGGTGAAGCTAATGTTGGCATCTATAGTGTTTATATGGTCCGTGAAGGCCTGTACTTCCTGGGTCTTGATTTTGACCCAGGTGTCATCCACATACCTAAACCAGTGGGTGGGCACCGTTCCCTGGAATGTGTTGAGTGCTTTCTTCTCCACTTCTTCCATGTATAAATTGGCCACAATGGGTGACACAGGAGAACCCATGGCACAGCCGTGTTTTTGTCTAAGCCGGCTTAAAATATCTGCAGCTCTGTCCAGTGCTCAACCTCCTCCCCCCAACCTTACCGTCCAAGAGAGGAGAGCCATGACAGCCCTCAGCAAAGATGAAACCATCACCATTTTACCTGCTGACAAAGGAAGATGTACAGTGGTTCTAAACACTGCAGACTACCACAATAAAATTACCTCACTTTTGGAGGATCACCATACATATGAAAAACTGAAAAGAGACCCCACCAACAATTACAAGAAAAAGGTAATAGACAGTTTGAAACAATTGGAACATGATGGCTCCATCGATAGGATTACCTACCACCGTCTGTATCCTGGAGAAGCCATCCCCTGCATCTACGGACTTCCTAAGATCCACAAGGAAGGAACACCCCTCCGACCCATAGTCAGCAGCATTAATTCGGTAACATACAACATTGCCAAACACCTCTCTACCATACTAGCACCTCTAGTTGGACACTCTGAACACCACATCCATAATTCGGAAGAATTTGTTTCCAAAGCAAAGATCCTGAAACTGGATACAGGTGAAACTATGGTCTCCTTTGATGTGTCCTCCCTTTTCACCAGCATCCCCACCACTCATGCTCTATCCGCTGTCAGGAAGAGACTAGAAGAGGACAGCACCCTTGAAAGGAGAAGCCATCTCAACCCAAACCAGATCTGCCATCTTCTGGACCTGTGTCTTAACACCACTTATTTCACATACAGAGGTGACTTTTACAGACAAATACACGGCTGTGCCATGGGTTCTCCTGTGTCACCCATTGTGGCCAATTTATACATGGAAGAAGTGGAGAAGAAAGCACTCAACACATTCCAGGGAACGGTGCCCACCCACTGGTTTAGGTATGTGGATGACACCTGGGTCAAAATCAAGACCCAGGAAGTACAGGCCTTCACGGACCATATAAACACTATAGATGCCAACATTAGCTTCACCAGAGAAGACACCAAGGACAACAGACTGGCATTCCTAGACTGTGAAGTCCTCATTGGGACCGGTGGCAAGCTAGAAATAGGGATCTACAGGAAACCCACACACACAGATCAATATCTGATGTTTCACTCCCACCATCCACTGCAGCACAAACTAGGAGTCATCAGGACATTGTCACACAGAGCAGAAACCATCCCCACCTCCATGGATTCCAAAAAGAATGAAAATCAGCACCTGAGAACAGCTCTGAAGGCCTGTGGATATCCAAATTGGGCCTTCACCAAATCTAAATCTACCAAACCTAAAACAGCGACAGATAGGGCTGAGACTCAGAGTAAACGGAAGAACCTGGTCATTCCCTACATGGCTGGTGTGTCTGAAAAGATAAAAGGGATATTTGGCAAACACCACATACCTGTATATTTCAAACCCACCAACACACTGAGACAGAGGCTTGTACACCCCAAAGATCAAACTCCAAAACACAAGAAAAGCAATGTAGTTTATGCAATCCAGTGCAGTGAGGAGTGCTCTGAACTCTACATTGGAGAAACCAAACAACTTTTGTACAGGAGGATGGCCCAACACAGGAGAAGTAACACCACAGGACCAGAGTCAGCAGTTTATCTTCATTTAAAGGAAAAAGGACACTCATTTGAGGACATTAATGTTCACATTTTAGACAGAGAAGATAGGTGGTTTGAGAGAGGGGTCAAGGAATCCATTTATGCCAACTTGGAAAATCCTTCCTTGAATAGAGGTGGGGGCCTCAGGCACAATCTTTCTCCCATCTTTCTCCCGGCTCTGTCTTCTGTGCCTAGGAAGATTAAGACCATTTCGCAAGCTCAACAGCAGCATGGTGATCTTAACGGATCCTCCTTTAGATAATAAAAGGACTTAAAATAACATCTCAATATAACCATGACCCCAGGTGTAAGGTCACACAGCTACCTAGAAACATATTTAGGATTCCCTTACCAACTTTACTCAGACTGAAGAAGCTCCTTGGATAAGGAGCGAAACGTTTCCACTGAGAAAATAGAAATCAAGTTGACATGATTCAAGCTACAGACTGTTTCATTGAGATACTGTACTATGATTATAATTTATCATATTAAATTTGACTTTAAAAAAGAAAACAGGGAAGCGCCTCCTTCCAATTTTGATACATTTCTCCTTTCTAAATATCAGGTAGGGAAATCCTTGCAGCCAACAGAGTGGAGGGAGTTGAAGATTTGGCTTTTGATTGGATCTCCAAGAATATCTATTGGACAGACTCTAGGTATCGGAGTATTAGCGTTATGAGGCTGGCTGATAAATCAAGACGAGCTATTCTTCAGAATTTGAATAATCCTCGATCTATTGTAGTTCATCCAGTTATTGGGTAAGTCGCAAAACTGAACCAAGTGTTCAGAAATACGACACAATACAATCTTCCTGTTATATTATCCCTTCTGAACAAAGGTGGTATATCATATATCTGAAACTTCCCATTCGGAACCTCACTGTCTGAGGAATGTTTCTACCCGATGTGTTAGATTTTTAAGTGCAGGCTATATAAAAAAAGTGAACATTCAAACAAGTTATTTTCTCCCCTGCATTATGTAGGGCAGGAAGGTGCAGCTTTTTATGGGGCCAAGAACTGCACTTGGGCACTTGGGCATGCAAAAACATAGGCGGGTCTGGACAAAAACTGTATTGGATTTAATATGGATCAATGTTTTAAAACGCAGTTAATGTGACTATTTCCCATTTGTTGTTAATATTCCCTTCTGTTACTTTCATATTTACATTTTGGTAGTAACCTTTGGGAGGCTGTGAGAACCACAGTCGAGGCTTTTTGGGAAACCCTTGGGTGGTGCACCCCTGTTCTAATGATGCACTTTCCAGCGGGATCTGTCCTAGGGTATTTCAGAACCTGTCAGTTGGCAGCAACTTGTTGCTGTGTGTTTGCTTGAAAAGCCATTCTGTGTTTTAAGTATCTTCCTTAACATTCAAGTTCAAGAACCTCTCTTCTTCTCCCCTCCTAAAAACTGTCCTCTGTTTATGCTCTCCCCCGTGCCTCATCATCTGTTGTTCTGGCACTGATCCCATAATCTAGAGCAAAACACTCACTGTAAGTCGTGCAAAATCAGCACAAAAGGAGCTATTCAGCAGCATTATCTGTAAAAACCAAGACATGTTTGTTCTGGGGTTCTGTTTCTGGGTTGGAAAATAGCGTATTATTGCTGCAGAAGAGTTACTGTTATCACTGCCTTGTTATCAGTATAAATAGAATAAATACAGAAGAGCATAAGTGTGCCTTTCACTTACTTAAGCTCTAAGGCGCAGTTTTGAGAGCGATATCAGAAGGCAAAATCTCTGCAGGTTTTATTCTCATTGGTTGGCAGGCAGACCTCTTGAGAGAGTTCTTCTCTCCTATCATTAGATACATGGCTCAGGGGAATTTTCTCTCACTCTGGGTGAGAGGACTGATTTTTTACTGAAAGGGATTTTCTTTTTCTTTCTCCCTCTCTTCTGTTCTTCTTTCTCAGAAAGGAATGTAAATCAGTCCAACTGAGGACCTTGTTTACTCTTACTAATTGCGGGGATACTCAAGCTTGTAGCAATAAAGAAACACATTTTCTTAACCAATAGCAAAAATATTAGAAGTAACTCTGAAGAGATATTTTATCACTTTTTAAAATGTATGAATATGGCTTGTGTGTTCAATAAGATTGTGATTATTTATTAAGTAATTGTCAGGATGGCATTGGCATCCTGCCAAGGATAGATGGGGTTTGTAGTTATTAGGTAGATGGGGTTGTAGGTATTAGGTAGATGGGGTTTGTAGTTAGTAGGTAGATGGGCAGTAAGTAGTTAGCATGCTTGCAGGGCATTACAGATAGGCAAGGAATGCAGGCCGGTGGAATGTGGGGGGAGAGAGACAGGAACCAGACTCCAAGGCCGTTCAGCTGGGAGCATCAAAGGACTAACAGTTTAGAGTTATGGGATCTGAGTCGGCAGGGGAGGGGTTGGTGAGGAGTAAGTGGAAACTGGTATGTTGAAAGTTGTGTTTGCGCGCGCTTTTGCTCAATCTGCTCTTTGCATCGATTCTATTCACTTGTATTAATAAAAGAACATTTTCATATCCTACCATGGCTTGTGCTGAGAGTTTCTAAATTAATATCAAAGGAGTGGATCATCACAGTAATCCTTCAGTTAAATTTTATTAATTTTAGCCATAGGTGTAAGAACAAAATAATTTCTTACATGGCAACTTAAACATAAAGCATAAAAAACCATCTTAAAACATTTGTTAAGTGTCTCAACTATGTAAAAGTGTGAATGTAAAGAAGCTGTGCAAGGAAAGCTAAAATCTAAATGTTGCTAAAGGATAGCTTTTGGTTTGGGGGATTGGGCATTTATACTGAAAACTTTTTTTTTTTTGCGGGAAGGATGCCAATATTTCGAGGATTATTTGCAACTCTAATGCATTTCCCTTTCCCTTTCAGATACATATTTTGGACAGATTGGTTCCGCCCTGCTAAGATCATGAGAGCCTGGAGTGATGGATCCCATGCCTTACCAATTGTAAACACGACACTAGGATGGCCTAACGGCTTAGCTATTGACTGGAGGTTCGGAAAAAAATCAAATAAGCTTTTTTGAGCAGGTGTTCAACACTTGGACACTGCAAGAGCAAATACAGCTACATAGTTATAGTTCTGTTTGAAGGCAGCCAATTATTTTGGGGTACAATGGAAAAACTTAAAATGAGCAGGGAAGAACTTCTGAAATACAATACTGCAGAATCAGTTTACACTTTAATTTAGCCCAACTCAAAAAGGGGGGACATTTTAAATGAAGCTTTCACTGACTGTAAAAAGCACAGTGCTGATCCAGAAATCATTACCTTGGGGCATCATTGGATTTGGGGCATCATTGTCTAGTCCAGTGTTTCTCAACCTTGGCCACTTTAAGATGGGTGGACTTCAACTCCCAGAATTCCCCAGCCAGCCATGCTGGCTGGGGAATTCTGGGAGTTGAAGTCCACCCATCTTAAAGTGGCCAAGGTTGAGAAACACTGGTCTAGTCCAATTTGCTTGGCCCTACAGGAATCATGCTATTCCACTCCCTGTGGGTGTACTTCCCAGAAAAAAGCCCCTTTAAGCAAAAAACAAACAGACCCCACAAACCAGCTGCCCTGGGTACCAGAGAGCAAGCTGTTGGAAAATAGACAACATTGAGCCAGTGGTTTATGAAGAGTGTTCAGTACAACCTTGTTTCTGACTTATTTTTTCAGAACCTTCTTTAAGATCAACCAAGATTGGCTGGGAATGATTTCAGTGCATTAGTCCTAAGCCAATTTGGTGAGACATTGCAATAAAACATTATCTTTTCTTCCAGTTCCTTAAGGCTTTATTGGGTGGATGCCTTCTTTGATAAAATTGAACACAGTACCTTTGATGGGTTAGACAGAAGGTCACTTGAACGCATTAATCAGATGACACACCCTTTTGGTCTCACTATCTTTGGAGGTGAGTATGAATTCAAATGTTTGGACGCTTCGCAATCCTTATTCTTTTCACAGCTGAAAACTGCACAACAGCTCATGAGACTATAGATCACAATACTTTAAAATGCAGAGTTCATTATACACATTTTTTATTTTATTTATTTATTTTTATTTAATTTTTATCCCGCCTTTATTATTTTTATAAATAACTCAAGGCGGCGAACATACCTAATACTCCTTCCTCCTCCTATTTATGGAATTCTTTTATATAACCTTCCCTAATGTATGTATTTCCTATGCATGTTAATACATATGATTGCCCACTGATACAAGCATTTTAATGCAGCAACTGGATGGATGGATGGATGGATAGATAGATAATGATTTTGTGTCCAGATCAAACTTTACAGCCATAGATAGATAGACAGATTCTTAAATGCATACTCTTTAAAATGCAATTTCCTTAAAAACATGCAGTTTTGTATGCAGTATATGTGCCAAGAACTATTTTGAGTCAAATATTAGAAAAGTTCATAAATTATGTGTCTGTTTGTGCCACTGTTTCATTTTGGTGCATCATGTAATTTCACTGAAAATGGATCTGTGACAGATTTCATTTCCATCTGTATCATTGTGAAAAGAGTGCTTTCAGGTTTTCATTTCCTTGTGAGACTAATGGAAACCCAACTAGAGCCTCTCCCCTCCTCAGATGCCAAAGGAGGATAACATTGGGTTAAAAATCCCACTCCCTCCAAGGAGGATATAATGTCCCTCCTTATTCTGCCACTGCGGCCCATGGTGGCTGAAAAAACCCAGTCTAAAGAAGAATGGCCCTGGCCATGCAGAAGTTGATTGTTCCTGGATTTCCTTCCTTAGACATATTAGTATTTCTGTCCTTCAAACAGAATAACAATCAGTTTTGTTTTGTTGGGTTTGCAGGTTATGCGTACTTTACAGATTGGAGGCTTGGTGGAATAGTTCGAGTTCGAAAGTCTGATGGAGGAGAAATGGTCGTTATCAGGAGGGGAATCAATAATATCATGCATGTGAAAGCATACAATGCTCATTCTCAAATAGGTAGGCTTATTTGTCACATAAAATAAATATACATGTGTATATCTGTGTGTATGAAAGCATCCTTTTTGATAACAAGGTTGCACATTGAAGTTCAGCTATATGCCAAATTGTGTTCAGGAGTATACAAGTTTTGGCTAAGGTTTTTAGACAGGTCAGGAATTGTGTGTTCTTAATTCTGAAGCAGTCAATCCTGCTACATTTTAATCTTGTGTGTTAAGACTTTGTATTTATTGCCATAGGCAGTTGTTAATTTTAATTAGTGAACAGTGAGCACACCAGTAGAGCTATTAATAAAGCAAAAAATCTTATCCAAAGATGACTCTGTCCAATTTAGTATAAATGCTGTTGCTCAAAAATAGAACCAAACAAATGTTGATATAGATGAATGAAACTTAATACCAGATCTTGTTTTTTTAAATTGTTGGAGGAAATGATATGAATTCTGTGGACCAATAGAGTTACTTCTTCTTGCTTCTAGGATCTTATAATCTTCTAGAATCCAGAAGTAGAATAAGCTGTATTTGATTTTATTTTAGCCATTAAGGTAAAGGTAAAGGTTCCCCCCGCACATTTGTGCAGTCGTGTCCGACTCTAGGGGCCGGTGCTCATCTCTGTTTGTTAGCCGAAGAGCCAGCGTTGTCCGAAGACGCTTCCACGGTCATGTGGCTGCATGATGCGCGTGGAACGCTGTTACCTACCCACCGAAGTGGTGCCTATTCATCTACTTGCATTTGCATGCTTTTGAATTGCTAGGTTGGCAAGAGCCGGAGCTAGTGCGGGAGCTCACTCCGCACGCAGGGCTAGGGATTCGAACCTACGAACTTGCGATCTTCGGATCGACAAGCCTGGCGTCTTACCCGCTGAGCCACCACGCCCCTTATTTTAGCCATTACATTCATATTTTTAAACATAAATAAATTGATTCCATGGAAAGGCTAATAATGAGTTTCTGCTTTAATTTTTCTAAGGTGAGCCTATCCTACTACTCTCTTAGGATATGAAACCAGTAATTTCAGTGGGAGAGAGTAATACAATCTTATGTATATGGGCTCAGTAGAAATTCTGGCTAACTTTAGTGAAGCTTTCTCTCCAATTAGTGTACATAATACTATGTAAGTGTGTATAGCATAGCCTCCTTAAGAATGTCAACCTCTCTTTGAAATCAGTGAACCTCAAAGGACTTTAATTTTGGCTGGGTTATACTTTCATTTTTTTTTTCATACACTGTTTATTTTCTTTTCCAGGAAGGAAGGAAGGAAGGAAGGAAGGAAGGAAGGAAGGAAGGAAGGAAGGAAGGAAGGAAGGAAGGAAGGAAGGAAGGAAGGAAGGAAGGAAGGAAGGAAGGAAGGAAGGAAGGAAGGAAGGAAGGAAGGAAGGAAGGAAGGAAGGAAGGAAGGAAGGAAGGAAGGAAGGAAGGAAGGAAGGAAGGAAGGAAGGAAGGAAGGAAGGAAGGAAGGAAGGAAGGAAGGAAGGAAGGAAGGAATATATATATATATATATATATATATATCTGAAAAAATAATTCATAATTTACCAACAATTCATAACAAATAATTTGTTTCTCTGATCTTTCACGTATGGATATTTATTCATTTTCCCCGTTATTTTTGAAGGCTCCAACTACTGCAATAGAGCAACAAATCCCAATGGAGACTGCAGCCATTTCTGTTTCCCAGTCCCCAATTTTCAGAGGGTTTGTGGCTGCCCCTATGGAATGAAGCTGAGTTCCAATCAGGCCACCTGTATTGAAGATCCATCCAACGAACCCCCCACTTTACAGTGTGGTTCTTACTCCTTTTCTTGTGGCAATGGACGATGTGTACCCAGGTTCTATCGGTGTGATGGCGTGGATGACTGCCATGACAATAGTGATGAACAGAACTGTGGATCTTTAAGTAAGTGCTGCTTGCAGATCCAAGAAATGACATTGTTAAAAAAACGTGGTATGTGTGCATGTCCGAAAGCATTGACATTGTTGAGTATACGTATAAACAAATGATGAAAAAATAGTTCATCAAGCAGCACCCCTCCTGGGATAGTTTTGTTGAGAATTAGAAGGGCTCAGAGATGAAAAATTGTGGCAGATTCAGCTCTTGAGTAGTGATGTGTGCCATTTAACTACTTTGTCCCTAAGAGCCTCTCCCAGCCTATTGTCTTCTAGATGGGATGGGCTTCAACTCACACTGTTCGCTGCTGACATACAGTATGACATACAGTATGTACTGCTGGGATACAGTATGACATACAGACATACATACAGTAGGAAATGATGGAAGATGTCATCCGGTGAGCCCCAAATAGGGGGGAATATATTGTACAGAACATTCCACTACTGCCGTGGATTCAAAAGGTTACAGTATATCAGAACTGGTTTCCAGTTTCTTGTTATTCCTTAGAACCGATCTTTCTTTGAAAATAGGTGTTTTGGTTAAATAAAACTTAAAATGAAGGGTGGAGAACTAGGGTCATGCAGAAATACCTGTAAATTGTTTTTAAGATTAAACTTTTCAGTTTAATATGTTTGAGCTGTATGACTTGAATAGGATTTCACAGAGCTTTAACTTTGGCTTTTGACACTGTTTGCTTCTAGAATTAAAAGAGCACAGCTTTGACAAGGTTTCAGAGAAAAAGTTCTGATAAGTAAGAATAGTGAGAGGAACTTGGACGTAATGAGAAACTTTGAGACTTGAGCTTATGACCAGAGATTAATGCACTGTGGACGTTTCTCAGTGACTTCACATTTTGAAACTATTTTGATTGAAGGAAATTTTAATTTGATGTTACATCGAACATTTATATCCTGCAATTCCTCAAGGTTTTGTTATAAATTCTCAATATTAATCAACAAGCTGTAAAAGGCATAATTGTTTGAAATACTTCTGAAATTCAGGTTTCTCCCAGAACAGACATGTGCCTCTTATATGTTCAGCAAAAGTTTATGGATTCCAGAGTTTTTCTCACGTAATGTTAGATGTGATCAGTTTTAGGCACTTTAATGCATATGCTGAATGCCATTGCATGCCAGGGACTTGTTTCATCACAAAGGGCAAGTTGTAGTTTACAAAGTGAAGCATGCATAGATAATCCTAGCAATCTTGGGCAACATTATGACATACTGATATTTATAATCTCTACATAAAAATTTGCAGTGGGCATATAGCTGCAAAATCTGTATGAAGTGGTCTTTTAACTTCATACAATCCAAGGAGATATAAGGGCTTGTTTTCTTCTTTCATAATGGTGGAAGCAATCATTGGTAATTCTTAGTCTTTGTGGAAGTCATAGCCTATTGTAGAAAGCTCTCTGTGTTTTATTTTTTCTTCAGATAATTCTTGTGCTACAACAGCCTTCACGTGTAGAAATGGCCAGTGCATTCCCAGTCGGTGGCGATGTGATAAGCATAATGACTGCCTGGACAATAGTGATGAACTTCACTGCCCTACGCAGGGCCCAACGTCATGTCCCGCAGCCTTGTTCACGTGTGATAACAGCCAGTGCATTCCCAGAGTCTGGCTTTGTGACACTGATAATGATTGTGGTGATGGGTCAGATGAAAAGAACTGCAGTAAGTACAAGGTTAAGATAGAGCTGCATTCCATAATCTGTAGCCACCCAGATGTGTCTGCATTGCAAGTCCCAGAATTCCTAGCCATATGGCCTATGGCCAGGGCTTTTAGGGGGTGTAGGCCCTCAACAACTGGAAGGCACAGTTTCCCTAATTTTTCTCTATACCATTCTGCATAAAGTGATAATTTGTGTATATGTTTGTGGGTATTTGTCTGTGAGGGCATGCATGAGAGACTTTGTATTAAATTGGACTTTTTTTAAAAAAAAAATGTGTTTATAGCTTTCACAGATGCGTGTGAACTCGGTCAGTTTCAGTGTCCTGATCACAGGTGCATTGATCCATCTTATGTTTGTGATGGAGACAAGGATTGTGTGGATGGAGCAGATGAACACGATTGCAGTTAAGTATCAGATCAGTTATATACTATTTTTCAAGTTATGCTAATTCAACATTATCAGTGTAATCAATAAACGTAAAAGAACTTAACAGGTAAAAATGAATGCTATAAGAACAAATACTTGTTCACACAAAGGGGCTTTTCCATTCTGTCATCCCTTGACCCTGCAGTGTTTAGAGCAGAGCTTTCCAAACTGTGTGTCGGGACACGTTAGTGTGTCGGCTGCAGTGTCTGGGTGTGTCACAGCTGCTGCTGCTGCCTCCGAGCCCTGCCAGGATTCCATGCAGGTCCTAGTGCCTGCCTTGTGCCTTGCTGCCTCCAAACCTGCTGTGATTCTGCGCAGGTCCTAGTGCCTGACTTGTGCCCTGCTGTAAAAGTGTGTCGCAAAATGATGCATGTCTAAAAAGTGTGAAAAGTTTGGAAAGCTCTGGTTTAGAGATATTATGGCTGCGATCTTAAAGATGTACCAGGAACCATAGGTTTTTGTTGTTGTTGCACTCTTCTCCCTCCTCCAAAGTCAGAAATTCCTTTCCTCTCCAGAGTCGGAAAGTTTACTGTGTCCTTTTTGATGTCAGAAAGATTGAAAGGGGGTGCTCAGAGGTTTCCTAATTTCTCCAAGATACCCTAAACTGAAAAAGGGCATAGACCATTTCCCTCCAGTCTTTGAGTTACAAGGCTTTGGGATCATTGAATGCTGCGAAGAAAGAGTCTGTACACTGTACAGTTGGATTGCCTTGGAATTGTAATGGAATTACTCTCAGAATTCCTCAGTATGTGTGAGACCTGCTTAGAAGCTCTTGAACTGCAGATGCAGTGATCCAGTCATGTAGCTTGTTCCTTGAGATATAACGAAAGAAAGGGAGAGAGAGATTTCTTTGTAATACTTCCTATTGTATCCTCACTCTGTATTATGACTAATAGCAACTTGCTTAAAAATCTTGTCCTTACGGTCATTCTCTGTTTTACTGTAGTCTACAACTGTAGTTTTACTGAGTTTAAGTGTGCAAGTGGAGACCAGTGTATTAGGAACTATTACCAGTGCGATGGTGTCTTTGACTGCAGTGATCACTCTGATGAGGCTGGTTGTCGTAAGTATAAACAGATCCCTTTCTGTGTTGTTAATGAAGTGAACCTTGTGAACAAGGTTTGGAAATACCTGCTCCAGGCAAGATGAGATGTCGGCAATACCTGGTATTTATGTACCCATAATGTCTTGATAACAACATGACATGGGATTAATAGTTCTGTGTCTCCTGGGAGTCCACACTTGAGTCATAATTTTGTTTTGCTAAACTAATCGTGTGTGTAGATTTAGAAACAAGTATAAATTGGATATAATGCTGTATGAGAATTTTTCCTATCAGTTTAAATGGCATTAAATGTGCATTAGATTCTAAGTCTAAAAAAAAGATTAACACCACTGAAAATAATGCCAATCGGAGAGAAATATATTTGAGTAACGTTAATTATTACAAAGCATAGGTAGTATAATCATTATTTCAATATATTAAATGATCATATTCTGCATATGTGCATTTTAATATATGCAGACATTTCTTTTTTAAAACTGTAGCAAAAGTATTAGGTTACATTTTTCCCAAATCAAGTTATGGCTGTCTCTTGATTGTACATGACAACCATATTAATTTCTACAAGCAGAAATATCCTATCTCTGAAGGAAGCCTTTCTGCACGTGTGTGTGTTTTCTTTTTAAAGAATTGCAGCCATTCATATCAGAAATGAATAAATGATCAGGTGCCATTCAAAGCATGCTGCTCGTTTATCTGCCAGTAATTACAGGTAGTCCTTGCTTAATGACCGGAATTGGGACCGGAATTTCAGTTGCTAAGTGAAGCAGTCATTAAGCAAATCCGACCCGATTTTATAACCTTTTTTGCGGCAGTTGTTAAGCAAATCACTGTGGGCATTAAGTGAACCATGTGGTCGTTATGCAAATCACGCATCTCCCCATTGATTTTGCTTGCTAGAAGCTGGCCAGGAAGGTCGAAAATGATGATCACATAACCATGGGACGCTGCAATGGTCATAAATGTGAAGCGGTTGCCAAGCGCTCAAATTGTGATCATGTAATCGCGGGGATGCGGCGACGGTCGTAAATGTGAGGACCGGTTGTAAGTCATTTTTTTCCAGCACCGTCGTAAGTCTGAACTGTCACTAAACGAATGGTTGTTAAGCAAGGACTACCTGTAAAGTCTTTTGGTAGTGAATTGATTTCAGAATGCATTGACACACATGCGCGTGGACACACACACACAGATCTACAAGTATTAAAAGTATAAATGTGATGGATCTTGGAGCTGGAGGAGGAGGGGGCGCATTCCAGACAGATAAGCGTTCTCACAGCGTGGAAAGCCTTGGAAGGCCAGCAAAGAAAGTTAGGCTGGTCCCGCCTTAGAGTCCCAGGAGTATTTTTCCCTTAGATCAGTTAGGGTACCTTTAGTCTGGCAAGATTCTTTGTGTGGCAAGAACAATAAAGAAACTAGAACTACAACCCCATCTCAGCGTGGTTTCTTCGCCAGTTTTTCTGACAATAAACTACAATTTGCCTCTTCCTCCTGAAATCTTTTGTATGCTCCCCAGATCTGTTTCAGAGGGTTGAAAGTTCCTCTTGGTCATATCTAAGGGGCAGGCACATGGGAAGAGCAAGAGTCAAAAAGTATCTTCAGTGAGTGGCAGATACTCTTATCCAATTGGATGCAGCCCTATGTCCTCCACTGAGTCATTATGAACAATTTGCTGAGAGGAATTTTGGGCTAAAGTAAATTACTGGGGAAGTTTTATATTTAAAAGTAGGCTTGAGTTCTTTGAAGCGTTCTACCAATACAAGGATTTTCTCAATGCCATTTGTTGAAATTGAATCTCTCGCACATAATATTTTCTTAATTAAATGTGCAAATGAACGTTGCTGTTAACACTTCCAGGTAAACCGCATGATTTGCTGTTTGCTTTTTGCCTTGGTGGGGTCAACAGGAAGATTACTTGGTTAGCAGTAACACTTTAGTGATTCTTAACGATCAAGAATTATGTTTATTCTTGATTGTCTGATTACCTTTGACTTGTTTGCTACGGATGAAGGATGGCTGACTAATACAATAAACAAAGCTCCACATCCTTAATTTGCCTTCCAGCTACAAGACCACCTGGAATGTGCCACCAGAATGAATTCCAGTGTCAGTCAGATGGCAACTGTATCCCAGCTAACTGGGAATGTGATGGTCACCCGGATTGTGTGGATGGCTCAGATGAACATCACAGATGTCCACCCAGGACCTGTCCTCCTTCTCTTTTCCACTGTGATAATGGAAACTGCATATTTCGAGCCTGGGTCTGTGATGGTGACAATGATTGCCGGGATATGAGCGACGAGAGGGACTGTCCAACCCAGCCTTTCCGGTGCCCCAGCTGGCAGTGGCAATGCCCAGGCCACAGCATATGTGTAAATCTCAGCAAAGTATGTGACAATCTTGCTGACTGCCCTAATGGAGCTGATGAATCACCCCTGTGCAGTAAGTTCATTTTTTATGTACAGTTTAAAAAAAAAAGACTCCAAAAACATGTAATAAAGTGGCTTAACTTAACTATCACATAGCTTTACCTCATAGGTTCATTGTAAAAATAAAATGCAAAAAAAAAATCCATTGTATACAATTTTGACTTCTCAGAGGAAGACTGGGATTATAATGATAGAAATATTGTTTTGCATGGGGTCACCCCTCATTTTTATTCTCACACTAAGTGCATGAAGTAGGTGAAGCTGAGAGAAAGGGACTGGCCCAAAGGCACTGATGAATTGTATAGTTTGGTGGGGGCTTGAACCTAGATTTCCCTGGTTTCAGCTCAGCAGTCTTAATCACTATGTCATACTGAAATCTAAAATGTTGCATATGGCTTTCATATTGTTGGAAACAGCATTATTTTTAAGCAATGGCTATTCAGGGCTGCCTATATGTTGCTAACTTGCTGCAGATGTAAACATCCATGTTTGAGTATGCTTTTTATGAATATGCTTTTTATTTAGGTCAGTGTTAGAGTTAACTTTAATATGTTTCACTTCAAGCTTCACTATTTGTATCTTTAAAAACATGCTACATTTATCATTTAAGATTGGAACTTAATCAGTAGTTGCTTTCAATTTAAACCAAATTTAAACCAATCTTTAATATTTTCCTTAATATTTCTAACTTTTACCTGATTTTAATCTCAAAACTTGCAAGTGGCAGAAGTAGTGTTGGTATTGATTACTGACAATGTTGATTTAAACTTAATTCTAACTTCTTTCTTTCTTTCCTTCCTTCCTTTTTCTAATCAATCAATGCACAATCTCAGATGAGCCTCAGCCAGGTATGATACTAAATCATATTAGATTCACATTTTGATACCAAGCTTCAGGTTACATTTGTTAAATGAAGGCTTGTTTACAAAAACAGGGACACTTGCTATGATTGAGATTGTTCTTTCTAAATTGATATTATGAGTGTAAGAACTCGACTAGATCAGAGCAAAAGCCCACCTAGGTGAGCTTTTTGTTTCTTCCTTGTCCTACCAGATGCCCATGAGAAACCCTCAAGCAAGACATAAGCTGGTTGTACTTGTGAAAATGGTTGTACTTGTGTTCCCCATTCTCTGGCTATTATTTATTTGATTGTTATTGAAGTGGGAAAGGACTCATAATACTTGATCAGCCATACACGCCTTATTAACTCAGCCAACCACCTTTTCAAGAAAAAGTCAACTCATCCTCTTTATGTGTCAGGCTCTTTGGCATCTCCCTAAACCAAAAGTAATTCCTTTTTTAAAACAAAATTATTTATTAAGAAGATTAGGATGGGTTTCCAAGAATTCCAGCAACTGAACTATTTCCCATCTGCAGCCAGTAGATTCCAAAGTATGTTAGGATGTAATCTTTCTTATTTTCTTTTTGATTGCCTTTCTGTGAACCAGTGAATCGTGTGTCTTTCTGCTGATAATGAAGGAGATTGCAGATGGTCATTTATTAAACCCTCTCTTGAGTCCTTATCAGTCTGGGAACCAAACATGTCTATGATCCAGGGAGGCCTCTACACATTTTAAACTATTTCCATGTTTACATAGGAAACCAGTTGTTTCATTCCAGCTGTAGCTTGTTTTCATACCCCAAGCATCCCAATATTTGGTGGGAGGGGGAGGGGAGAGTGTGTGGGATATCTACACCTTCTTTTCATTTAGGAGGCACTCTAGTATTAATGAATAGGGCTGTGCAGTGCTGTGGTTTTGAAGGTCTGTAAACAATGTGGTCCCTGACTGTAAAAATGTTGCCTTCTCCTGAGGGAAAGAGTAGTCGGTTAACATTGCATGTATGATAAGGACAGCTTAAATCAAGTCTGTCACTTAGAATCCTCAAACCAACTTTCTACCCCCAAACTGACAAGACTCAGCTGTCGGTGAAACTATGCTGATTTTGTGGTGGCAGGAGAAGCCTCCTCCCTCTACAAGCCCAGAGACTGAACCTCTACGATCATTTTGCCACAGGGGTTAAAGCCTTAGTCCATGGGTCCCCAGATGTGCAATGATGCCTCCCATGGCTTCTGTCAAGCTCCACAGCCCACTTTATTCTTCTTATTCTTCTAAGGAAATGAGAAAACAGAACACTGCGAACTGAAGGGTCGACTTTAGACAGCATCTTTACTTGCCAGGCTCCGTTAGGTCCCACACTGATCCCAAAGGGTTGCTAAGAAAATTACAATTATGGGCAGCCCAGGGGAGGGTAATTTGCCTTCTCGATTTAGAATGGTTTTTTTTAAAAAAGAAAACTCTTTTCTTTTGCTGTTATTAAAGCCAATAATAGAGTCCGTTGGCTGCACACGGGTAGAGGAGAGAAAGGGCATTAAACAGAGTTGAACATCCTTTGACTATTCATTGGGAGGACACAAAAACATCAGCCCTCTGGTGTCACCTGTTTTCCCCTCGCCACAGTGAGGAATGGAAAAGGAAAGCAAACAAGCAGTCCCTGTGCAGGGAAGTGGCAAGGCAGCGCCTTGGGGCAACTGGGGAGGATATGGGTCACTGCAAGATGCTGCACTGCCTTGACCATGGAGGAAGCGGGGGGGGGGAATCCTACAAGGCACGATGAGGTGGGAGCTCCCACCAGTCTGAAACCACCCCCTACAGCTCTAGGGAAAGGCTGCAAAGTTATTTTATTTTATTTATTTACCTATCTATCTAATTTATATAGCTGCCCATCTCACTTTTACAAGTGACTTTGGGCAGCTTACAGCAAGTTAAAACAGCAATAAATACCTAAAAAAACACTATAATTATTACCATTATAGCTAGTTCTGTCTACTAAAGACTCACCCATTTCATGGCCACATGGGGCATAGTGTCAGTCTTGAATGGGGGCAGCAGTTGCATGTGGTGGGGGCCATAAGTTGGTGGTTTGAAGGACTCATCTCATGGGTTAAGGGTAGGTGCAATGTGTTCCTATCACTCTTTCCCATTTATTTGCAGACCAGGAGACCTGCTCAGATAATAATGCCGGCTGCACGCACGAATGCATCCAAGGCCCCTTTGGAGCTCAATGCTCTTGCCCTTTTGGCTATCAGCTTGCCAATGATTCGAAAACCTGTGAAGATATTAATGAATGTGCCTCTCCTGGATTTTGTAGCCAACACTGCCACAACGAAAGGAGATCGTTTAGGTGTTACTGTGATGAAGGTTACATATTAGAATCCAATGGGAAGACATGCAAAGTAACAGGTGAGGAATATCCTAATTATAAGGTGATAGAGACAGACACAAATGCATAACCATGTCCTGGCTCCTCTTACTCAGTGAGAGGATTAAACATTGTCCATCACAATTCATTTGAGTTTAGGCTGCTAGTGTTAGCATATTAGTAAGGCAGGTTATAACGGGGGCGTGGTAGCCCTTGCCAACCTAGCAATTCAAAAGCATGCAAATGCAAGTAGATTAATAGGTACCACTTCGGTGGGAAGGTAACAGCGTTCTACGTGCGTCATGCGGCCACATGACCGTGGAAGCGTCTTCGGACAACGCTGGCTCTTTGGCTAACAAACGGAGATGAGCACCGGCCCCTAGAGTCGGACACTGCACAAATGTGCGGGGGGAACCTTTACCTTAAGGCAGGTTATAATTTCAGTAACCTTTATGAACTTGATTAAATCAAAATTAATTACATTTTAAAGAACATAGATAATTATTTAAAGATACATTTGAGTCGCTGAGATGTCCAGTTGCTAAAAATTAACATTATTAATGTCATATGTAAGAAAGTGTTTTTGCTTCCGGGTGAATCGTACCTACAATGGGACCTGAAGCCCTTTCTGCTCAGGTGGCATAGAACAATTGCTTACCAAAAGGAATGTTTGCACAATATAACCTCCATTTCGGTCATGAGCAGAACATTTGTATTTCTTTTTGTAGAATACAAGAGACTGACCTAGACTGAGTTGGCCTATTAATCCATCTAGCTCAGTCTGCAGTGATTGGCAGCAGCTCTTTAGATTTCACAGCTCAGCTTGGAAGTGCCAGGGTTTAAACCTGAGACTATTGGCATGCAGACTGTGTATTGGGCCCACCCTACCCCATCATGAAATTATGCCTTTTTAAATACTGTGTAATGGCTTTTTTTAATGGGATGCCCTCTAGATGTTGACAGTTAAAGGTTTGTTTTTATTTGCCTGTTTTTGCAGAATCTGGGAATCTTCTCTTGTTGGTGGCAAGCCGTAACCAAATTGTCGTTAACAACATAACTTCTCAAGCACAGCGCATTTTTTCCTTGATTCGAGATGGAAGGAACATTGTTGCTCTTGATTTTGATTCAGCAACTGAGAGAATCTTTTGGTCTGATACCACCCAGGACAAGATTTGGAGTGCTTACCAGAATGGAACAGACAGAAAAATAGTAAGTTTCTTGCTGATTTAAGACACTGATTGTTGTTGTTTATTCGTTCAGTCGTTTCCGACTCTTCGTGACTTCATGGACCAGTCCACGCCAGAGCCCTCTGTCGGCCGTCACCATCCCCAGCTCCCCAATGGTTGAGTCCGTCTCCTCCAGAATACCATCCATCCATCTTGCCCTTGGTCGGCCCCTCTTCCTTTTGCCTTCCACTTTCCCTAGCATCAGCATCTTCTCCAGGGTATCCTGTCTTCTCATTATGTGGCCAAAGTACTTCAGTTTTGCCTTTAATATCATTCCCTCAAGTGAGCAGTCTGGCTTTATTTCCTGGAGTATGGACTGGTTTGATCTTCTTGCAGTCCAAGGCACTCTCAGAATTTTCCTCCAACACCACAGTTCAAAAGCATCTATCTTCCTTCGCTCAGCCTTCCTTATGGTCCAGCTCTCGCAGCCATAGGTTACTATGGGGAATAACATTGCTTTAACTATGCGGACCTTTGTTGTCAGTGTGATGTCTCTGCTCTTAACTATTTTATCAAGATTTGCCATTGCTCTCCTCCCAAGAAGTAGACGTCTTCTGATTTCCTGGCTGCAGTCAGCGTCTGCAGTAATCTTTGCGCCTAGAAATACAAAGTCTGTCACTGCCTCCACTTTTTCTCCCTCTATTTGCCAGTCATCAATCAAGCTCGTTGCCATAATCTTGGTTTTTTTGAGGTTTAACTGCAGCCCAGCTTTTGCACTTTCTTCTTTCACCTTCGTCATAAGGCTCCTCAACTCCTCCTCGCTTTCAGCCATCAAAGTGGTATCATCTGCATATCTGAGATTGTTAATGTTTCTTCCAGCGATTTTAACTCCAGCCTTGGATTCCTCAAGCCCAGCATGTCGCATGATGTGTTCTGCGTACAGGTTGAATAGGTAGGGTGAGAGTATACAACCCTGCCGTACTCCTTTCCCAATCTTAAACCAGTCCGTTGTTCCGTGCTCTGTTCTTACCGTTGCTACTTGGTCGTTATACAGATTCCTCAGGAGGCAGACAAGATGACTTGGTATCCCCATACCACCAAGAACTTGCCATAATTTGTTATGATCCACACAGTCAAAGGCTTTAGAATAGTCAATAAAACAGAAATAGATGTTTTTCTGAAATTCCCTGGCTTTCTCCATTATCCAGCGGATATTGGCAATTTGGTCTCTAGTTCCTCTGCCTTTTCTAAACCCAGCTTGTACATCTGGCAATTCTCGCTCCATGAATTGCTGGAGTCTACCCTGCAAGATCTTGAGCATTACCTTACTGGCATGTGAAATAAGTGCCACTGTTCGATAGTTTGAACATTCTTTAGTGCTTCCCTTTTTTGGTATGGGGATATAAGTTGATTTTTTCCAATCTGATGGCCATTCTTGTGTTTTCCAAATTTGCTGGCATATGGCATGCATCACCTTGACAGCATCATCTTGCAAGATTTTAAACAGTTCAGCTGGGATACCATCGTCTCCTGCTGCCTTGTTATTAGCAATGCTTCTTAAGGCCCATTCAACCTCACTCTGGCTCTAACTCACTGACCACACCGTCAAAGCTATCTCCAATATTATTATCCTTCCTATACAGATCTTCCGTATATTCTTGCCACCTTTTCTTGATCTCTTCTGCTTCTGTTAGGTCCTTACCATCTTTGTATTTGATCATACCCATTTTTGCCTGGAATTTACCTCCGATGTTTCTAATTTTCTGGAAGAGGTCTCTTGTCCTTCCTATTCTATTGTCTTCTTCCACTTCCGCACATTGCTTGTTTAAAAATAATTCCTTATCTCTTCTGGCTAACCTCTGGAATTTTGCATTTAATTGGGCATATCTCCCCCTATCACTGTTGCCTTTTGCTTTCCTTCTTTCTTGGGCTACTTCCAGTGTTTCAGCAGACAGCCATCTTGCCTTCTTGGTTTTCTTTTTCTTTGGGACGTTTTTTGTTGCCGCCTCCTGAACAATGTTGCGAACTTCTGTCCATAGTTCTTCTGGGACCCTATCTACTAAATCTAGTCCCTTAAATCTATTCTTCACCTCCACTGCATATTCCTTAGGAATATTAGTGAGCTCATATCTAACTGATCTGTGGGTCTTCCCTATTCTCTTTAGTCTGATTCTAAATTTTGCAATAAGAAGTTCGTGATCTGAACTACAGTCAGCTCCAGGTCTTGTTTTTACCGACTGTATAGATGTCCGCCACCTTTGGCTGCAAAGGATGTAGTCAATCTGATTTCGGTGTCGACCATCTGGTGAAGTCCATGTATAAAGTCGTCTTTTAGGTTGTTGGAAGAGAGTGTTTGTTATGCACAGTGAGTTGTCTTGGCAAAATTCTATCAGCCTATGTCCTGCTTCATTTTGTTCTCCCAGACCATGCTTGCCTGTAATTCCAGGTGTCGTCTGACACTGATTGCATGCCCAAATTTTATGGAGTGCTAAGTGTATCCAGGTCCTCATGCATACTCCTTTGCAAATAAATAGATGTAGAAGGATTAAGGCCAGTGAAGACACATCACACTGGAGACAGGATTAGTAAAGGATCCCTGTTTCCTGAAAAGACATTGATTTTGTTCATAAACATTAGTTTTAAAGTAAGAATTAATACTTTTTTCCCCAGTGAATTGGTGATCTTTAGGGAGATTACAGGATTTCACTTTAGTTAGTCTTGCCATGGAGGAGGATATAAATAATACATGTTTTCTTCTTTTATAAAATGTAAGCTAACTTTACTCCTTTTCAGTAATAAAAGATTACAAGGATGCCAATATGGTTGTTTTCATGGCTTTGGACAGGTGTTTGATAGTGGTGTCACAGTTACAGAAAGCATCGCAGTGGATTGGATAGGCCGCAACCTTTACTGGACAGACTATATCTTGGAAACAATTGAAGTCTCCAGACTTGATGGGAGCCATAGGACTGTCCTGATCAGTGAAAATGTAACAAACCCAAGAGGACTAGTCTTAGATCCCAGAACTGAGTAAGTTAAAAAAAAAAAAGTTGAATGTAATACGGAGATTTTCAAACATTGGCTTTAGGCATACATCATCTTGTAATTGTTGACATGTATTTTCTAGTGCAGGGCTTTCCAAAGTGCCGCCGCTGGCGACACACCCGGCGGCGGCGGCAGCGGCGGCGACACGCGCGCGCACGGCGACGGCGCGCGGGGGGATGCGGCGACGTGCGTGCACGGCGGCGGCGCGGGGGGGCGTGCGGCGGCGCGGGGGGCGTGCGGCGGCACGCGCGCGCACGGTGACGGCGCGAGAGGGGCGTGCGGCGGCGCGGGGGGCGTGCGGCGGCGCGCGCGTGCATGGCGGCCGCCGTGCGCGCGCCGCCGCTTCCGGGTGGTGTGGCGACACACCACGCTGTGTGTGGCGACACACTTTTGTGTCGCGACACACAGTTTGGAAAGCTCTGTTCTAGTGACATGCATTAAGTAAGATTTTTGTTCAGTGGCCCTCTTTGCAGAGGACAATACAGCAAATAATTATGAAATAAAGAAACTTTAGGGTTATTATTGAAGACTATTAGTGGGCAGCTAGGACCACTGAATGGAGCAGAGCTTAATTGCAGCAAAACAATAAGCACACACAGAAAGGAGTTTTTATCTTAATAGTATTAATGAACACACTAGAGAGATATAGGATATTGAACTTAAGCACATAGCCCACCCAAGCATAAAGAATTACACGCTAAGACAAAGGTTACAAAAAGAGTTCTTACTGTTTATTTGGTCCAGTTACATTTTCATTCAGGAAAGATGACTTCTTGTTCTTCTTTTCCTGTTTCATAAACTTTGTGGATCCCTGGCCCTATGTTGCTGCCAGGGCTGCGTGGAGAAAGGGGAAAAACTCCTGATTCTAGGCCGCATGGCCTCAAGATGGAGAGAGCAGCAGCATGCTGCTTCTTCCTCTGGTGGATGGAGGCAGAGAGAGAGGGAGGAAGTGGGAGGAGCAACAAACAGCTTCCTCTGGAAGCATACAGTGAGTTTGCCTCCTAGAGCAATCACCCATATGCTAATGAGGCATGGTGATTTGCTGGAACCTCCAACAATTATAACATCATTCTGGGCATTCATGTGGGGATGGTTGCCAAATCTCAAATGTCAAACTGGGAGAGCCAGTTTGGTTTAGTGGTTAAGGCAACCAGCTAGAAACCAGGAGATTGTGAGTTCTAGTCCCGCCTTAGGCGTGAAAGCTGGCTGGGTGACCTTGGGCCAGTCACTCTCTCTCAGCCCAACTCACCTCACAGGGTCGTCGTTCTGGGGAAAATAGGAGGAGGAAGGAGTATTTGGTATGTTCGCCGCCTTGAGTTATTTATAAAAATAATAAAGGTGGGATAGAAAATAAATAAATAAAAATTGCGTATCATGATTTCATGGAATACCTGAGTGCATTCGGGTCCCACCAGTTGTCTTCTGAGCAAAACTCCTGTTCACAGCTCATTTAATAATAGCAAATTACAGAACCACATCTAATTTGAGGACCAGAATGTCCATTTATACCACATGGCCACCTTAAATTTACTCCATTGTAAAGCAGAGTCTCATACAAGCAGAGAATGTTTCACTTGTTGGCAAGTTCTGTAGTCCAGTATCTTGCAGCAGCATTATTATTCCCATATTGCAGATAGGGTTCTAAACCTGAGAAATAATGGCTTGCCTAATGCTGTGTAGTGGCAGAGGAGAGATGTGAACTGGAGCACCCAGATTTATAGCACATACTAGGAAAATGAGTGACTCCGGTGTTTTCATTATACCAAAAACATGTACAGTTGCTGACCATAATAGGCTGGTTCTAATATTTCTAAGATTGTTCTGATAGTGTTAAGCATGTGAATATTGCTGCAGCTCTCTATAACCATTAACCTGTTGCTTTTTGCAGTGGTCATGTGATGTTTTGGACAGACTGGGGTCAGAATCCCCGAATCGAAAGAGCAAGTATGGATGGCACGTTACGAACCACCATTGTCAGTAATAAGATCTATTGGCCCAACGGGCTCTCCATTGACTACCCCAACAAACTGCTGTACTTTGCGGATGCCTATCTTGACTACATTGATTTCTGTGATTATAATGGAAACAACAGGCGGCAGGTGGTGGCAAGTGACTTGGTATGAAAAAAAAGTGAATTAAAAAAATGGGGAAATGGACGACCAGATTGTTCAAATACTTACAATCTAATACCTGATTTTGTATGCTCTGTTGGCTGAAGCAGAAGGTGTTCATGGCTGAGAAGAACTGGAATCTGTGTCCCTCCGGGATAAATCCAGCAGCTTATTTAATTTATTACTGCAGACTTTTGAGTGCTGGTCAATAATCAGCACCTAAATCATATTTAGGACCATGTATAAAAAAGACCACAGCTTCCTGCCTAAATATAATGATGCAAAGCTGATATGTATGTTGCGAGCCATCTGTTGTGCCATAAACTTTCCATGAGCTTTATTTCAGCAAGGCTAGGAAGATGCCTAGAAACCTTGTATTTTCATATAAAGTGTCACTTCAGGATAACAATAGCAAGGACATTGAATGGTAATGGAAACTTTTGTGCTTTTTTTAAAAATAGGTATTGAGGCATCCTCATGCACTCACTCTCTTTGAGGATTTTGTATATTGGACTGACCGATACACCCATCGAGTCATCCGAGCAAACAAGTGGCATGGGAAAAATCAAACAGTAATGATCTATAATGTCCACCAGCCTCTAGGGATTGTGGCAGTTCATCGTGTGAAACAGCCTCCTGGTAAGATTGGTCAGCATAGTTTTGACAACAAAAAAAGTAAACAGCTCAGTGTTAAAAAGCATTTCAACCAGACATGCTGCAATGGCAACCAAGCTCTCTACTGCTTCATAACATGCGTTTTTTCCCCCTTTTAAATATTAAACACACTTGGATTTCTCCCAGTTTGTAATATCTGCTCAATAATTTGATGCTGCTGACCGCCATTGATGATAATTGCTCTCTGAGGCAGAAATAATAATAAAAAACATTCCCTATATGTGAACGGTTATTTTTTGTGGTGGTTGCAACAGCAGGGTGTGGAGTATGAGGATTTGTGTAATAGATCTGTGCAAAGCACTGGAAAGGAATGTTTTAGGGGCTCTCCCTGTGTATTTGTGTGTGTGTGTACATGCACAGTAGAGAATACTTGATTGTGAAATGAAGTGAACCATCTGTACCTGCACACACAACTGGAGAAAACCTTCAGAGAAACTGCTTCGGTCTTCCAAAGGACCTTAATGCTGCTTAATGCTTCAAGAACAAGGAGTTTGCTCACACAAACCTTTTCCGATGCTTTGCTCTCCCTCATCCTTTTGTTTAACGTCATTAGAATCAGATTTTTTTTCATATGGATTTCAAAAGTGAACAGAGTATAAAAAAGGTGTGATCACCTGTCAAATGATATAATCCCCCCCAAACCTCCCAAAAGAATATGTGCAGAAAACAGCAAGGAAACAACAAGAAGCGGTGAATCCGTTAAACGAATAAGAAGACAAGGCAAAAAGGAAACAGTTGTTTTCAGTGGCCTATTGACATATCAAAACGTTAATATTTTGCATATTGACTCCTTATTTTACATCTATCTAGCTAAGGAAACCCTTTCCTGAACTCCTAGGCTAATATCTCTATTCCCTCTTTTTTATTTTTTGCATCCTCAATAGTTCAGAGAAATAGTTTAGATCCAAAGAGGAAAGAGACCTTAAATCTTGCTCATCTGAGTAGCTTTCTCCTAAAAGGCCCACTCTTGTCCCAAGAGAGCCATCCCTGACTCTCTGGACATGGTCCAGAACATCAAGCTCAGTACGCAAAGCTAAGTATGTCATCTCAGTGACCTTGCCAAGCTCATTTTTTTCTCACGATGTTGGGTTTATGAGTGCTTTAATTTTTCTCCCAGGCATCAACTTCTGTGACCGATCCCTCTGTAGTCACCTGTGTTTGCTTTCTTCATCGGGTCCCCGGTTTTATTCCTGTGCCTGCCCTTCTGGATGGACTCTTGCCCCTGATGATGTGAACTGCATGAGAGGTGGGATCATAAGAGAGCTTTATTTGGAAAGAAAGGGAGAAAAATAATCGGGAAGCGTGCCAAAGTAGGCTTCCTTAACTTCTTCCTCTTCTGAAGAATTTAAGGGGGGGAAAACCACTCCCAAATTTGATGGCTGGTGTCATCATGACAGATCTTTTGGATGTATGATGATGAAGGGGAGGAGGATTTCACTGTTTTATGGAAGGAATGAAATGATGAGACAAACGTTTAAAAAGAAAGAATTACGAAGAAATACAAAGGGGAAGAAGAGAACATACTGTACATATATATACCCAATAATACATAATATGCACTCTTAAGGAAAAACACATTAAACAGCCACAGTCAGTACTTCTATCTGAAAGAATGTTCTTTATTTTTTACTATATAGTCACTAGTAAATGGTGATGGGATTGGAATAAATTTACCCTACATTTATAACAGTTTTCAAAGCTTGTTGCTGTTGTGCTAATTTTGGAGCTAATGGAAGATGTATTTTAGTCTGAGTAAATGGAAAATTATACAATTAGTTAAACCGTGAAGCAAAATCAGTAGCTGTGTGTCATATACTTTCTGTATACATATGATCTTTATGCAGTAGATCTTAGCCTTTTTGGAATGATGTGGGAACCCAGTAGTTCCTCTTGCCAGTAGCTGTAGTTATCTAACCATGGAGAGCTCCATCTGAATTTTATGTTGATTATAATTTAAAGCAAGGGCTTGTTCTGCGATGGGCGGACCCAGAGGAACAATAGAAGAAGCAGATGGCAGCACACTGCTCCTTCACTAGGACAGGATTTTTGTAAATTCTGGCTAGCCCTGTCATTCAAACCCGGTCCTCTGAAAATGTGCTATGATAAAAGCATATTATGGTTCATAGTATGTGCTCAAGCACATCTCCGTTTCTTTGTAATGCTCTCACAAATTTGTGGGATTTCAGTGGGACTGAAACTTAAGCGTCCTAACTGGTTGCAGGATTACAGTGGAACACTGTAATCTTGGGCTCACCTACTTGGAAAGAAGGATATTTGAAGGCAGTAGTTCCCTTTCTCTGACAGAAAGTCTTACTCTGTTGGTTCTGACCCAGTGGGATTTACTTGCAAGTAAACATTCAAGGATTGCATTGCAAAAAAATAGAGAAGACATCGAAAATGCAAATAATATGCTGTGGTGCTGATGCTTTGTGAAATACTGTAATTGCCATTAATGGTGTGGAAGGGAGGGGGACTTACCTCCTTCTGGGATTGTTTATAACTCTTAAGGTTTCCTTACATTATTTCACTTAGCCTACAGAAGCTCTCCGTACCTCTGGCAAACCACTTTTTTTTTCTAATAATGTTTTCTTTTCATCACAACAATATTGTTAAAGTCTCCATAGTTAACTGATGGAGCTAATATTGCAAACAGGTGTGGTGGTGGAATTAACTCCAAATAGTGCTGTTTCTGTTTGTGGCATTGACCGTTCAGTCCATAGACAACCTTGACATACGTTTATGTTTCCTATTTTCACTGCAAAACTGAAAATGTTTTCTGTATTTAGCATAGTAAAATTGTGTAAAATTGGTTTGAGTCTGGGTTTCCTGGGTGAAAATAATAGGCACTGCATTAGCCTGCATTTGTAACTAAAATTAAAGGGCCCCGTGGAGAGAGAGAAATCCATGTGTTTTTGGAGCTTTCTGCATACTATATACCTTCCCAGTTCTGATGCTTGCATGTCAAGAATGTACTGCTGAACCACAAGCGAAGTGTTAGAAGATGTTTGTGTCTTTTTCACATGCCGTCTTGAATACTGGTGTTAGGAAGACTGACTCATTTTAAGGACATGGATGCATTATGGGGAGGGGGAGGGACCATAGTTCAGAGATAGAGCACATGCTTTGCCTGTGAAGGCTGCAGATTCAGTCCTTGTTAGACAAGCCAAAAGATCTCTATTTAGAGAGCTGTTCCTAGTCACTGATCTGATCCGGTACAAGCTACCTTTTTATGTATTTAAATGTGTTTGGAAAAGCATCATGAAAACATGCTGTTATTTTTAACTAGTACATCTGGACTTTAGCAAACCACAGAATTTTGTTTTGTTATCTGTAGGAAATATGTAAGAATAAAATTCTGCTGCTTGTGATGTTGCTTTACAGTGGAAAAGCCGTTCCTTATAGCCGTAAGAGATAACATCATTTATGGTATTTCTCTGAACCCCGAGGAGAAGTCCAATGATGCCATGGTCCCAATAGCGGGAGTTCAGAATGGATTCGATGTTGACTTCGATGATTCAGAACAGATGATCTACTGGGTTGAAAATCCAGTGAGTACATTTGGTTATTTAGAACGGCAATTCATTGGAGGGACTCAGCTTTGCAAATTTGGTGTAATAAATGTGTACAGTAAGGAGTTTTCCCCAACCTGGATTTGGCCAAGGTTGCTGGGAATTGTAGGAATTGCAGTCCCATCATGTCTAGAGAGCATCAGTTTTAATAAGGCTGCTGTAAATGGTAATAGCTAGGTCTACTGATGTTAACAGTGGAGAAACTTCAAATGACTTGTATTTGTACAAGTACTTTATCGTTTTTGTGCTTGGCAAATGGGGAAATAACACTGTCTTGTGAGAATGTCTGTCATCCTCTGGAGCAGAGCTTTCCAAACTGTGTGTCGGGACACGTTAGTGTGTCGGCTGCAGTGTCTGGGTGTGTCGCAGCTGCTGCTGCCTCCAAACCCTGCCAGGATTCCGTGCAGGTCCTAGTGCCTGCCTTGTGCCCTGCTGCCTCCAAACCTGCTGTGATTCCACACAGGTCCTAGTGCCTGCCTTGTGCCCTGCTGTAAGAGTGTGTCGCGAAATGATGCCTGTCTAAAAAGTGTGTCACCAACATGAAAAGTTTGGAAAGCTCTGCTCTGGAGTCTGAATTTCTCTCTTTGGCCTAATAATAATTTGCATTGAAAATCTGCCAAATCATAGACTTGGCATTTTAAAAAAAACTGATTGACTTTTTGATTGTATTTATAATCCATCTTTCAAATAAAAGAGATCCCAGGGTAGTAAGTTCCAGGAAATAAATTCGAAAGAACAGTGGATTAAATAATGCCCGGCTAAGTCCTACTCCTTGCTTGCCTCTTTCTCAAGGAGTAAAATCTCCAACTGTTTTTCCCATCCATGAAATCTAACAGGGTTGGCATGTTTTGTCAGATTTCTCATGGGAAATGGCAAATCGCTTTCTGCATAAACCAAAGCTTTCTCATACCGATAATAAAGCCAGGTGGCCAGTGATGTCACGTGCTTTATTATTATGTCTAGCCCTGAACATTTCGTGGGAAGAGGTGCCCTGGGAAAGTTGGGTGGGGGGAGACACATGCTTGCTTAGATGCAACACTGCCATCCTGTGGCAGGTTATACTATGTGCAATGTTCTATGCTTTGTGCTTGGTGTTTTTCACACCTAAGCTTTTAACCAATCAGAACGTGATTAGAACTGTATATCTTAGCTGTGAACCATGGGTCCTTTGCTTCTTGACTCCTGCTCGTCTAGTAGCCATGTGTTCTGCTCCTGAGGACTGAAAAGTGTGTAGCTATACCTGGCTATGGGAATGTTGCCAAGGTTTTGTGCTCCTTAAATGTCTTATCAGTGGAAGCAACACAAGAAGATTGTGTACACCGCTTGTAAGCTGTTTTTTACTTCTGCAATGCTGTAACTGTATATACAACTTTGCTTTTATCTATAGTAAAGATTTTATAGCTTTTACAAGCTGCACTCTGTGTCTGTTTACTCTTCTCTAGCCTCCTCCCTGTAAGCCAGCATTTATCTTACATGTTTTAGGTCCCATCTATCAAGTAGTGCCATCTTGTGGACTCCAGGAGGTGCACATTCTCTGTCATAGTGCCTGCCCTGTGGAACAGCATGGATGCATGCATGCATGCATTTATTTATTTATCAATCAATCAATCAATCAATCAATCAGTCAATCGATCCAATCAATCAATCAATCAATCATACTTATATCCTGCCCATCTCCCTCCCAAGGAGGGACCCTAGGCCGTTCACAATAAAATAGTTTAAAATCAATAAAAAACCATAAATAATATCAGTAATAATAAAATACATAGTTACAATCAGATCCAACAATGGTAGATCTTATCTCAAGAGCTCGTCGGGCTGGTCAAGGGAAATCTAAGAAACCAGCCAACCTCAAGACTGGCTATTCCCCACCCCACCCCAAGCATGATGACACAACCAGGTCTTTAGGTTTTTTCTAAAGTCCAGGAGAGAGGGGGGAGAATGTTCCAGAGGGCGGGGGCTACTGCAGAGAAGGCACGCCTCCTGGACCCTGTCAAATGGAATTATCTTATAGGCGGGGCTCATAGCATGCCCTCTCTGCATGACCGGGTGGGATGGGTTGGATGCTGTCCTTCAAGGAAGCTTTTTTCCTAGACTCTGGGGTGGGATGGGTGTGTACCTGCTATGAAAGATGTATTCATGTATGTCAGGGTTTAAAGCTTTTCTCCCTAGTATGATTGTCCTTTATTTGTGATTTAATGTGTTGTTTCTTTGTTTTCAGTCCTTATATGGTGCCCAGAGTCATAGACAAGTGGGTGGCCCTAGAAATTAAATTATAAACATAAAAATAGATATAAAATAATGTATAAGTTGGGAGGGGAACTTAGTCATAGATTTAAAATGAGCCCAAATGCTAAAACTCATAATTCAAAAATTAGATACTTTGCTACTGAATGTTGGTGGCATGATTTTTGCAATTGAGGGGCATTTCAATCTAGAGGCTGCATGTGGTCTGTGGGGTACAACTTGACTCCCCTTGTGCTAGAAGAAATGTGAGTGAAATAATACATTGGTGTGGGCTCTCAAGGTTGCATACCTCTGAGTTTCAGAGAAAAGATAAGTTTCCTAATCTCATTTTGTAAAAATGAAATGGTAGAAGATCTTGGAGAATCACCAAAGACAGTATATTGGCCAGTGCATTTGAAAATAAAAATGCTTCATCCAGGATGATTTTAATTCATGGCTTTTAAAGAGAACCCCCATAGACCATCTCAAGTTAACTTGTTTTATCTTACCCCAAAGGTTTCCCTCTGTTTCGTTGCTGCATTCAAGGTCTTCCCCTCCTCCCTTGTTATATATATATTTTTCTATCCCATCTCTGTTTTGGATTAAAAACTAAAGTATAAAATCACACTGTACCTGCAATCCTATGAAGTCTACCCTCGAGAATAAGTGAATGGATGTTATGTCTGTATAGACTGGGCCTACTTAGGACTGCACAATGTCTTCTTTGTGAGTTTCATTACGTTCTTTTGATTGTTCTCTTGCAAGTTCAATTAACAAAACCAAATATTCTCCTTTAGAACTCATAATACTCAGTGGTACCATTATGCTAGGAAAAGAAGAGCAGTAATTTTTTCCCCCTAGCTTGTTCTAAATCTTGGTATTATATTCTCAATTTTTTTATCCTAAGGGTGAAATTCATAGAGTGAAGTCAGATGGCACAAATAGGACAATATTTGCCCCAGCTGCTATTATTGGTACTCCAATGGGCCTGGCTTTAGACTGGATATCTGGAAACCTGTACTATACTAACCCTTCAACACAATCCATTGAGGTAAGCCCTCAACTTCCAGGGAGACATGCATTTATATTTAATCCCACAACTTCCCCCAGGCACCAAACAACATAAGAATCATATAGCATAATTTGCCTGCTTTCATTTCTGCTCCATGTAACCAGATCTCATGATTTCTAAAGGTACTGACGCTCCACAGTGAAACCATCTACCGAAAAACTTTGATTACCAATGATGGTACTTCTAAAGGATCTGGAAAACCACTTGGTTTAACTGTTGATCCTGCTCAAGGGTGAGTTTCGTTGTTTCTGGAGCTGTTTAAAATGTACTAATATACTATTTTTTTAGCTCCCTGGTCCTATACTCATTCTGTGAAATTAGGTTCTGTTGATCTGGGAATAATTGCTTTCTAAATCATAAATCTGCCAGCTGGAGAGGATAAAGGATCAGTAGAGGTGCTCCTTTGCTAGTGGGAAGCTCTACTATTGGTGATGGGTCATTTTCTCAGGCGAAGGGCTGACATCCTTGCAGACATACTTGCTTCATGGGCATAATTCTGTTGCGGGCAGGGTTTCTGTCACTCCAGCACACTGGACCCATAAAAATAACCTTGAATCCCTCACAAGGAACCAGGATCAAGCTGTCTTTTTACTCCAGTTTCAGACTGGCATAGTTTTCTTTCCCTTCACTGGAACAACATAAGGGAGGAGGGATTTCAAAGCTTAAACTGCTTCCGTGGCTATATTTGTTCTATAAAGAGTGTTCTGGATTTTTGCCGTGTGTACTTTTCCCTTCATTCATTCCTTCATTATCATGGCTTCTGAGTTGTCTCTAAAATCTTGGTAAGGGTTATATTTACATTTATTTACTGTACATGGTTTAATATTTATCTGTAGTATAAAAACTGTAATCTCTTGCCTTTCATTAGGGCCATCAACATGCTCAGAATTTAGGAATATCTTCTTTCTGTAGTTTTCTATTAGGCCAGTAATAAATGACTGATACATTTTGGTCTGATGTATGTTTATTTTTGCATCATATGCTAACTGAGCGTCTGAACTGGTTTTACATACATAAACGTATGTTGTGTTTGCTGCTCCTGCAACAGTAGTGAGAGGAAGTTGCTCCTTCCATATTCCTCTTGTCAAAGCGCTCCAGGTGCCTGGTGATGGTGGTTCCCAACTTGGTTCACTCTCTGCTTTTCCCAGTGACCAGGTGTCAGCAGAGCTTTCTTGTTCACCCAAACAAGAAAGGAAGGGGGGTGAGCAGAGCCTTTGTGAACCAAGATTTGGCTTCTCTTTGCCCTTGTTCTTTCCCAAGAACTTTGAGGAGGACGACGACTATTAAAATCTTGGAAGATTGAATGAGGATATCATGACCTATATCTGGCATGTGATCCAGAACTTCTCCACTAATATACCTAAATGATGGTTTAATGTTAACATCTACAGCAGCCACGGTTCTCTTCTAGCTGTATGCCTATCTCAATTGTGGTTTATATAAACTTGACTAAGGGAATCCTGTTTCTTACAGTGCTAACTTATGCATGCTTGCTCAGTATAGGCCTGTGTACACAACCATGTGCATGCTTACACAGAGCCAAAAATAAGTCCTAGTGTTCCCAGTAGGTTTTACTTAAGTTTATAACAGTAGCCTTTGAATTAAGCCTCCCAATGCCTACACATTTTGATTAATAAGAACCTTGCATACAGAACACCTTAACTGCTTTTTGATAGCTGATATGTGTTGCAGGAAACTATATTGGACAGACCAAGGAACAGATAGTGGGATCCCAGCAAAGGTTGCCAGTGCAAACATGGATGGCTCAGATATCAGAACTCTCTTCACGGGTAATCTAGATCACGTTGAGTTTATTACCATTGATATCAAGGAACAAAAGCTTTACTGGCCAGTCACAAGCACTGGAGTGGTATGTATCCAGATGTGTCCTTATGTATCTTTGCCTGCCAGAATACAGCAGCTTAAATATAGAGAAGCTACATGCTTCAAAGCAGGAATGATCAGAAGATGGATGGTTAGGGGGAAGAGTGAACCTGCTAGACAGATTCAGAATGTACTCAGTGGGATGGCCAGAATTGAAAAGGCTGCAGGCAAGTTACTCTCAGCAGGCCGTCTAAGCAGTTTTTGAGTTCCTTCTGGTAGTTAACTTTTCTAGTCATTCAATGTTAAAACCAGACAAATCCAAATAGCTACTTCAGATTTCCTGTTTCTTTGTACAATTAAGCAGTATCTACTTTCCCTTCCCATAACATTACCTAAAGAGGTGGGGAAGATAGCTTCATCAAGAAGAAATACAGATATGCATAAACAGGGGAAGTAAAAAAAACTTCACCCAGTGTGGATGATAGGATCATGAAAGTCCTTTGAAAATGGCGCTTCAGAATGTGCAGCATCCCATATCAGGACCTTTTTTCCAAACGGTTGAAGCAGTCATATCTTTTCCCAGGCTCATGCCGCTACTTCAAGGGTGCTGTATGTTCCGACTGACCTTTCAGAGGAATTGCATCACCCTAGTGCTAGCTTAATCTGAAGTGTTGCTTCCATTTCTATTTACTAATTCTTTTAAGAAATGAGACGACACGTGAGTGGATTGGGAAAAAATGCTTAGCTTCTCAAGGCAGGCAAGGGAAAAGAGAAATAATTGTCAAAACCTGAGGTCCATCTTTAAGATGTGAGTCTATGATTTGCACTCATGAAGCACCAGTTTGGCTTTCATTGGTAGTATTCCATTTGGTTAATCTCCTAGATTGAACGAGGGAATGTGGATGGTACGAATCGGATGACTTTGGTTGTTCACCTCTCTCACCCATGGGGGCTGGCTGTCTATGGTTCTTTTCTCTACTACACTGACCGGGATTATGAAGTCATTGAGCGGGTTGACAAGTCAACTGGAGCAAACAAAGTGGTGCTGAGAGACAACATTTCAGGACTAAAATGTCTCCGGGTGTATTACCGAGACAGTGAGTATATACTCAGCCTTTGAAAGCTCTTTCACAAACTCAGTATTTTAAGCTGATTGTTTTGATCATGTATTTTACTTTAAGAAAATAAGTAATATTTTTGAAAAATCAAGAGGGAGCAATTTCACTTCATATTTGAGGAATCTAGCATGGAAAAGAGTAAGATCTCTGCATTGGGGCTAGGGTAGCCATGATTTCATGTGTGTTTCTTTATTTCTTAAAAAAACCTTGATCCTCACAAATCAGCTTAGCTCATGGTACTTTACAATTAAGGGGGGGGGGAAGCACACTTATAAAATGCAGTGTTATTTATAGTAAAAATTTAATTGAAAACATAATTACATCAAACCACATTCTGTCAACCCACTGACCCTGGCAGGTGGACTACATCAGCCTCTAAAAATGGGGAGGGAACATTCCAGGTAGATCTGCCTGGGAGAAAAAATCTATAAGTACATCCCTAGAATATATTTTGCTAAGTCGCTCCTGGATCTCTTTACAGGTAGTCCTCGCTTACCAATGGTAATTGGGACTGGGAACTCTGTCACTAAGCAACATGGTCATAAGGCGCAATGTCATGTGACTGTGCTGAGTTATGATGGCAGTTTCGGCAGTCCCAGTTGCCATCGTTAGGTGAATCCCATGCAGTTGCAGCGTCCTGCAGTCACATGATCGCCATTTGTGACCTCCTGCTGGTTTCCCCATTGATTTTGCTGGTTGAAAGCCAGCAGTGAAGATCGCAAATGGCAATCATGTGACCGTGGGATGCTGCAACGTCATAACTGCAAGCCGGTTGCCAAGCTCCTGAATCGCGGTCATGTGACTGCGGGGGGCGCTGCAACGGCGGCAACTACATATAAGGACCCGTTGTAAGTCCCCCTCGTTCAGTGCTGTTGTAACTTTGAATGGTTGCTGAACAAACAGACGTTAAGCAAGGACTACCTGTATGGTGAGTGATGTGATTCAAACAGATTGTGGTGGAGTTCAGAGCTGCTGCTCCTTCCCAAGAGGGAGGGGGCGCATTCCAGACAGATAAAAGATTGCACAGTCCGGATTCCACTGGTGGGAAAGTGAAGAGGCTCAAGGTAACCCCGCCTCAGAGCCATCACTGAATATTTACCCATAGGGCTTATAGTGTACCTTTAGTCTGGGAAGACTATTCTGTTATATGGCAAGAGCAATAAAGAAACTAGAGTTAGAATAATGGCTCAGCGTGGTTCTTCGCTCGTTTCCCGACAGATTAATTGGTAATGTGCATCTTCATATCAGTTTTTTTAGCCACCGCTAGTTTGTGTCAGTATTTCATTTATTTATTTTACCAGGTGAGGAATTGCTCCTTTATAAATATGCCTTTTTCTCTTCCACCTGTGAAGGATTGTGGCCTTCCAGTAATACTCAACTTAAACTTTCATCTATCCCTGCTTCAGATTCTGCTGGTTCCTCGAATGGCTGCAGCAGCAACATTGGGATTTGTCAGCATCTCTGTCTGCCCTTGCCTAGGGGTCTCTTCTCTTGTGCCTGTGCTACCGGCTTTCAGCTCAATTCTGATAATAGGACCTGCTCTCCATACAGTTCCTTTGTCATCGTTTCCATGCTGTCTGCAATTAAAGGATTTAGCTTAGAGACATCTGACCACTCTGAAGCAATGGTGCCCTTGGCAGGAAGAGGTGGGTAAACTTTAGAGGAGACAAGTGCATTCTCTTAACTTTTTGTCTTAACCTACCTCTTGGAGGGTAGATGGGTCATTTATTGCATAGAGCTTGTAAAATGTGTATGTGTGTTTTTGACTAAGGTTGGAACTCTAGTAGCTCAAGACAACAAAGCAGAAATATTTAAATCTAGGCAAAAATCATTTCGACTAAGAATGTTAGATAGGAATCCACAAAGGAATAGGACCTAGTGACAAAGGGCAAACATTGGTTTCCACAGGGCATTGGGGTGAGTGATAAATGCATAGGAGCACCACACAAGAACCCCATGACCATTTAATCTCTGGCATTTCAAGGTAAGGTTGATAAAACTTTTGCCTGAAACACTGAAGAGCTGCTACTGGTTTGTGTTGGAGTGACTGAGCTAGAATTCTTTGGTATTTATTTCTGATGGCCAATGAGACTGGGATGGAACTTCTCAGCTTTTGGGCAACAGAAGGAGTGGTGAGTATGAGCCTAGCAACTGTGGCCACAGGAGAAATCTGAAAGAGAACACCAAGGGAGATCTTGTAAGAACAGCTGCTTGGCTTAGAGCTTATATAAGAAATGGAGGCTCTGTCTTGATAAAGAGTACTACAAGTTACCATGAAGAGTCCTTTACGACTACTCGGGCAACTTACCACAACCCGTGAAGTTCCTGCCTGGGCCCTCACTTTTTCTGCTTGGACACAATAATCAATTAAGGGGGATCTACAATCTGATCAAAAATTCAGATGCATTGTGTGTTCCTATCATTATTTTCCCAGAATTGCAGAAAGATTGGGTTCTTCAGGGCTCCTGGCATAGCAGGAATTCAAATTTCCTGCTCTTTTTCCAAGATGGCTTTCTGGTTCAGGATCTGGATATGGTATATCAACCAAGTATTCGCTGATAGAAACATAAGGGCCTGTTGAAACCAGGCATTTCCTTTAATTAAGTTACATATCAGATCTCTTGTCCATTGAATTTGGTTGTAGCTAAAAATTAAGCTAACCAAAAGCCATGCATAAGTTTACATCACTTTTTTTTCTGTTTTGTAGACCTCAGTCCAGGTTGAAAATATGTATCAGTCAACTAACATCAACTAGGAAAGGAAAACCCTAGATAGAAATTGCTGGTTTTCTTACAATTCTGTCTTTGTTCATGTACCATATCCTTAATTGGTGGTCCCCCTGTACTCTAAAGTTAGCTTACACATACATGGATCACACAGTTTCTCATTGCTCACTTAAGATAATGGACAGCTCAATGTGGGAACTGACTGACTCCATTGAAAGCTATGGTGCTTAAGGCAAGCCTTTTCTGTGATTCAGTGCCTGCAAAAGCACATCTAGAGGCATCAAAGTGACGTATGCACTTGTAGAACTGGTCTTTATCGGTCTCACATCCCAATAGAATCAGTCTCCTCAAAGCCTTGAAATCATAAAAATATTAAATGTGTTTTCTGAACATTTGAACACTTAAAAAAGAGAAACAATTAAGCTAGTGAAACTGTTTTTTCAAATGGATCATCCAGTTCCTAACAGATGAAAAAAAAAGGACTAATACTGCAATCCTTTAAGTGTCTGCTTAGAAGTAAAGTCTTTATTTTCAGGTGAATCAACATTGGATTGTAGAGTAAAGGGATTTCACTTTCCAGTCCAAGTTGAAAAATGGTTCCCAATCACAAAAAAATATTGTTGGGTTATTTTAGACACCAACATAAGGCTAACAGTGTGGGGGTTACTTTTAGCCAATATTGTAAAGTCAGAGTGGGCAATGTTTTTGCAACTGCAGTCTGATTTTTTGGGGATGGGCAGTTGAGAGCCACAGAGCTGTAGCAGTGAGTTACAGTGTGATCAGAGGGGAGGGACTGGAATTGGCCAATTTTTAATGTTGGGTGTGTGTGTTTTTTTCCTGTTAGTAAATGGGACATTAATTATCACATTTCTATCCCTTCAGTTCTCATCCCAAATCAAGGGACTAATGATTTCATGTTAAATTTTAGCGACGTTTTGGAGGATTCTAAGGGTTGTTGAGCAAAGGGTTGGGGCTTGATCTAAGTCCTACCACTACATATGTCTATTTGAATGCTGAAATTAAAAATAAACAACATGCTTCCTTAATCCTAATGTTCCAGGGAGAAATGCATTGCATGTGGATGTTCACATGCCTTCAGGTTTCATTTTCTGGTGTGACTTCAGCAGCCGATTTCCATCCCAGAACGCAATTCGCAAAATCAAGCCAGACGGCTCCAATTTTAGAAATGTTATCACAAGCGGGATAGGATTCAATGGAATCCGTGGCATTGCCATTGACTGGGTAGCAGGTCAGTACTATTCCAGCATTTAAAAAAATTGTTGGTGGGATTTGCCTTTCAGAAATCCTTAAACTGAACTTCATGTGATATTAAGAGCATCTGCTTACTATGAGTGAAATTTCACTGAGATCAATAGGATTTATCTCCCAAACACCAAATGGAGGTTATGGATAGTAACTCGGCCTTAATATACAATAAATTAACCGAATTATATATAAGAACATGATGGTACGGAATAGATGTAACAGTTCTGTTGACCTTCTAGAGGATCCCCATTCTTCCAGCTAGGTGGGGAAATTGTTTAATCATGGTTGAGGAAGTATGTAAAGTTTAGCCATGCAAATCAAACTTAGCAAAACCACTTCAAACCATGTTAGTTTATGGTTAATGCTTAAACATGGTTTAGACATTTGGATATTATATTTGTAATTAATTATATCTGCATAGGACCTAAATTGCAGGATTTTTCTTAAAGTTTCTGTCTTGTAGTGATACATGTTATTTTATATAAAACTGTAGTAGGCTCTGAAGCTTATACTGTACATAGTAACAGAATTCAGTGTTTCTCATTTTATTTTGCTGTACGCAGGAAACCTCTATTTTACCAATGCATTCTTGACTGAAACATTTATAGAAGTTCTGCGTTTAAATACTTCTTATCGACGAGTGCTACTTAAAACCACTGTGGATATGCCAAGACATATAGTAGTAGATCCCAAGAACAGATACCTCTTCTGGGCAGACTATGGACAAGATCCCAAAATAGAGCGTGCATTTCTTGACAGCAGCAACAGGACCGTGTTAGTGTCAGAAGGGATCGTCACACCACGTGGCTTAGCAGTCGATCATGGCTCTGGTTACATTTACTGGGTGGATGATTCTTTAGACATGATTGCAAGAATTTCTCATGATGGTGGAGAGCCTGAAATTGTCCGCTATGGCAGCCGTTACCCAACGCCGTACGGCATTACAGTGTTTGAAGACTCTATAATTTGGGTGGATAGAAACTTGAAAAAAATCTTTCAAGCTAGTAAAGAGCCAGGAAATACCGAGCAGCCAACTGTCATAAGAGACAACATTGATTGGTTGAGAGATGTAACTATTTACAATAGCCGTTACCAGTCCCAGGCACCTCCTGATGTCAACTACAATCCGTGCCTAGAGAACAATGGAGGCTGCTCCCACCTGTGTTTTGCACTTCCTGATCTGCAAACACCAAAGTGTGGGTGTGCATTTGGATTGCTGGAAAGTGATGGCAAGAGATGTTCCATTTCAACAGATAACTACTTGATCTTTGCTTTGGAGAATGCCCTTAGAAGCATGCATCTGGATCCTGAAAATCATAGCCCTCCCTTCCATACAATGACAGTACTGAGGACTGCAGTAGCTCTGGACTATGACAGTGCAAACGGTTTAATATATTTTACTCAAAGTTCTCTGAGAGGCCCAGGAAGAATCAGCTATATCAGTATCTACTCTGCAACTGGAAGTAGTAACCCCACAGTAGTAGCATCAGGTAAATATTAGAATTCAGAACTTAGCTAAGGTATCTTATAGGCCAGCATATATATTTTCTAAAAACATAGAATAGAATACTAAATGTTTACTCAGAAGAAAATCCGAAGTGTACATCGGATTGTAACCTGCTTGTTGGAAGGTATATTTGCAGAAGTTATTGAAAGTATAATTACCAGGAAGGAAAGTTCACTGAATTTAATAATTATTCAATTCAGTTGTAATCCTAAGTATGTTTTCTTGGATGAAAATACTAGGAGATTTACTTCTGAGTAAATGCCATTAAAACTGAAATTTATTTTATACTTCTGGGCCATACTGTTTCATTCTATGACAAACTATTGCCTTTGGTTGGAACTTTAAACCTTTCTTCAGCCAGGACATTGCTCCAATGTGAGTTAAGAATTATGTAAAAACACCACAATCCTAAATACATTTGCATGGAATTAGGTCACTGCAGTTTCAGGCAAATGAGCTTTCTGCTAGGTACAATGTTTTGAACTGCATTGCTTATTTGAGTATTGGTAATAATAATATGTAGCCACTATTCTTAAGTTTACTCGTGATACTCTTTTTAAAAATGAAGTTTGCAAGGGCAGTACCTGTTAAAAAACCAGAAGCTCTTAAGAAGTCTGCTTCGTCTTAATCCAGTGGCATAGGTTCTTCCCCTTTTGCTATGGGACAAAATCCTTCGTGTTTGATTCAATACATGCAAATTCCCATTGATAATAATTGGAACTAGAGAAGAAGAGGTATTTTGAAATGTTTTGATGGCTAGGATGATTTTCATGTTCAGGTCCTTATTGTTTTATGTTGTCTTCTTTGATGTTTCTTAAGATTTGAGAGCTCCAGATGGCATTGCCTTTGATTGGATCAACAACAGACTTTATTACAGTGACTATCTCAATCAGACTATCAGTTCAATGGCTGTGGATGGATCTAATCGTTCCGTGGTGGTTCGTGTCCCACGGCCAAGGGCCATTGTCTTGGATCCTTGCCGAGGGTAAGTTGCACGTTCTGCATAATGAAACATGTGGTATCTGTTTCCACTACAGCTTTTCTCTCTAACTTCAACTTCCCAACCGTAATAGGGCAATTAATAATGAATGAATAATAAATGTTCCAATTAGTAACTAGAAACACCCAATTATTCCTTGTGTGCATGTACAGATTCTTTTTTGAGAAAACATTCCTGTGCAGAACATTCTCAGAGCTCTTATTCATTGGAGGGCATCCTTCCTTCTCCCATGGAGCTATCTAGGTCTGTCTATCCTCCAAAGGAAAGGGCAGAATATAGCTGTCCAATAGCAAAACAGCTTGCATTGCATGTAGGGGCTGGGTAGTACTCTCATCTTGCCTCCATGTCTTCGACTGAGAAAAGGCCCACTACTGTGACCTGGGCTTCTTTCTCTGTGGGAGATATTGTGCATCACATGGCTCAGTGGGAAATACTGTGCTGTTTGTCAGTAAAAATGGTTGAAGGTTGAACAATTTACTAACAGTATTTCCTGCAGCAAAATGAATAGTAGTAGTTCTTAAACAGCATTCCCAACCTCTAGATCATAGCTTTCCAAACTGTGTGTCACGACACTTTAGTGTGTTGCAACACACAGTTTAGTGTGCCGCGAAGCGGGGGCGTGCGTGGTGGCGTGTATGGCAGCGGCGGCAGCAGTGCACCATCAGTGCTTCCATGTTTTAGCAAGGCCGCTGCCATGCACGCTGACGCCGCGCGCCCCCCGTGCCGCCTCCATGCACGTGTGCGCCGCCGCTGCCGCCGTTGGTGTGTCGCCAACGGTGGCAGTTTGGAAATCACTGCTCTAGATCTATGGAATGGTGGCTCCCATGCAATTGGAGGACATAAGATGATCTGGCTTCCCTAGGAATTTCTAAAGCTTTCTCTCCCAGTTGCCTGGTGCTTCCCTTTAAATAAGGAGCTTCCTCTGATCAAGATATTTTGGAGTAGGATGGCCGCTGACGTAATTTGTACTGCTGTAACTTTTTCACTGTGTCAACCCTACAAGGTAGACCAAACTAAGAAACCCATGCCATATAGGTCGGGACTCCTTTTATTGGAGCAGCTCTAGTAACAGAATCTTTCAAGTCTGAATGTACTTCCCTCCTCCCTCACTTTATCTTCGTGGGAACTAGGGAGGGGCTTGTCTGAGACTCAAGCCCTCTTATCTGACCATGGCCTTGGCAGCGGCTCTTCCTCCTGTCCTTCAAGGCCGTTCTCTGTGCCCTCTGCCCAATGGCAAAGATAAGGGTCTCCATGAAGGCCTCTTTTCCAGCTGACTACATCTTCAGGAGGAAAAAAATAGAGCAGGAAGTAGCAGGAAAATGAGATTGTGGTGGAGAGAACAGCAGCTGGGCAGAATAGATGGTTTGACTCGGGGGCCAAAATGTCAACTCACCATTACTTTTCAAATGAACCATACTACGGTTTTCTGGTCACTGCACATCCTAGTTTGTCATTCAGTGAGGAGAACTAAAATGCAGGGAATTTCAGACTTCAGCATGTGTCACTGAGTGTGAATCAGAGGACTGAGCCACCATGTGTTAATTTCAGACATCCAATCTTTAAGAGGCTTTGCATAAGGCATAGTGTGAATTTTTCAGCGTTGTAAAACAGTCATTTCTTTGTAGCTTGATTGTAATTTAATTTGGGGCAAAGGTGTTGGTGTCTGAGGCTGTTGGTGTCAGTGGGTGGCCTGTTGTGGACCACTACCCTAGATTTACCTCCTGTTACAGCATGATTTAGAATCAGGTCATGTACGTATCTCCTCAGCTAAGGCTGAAAGGTGCGATATTCTGTCCACCTTTCCCCAAATACTGTTTAGGGGGAAAGTTATGGTGCAGATCATCCAGTCAAGGCATTGGAGAAGCCCCTGAAGCCCCTTTGCTCTTCCTATGTTTACTTGTAGATGTAAGTGGATTTATCTGGCTTAAGAAGCTTTTGGTAATTGTGTTATCACTAGGTACATGTACTGGACTGATTGGAGCTCCAGTGCTAAGATAGAGCGAGCAACGCTTGGAGGAAACTTCAGGAGTGCTATTGTAAGCACCAACTTAGTATGGCCAAATGGTCTCACGCTGGACTACGAGGAACAGCGACTTTATTGGGCTGATGCAAATTTGTATGTATTTGCTTACTCTGTTTCATTTGCTTACTGTTAAGCATTTCTATCCAATGTGCACATGTGGTCCTTCTGTAATATATAATCATACAACGATGTTGAAAAATCCATTCTAAATAAATATTAATGACTGAAAACAGGAGGAAATGCCTTTTGGTGACCATGGGTCATAATGGATGGGGCAATGACGCAAAGTGGGTGGTCCCTATTGTCATTTGCACTGAAAGGGCTGGACTTTTCCCCCTTAGATTTTTTTGAGGGAGATGAGGACTTCCTTTAATTTTTTTACAGAATTCAGCAGATCTCAGGGTTTAAATTTTCATATGTTTCCCACCTTACAGCAATGAGATACTGTGGAACTAATTTTCAGTCACTGTGAAACAGCTAGAGAAGAGTCTAGGGCAGGGCTTTCCGAAGTTTTCCCGCGGTGACACACCAACCGCCGTTGGTGTGTCGCCGCGGGAAAACCTGGAAGTGCCGCCGTTGCGGCAGCGCGCAAAAACCTGGAAGCGCTGCTGCCGCTTTCAGGTTTTTGCGTGCTGCCATTGGTGTGTCACCACGGGAAAACCCGGAAGTGCTGATGATGATCAGCGCTTCCGGGTTGTGTGGCGACACACTTTTGTGTCGCGACACACAGTTTGGAAAGCTCTGGTCTAGGGGCTGCAGAAAAGGGAATTGGGATTCACATAAGGACCTAGTGCTGTAGGTTGTTCACCTGGATATAAGAAATAATATTAAATAATGTGAATGTTCAGGCAAGAAGAGAGTCTTGAAATCAATGACAAAATAACTGACAGATGTTCAGTATTTTCCCTATGGCACTTAAGAAATGTTGGAAGCTTGGGTTTTGTGTTCAAATGCTGATGTTTCCTACTTGCTTTAGACAGAAGATTGAACGCAGCTCCCTATCAGGTGCAAATCGTGAGGTTGTCATTAGCACTGCCCTAAATCCATTTGCGATGACCTTGTTTGATCAACACATTTACTGGACAGACTGGAATACCCGAAGTGTTTATCGAGCCAACAAATATGATGGATCAGACCAAATTGTGATGGTATCAAACCTGCCATACAGACCAATGGATATTCATGTTTGGGCCAAAAGCAAGCAACAGCAGTGCATCAACCCTTGCAACCAATTTAATGGTGGTTGTAGTCACATCTGTGTGCCAGGTAAAATATTGTGCAACAGGGAATAATGAATTGAATGACATTCAGTTGTGTTAGAAGGATGGGTATGGGCAAAATATCTGATCAGCTGAATTATTTATTCTTTTAAACGCTTGCACACTATGAAATCAAGACACAATTCCTCAGCTCGGTAGCATATACACACCAGTCCAGATAGCTTAGTGTTTATAAAAGTAATAATTTCTGAGGCTGAAATATGAAACTAAATTGATTGGCCCTTTGGGCCATCCAACCCAATATAGTTTACTCTGAATGGCAGCAACTCACTTGCCACTTGGTTCTTCTGACTGGGGATGTCAAGTATTCAACCTGGGGGGCTTCTGCATGCAAAGCATGTCCTCTGCCATATAATTATATCTAGATTACACTGCCAGACCATTCAGTGTCCACCAATGCTGCGGGAACTGGGCAAAACAATCATATGATATGTAAGTCCGTGGTGACCGGGCTTGGGTTTTAGGCATCTATTGATTCAAGGGAAAGAACCATAGTCTAGGTACACAGAAGATTAATGGAGTTACTGATGTTTCACATGTTTAAATAAATGCCAGTGTTGATAGACAACCAAAAAAAGTCTTGATTACTGTCTGAAATATTTTTAATACTGTATTATTTTCTTCTCTATCATTACCATCCTAGTTATTACAATACCGCTACTACTTCCTTTAAAAATACATAACATCAACACAAGCTATATATTTCTTGTTTTAACTTTAGGAGCTTTTTACATTTTGGAGGGGAAATTGCTCTTTTGTTATGCTTTGAAATCAATAATTAAATTCCCGCTGACACAAACTATGGGAGAATAAAATAGCCATCTTCAGTCATATGCTGGCTGTTGTCAGATTCATTTTATAAGTTGATCTCAGTTATAACAGCTGCAATCCTGAAAACTCTTTTTTCTGCAACAGCCCCATTTACAAACAGAGCTCATTCAGATAACATAAAAAGAGATTCTGATAGAGAATATTGTTTAAAGTATTAGGTGTTGTGCTGTAGGACATTTTGGTAATTCTGGATAAATTTATTGGAAGATTTAGGATTAGCACTGGGGAGAGGTTTTATCTAAAAATATTATTAAACCATTTTTCTTTTGTGATGCAATGAAATATAGGCCCAGGTGGCGCAGAGTGTCAATGCCCTGCTGAAGGACGCTGGTATTTAGCCAATAACAACAAGCATTGTATTGTGGACAATGGAACCAGGTGTGGAAGTAGCCACTTCACTTGTCTTAATGGGCGCTGCATCTCCGAACGTTGGAAGTGTGACAATGATGATGACTGTAGGGATGGCAGCGATGAACTGGAAAGTGTGTGTGGTAAGCACTTCCACTGTTGAAACAGAAGCTGTTGCCCAATTGCAATTGTTTTTAGGGACGCCATTTTGAAAAAAGATAGAGATAACCAGTATCTGTTTGGTCAGGAGTCCAATGGCTTGTTGACTGTACAAAGCAAAATTAGTTCAAGATTTCATTACTTTCATGAAAAAAAAAGAGTGGTTCAAATTCTTCCTTGGATTAATGCAGGGGAGAGGGTAGAAATGTTAAAAGCCACTGACTATGTCAAGATGCAAGGGAAGAAAAATACATTTGGAATTCTAAGGAATTAGTATTCAATTTTAGCAATTTAAGAAGTTACTGGTATGAAATTTGGAGAAAGTTTCTTAAAGAACAAAATGGCTTTACTTTACTATACCATAAATTGAGTATTTCTGACAGTGTTTCTTTTTTCTTAGACTGTAATTATGCTGCAAATATAGTACTCTGTCTTATCTTATACACATGTACGGAGACAACAGTTTACCAAGGTTTACAGGATTGTTAACAGGGGAGGAGAAATCTGTGTGCAGAATCATGCCCAAAAGATGGGCAAGGGTACATTAGAGGACGTTGTTCCTTTCTATTAACATTAATTGAAAATACTGGAGCAGTATTTTTTTTCTTTTTCTTTCTTTATCTGTACTGTTTTTAGCACTTCTTTCTTTACATACTCTTTCTTGTTTATCTTTTAATTATGTAAAAAATCTCAATAAAAAGAAAAAGAAAATACTGGAGCAGACCCAGAATGTGAAGGAAGCTCATGTTTTCCATTGACTTTGTAAGGATCATACTCTCTGATCAAGCCTGTATGGCAAGGCCTTGGCTACAGCTTAGCTAATGCTTCCTTCCATTTCAACTTGTCTCCAATTCACTGCATTCATTTTCATGAACGACGATGATACATTTGTAGGAAATTGTAAACCCACAGCACTGTCATCCATTTGGACACTAAATTAAAATTTTATCTTCCATTTGTCTGATTCAAAATGTGTATTTTATGTTTACACGCAGTCCGTTTCGCAGCTGTATTTGCCTTGGCAGGTAAAACCAATCCAGTACTGTATTTCTTTGATGTATTTGTCAAGGCTCTTTGAGTCCCTTCTCTCAATGACATTTCTTTGTCACATTCCTTTCCTTCAGCTTTTCATACCTGTCAGCCAACAGCTTTCACCTGTGGCAATGGGCGATGCGTACGCTACTCTTATCGTTGTGATCACTACAATGACTGTGGAGACAACAGTGATGAGGTGGGATGCTTGTTCCGAACTTGTGACCCCCAGACAGAATTTACTTGCAATAATGGAAGGTGTATCTCTCTCGAATCCGTCTGCAATGGTGTAAACAACTGTTACGATAATGGCACTTCAGATGAGAGAAATTGCCGTAAGTTGATTAAAACTATGTATTGTCCCTTAGGCTCTGATTCTCACACAACCAAAAAGTAAACTTTGCTGAAAAGGGGAAAGGAAGTGGTTGCTTCACAGAACCATCTGATTTGTTTGGATTTATGTTTACAGGAATCCTGAGAACTAATTGGATGTTCTTTGACTGTGTATTGCCCATGAGAAATGTTCTCATCAGTTTGTACAGTTAAGGATATTTGCTTCAAAGAGTGGGGACTGAATTATAGAGTATATCTTTAGGGTATTTGATAATTACCCCAAGTGATTCCATTGACATTAACAGGAAACTTAGCATTTCTTGTAATGAAATTACTAATATATCCAAATGGGCTAGTTCATATATTTTGATAAGCGTGAATGCTGAAGAATCCTGAGGAGGATTACATAGATCAACCGGTGTGCTGATTTCTTTTTTATCTGTCCCCCACTTGACTCTTCCTGCCAGTGGAAGAAGCTAAAGAAGCTAAGAAGCCTATTGTTATGTGACTTGCTTGTTGCTTTTCGAAGAAGCCATAATCTGAAGCCAAAAGCATACCTAATTTATGAGCAGCTTGTTAGGAAAGGAACAAGTCAGGGAATCTAGTTTGTATGTAACAGAAAAAAGAATGGAGTGTCTTGATTTGTTCATTTGTGCTTGCAATCTGAGGAACCAAGCGGGAGCCTTCAAACAGCATGGATTAGCATGCTTGTATGGTTATATAATATGGAAATTAGATCATTGAGCACTAGCTGCAGTGGACTGTTCTCATGTAGTTCTTGGAGACAATAATGAATAGCATAACAGCTTAACCTTCATCAGGCTGCTGACAAAGTAGAGGGTCATCTTTTACCTGTGTGGTAAAGTGTCTTTATTACATCCTGGGAAAAACAGTTTCATAAGTACTATCCCATTTAATACTTTTCAATACCAAGTCTACTGGATGGATATGGCATTGTCAAGGAGCAAAGGGAGGTAACGCTTTTCCACTTGCCGCTAGCATTAAGCAAGTTTGTTGAAATAGTGAATAAGGTCAAAAAGAAATAATTAAAACTCATAGCTAAATAATTACTGTATTTGAGTACGTAATGAATATAGATTAGATTTTGTAGTGTGTGCCTAGACGATCCAAGTGGACCACCACTCATGCTCTCAGAGTTTCTATCCTCCTCCCCTCTGCAACCATCCTCTGCTCCCTCTCAGATCAGTCCCATAGGACCCTCCAACCTTTTGATAATTAGAGAGGGAGGAGATGCAGGAGATGGGGGAATCTGATGGATCAGTACGCTCTGTTACACTAATGGAAGGGCATCATTGGATCTAAACTTTTCTGAACAGGCATTTGAGTTACCACTTTATTTGTTTGTTTGTTTGTTTGTTTGTTTATTAATTATTTAAATTTATATGACCGCCCAACTCCCCCAATGGGAGAGTCATTGTCATTCTTAGGATTAATATTCTAGCCCATCTATGAAAAAGCAGTATTATACTGAGCTAAATTTGACTTAACAAGACATCAGATAATTCTAATGCCAAGAAACGTATTATGCTGCTCTTTGTAATTGCTTAAAAAAAAACCCTGCCTTATGCTTTATGGGGAAGAAAAAAAACACCTTTCTTTTTCTCTTAAAGCTGAACGTACTTGTCAATCTGGTTACACAAAATGTCAGAGCACCAACATATGCATTCCTCGAACTTATCTTTGTGACGGGGATAATGACTGCGGAGACATGAGTGATGAGAGCCCCACTCATTGCGGTAAGCTAATGACCCCCACAATTACACTCCTTCACTTCATGCTTTGCTGTCTCGGTTTGGATAAAAAGCCAAGCACTCTTGTAGGTTCTGTTCTTTTAGGAATGTAATTGAAAAGACATGGCTGAGATGTGTGGTGGGTGTGTGCACACATGTGTGGGCAAGCAAGACTTAAGCAAATTGCTGACAACCTGGAATTTAGGATGAAAGACAGATACTCTCAAAATGAGACAAAGAGGTAATCAAACTTAAAGTAAAAAAAATAATTAAACAAGGGATTACATCTTAGGTAGACTCCTGTGACTCATGAAATGTTTACATTTTTTTAAACTTTAAATCGTAGATTTATATCCTTCCATTCCTTCAGAAGCTCCCGTCATAGAGGGATCAAATGACAGTGCTAAATACACTTATTAAAAGGACTTCCAAAAGTAATCCTCCAAAGTGTGACAGGCTGAACTGAGATTTGGAGTCTTTGGGCTCAAATCCAGAACTTCTATGGCATATAAGTACACTGCTCCCCTTTTATTTATTATTAATGAAATGTACCTCTTACATTCTATCTTCATAATAACCCTCTGAGATTGAAAATTAGATTGAAACAGCAGGAAACTGACCAAGTAGTAAGCAAATGAGCTTTCGGACTGAAAGGGAAATTTGAACCTGGGTCCTATCTGAACACTCTGACTACACCACACGCAGGGGCGGTGGTGCGTGCGGCGGTGCGTGCGGCGGCAGCGGTGCGCCATCAGCGCTTCCGGGTTTTAGCGCGACACAAGAGGCCCCGCCGCCGCCATGCGCGCGGCCACCGCCGCCACCGTTGGTGTGTCACCAACAGTGGGACTTTGGAAAGCACTGATTTAATTATTTCCTTCCTACCACAATTCTATATACTTCTATTCACTATAATAAAAATCGAATTATAAGAACATATAAATTGTCTGCTTTTATAGTTAGTAATACAATAGTCTTAACCTTATTTAACCTAAAAAAAACAGGCAATTATTATTATACCTTATAGATACCTTATAAATCTTACAAATCAGATCTTAAAAAGAATCCAATAAATCTTAATCCAAATCATTAAAAAGAAATAAAACCATAAAAGCCTCCTTATCAATCCAATTAGACATTCTTAATTTTTTTACCCCACTTCAAAATAAACCAAGACATTTACATATCTCCCTATTACACACAGGGCATTTTTCTTGCAAAAATCAAACAGCCCAACTGCCCCCCTTAAAAACTCAGGCCTCTCAGCAAAAAAACTCCCACAGAACAGATTCTCTTCTCTCCCAAAACCCTTTCTCAGAAAGCCATAACATTTCCCCAGATAAACAACTCTCCTTGTAATCTGCAGCTCAGGCTGTCACTTTAACCCCTTTGGCACCAAAATGTAATCTTCATCTAGCATTGCTTCGGTCTCGCTGTCAGTAGAAACATCTCCTTCCTTGTCAAAATCTTCTTCCATCACATCTTCAGCCAGATGACACACTTTAGAAATAATATCTTCCCCAATGTCCCAAATATTCTGCAGAATAGCTTGATAGGTATCATAAAGGATCTGTTTAAAGTCAGAGCAAAGCTCACCATGGAACTCAGAATCTCCTTGAAATCTTCCATGCTTCAGGCAGTAGATTATGGTGGCCCCTAGATACTTGACTCACACAGATAGGAGTTAATGAGTTAATGAAAGACTTCTGAGTGAAATTGAAACAGGAGATGATATGCTAATAAGCAGCTCTCAGAGAAAGTGAACAGAGGGCTAGAGATTCAAAATGGTAAATTCAGCATGTAGGGAAATATTAAATCCTTCAAATTCAGTACAAAAATAATAGCAGGGAGGCAATTATTTAATCACAGTTCTCCTTAGTCTTTAAATGGGAAAACAAGCCAAAACTTTAAAAAAAATTAAAAATTGAATCCAGAAACAACGATAAGGGAGTCCATTTCTTCTTGCTGTAGAAAGCCTCTCTTGGGGTACATAAACTTAAAAAAATATATACATTGGGTGATTTAGAAATGGGGTGGCTCGACCTAATGTCCCTTTAAGGCTACATGGTGATATCCCTGCCTCCCGTTGTCTCTTACTGGATCAAATGGGGTAATTCCGAGCTTTTTCTTTATTTGTGAAAAAGCTCTGGGCTTCAGGAAAAAGCCTGCCCGAGCCCGAAAAGAAGCCTCCGCTGTCAGTTCTGTCCGCAGAGTTCGCGGACAGCTGTTCAGTCGGCCATATTCCCACTGGAAGTTCCGCTGTTCTGAAGGTTCTCAATCTTTAAGAACCAGTAAAGAAGCAGTGTCTTACTATCCTGAAGCACTTTAGAAAATTGTAGTAAGAATTACTAAACTAACATATTTCAAGCAGTTCAACCACCTAAGAGCACAATACTCAGGCTGAGGATTGATTATAATCATTACGGAGTCCAATGCAATTGCAGAGGATAACACACAGATAAAACAAGATTTTTCTCTGCCTTCCTTTTCAGCCTCACTGACTTGTACCAATAGTGAGTTTCGCTGCACATCTGGACGTTGCATTCCTGCTCATTGGTACTGTGATCTAGCAGTAGATTGTGCTGATGCCTCAGATGAGCCTGTCTCTTGTGGTAAGTGTGAAGTTATGCACAGTGATTTGGAAGGGTTGACCTGGACTACAGAAATTAAATGAGAGAAGTTAAGACTATAACCCAGTAGTGATCAACCTTATTAGCAAGTGTGTCATTGTCTTGGACACTATCAGGTATGTTAAAGAGCAGGGTGTATTTCTGTCAGAGTCCCAAGAATGAAGTTTCCTGAACAGCCATTGATACACCCATGAAATTATAGTAAAGTCACACTGCTAGCACTGCCATTATTGTAAAAAATGTATCGGAGTGAGGGGACAGCATTCTAAAGAATTTTTCCTCATGTCTCACTTTTCTGTTTTGAACAACACAGCAGAGATTCTGCAAGACACTTCTTCACCTGAGTGCTTAATCTGAGAAAGGCATACCTACTAAAACCTCAAAAATAAATCACAATATGCATTCAAGGAAGTCAATAATATACATTTAACTTCTGCATTATAACAATCTTACCAACCAGAGGTAAACATAATCCGCATGATTTGGATTATACGGTGACTTCCACAGTCCCTTGCCATTAGCCAGGCTGAGAATTAAAAAACAACATTTGCCTATGCCTGTTACAGATGTAGGAAACAAAGTTTGGGCAGCACCTTCCAGTATGTGAAAAATACTGTTGTATAGTCTGTGAAACCTTATCTTCCTTTTAAGTTTCTCCTGTACGGAGCTGTTCAAGTAGCCAGTTTCGATGTGATGGCGGCAGATGCATACCAGCCACATGGATCTGTGATGGTGATAATGACTGTGGTGACATGAGTGATGAGGACCAAAGGCACAACTGCGGTAAGTTCCATGAAGCATAAAGCTTTAAGGCTAAGCTGTTGCTGTATTTAGTTACTCAAGGCCTAGGTTGCTTTCTGGTTATCCACCTTTCATTCAAAAGACTGCAAGTGGCCAGGAAGACATTGGTTGTACAGATGGTAGGCTGATTCAAATGGCACGAGTAATATATTTTGAACAAATTGCTGAAATCTTACGCTTTGTTCTAGGAAACCGCAGCTGCTTAGCCACTGAATTCACATGTGTGAACAATGCACCCCCCTTAAGAAGATGTATTCCTAGGGCTTGGGTCTGTGATGGGGATGCTGACTGCAGTGATGCTTACGATGAGCATCAGAACTGCACGAGAAGACCATGCTTGCACAATGAGTTCACATGCAGTAATGGATTGTGCATCCGTAACACTTACAGGTTTGTGTGTACTCTGCAAACTCTTTCAAGAAACATAGGCATGTGCTAGGGCTAATATCTTAAGAGTGGGCAACTTACAACCCTCTAGAAATGTTCTTCACTATTGGCTGTGTTGAGTAGGGACAGTGGGAATTTGGGACTCAGCTATGTCTGGAAGACCATATTTTGTTTATTCCTGTAGTCTAGTCTAGCAGTGATAGACTTTGGCCTGGCTTTCAGCTCCACTTTTGTACAGATGCACTAGGTAGACTAAGAGAGGGTTCTAACTGTCAGATTAAATTCCTTGTTACTAAGATTGTGTCTAGTCATCTCAACTTTATCCTCTTACTTCATTTTTCCCCCTTTTTCTGCTGGACTGCTGGCTAGGCTGGCACAAAAGTTTAGGATGTCATTTTGCTTATAGTGGTAAAAGGTTGGACTTAGACCAGGAGGAATAGCATGTTCACATTATCACAAGCAAGAAAAGAAGGATAGAGGTGCAAAATACAGAACTGAGCAATAACAATCTGTACAGCAAATAATTTAATTTGGGAAGAGGGAGAGAGAGAAATCTGTGGAAGATTTCTGAGGACTGGAAGGAGGCAAGAGCTTCAAGGGACTCAGGTTACACTTTTTGTCACTAGATCTCTCTGGCCAGTTCAGTCAATATCTCTCTCTCCAGGATTTCTGTGTCTGAAATTCTCCATGTTCTACAGCAGAGCTTTCCAAACTGTGTGTCGCGACACAAAAGTGTGTCGCCACACACAGTCTGGTGTGTCGCCACACAACCCGGAAGCGCTGATCATCAGCGCTTCTGGGTTTTCCCACGGCGACACACCAACGGCGGCGCGCAAAAACCTGAAAGTGGCAGCAGCGCTTCCGGGTTTTTGCACGCTGCCGCAATGGCGGCACTTCCAGGTTTTCCCGCGGCGACACACCAACGGCGGTTGGTGTGTCGCCGCGGGAAAACTTTGGAAAGCCCTGTTCTACAGTTTCATGTAATTTCATGGCTAGTTTGTCCATTATCTGCAGATCATTCCATTGTTCTCCCAAATCTTATGCTTTGCATGCAATTCCTTTGGTAGAAAATTTCATGTGTATGTGTATGTGTATGTGTAAAGTATATGTATATGTATATGTATAATGTATGTATATGAATGTTAGCAGAGTTAATACTTTTATTTTGTCTCTCTCACACACACACATACACACACACAAACACACACGAATGTTAGCAGAGGCATTGCTACTGTTTTTTTTTATGGGCTGCTTTTTCAGGTGTGACCGACGTAATGATTGTGGGGATAGCAGTGATGAGAGGGCCTGCATCTATCAACCGTGCCAACAGCACCAGTTTACCTGTCAAAATGGCCGCTGCATCTCCAAAGCTTATCTCTGTGATGGGGACAATGACTGTGGTGATGAGTCCGATGAGCTAGAGCATCTTTGTGTTACACCAGAAGCAACCTGTGCTGCCCACCATTTTAGTTGTGACAATGGGAACTGCATTGAAATGGTCAAAGTCTGTAACCGGATGGATGACTGCCATGATAATAGTGATGAAAAGGGATGTGGTATGCATGGAACCTTTTTGACTAAATCTGTTTTTACACCTTAAGTACTTAGATAAATCAGCCCAAAGGCAACCTCACACAACCTTTTTACATATTCTTGGGTCCCCAGATGATGTTGGGTTACCACTCAAATCATCCCCTGACAGTATGGCAAATAGTCATGGCTTGGCGGGGTTACAGGTCATCAATAGTTGCAGAAAGGCTGATTAGCTATCCCCTATTTACATTTTGCCATTATAACTTCAGTGAATTATCTTATTCTTCCCCATCTGGTGCCCTTCAAGTGTGTTTAATTACAGTTCCAATCTCTCAAACCAGCATGCTGGTTTGGGAGGGCAGGCTGGGAGTTGTAGCCCAACACATGGAGGATACTAGTTTGGGGAAAACTAGGTAATTGGGGGTTATGTAAGGAGTCATTAAATGAACCAACAGAGACCAGTGCTGCTTGTTTTCCTGATAAAAATGGAGTGATGTTTTGTTTCATTTGTTTTATTTTCATATTCTAGGCATTAATGAATGCAATGATCCTTCGATTAGCAACTGTGACCACATCTGCACAGATATCCAGACTAGTTTCTACTGTTCATGTCATCCTGGGTACAGACTCATGTCCAACAAAAGGTCTTGCGATGACATTGACGAATGTAAGGAGATACCATCAGTGTGCAGCCAGATCTGTGAGAACACCATTGGCAGCTACATCTGCAAGTGTGCCCCAGGCTACATCCGTGAACCTGATGGGAGAAGTTGCCGGCAGAACAGTAACATCTCACCTTATCTTATCTTCAGCAACCGCTACTACCTGAGAAATCTCACCACAGACGGCCGGCTCTACTCTCTTATTTTGCAAGGGCTCAGAAACGTGGTGGCCCTGGACTTTGACCGTGTGGAAAAAAGGCTGTACTGGATTGATGTAGGCAGGAAGGTCATAGAAAGAATGTTTTTCAATGGGACAAACAAAGAAATAATCATTAGTGATGGTGTGCCCAATGGTGAAGGCATTGCTGTTGACTGGGCTGGAAGGTATGTCCCGTTTTGCAAAAAGCAGTACTGCTCAGTTTGTGTCCTGCTGTTGGTAATATATTAATGAAGCCTTTTCTGCCTGGCAACTTTCAGATATGATGAGATTGCAATTTCCAGTCATTGGCCACGTTGATTGGCTGGGAATGTGGGGAAATGCTGTCCCCCCACATCTGGACAGCACCAGATTGAGGAAGCTGGATTGATAGTTCAAACCCCCCAACCGTTTCCTTTAAAAGCAATTACCCCAAATAATAGGTGAAATTATAGTTTTTGTATGTTGCTTCACATGCACTATCTTGGCTATCCTTACACCAACACTGAAGTATTGTTATCACACTTGAGTGCTGTCTCAGAGGGATAGTGAGCTGAACTTATCTTTCCACAGAGAACATGGACTGAAATGGATAATTAATCATCTTAATACTACTTTTGGGGGATAGAAAATGGATATAAAATTATTCTAGGACTAAGATGCCCTTGGTGTTGGGGCTTCCAGCACTGCCAACAAACTCTCCAAACACTAAATGTTGATGCCCTCTGTGTTTTCTTATTTTTGTATTGGTATACTAAAACTACAGATTGCTTCTAGATAGGGAATAGCAAAAAGACCATAACACTGTCGTGTTAACAGCTACTCATACTTCAGAAACGATTTGGAGGAAGGAAATGCTTCAGCTGTTGCGAGACCGTAGGCCTTTCTGCTGTTCATTTAAACAACCTGATTTTTTCGGGGTTCTGCTGCAAAGATGCAACTGCTTTAAGAGTCTGATTCACTTTAAGGAGTGGACTTAAAGCAGCAACATCTTTTTTTTCAGGCTGCTGCAGAAGCCTTAACTATGTGGGCTGCTTGAAGAAATAGCAAGGAGGTGCTACGCTTGTGCTTGAGTGAGATCTGAAGCAATTCTTCGAAATCATTTTTGAAGGGTGTACAGCCCTAAAAAAGATGATAGAAGTCTAGTTCATTAATCAGTGTAATTCAGTACATATTTTTTTTCCAGTAGTTATATTGTAACATGGGGGTGGGCAGTAAACGTGGGGTTACTGGAGGCCCTGGCTACTTTACTCAACCAATAGTGATGCTTGTATCCCCCTTTCCCCCAATATTAAGTGCAATCCCCACGCCACCAAACATAACCCTTACTGTAATTCTACACAGGGACAAATGCTGCTATGCAGGGGGAAATTCCGGGACCTGGGATAACTACACCCCATATTGCAATGCTCTAGCCCTGTGCTAGCTTTCTCTTGCTTTACTTTTCTGCTTTTCAGAGTTCTATTGGTAATTAATACAAAAAGATGTTTGTGAAGAAGTAGTTGCTATAACATGCTTTTTGTCAAATATTTCAGAAAACTATACTGGGTAGATGCCTATAAAGATTGCCTCTATGTAGCTGAGCTTGATGGCCGATTCCGGAAGAAACTAGTTGATCGGTGCTTGGATCCCAACAACACCTTCTGTTTTCAGCACCCTAGAGCTGTTGTTGTTCATCCCAAATATGGGTGAGTTGGTTCAGTATTTTCTTTAATGCATCTGTTCTGTGGGGTCATTTTATACGTGAAAACACGTTATTACAATTACAAAATTGGAAGGGGCCACTTAGGTCATCAAACATCAAGCAGTGCAGGAACTCAAAGGAGAGCATAGAATTATAGTTACCTTACCACCTGTTAGGATAATGGCTAATAAAGACTTTTTAAAAACAAATTGCAAACTACTTGCAAGAGGAGCACAGATCTTAAATGTTGTCTTCTTGGCCAGAGATCAGTTCTCTCATTTTGAGGCTCGATATATTATTGGTTAATTGAGCTGCTGTTGAATAAATCTGATTTAGTATTATATTAAGAAAAGAGACAAAAAGAATTAAGGTGAAGAGAGTCAAAACAATTGGAAGAAAAAAGGAAGGGTTGTTTTAGCAAATAGCAAGCAGGATTCTGGCAATTTTGCAAAGAACTCCCAGGATTATTTGATAGGTTCTGTATCATTATATTAAAACTCAGATTGATATAAACCATCTTTCTGGAACCTGAGTGACCTCAAGATGTGTTGACTTCAATTCAATAATTCAGCAAATATCCAATTAAAATTCTTGTTCCAGGGCCTATCACAGCAGCAATATATTTTAAAGATTAAAGATCTCACATTGCTGTCTGGAGGTTGCTGTGATAAAGTTTCTCTTTTGCTGTTTGCTTGCTTATTTTGCAGTGTGTCCTTCTTTTCATAGTTACCTACTTTTGCTCAGGATAATGTATCTATTTTTGTATTACCACCACCTCCTCCAACAAATTGTGGGTTAATTTTCCTGTGTTTATTAAAACAGACAAGTCTACTGGACAGATTGGGCAGATCGAGCATATATCGGACGTGTGGGAATGGATGGCAAGAATAAGACGGTGATTATCTCTGCCAAGTTAGAGTGGCCTAATGGACTTACCATAGATTACACCAACGACAAGCTCTACTGGGCAGACGCCCATCTAAACTACATTGAGTACGTACATAGAGAAGAATAAAGCAACTGGGTAACTCTTCCTACCAAATTTTGAGGGTTACCAAACTAGCCAGTGGCAGCTTTAATTCAGCTTTATTTAAAATGCACATGATCTATAATTATCAATTAGAAAACTATTTGCTGTGTGACTTCAATACAACAAGTAGCAATCAGTAATGGTAAAAAATTCCAAATCACCATAAATGTGCAGTTCTGTAGTGCACAGTAATACATATTCTGTCCCCTCCCTTTTTTTTTTGGCCAAATATCTTCCATTATACTAAGGTTTTTTTAATTAACATGTTCCTAATGGTAGTTCAGCAAATAGGTATCTTAGTGCTAGGGTTAGGACTGCTGTGATTGGTGGAACTAATGGAACTGCTTCCAGTTGGTAGAACATGCAGTTCACCTGTATGTTCTCCTTGTGTCCTGAATTTTATATTAACGTTTGAGATACTTCTGAAGCCAATATGAGAAGGCAAAGCATGTTCTAAAAAAGATTAAGTAGAACAGGGCAGACAAATGCCAGGCTTGCAAGTTTTATTTTTTACCAGAACCTTAAGGCCCATCAACATGGTATAAAATTCAAAATTCAGTCCAAAATTAATTAATTTTGAATCATTGGTCTTGTTCAGAATCAAAGGGTTGTTTTCGTTTATCACTAAATTATGCTATTGTAACTGGTTACGTTAACACAATGATTCTATTTGCACAAAAGCCAGAATTCCTTAGGATCATGTGGTATTGTTAATGAATAAGTGTGACTATGCTAGAACACTGTACCTACTCTCTCCTACTTGGCTCCTCTTGAAAATGAGATGACTAAATCAGAATAACTAGGGAGAAAAAGTTTAGTGCTAGGCCTGTACTCAGATGCTATATTTTCATTCCTTTAATAACCATGAATCCAGAGGAATAATAAATGAATAATCTCTGCTTGAATATAATGCTAAATTTGCCCTGAAATCCACTTTCACTTGCAGGATGAGCTAAGCCAGAATGATTGGCCATTGTATATCAGCATGCTTACTTATGAAGTAAGTACTTCATAAGTAATACTTAGGATAATATAGGAATCTAAAGAATCCCAAAGTAGTATTTTGTATGATCGTGGCCATAATCTGTGTTTCCTTTTTCTGACCTTGGAAAGATATAAGTTCATTTTTACTATTTAGTTTCCACTCATTCAGAAATAAGAAGAACGGTGATTATGGATTTTGTTGCCTTTTTTTCCCCCTCAGTGTTACCCATGTTTTCTTCTTCTTCTAGGTACTCAGATCTTGATGGTCAACATCGTCACACTGTATATGATGGAGTATTACCTCATCCATTTGCAATTACAATTTTTGAGGATACAATCTATTGGACTGACTGGAACACAAGAACAGTTGAAAAGGGAAATAAATATAATGGATCAGGCAGAATGGTTCTAGTGAACACCACTCACAGGCCCTTTGATATTCATGTCTATCACCCATACAGGCAGCCAATAGGTAAGGAATTCATTCTGTCAATGTAGATTTGGATTCTTACTTAAAGCCTAAGATTCTCGATTTTGCTTGTAGCTTTGTCATAAAAGTAGGAAGTGGAAAGACATGGACAGTTTACAAAGGGACACTTCTAATCGTTTGGCTTGCAAGTAATCAGATGTGGAAGCATCCTTATGGAACTCCATACTATGTCACAGCCTGGAATCCTTGACTTTCCTGTCCATGGCCTTCCTATCCCATCTCATCTCATCCCATCCCATCTCCATATACAGGTCATTGAACTAATTAAATTCTGCTGATGCTTGTCTATTTTGATCCTAGCAAACCTTATACAAAGAAGTAGGAAAAGCTGACTGGCAGGCTTGTTGTTTTAGTTCTGCTGATGCCCACTCCTTGCAACTGTTTATCATACACTATTATCCTCAGTTTAACTTTTTGCTTGGTAGTAATTTGGATTATCAGTTCCTTCTGATGAACGTTTTGAAGTGGCTTTGGCTCACTCAGATTCAGTCCATATTTGTCCCATATTCCAAATCTCAACAGAACCTGCCATTTTTCATGGGTTTGCAGAGATGTAAAGAAAAACTGGGCACAATCTGCCATCAGCCCCAGATTATATATTCCATGGAACTTTTGATTTCTATTTAATAAGTCAGGGAACATTTCCGGCTGAATATTCATTTTCACATATGGCCAAAATAGGGAACAGTTCAAACACTGTCTTTGCGTCCAACTTACCCTGATCTAGGTCTGTAAGATAAAACACAAACATTGGATTGTTAGATCAGACCCAAGATTGAAGCATTCTTTTCCATTTTATTGGCAATAATTTCATTTGTGGGTATTTTCTTGATGGGGAATAATTAGATATTTCTCACCTCATCTCTTACTAGTAAGTAATCCTTGTGGGACCAACAACGGTGGCTGTTCTCATCTGTGTCTAATAAAAAGCGGTGGCTACGGTTATTCCTGTGAATGTCCTGATAACTTTATGGTAGTGCAGTTGGGCAGCACAACCCACTGCCTCCCCATGTGCTCCAGCACTCAATTCCTGTGTGCTGACACTGAAAGGTAGGCATATGTAATGATATCATTGTTTTATTTATAGCATTTTATATCCTATACTACAAGGGTACTTCCAGTTAGGATACTGTATATAGTATTTGACCCCTGTTTAATTAACAAGTCACACTGAGAGAAAAAGCTTTGTCCAAGAACACTCAACAGTCTTTATGGTAGAGTGAGGATCTGAATTTGAAATTCTCCATTTTGGTCTGACCTTCTAATCACTATACCAGCCTTTCCTAACTGGTGCTTCTAGAAGGTTGGACTATAATTTATTTATTTATTTATTTATTTATTTATTTATTTATTTATTTATTATTAAATTTTTATCACCGCCCATCCCCCCCCCACCCCCCAAGGAGGGACTCTGGGCGGTTTACAACCAAACATCATTAAAATACAATATAAACAGACAATAAATATAAAATATAATAATAAAATCCAAGTGGCTGGTGGTTCTCTATCGTGGGTAGAAAAGTTATCTAGGGCAGTTCCAGGAGACTAGCCATCCCCAGCTCCAGGCGAGTTGGCATAACCAGGTTTTTAATTTTTTTTTCAGAATTTCCAGCTGGCAACTTCAAGAGATGCTGGTCTTTGGAGGGGCTGGTGGCATAGGATTCTTCACTTCTACCTCTGTAGCATTGCCTCGTGTCACTCTTGCTACCAGGGAGGCTGTGGTGGTATCATTAGAGTGAGCAGATAGGACTAATAGGGCTGCACAATGCTTTGGGTTCAAAAGGGAAAAGGTGCTTGGGGATACAGGGGGCACTCACATAACACAGGCTGGCAATTCCTCAAAGCAACTGTGACTTTTTGGGGGGTCATATGGCTGAGCTCTACAGCTGCAGCTTGATTCGGGGAAAAGATGTGTTTGGCTTATGGAGTGGTAAAGGAGTGTACATGCATACTCAGGAGTGCTCCAAAGAATAGTCCTATTGGTTAGTCCAATCTGCTCACACTAATGATAGCACCACAGTCTCTCTGGTAGCATGACTGAAAACAGGCAGTGCTACAGAAGTAGAAGTGAAGAATCCTATGCTTCAAAGGCCAGCAACTTTTGAAAGTGCCGGCTGGAAATTCTGGCCATTTGGTTTCTTACCCTTGTTCTTTGCAGAAATTCCATGGTGCTCCTACATCACTCTGTCTCATTAGATTCAAAGCTGGAGCTATGTAGGGATTATGAGCATAGAGGTTCAGCATTATTTTCTGGGCAGTTTATAAGCAGATACTGTATATATGCAACTTGATAGACTTACTCCTTACTTATAATTGAGTTAAATACCCTATTTACTAAGGTGGTGCTCATCAGAATTGTTTAGAATCATTGATTTCATCTGGGTTTCTAACTCGATTTAGATTTTCAAATCATATAGTCCCCAAGCTCCAAGTATAGAGTCATCTTAGACTGATTAGGAAAAAACCATCAGTCTCTATCACTATATTCCCAGTCAAACTTACTTTTTGGGTGTTTGGAGTGGGGGGTCATCATACATTCAGGATGATCTTTTGGGACAAATTACTGTGTGTATCTCGAAACTAGTAATTAAGTTTACTGCAGTATATTTGGAAAAGATGTATCCATTGGGTGCTAGGAAAAGTTCCCTAGAAAAGAGTTCCCTGTTGGGGGAGATGGGCGGTGATATAAATTTAAATAATAAAACATAATAAATAAAAGTGTCGTGGAATGTAGTAACATTCACATTTTCCATTTTCCTGAAGTGGGTTAGCTTGCTCCAGAGGTATGGCTAGGAGATTCTGAGAGTGCTTCTTGTGTGAAAAGGTAGCTCCATCCCAAGTCGTCTTGCTGTAGACAGAATGTATGCCTGTTGGCTCTCCTGAGAACTCCATAAATCTGGGAAGATCTCCATCTTTGCTATTCTTACTCTTCACTTACTTTTCTTACTTTTCCTCTCTGTTATCCTGGCAAGACCAGCAAATGTGCAGGCAGCAATTTCCTATCTAGGGATACATCAGAGGACCTCTGACCAGGGGCCAGCCTCCAGTCACATGCAAACACACACTCAGTACTGTGCTCTTTGGCCACTGTTATGGCACTTGCCAAAAGTTGCATGAATCCCATAGCAACTGGAAGGCAGCCAGCAGCACTGGTGCCCAATCCCTGATTGCCTTTTATTAAGATAACAGCTGCTTCTGATCTCGGGACCAGTCAGATAGGGAGGAGAGGAGCTGTCCCTTGTGGAGGAAGATAACCACCAACCAGTCCCTGAATCCACCAGTGTCTTCCAAAACTCAGACTTCCTACAGCTTCTCAGTCTGCAAAAACAGGCCCCCAACCCTACCATGAAGGTGTAAGGCAGGGCTTTCCAAAGTTTTCCCGCGGCGACACACCAACCACCGTTGGTGTGTCGCTGCGGGGAAACCCGGAAGCGCTGATGATGATCAGTGCTTCCGGGTTGTGTGGCGACACACCAGACTGTGTGTGGCGACACACTTTTGTGTCGCGACACACAGTTTGGAAAGCTCTGGTGTAAGGAATGAAGTTGGCAAGACAGGAACCAGCACTTTCCAGGCTAGAGAGAACCATGTTGTCAACATAGATCAGGTGCCTCTCAAGACCAGTAAGAGAATGGCCAAATAGCCATTGACTCAGGCAGGAGAGAAAAACTTAGAATCTTTTAAGTCCTGGAGCAGACCTCTGTATAGGCTTTGACTTCTGTGTGCAATTCTATTCTAATGTGCAATAAAGAAACTCATCTAGTAATATTATATTTGTGAGCCTTCTGCTGAATAAGCCAATTCCTGAAGAAGGCCTCAGTGGTCTAAAGAGTTGAGATTTACTGCTGTGCCTCGTTTGAAGCTTGACACAAGGATCCCTTAGGGCACCAGAGGTCTTCTCAGGGATTAGCAATCCTACTTCTTGCCTTCCTTCCCCCAAAGTATTTAGCAAAGACTCTGCAGAAGAATTGGGTGTGGGTTGGCTGCTCCCTGGCCGCCTAGCTTTATATCTTCCCTTGGGCTGCCCTAAATTTCCTCAGCTCTCCTCCAGTAGATTCCTATGGGCCAGCAATCGGGAACCACGCTTAATAAAGTTAGTGAAGACTTCCAGATGTCCAGAGGACAGGGAAATGGAGATCCTGCAGCACAGACACACAAGGCTACAGCCCTAGCTCCAAGGGCCCCACTTACTACCTTAACCTTGGCCAGAGCTTCTGTCATCTGGGCCTAACTGGTAATGGAGCTCATCTCTCTCGAGGCAGAAGCTCAATCAAGGGATGAATAAACTAACTCAGGTCACCACCTTCATGGCAGTTGCTAGTGTGGACAGTGCTTTGTTTTCAGCCAGAGGCATAGTGGCCAACATAGAAGACATAGTGGCTACTAGAAGACAACTGTGGCTAAAGAACTGCTTCATGGACTATAAACTGAAATCAGTGCTAATACTGGGCTGTTAAATGGGTCAAAGTGGAGAAATGTAGATGAGGTCCCACTTGAAATCAAAGACAAAAAGAAAGCCCTTCCCCATGCAACATATATTGGTAAGAGGAACAGGATATCTGGCCGTATCTTCCATACGTTTTATCCCTACTGCAACCAAAATGGATCCTGGGACTACAAGAGACACAGGTCACCTGCGGGTGGGCCAGACACTCCAAAACAAACCATACCAGCCCCAATCAAGAGAGAAAACTTCCCGCAAGAGAAAGAGGGAGAAGGCAAACAACAATGACTATCTGAACCTCCAAGTGATGGGAATCTGACAGACTTCACTCATCTATAGATCCATATAATGTCAGACACATGAGTTCTAAAGATGGTATCATACAGTCACGCAGAGTGACCAGCCAGATGTTTGCCTGCATAAACTCATGGGTGAGTTTCCACTCCAGTCTCCTCACCTTCAAGAATCTAATAAGCTAAAGATACTGGAGACACCTGGTGATTCCAGCAGAGGTGAATAATTTTCTCAAGTGGTGACTCTTGGAGGTCCTCTCTGAGGACAGAGACAAGAAGCCCTCTCACCAATCCAATTTACTAATCTCAGAAGGAGAGCCATGCTGCCTAGGCTAAATAACTCCAGCAGTCTGGATGAAAAACCACCTCAAGGCAGCATAAACCTCATGGAACTGCGCAAATATGACTAGCCTTGAGCAAGATGAAGACTCTCCTAAAAAACCAGCATCTCCCCCAACAGACAACAGGACTATCAGAAGAGAGGTAGGTGGCAGTTCAAGACAGCTGATGAAGAATGTGCCAAACTTTGTTGGGCCAAGGTAAACATACCATATCTGGCAACACAATAGGAAGTCTCTAGTACAGCAGCGGACAAGTACAGACTCAGAGACCTGGGCCCTGGTGATTGGAGTCTCAACTCCAGGATCCTTGAGCAAATTCCATCAATATTTGGACTTCCTACTAATCCTCACCAATTGTGAGGATAATTCATCTCATGTTTTCCAATCCAGGTAGCACAAGTGAGAAACATCTTCAGTACCATCTGGCCCAAAGACATATATCTTTCCTCTGTTCCTAATCCCCAGACTCTTGAAACTAGTGCATTACTGGACAGCAGAACTGATACTAATTGCACACAACTGGCCTAGAAGATCCTGGTCCATAGAGCTTGTTGCTCTGTCTACCTCCCATCTGTGGGGTCTCTCAGTATTACCACACTGGTGGATTCAACCACCCAGACCCCAGCTTCTAGAACTATGTGCCCAGGGATTGCATGGGACCATCTCACTAGCTTAGGATATGACGACAAAGCTGAATAGAACATCCTAACTTCCCAAAGGGTTTCAACCATTCACATATATGAGCTTATGTGACAAGCCTTCTGAAGATGGGCCAAAAGAAAAAGAACCCCACCAACATCATCCTCCACTCTCAAAGCCCTGTTCTTCATTCCAACAGGCCTGGATGGGACTGCAACCAGGCACTTTCCATAGACAAGTGTTAGAGTCTTACTTGTCCTATTATCAGGGAGCAATAAATGGGCCATCCTCACTCAAGAGCCTTCTTAGGGAGATCTTCCTACTAAGACCAACTACTATTCTCTGGTATACACCATGGAACCTTCAGCTAGTACTCCAAGCTGTAACTTGAGCTTCATTGAAACCCTTGTATGGGTTAGCCATACATTACTGCTCTTGAAAAGTGGTGTTCCTGATAGCCATAAATTTGGTCAGGGAGATGTCAGAGAGAAGGACACAGAAAATGGTACCCAGCAAGGAGTAGAAGCCTCTTGGATTTAAGATCCTATCCTATGCCCTGACTCTGCTGTGGGAAAACAGTATGCTTATTCCAAAACTTGGGATGAAACTGTTTCCTCCCATGGGATGTACTGTGTGAATCGTCTAGCCCTGCCTCAAGAGTAAGGGGGAGGGAAGCATTCCCCTGTAGAATGCCCTGTCTGCTGCAGAAAATAGACCTTCATGGTAAGTCCAACATACTGTTCTTCATTTTCAGTATCTGCTAAAAGCTCTGCAGTTGTACTTTTTATCTGCCTCCTGGAAAGAAACACATTTTCTGTTTTCTGTAGGTGTATTCCTATCTGGTGGAAATGTGATGGCCAAAGAGATTGTCGAGATGGGTCTGATGAACCTCCCACATGCTCAGTTAGGCACTGCCGTGCCGGGCAGTTCCAGTGCGGTGATGGCAACTGTACCAGTCCCCACTACTTGTGCAATGCTGTTCCAGACTGTCCTGATGGATCTGATGAAGATCATGTGCTTTGTGGTATGTGGCAAGCTCTCAAATCCATTCATGAATATCACCCAGTTATTTAACATGAGCAGAAACGGGTCTAGATTGTTCCTTTTCTATGAATAAGAAATAGACAAAACCTCAACAAAATAGTCTTTATGATCCTCCCAAGACCAGAGCGTCTTTGGTTTTTTTAGTACATCTACCAGATTCACTACTTGAAGCTCTCTAGATTTCCGTACTGTCTGGGAATTCTGGGAGTTGAAATTCCATTGTATCTGAAGGGCACCTGGGCTGGAGAAGGCAGCTCCATATTGATGTTTCTCTGTGTAAAGCGTTCCCATCTTCCTGCATGTCAGATTTTTTCTTTTTTCTTTTTGCCATCCTCTGGGTGAAGTTGTATTATGAATTTTTTAGCAATATAAAGTTATGGTTTCTTTTAGCCAATCACCAGTGTGAATCTCACCAATGGCAATGTGCCAACAAACAATGCATCCCAGAAGCCTGGCAGTGTGATGGAGAGAATGACTGTGGTGATGATTCAGATGAGGATAGCGCTCATTGTGCCAGCAGAACTTGCCCTCCAGGCCAGTTTAAATGCAACAATGGCCGATGCATCCCCCAGTCCTGGAAATGTGATGTGGATGATGATTGCGGTGATAACTCGGATGAGCCAATCCACGAATGCAGTAAGCAAAACACATCTTGAGCTACTTCATTGTTGCTGTACAAATTAAGAGGCACTGTTTGGCTTTACTCTTAGCAGTAACCACCAAACAGTGTGAAAAGCAGGAGAACGAGTGTGCAGGGAGATAAGTCTCTGAGTTGCATCTTTCCTATTATGCATATTGCAGAGCATGAAATAAGGACAGTCATATTGCTTCCGGTTCAAGAAACCCTGATTCTTTATGCATAAATATTAATCTTGACTACATTTGTTACTTGTGTGTTGAAAGTGATGGAAGAACATGCCTTTATTTGCCTGTGGTCACTTTAGGGAGTTCACTTTGTACTTTGATGTAAAAGACCTCAAGGAAAAACCTACAGTCAGTTTGGGACTGTTCCACTGCGTTTCCTCTTTCCTTTCCATAAATAAAGGACCCTTTTCTTTTGGAAACCAGTTTGGGATAGAGGACAGGATCCATATCTCTTCTGATTTGAAATAATTAACCCTTTAGAGTGCCATTCTGTATCTACATACCTGGGATAAGCCCCATTGAACTCATTGAGTTTATTTCTGAATAGATGCATAGAACATCAGACTCAAAGACCTTTTTTATTCACATATAATTTGCCATCTTTACAGTATGGGGAAATGTAATGTAAAACCCACCCTAACAATTTTATATGAAATTTATGAGGAAGTCTGTTGTTGAATCATGTATCATATCAGGAAAATATTTAGTTTGAGATGGTGGAATATCTCTAAACCCCAAAGTTTTTAAAGAATTGTAGATTTCTGTTGAACCAAATTATCCAGGCCCAATAACTTTGGTATATACAACAAATACTTGTTCACAAAATCTTATGCTAGTGGGGGAGAATTAGGCCAGCACAATTATAAGGTTATAAAACAGTTAGGAAGAACTGGTTAGGTATTGTCTAATCCTATCGTTAAGTAAGCGATCACTTCAGACGATGAACTTGGGACACCATCAAAGAAGAATGGAAGTTTTTAAATTTAGATTTCCCATAGCTGGTACCATCCAGATGTGTTGTGCATCCTCTCCCAATTACTGGGTGGAGGAAGTTGCCAGATTAAGGAAGGCTATTTTATTTATTTATGTATACCTAAATAGTATACATTTAAAAACAATAGTTTTTTAAATACAGTAATTCTGTATTGCTTGTTTGAGCACCTTTATGTGGAAAACGCTTAACTGAATTGAATTGAAAAATGAATGTATATTAGCGTCTATGATTTATTTGCCATTGCATTTTTGAAAACAACCTTGGGGTGGTGCTTATCGTCTTCTCTAATAAAGAAAGAATTTGGTCAAAATAGTCTGATGTAAATTTTTCTTTCTTTTTTTAGTGGGTCCTGCCTATCGATGTGATAATCACACAGAATTCAGCTGTAGAACCAATTATCGCTGTGTCCCCCTCTGGTCTGTCTGCAATGGCCACAACGACTGCAGAGACAACAGTGATGAACAAGGCTGTGGTAGGTTTAGGAGCTGCAAAATTGATGCGCTATAAGCTGAGATCCACACATTTGCATTAATGCCACTTACAAGCAAGACCTCTATTGTTATTATAATATAATATTGTTATCAGCAATATAATATAATATTGTTATCAGCATGTCACAATAATTGTTGCTTTTCATTTGCTAAGACCTGGGAGGTTATTAATGGCACTTGAAAGTGAAGACCCTGGAAGTTATTTATTTACTCCAGTTGAAATTGTGGTTTCTCTGATATTTGCCCCTGTGCAGGTCCAAATTATCTGAAACTATCACCTAGTTATTACTGTCTACATTCAATTGCTGCTGTATCCACTTATGGTGCAGCATAATTTATGCTCATTTGCTGTGAATTAGTTCATAGATTTATGGGTATCTTTTCATCCGCGCATGTTTCTGTAAGTGGGAAGAATTTTCTGCATTATTGTGATTATCTTTTTTAAAAAATTTGAATATTTGACACATCCCCAAAGGCTGGGCATAATGGTAAATTAGGTATGTTTGAAATAAAAGAAAAGCCAAAGAGCTCCATTGCTAGGAGGAAGTGGTAAATCAGTAATGGGTGATGTGAGAGGGTAGAACTCCTCAATTTTTATTTTGTATCTGCCTTCTCTCAGAAAGGACATAGAGCCCTAGCTGGTGATCATTATGCCACTGGGGGAATGAGGGAATTGCAACTTAGGATAGACAAGGAGTGGGTAAGAGAGAACTTGGCTAACTTAAATGAATAAATGTCTCCAAGGCCAGATGGATTACATTCCAGGGTACAGTACTGAACCAGAAATGATCATAGAACACGCTTGGTAATCTTTGAGAACTCCTGAAGGTGAGGTCCTAAAAGACTGGAGGGAAGCAAATGTCATCCCTATCTCATGATACTAAAAAGCATCCCTCAACCCAACACAGAAAGCCTGATCTAGCCCTCAAGCCAACAAAAATTGTGCATCTTGGGATTGAAAGCATAGAAGAACAGAGGAAGAATAATCAGTCATGCAGAAGGTGCCTTTCTTCTGCTTTGTATGTGTTGGGGCTGAGAGAGGATTTTGTTTTCATGTTAAGCTTGCAGCCAGGTATCATATTTGATTTGGAAGGCAAATTTGTTTCCCATTGATGTCAAAACCAGATTGACTGGTGTGTTTACCTGCAGCACATTATTTCATTTTCATTTCATTTTGTTTGGTTGCTATAATTATTCCTTCTCCAGTGATGGCAGATGAATCAAAATATAACACAGATGTTGAACGTAGAAAATCTTATGCTAGTACTATCAATAGTTCAGTATGGCAGCTGCCACCAAATTTAGTTGAAGACCTTTGCAGATGGTTTAATTTCTATGAGAAGATGTGGCAACCAAGTGGCTTACTGAAGGCTGTGGTGGAATCTCATCCTGAAGAACAGTCAGTCTCTTCTAGGCTTCCCATTCATGAAAGGGAAATTAATCATCATGGCCTAGGACAGAGCTTTCCAAACTGTGTGTCGCGACACGTTACTGTGTCGCTGGCAGGGTCTGGGTGTGTCGCCAGACCCGGAAGCGCTGATTGGGGGGAAGCAAGAAGAAGAGGCACCCCCGCCAATCAGCGCGCGCCAAAGGAGGGCAGAGAGGCGGGCCGAACAGTGCAGACACCAGCCGCTGCCACAAAAGAGTCCCCTTTGGAGTCCCGCTGAGCTCTTGCCGCACCGCCAGAAAGCGCCACTGCCTTGCCTCTCCGCCCCGAGACGAGGCAGGCCCACTCGAGGTCAGGGGCAGTCAGCCAAGCGCGGGTTTGGTGTGAGCGGTTCACGCGACGCCATGTGGGCAGAAGCCTCTCTGCTGGGCAATGTGTTTGGCTGGCCAGAGGCCATGCCTCTCGCCCCCCGAGATGCAGCTGGAGTGCGCGGGGTGCCTGGGGCTCCCGGTCCGCCACCTCCCTCGCCCGGAACAGCCCTGGAATAACTTCAGAAGTAATTGGGTTTTCCTCCCAGGTTCGCGTTTACCAAACTATTACTTTGCATATACAAATATTTATGGGGGAGGGGACGGTTCTTGGTCCTGGGGTGCTGCGAGAAGAAGCGGTGCCCCCCAAAGAACACCCGGGGCTTCAGGACGTTTGCAAAAGTCCCAGATCCGAAGCCCCTGAAGGAGGGAGAGAGGCGCTCCCCAAGATACCCTTTCAAAACTCAATTCCGTGCAGCCACAGGACGCCGAGGGAAGGAATGGCGATTAAAGCATTTGCCTGGTGAGGGAGGCGGCGGACCGGGAGCCCCAGGTTCCCCGCACCTCCAGCTGCATCCCGGGGGTGAGAGGCGCGGCCCCTGGCTAGCCAAACACTTTACCCAGCGGAGAGGCTTCTGCCTGAGCGGCGTCGCGTGAGCCCCTAAACCCAAATCAGTCAACATCGAACCTTCTTTTCCATTTCAGGAGCAGCAGGCAGGTGAAGCTAAATCGCAACAACAGGCATTAATCGCCATTCCTTCCCTCGGCGTCCTGCTGGCTGCATGGAATTGAGTTTTGAAAGGGTATCTTGGGGAGCGCCTCTCTCCCTCCTTCAGGGGCTTCAGATCCGGGACTTTTGCAAACGTCCCAAAGCCCCGTGTGTTCTTTGGGGGGGCGCCGCTTCTTCTCGCAGCATCCCAGGACCAGGAACCGTCCCCTCCCCCCATAAATATTATTTGGATATGCAAGGCAATAGTTCGGTAAATGCGGGACAAGGTTTTCAGGCAGGAGCCAATCGCGTGGGCCGGGGGGCAGGGTTTTCAGATGGGAGCCAATCACATGGGCCGGGGGGCGGGGTTTTCAGGTAGGAGCCAATCGCGTGGGCCGGGGGCGGGGAGCCCTGTTATTACTATGTCGCAAAATGATGCATGTCTAAAAGGTGTGTCACCAACATGAAAAGTTTGGAAAGCTCTGGCCTAGGAGATAAAAAGTTCATTTTGCAGTAGTTATGTCATGTATCTTTCATGAAGATTGGTCTGATTCTTTTTGCAAAGAAGAACTAGAGCTAGAGTTAGAAAGGATTCTTGGCTTGCTAGAAATATAGGTAGTCCTCATTTAGCAACCACAATTGGGACTGGCAATTCAGTTGTTAAGCAAAGAGGTCGCTAAGTGAAACCACGACTGTGTTTACAATCTTAGTTCAGCTTTCCTTTGCTTTACAGACCTGCAAAGGTCGTAAATGCAAGGATTCGTTGCAAAGTTACTTTTTCATCACCGTCATAACTGCGAACATCGCTATACGAGGCAGTCGCTAAACAAGGACTGCCTGTATTTCTTCTCTTTTTCAAAGTATGCCCTTTGAGGAGTCATTTTAAACAAGCTCTCTTACTGTTTGATTTTTTGCTATTGCTATCCCTGTACCCACCTTATTGTACCTGACTTCTTTCCAAGTTGCATTTGAGAAGGGCATTTTAATACTTGGTGACAAGCTGACTACTCTGTATCTTGGGCATGTGTGTGTTCTGCAGAAGCCCTGACTTGTGATCCTTTGGGAGATTTCCGCTGTGATAATCACCGGTGCATTCCACTGCGATGGAAGTGCGATGGAGATGATGACTGTGGGGATGGATCCGATGAACGAAACTGCAGTAAGTACTTTTCTTCCTTACCAAAAACTGCAGTGTTGGTTGCTTTGTACTAAAGTACTTTTTACATTTACTGGCTAAATTTTTATTTTTTATTTTATTTTATTTTATTTTATTTTATTTTATTTTATTTTATTTTATTATTTATTTTATTTTATTTTATTATTTATTTTATTTTATTATTATTTTATTATTTTATTTTATTTTATTTTTATCCCACCTTTATTATTTTTATAAATAACTCATGGCGGCGAACATACCTCATACTCCTTCCTCCTCCTATTTTCCCCACAACAACAACCCTGTGAGGTGGGTTGGGCTGAGAGAGAGTGACTGGCCCAAGGTCACCCAGCAGGCTTTCATGCCTGAGGCGGGACTAGAACTCTCAGTCTCCTGGTTTCTAGCCCGTTGCCTTAACCACTAGACCAAACTGGCTCTAAACTGCATAATTTCAGATGGTTTTAATGAAAAGTTTTGCAAGTAAGCAAAATTCCATTACTGACAGATCCAAGTATTCTGTTTCTGAATGAGTTTGTGAAAGTTCACACCATTTCTGAATGATTCTCTCTTATTGCAAGGTCCTCGTGAATGCACAGAAAGTGAGTATCGGTGTGCAAACCTGCGCTGCATTCCTTCTCGGTGGATATGTGACCATGACAATGACTGTGAAGACAATTCAGATGAACTGGACTGTGGTGTGTATTGCAATTTGAATTTGCCCTTCCCTATAAGCGACTTTATACAAATCTGCCACCACCTCCACTCTTGAAAACCAAACAACCCACCCCATGGCTTTTAAAGAAAAGAAAGATTTCAGTAGTTATTTACTCTTCTTTTTAGAACTAAGGACCTGCCACCCAGGTTATTTCCAGTGCAACAGTGGCCACTGTATTGGAGAACGATTCCGATGTGATGGTAGTGCAGACTGTCTGGATTTCTCTGACGAAGCATCTTGTCGTGAGTTCTCAGATTTGTGCCAGAAACCTGGTGCCAGTTCCTCATAATATCATGACCTTTTCTTTTCTAAAGGGGGGGGGGAAATAAACAGCTATGTTTCTTTCTTTTCTATACTGAGGCAAATTTCATGAAATACTGAACGCTGTCAGGATGAGCGGAAATGATAAAAAGAGAACTCCAGCATCACTGTAGGACTCTCTTTCCCTCCCCGCCCCTGCAATCTCCTGTACAGTCTCCCATGTCCCTAAAATCTGCTGCATATTCCTCAACTCTCTAGAGCAAATGCTAAGGTTGCAGGAAACAAGGGAAATCAGATGCACACTTCATTCTGCTTGATTATTTTAAAAAAAGTTTTGCTTTCCTGTTTTTACTCCATAGTATATGTTCTACACAATCTCAGTACAGGACAGAGCAATTAAAAAAAAAACCCTTATTAAAGTAGTAAAGTGTTACTATTCCTAAACACCTCTAAAAGTCAGGACTCAATGAACCAGTAGTTAGGAATATCTTAGTAATGGGGAAAACATCAACTTACTGAAACATATGAAATGAGGCTGTGTATGAAGAAAAAGACTAAGAAATGCTTGTATAATATTATAAGGACCATGACATTAAAACTGAACTTCTTCTTATCAGCCACTCGCTATCCAAATGGTTCTTACTGTCCACCTTCAATGTTTGAGTGCAAGAACCATGTCTGCATTCAGCCATATTGGAAATGTGATGGTGATGACGACTGTGGAGATGGGACAGATGAAGAACTTCAATTCTGCTGTAAGCTGACGATTTGTTTTTTAAGTCCACTCCTAGGTCCAACAGGTTCTTTGAAATGCCAGAGGATTGGGATTGATAAATTGATTTTATATTTGAATGATAGACTAGCAACCACATACTTAACTTGCCATATCCCATCACCTGCTCAGGTTCAAGATCCGCTTATTCTATAACATGGGGAGGGTGCTTTTTGAGAGCACACAGAGGCTCAGATCTAGCTGCACAGCCTTTTTGGTGTTGGCATAGGCATTTCTGATAGATAATGCTCTTGATGTATAATGCAGCAAATGAAATATAGAGAATATAGAGAATATAGAGATTACTAAGCATATAGGGCACAGCTTTCCAAACTGTGTGTCGCGACACTTTAGTGCAGGGCTTTCCAAAGTTTTCCCGCGGCGACACACCAACCGCCGTTGGTGTGTCGCCGTGGGAAAACCCTGAAGTGCCGACGTTGCGGCAGCGCGCAAAAACCCGGATGATCAGCGCTTCCGGGTTGTGTGGTGACACACCAGACTATGTGTGGCGACACACTTTTGTGTCGCGACACACTGTTTGGAAAGCTCTGCTTTAGTGTGTCGCAACACACAGTCTGGTGTGTCGCCACACAACCCGGAAGCGGTAGCGGGGGTGTGCATGGCGGCAGCGGCAGCGGCGCGCCATCAGCGCCTCCTCATTTTAGCGGAGGCTGCCGCCACCGCCGTGCACGCCCCCGCCTCTGCGTGCGCCTCCGCGCTGCCGCTACTTTGGGAAGCACTGATATAGGGATTTGTGAGCATGATGGGAAACTAGGAAACTTAATCAGGGGAGTTGGAAATGTTTCGAGTCAATCTGAGGAGAATCTCAAAAGGCTTTCTCAGATCTACTTCTGATAAATTCCGGGATCCACATAGGAATAATATAAATCTGACTTTTTTATTCAAGGGTCAGAATGGGCTCTGAGTCATGATTTGGTTTGGAGTATTATGCATGTAATGTTCTTTACAACGTAACACAATGTTGGAAAGAAATTATGTAAAGGGGCACAGGACTCTGCTTGACAACAGGATAACTCTCCAAAAACAGAACCGAGCAGAACTAAATTTGCCATGGAGGGAAGCCAGTAAAAGGAAGATTGACCTCAAATCTTCCTTCCAGTCTCAGAGTGGAGCTGCTCTTGAGGGGTTGGGAAAGAAATTCGGGAGCCAGGTTCTGCTGAACTGAATTAAATTAAATTAAATTCACAGGTTCTGGTGAATTTAAACTTCGTGCTTGCTCTAATCCATCTCCTTGAACATGTGAGTTCTACCAGTAGTTTAGAACTACTGTCTAACATTCAGGAGGTATTTTGAAACCGTGACCCATAAACAATATTTAAACTCTTGTGACCTCTCTGATTTCAGTGGATGTTGTCTGTGAGCCCCCCTTCCGCTTTCGCTGTGGGAATAATCGCTGCATCTACAGCCATGAGTTGTGCAACCAGGAGGATGACTGTGGAGACGGAAGTGATGAGAAAGAAGAGCACTGTAGGTTTACCCATTGCCCTAAGATACAGATTAATTTGCTGTTTCTTGTTTTAGTTTCAGGTGATCAGACCTATGTTTACCCTCTTGCTTTGTCCACATAGTTTGCAGAATCATAATTTACTGATTATTACACAGTTGTGCAAAGTGTGTGTGTCCTTTTTACACAGGCAAAGAACCTACCCCTAATCCTTGCACTACTGAAGAATTCAAGTGTGATAATGGGAATTGCATCCCACTGCATTATGTATGTGATAATTATGATGACTGTGGAAACCACTTCGATGAGCTGGGCTGCAGTGAGTACTGTTGTAGTTGCATGGAAACTATTCAGTATGTAATTATTTTTTTCTTGCAGGATTTCTCAGATGGGGTGAGGTGGAACCTTCATGTTTCAGGGTGGTTGAAAATTGTGGGGAAATCCATTGAAGAAAAACAATTCCAGAAAGAGAAAATGCCCCTCACCTAATCCATCACACTGAAATATGATGCCCCCCCTCTCTTTCTTCTTACCTGCCCCCACTTCATTCCTTTTGGCAGCACCATTCCAGCAGCTGAATGCAGATTTTTACCTCCACCACACAACTTAAAGCAGCCTTCAATAACCTGGTGCTCCCCAAATGTCTTAGGTTACATATCCCATAATCCTTTGTCCATGCCATCTGGGGATTATGGATGCTGAAAACTGAAACATTGAGAAGGAACTGAGGTATGGAAGACTGCCTCAAACTGTAGTGGCCTATGCTCCCTCCACATGATCCCAAGGAGGAGAGGGATTGGTATCCTCCCTACCCTTCCAGCACATTTATTCAAAGCAAACTAGGAAGGAGGAGAATCTTTACTTTGCTAGTGATTTAAAAAAAAACATGTTTCTTTTAATCAACATTCCTGAGTGCAATAATTATATTAAAGGCAAAACTGAAGTACTTTGGCCACATAATGAGAAGACAGGATACCCTGGAGAAGATGCTGATGCTAGGGAAGGTGGAAGGCAAAAGGAAGAGGGGCTGACCAAGGGCAAGATGGATAGATCAATGATATTCTGGAGGTGACGGACTCGACTGTGGGGGAGCTGGGGGTGGCAACGGCCGACAGGAAGCTCTGGCGTGGGCTGGTCCATGAAGTCATGAAGAGTTGGAAGCGACTGAATGAATATCCAGTTGACATGATTCAAGCTACAGACAATTCCACCTGGGTGACTGAGAACCTTCATAGACGACTGAATGAATAAACAACAAAAACTGAGCATAACTAATGGGCAATAGCAAAAATATAGTCATGGCAGTCTATATGTAAATTAAGAAAGAAGTCATCTCTCCAACAGAAACAGTAAAACAGTGCTGTACATCAAATAAAGATTTCAAATATTTTTCTTCCATTGGCATTTATAGAGTGAACACCAAACTTTTTTTGTAGAGCCTCAGATGTTCGAGGCATGATAGTAAAGCCCTGCTATCGGGGGTGGTCTTGTATTGGTGGGATATTTTATAATGGTTTTATGGACTTGACATCTTTGCAAACCGCTGTGAGTGTTGGAGTTGGAGGTCTGTAAACATGGTAAATAAAAATAGAATCAGTAGAAAGGAGAAGAGAAAAATATATTGCTGGAAAAAAAGAGAAGTGAAAGTGATAGGACTTTACAACCCGCTCCCCATCGACATCAATTAGAATTCCTCCATTAATTGTTTGGATGATGACAATTTAACCGGAAGTCAATTGAAAGTCAATTTGAATCTCCCTTCTTCCTTTCAGCACCAACAGTATGGAGCAGTTTGGTATATGTGTTAACTCTAAAATGGATCAGAACATAGCTGTTTTGAAAAGGATTCACTATCACTTAATGGATGGCTTATTTGTAAAGCATAATTATGACTGGTTTTTAAAATAGCCATAATTACTTTCTGCCCCCAAATAATAACAGTCAACCACAAAACTATTACCATAGTAATAATAGTATTTTCAATGAAACCTGTTTTGTGATTTTTGATTTCAAAGTTAGATTTTTTTTAAGAATAGAATAGGGTAAAGACAAGGGGAAATTGGGGAAAAAATGCTATGAGTAGTAATTTTTTGCCTTACTGATTAAAACTATGTCTCCCCCCCCCCCTACTCTTTTTCTCTAAGATCCTGGAACAGGCAGAACATGTGCTGAAAATATCTGTGAACATAACTGTACCAGCCTAAATGAAGGAGGCTTTATCTGTACCTGCAGGCCTGGATACAGCCCCAGTGACCTGAACAGGAATACCTGTGATGGTAGTTTTCATCTATACCTTATTTTCTACCTTACAAATGATCAGCAATCAGTTACCTTGTGTCATTAAAATAACAATATATTGTGCTTTTTCTCCAAACCTCTCTTAAGCAGTTCTGTTTTAAAAACAGTGTGGGACTGTTTTTATAGTGCTGAATCCTATGTCATAGAACATTTTAGATAGCTGTTGCTACTGTCTCAGATCCTCTACTTCTCCCAGCCTGCCACACCTTAAGTTTGATATTTCAATTATTTGAAATTGTTGCTGTGTTGTTGTTGTTATTATTCTTAAAAAACAACACAAATTGAGATGACTATTGAAGGGCAGGGAGGAGATTCTAGTGGAAGGATGCTGCGAATGCAAACCCACTGTCATTTGTCTGTCTTGGAGGTAAAATGAAATCAAAGTGAGCAAAACATTGCAACCATTAAGAGTAGAGAATAGGATCTCAAGAAAGGAATTATTTTCTATTCTAAACAAAAATGAAAACTCTATTTATCATTGATTTCAGATATCAATGAGTGTGAAATCTTCGGTACTTGCCCACAGCTTTGTAAGAATTCCAAAGGAAGTTATGAATGCTTTTGTGCTGAGGGATTTCGATCTGTTGGGGATCAACAGGGAAGGCAATGTGCAGCCAATGGTAAGAGCAGTCAGCATTTCCCTAAAAAATAATTTACTTTGAACATTTTTTTCTGAAACAAACTTATCTTCATATCTTGGTTTCAAGGCTCTCTCAAGTTACTAATATATTTTGCAGTTATCTTCTCAATCAAGTTGCAGCTAAACAAGTAAACCATACATGGGTGGGCAAGATTTTCACTCTAGTCTCTCTACTTGTTTGTGGCAGAGATGATTGGTGCTGTATGCCACCAGAGTGGGCAAACTGAATTTTTCAGACTTTTTTTTTTTAGTGGGGGGTTTGTGAGGTGTTAAGGAATCTGAAGATGGAGCTGACAGGGAAGGATTAGGAAGACAAGGCTTAAATTTTTTGGCCATCTGATAAGGGTTAGTCCCTCCTCCTCAGTCTTAGCTCTCCAATCTGTCGGAGGAGGATTTCCCCTCACCTCTGCTTCCTTTCCCTCCAGGGAGTATTCCCTTGGCTCTAAATATGAAATAGTCCAGTTGCTGAAATCTGTGTAACCTCATCCTTTTCATCTCAGTAAATCTTGCTAAAGAAGATTTGCTTGGAAGGAGTTACTTTCCTTTTGAGGCAACTGCCAAAGAGTCTGACAGAATTGTTGGGGTCCTCAGGACAGTCACCAAAGACATGACAAAGACAGTTGAAGCAAAGGGACAAATTTCAAAGGAAATATTCCTCAAATTGACTTTTCAGTTCCCAAGTGAACAGACACTTGCAAAGTCTTTGGCATACTTCAGGGTTTACTTGCAAAGTCAGATGAGTGCTAGAGATGGTCTGATTGAACTGTGTGCTGAAATTCAGAACAAGGTCAAGAGACAAATCTTAATCTCCTATCTCAAGGAACAAAGAGAAATAACAAAGGATGAGGGGAGCAACAGACCATCTACTGGAAATGAGTGCAGTAGAACAGGTGCTGATTAGGAAGGGAAGTCTGTTCGGTTCTTTAGTCTTTTCACAGTATCAAAAAAGAACAGGGCTGAGGAACAGTATTGAACCTCAAATCATTAAGCAAGTTTGTCAGGAACTGGAAGTTCAGGATGGATACGTGGAGGTTCACAGCAAAGGCCATCATAGCAGCCAACTGGCTAGCCTCCATAGACCTAACAGATGCTTACCCGAGCGCCGCGTGACGGAGTGAGCTCCCGCACTAGCTCCAGCTCTTGCCAACCTAGCAATTCGAAAGCATGCAAATGCAAGTAGATGAATAGGTACCACTTCGGTCGGAAGGTAACAGCGTTCCGTGCGCGTCATGCTGGCCACGTGACCGTGGAAGCGTCTTCAGACAACGCTGGCTCTTCGGCTAACAAACGGAGATGAGCACCAGCCCCTAGAGTCGGACACGACTGCACAAATGTGGGGGGGGAACCTTTACCTTTTATAATGTGGAAAACATTTTAACACCAGAATAAGTATTAGCAAAAGCAGCCTCTGACTTTTATAGATAATTGTGCTACATCTTATAAACCAACATAATTTAAATATCTTTGAAAGTAAATTACAAGCAGATGCTTTAAAAATTCCTTTTGTGTTTGAACTGCTGATCTCCAATAGCAAATTTTTTTTTAGGTAACCCACCAATCTTACTTCTGCCTGATAATGTCCGTATTCGAAGATACAACATGTCGTCTGAGCAATACTCAGACTATATTGAAAATGAAGAGCACATTCAAGCAGTAGACTATCATTGGGATCCTGAAGGAATTGGCCTAAGTATGTTTTAGCTATTGATTATTAAAACATAAGGTTCTTTCCAAGGATATAGCAGCAGGAAAAAAAGGGTTGTTGTGGGTCTTCCGGGCTGTGTGGCCGTGTTCTGGAAGCGCTTCTGTCTGTGCTCCTGCCCTCTGAAGATGCTGGCCACAGATGCTGGCGAAACGTTAGGAACCACAACTTCCAGAACATGGCCACACAGCCCGGAAGACCCACAACAACCATCGAACTCCGGCCGTGAAAGCCTTCGACAATACAAAAAAAGGGTCTTGCCAGCAGAGAAGTAACTTCTCCAGTCTGAGAGAATCTGTTTTCCACAGATTCAATATATACGTTATGGGCATGTACCATTGTTTTAAGTTCCTCATCTATAAAATAGACATAATTGTAGCTTATCTTGTAAGAATGTTGTGAAATTTAATATTACGAATCACTTTGCAAAGTACAATTAAATATAATAAGCTTGTCTGCTGGAAGCGTCTTGTTGTCAGCTTCTTCCATTTCTGGTTTAGCAATATATAATACCTGAAGAAGCCATTTGGTAGGGACCAGTGGTAGAGCTCTTTCTTTCCCTTGCAAATGTTATTTAGGGAGCCATGATTTTAGCATTGGATGGAATCATGGCTGTTTGGTTTAGATTTTGCTAAAGCAGCATTAGGAGAAAATATTGAGGTATGTACCTAGTAAGCTAACTTCCAGAGGTAAAAAAAAAAAAAAAAAAAGGGGGCGTGGTGGCTCAGCGGGTAAGACGCCAGGCTTGTCGATCGCAAGTTCGGAGGTTCGAATCCCTAGCCCTGCATGTGGAGTGAGCTCCCGCACTAGCCCCAGCTCTTGCCAACCTAGCAATTCGAAAGCATGCAAATGCAAGTAGATAAATAGGCACCACTTCGGTGGGATGGTAACAGCGTTCCACGTGTGTCATGCCGGCCACATGACCGTGGAAGCGTCTTCAGACAACGCTGGCTCTTCGGCTAACAAACGGAGATGAGCACCGGCCCCTAGAGTCGGACACGACTGCACAAATGTGCGGGGGGAACCTTTACCTTTACCTTTTTACTTTTGGTCATCCTAGTAAGCTAACTTCCAGAGGACCAAATACTAATTAAGAAGAATACTGTATTAAAAATTGGGAAGCCTCCCAACCTAGGTTACCCATTTCTAAAGAGAAGTTTTCCAGTTCGTTAATTTTTACCAGGTGTCTGTTGAAATTTTTGTTGTTATTCCAAGATAGCATACCTCTTTGAAACAATTCTGCATATAGACACTAAATTTCTTAGCTTCAGCAGTGCTGATCTTTTATTCATATGTTTTTAAACCATGACCTGCCCTGTTGTACCCAATGTTTCCTAAATACAACAAAAATGGGTGACAGATATACATATCCTTTGCTACAATTTAAGCCTGAGAGTATTTTGCAAATAGTCAGCAATGTTGGAGGCTTAATAAAAGGCATTCAATTGGGTGCCCTACATCAATTCTGCTTAGCCTAACAGAATCACTTGGTGGTCTGATTCAAACATAATGTTAAGCCAGGGTTGTTAAACCATAGTTTGTTGAAGAAATCATGATGCTGGATCAAAATTAAACAAACCAATGTATCAATTGAAGAGAAAACCAATGTATGCATTAGCACAATGTGTGAACCGAGTTAATGCATTCTTCTATCAATCCCATGTTTGGGATGTTAGAGACCCAGTATTGTCCAAGTAAAAAATTTTTTTTCCAATGACAATATAAAGAGATGTCTGAACTTCCCTAGGTGTTATATACTACAGCATTCTTGGACGTGGATCACAATTTGGTTCCATCAAACGTGCGTATATCCCCACATTTGAAAGCAGTGGAAATAATCCTGTGAAAGAAGTTGACCTGAACCTTAGATACTTGGTCAGTCCTGTTGGTTTAGCTGTGGACTGGGTTGGCAGGTAAGCTCAAAAGTTAGATAAAAGTGCTTCAGAAAATCATTTCTAATATATTCTACATATTTTTTTTAAAAAAAACCAACCTCTTCTTAGTTCAAAATCACTTGAGTTAATTTTTTCCTTTGCAAAATAGTTTCTTGAATGCAGATTGGCATAATCTGCATGGGCCATAGATGAAGTGGGCAACCTTTTGGGGGACTGTATTTGTTACTATTTTTATTGTTATAGTTATTATTATGATTGCTTCTGAAGCTGTCATGGACAAGCTAGTGATGTTATGGTATAACAGGATCAGAATCTCAGTCTCTGGACCCTTTTTCATGCTTGGGGGACATTAGAAGGGGTTCTTATTTAATGGGCCTATTAAACTTCTTAGAAGGTAAGCACACTTTTCCCTTTATTTTCAAGACAAAATTAATAGGAAATTGTGCTGCCATAATCTGGTGAAATTTTAGCAGTGCAATTTTGGGGTTTCACGGCTGCAGAAAAGGGGTGATAGACTCTCAGTTGCTTGCTTCTTCCACAGACATCTCCTTGAAGAAATCACTGCATGACATCAGGGGAATCTTGCTGAATAGATTCTGATATGAAAACTGCCTGATTCATGGCAATTGAGTTAAATATAAGGAAAATGGCAGGAGGAGCCTTCCAGATGTTATTAGGATACAGTTTCAAGAATTCTTACAGTAGTTAGTGTTAAAAAAAAAGTCTGTCAAAGAATTACTATTTCTACAGATATAGAAAGACAGAAATCAGAGAGAAGAAAATTACAGGTAGTCCTCATTTAGCGAACACAATTGGGAGAGGCAACTCAGTCGTTAAGCAAAGAGATTGCTAAGTGAAAAATCACGTGACCGTAACTGTGCTTACGATTTTACACAGGATAGCGTGTACCAACTGATTGTAATGGTGAACAAGTGACTGAGAGAGGCTGTGAAGGTTGTAAATGGGCATTGGTCACAAAGTTACTTTTTCATCACCGTCGTAGCTGCGAACAGTCGCTGTCTGAGTCAGTCACTAAGTGAGGACTACCTGTATGTGAAAATGGGGCAGTGACAAAAGAAAGATCAAACTGATTCCACTGATAATTCACTTTTAAAACATCAATTATAATTTTATTTCCACAAGATTAACCTACAGTGTTTATTTATTACTGTACAGTAATAATGTTACACTGTTGCGATTTATTTAGCATTGATTCACATGTTTCCAGATTTGTGGAAAAGAGACCTTGTGTATCTTAAACTCTGACAGACATTGTAAACTTTGGACCATTCCATCACATCATTCCATTCATTTTTCTTCAGTTATGCTTAGAGAGGCAAACTGCCACAGAAACCTGGTTTGGCTGTGCCTACCATGGGACAAGCTAAACTAGAGCCCCCAGTATTTTGGTCTCATGGGCACCTTTGGGATTTTAAGAATATGCTGTTCACATTTTTGCAAACTGGCTGCTGAGACCCATTCACAGAAGACTGCCATGTGGGAAATAATCAGTCACATATTTATTTAATCCAATGTTGAAGCCACTCAACTCTTTAAGGACTCTGGGTGGCCTACAGATAAAGAAGAAAACAATACATATGAAAATAGCATAGCCAACCAAAGACCATTTAAAAAACCAGTAAAAAGGCCAAACGTATAGGGACCCCACAGCCATCTATCCCAAGGCCTGGGAGAACAACCAGGTTTTTAATGATGTTTTGAATGTCATGAGGGTGAGATCTGAATGAATCTCTGGGGATAAGGCATCATTCCAGGGGGGCATGCATGCAATAGAGAAAGCGTACTTCCTGGGTCCTGTAATATGCCACTGTTTAATCAACAGGACCTGGAGTCCACCCACTCGGCTTGATCTCACTGGATGGGCAGAAACAATTGGAGATAGGCAGTTCGCCAGATCTGTCTACAAGGATGATGCCTGCCATTCCCTCTATCCCAAACTCCATCATTTTCACAAGTTGTTCCCTGTTTCTCATGTTAATTCTCTGTTTCTGGGCAGGTGGCCTCATGTTCAAACAACACAGTGAGATGTAGCCACCCATCATTTTTTACTTTCTAAGACAGTTTATACAGAATGCATAAGGGGAAGTGAAGATGCTCACACTTTGCTTTACAGCTTACCAACTTGCCATTTTTTTTTTGGTTTTTTAAAATGGCAACAAGCCAGGGAAAGCAAGGAGATCCCGTTGGCGGCATGGGCACCCAATGCCATCGTGCTGTGGACTGAAAGGCTCAACTAATCACAAAAGTTTCTTGCCACATCCCAAGTCTGACTTTGACATGTCTTTTCCCTAACAAACTCAGACTAAGATTGGCTTCAGATTCTGGGCTTTGGTAGGAAAATGATAAACGTGGAATCTGGGTTTGAGCTAGCCATTCCAATAGGCAACTAGAGTGAAGCTGAGATATTCAGGCAATGTTCATGAATACATTTATCATGAGCGATAAGCCAGGATTCTTTGTTGTTTCCCAACAAACCCCACTGTCTCATTTTTTAAAATATTTGGTTACCTAATATTAAACATGACCCCAAAGTTATGCATTTTGTTTCTTAACTAGGCACCTTTATTGGACTGATTCTGGGACAAACCGAATAGAAGTGACAAAGCTTGATGGGAGGTATCGGAAATGGCTAATCTATTCTCTGCTCGACCAGCCAGCAGCCATTGCTGTCAACCCTAAGCTTGGGTGAGTATTTTCAAGGTTGTAAGAATTGATTTAATTAATGGAAACAATAAGCAATATGAAACCATGCATTTCATACAATATGCCTGGGTTTCTCTTTTGTGAAGATTTCTTTCTTCTTTCCCTCTGTTCTGGATTGGTTTTGAAAATGTGTACTAAATGTTTAATAGTTGCTTGTTTGGCTTTTTTAGGTTAATGTATTGGACTGATTGGGGAAGGCAGCCAAAAATCGAAAGTGCCTGGATGGATGGGCAGCAGAGGAAAACACTGGTCTCTGAGGACCTTGGCTGGCCAACTGGTCTTTCTATTGATTATCTGAACGGTGACAGGATCTACTGGAGTGACCAGAAGGAAAATCTAATTGAATCTATGAAATCTGATGGAACAGATAGAAAGATTGTTTTACACGGAGGTATGCAAATTAACAGCATCCAGCTGAATCTAACTGACTGCAAAAAAGCTGAGCAATTCAGAGTTGGGTAGTGTATGTGGTATGGTATGTGGGAATGCCCTTGGGAGACAGGAGGAAGAGCTGCAGACTAGACAACGGTCAAATAAGAGGCAGCTGAGCCCACAGAAGCAATGGGGGCAGGGCAGATGTCTCAGAAGGGACCCTCCCTGGTTTCTTGGACTGTAGAGGGGACAGGGGGAGAGATGTCCTTTCAGACTTGTAAGATTCTGTTAAGGTAACCTTACAATAAAGTTAGAGCTAGTACTTCTGGGTGTGCTTCTTGTCTGGATTGCCTCACAAGGCTGATAGGTAATCATTGGTTGGGAAGCAACCAACCAGGACTTGAGACTATACTGGGAAGTTTTTAAAAAATGGCAAATACATATTTTGAAAGCTACATGGATATATCCATGAAATCACCAGAAGTTGAATTCAAATCCATGCTAATTTATGAAAATTAGCATGATTTAAATGGTTTTCCAAAGTATTTCCCAAGACATCTGGAGCCTGTTCAATGGAAACTTTTATGATGGCAAATGGGAGAAGCTTTGATATTGCTCTGAGGATTCATTAATTTCAAGTAGCAAAGTCAGAGTGAGTAGCATAAAATCTCCATTACGCTTAAGGAGAGATTGTTTTTGTTTATGAAGAAAAGTGACTTGTATTTAAACAAGCTTTTAGTTGCTTTTAGTTCTTGTGAAATTCCATTAAAGATTCAAGATATTTTAACTTCCAGAGTCTGTTAATATCCACTAGTGCAAATGCATAGAAAAATGATAAGAGAACAATGCTTTTGTTTCAATAATAATACTAATTACAATAACAGTGCTGCTGGCCTTTGCTGTTAACGTATCTGTTTTATTTAACCATGAAGTCAGCAGCCCATACAGCCTTGATGTCTTCGAAGGCCATCTGTACTGGATATCTAAGGAAAGAGGAGAAGTCTGGAAAAAAGACAAGTTTGGAAATGGAGAAAAAGTCAAAGTATTGACTATAAACCCATGGCTCACTCAAGTCCGTGTCTATCACCAGCACAGATGCAACCAGTCAGGTAATGACCACTCTTTGATGTATGAATCGTGGTTGTCCCCAAACAAATATGATACCCTTGAAGAAAGGAATGATCATCTGCTAATGAGCAAATCTCTCCATGCTTGATATCAATGCTTCCGATAGCTTGAAACGAGTTGCTGGAGGCAGTTAGCGAGTTGGATATTAACTAGATTCACACTTCATTTTTCTAACTATGGTTTGCTAAGCCATGACTGGCTGAGTTCACACAGCCCACTAAGCCACAAATGGACAAACTACATTGTGGCATAGAGAAGTGTGAACCTAGGCTTTGACATCACTGTACATAATTTGCTCTCCTTCTTTGAAATACACTGAAGCGGGTAGGAGAAAACACCTGACAAAACAAAAGCTTGGCCTCTCCTAGCTCTCTTGTCAAGTCTCAGGAGGCCGTGGACCAAATTACAGATTCGCACAAGGTGATGTGAAATTTAAACCCTCTTTCTATAATTGTTTGCCTTCCCATTCTTGCCCCCACCAGTCTCCCTCCATCTACAGGCTTTGCTGTGAAGAATAGGAGGGAAATGGTTTTCAAAGACATGGGTGTCTTTTCCATCCTGTGGAAGCTCGGTTTCTTCCACAAAGACTCTATTTTCCTCCTTCAAGCTTCTTCCAGCATCTCCAAGGAAACATTCCTATATTAAGGGCTGCAGCATCTAGCAAAGCTTTCCATGTTCAAATAAGCCACATAAGATCAACAACCACAGATCGGTTCTCTCTCTTTCTCTCTGTCTCTCTCTCTCTCTCTGCCCCCCGCCAATCAGTTCTTAATTTTAAGAATGTGAGTCACCCATCAGAGGGTTGGGGTGGGGGACATCCAGCTCCCAAATCCCCTTCAGTATTTGGCTCTACCTTTTCAAGAGCTGTAGTTTCCTGTCAGAGCTCCCACAACTCAGGGAGGGAAGAAGGAAGGACTAAGTCTTTACCTACACCTTTCTGCCCTCCTAAGGCTCTCAACATTTCTTTTCAAGGAGAAGAGAATTTGGGTGAAATTTGCATGGGTTGAATTTGACATTCTTGCAATTACTGATAGCAAGGTGGCCAAAGGGCTGAGGTGTATGTGAATAACCTTTCTTTCATTCAAGAACTTTCTGGGCATCTTATACTTCCATTATATCCAAGTGAGGTCATCATGAGGGAACTTCTTCTATGGGGCTTTTTTACACTGGGAAGGATAAGCAGCTAGGGAGGTTTCAGAGGGATGGAAATGTGCATAACAGAAAACAAAATCAGCAGCCAAAGGACATTTCATGACTTTCAACCATAAAATAAGCTCAAAAGCACCACCAAAAGAAATTTGAAATGAATTCTCAAGCATTCTTAAGAATTCTTACGGTAGAAGAACAGAAGCATCTTTTGCTGGGAATGAAAACCTATAGAAATTGCAGGGCAGGTTATGGCACAACATTAATTCTTTCACTGTGTCCCACCATTTTTTAATTTGAAATGAATTCTCAAGCATTCTTAAGAATTCTTATGGTAGAAGAACAGAAACATCTTTTGCTGGGAATGAAAACCTATAGAAATTGCAGGGCAGGTTATGGCACAACATTAATTCTTTCACTGTGTCCCACCATTTTTTAATTTTTTATTTATTATTTCAAGAGTTATTTCAATTTATATGGTCGCCCATCTCAAGTTCATGACTCTGGGTGGCTAACAGTAGTAAAAAAACAGCATAAAAAACAAGAAATGGCCAAAGACAGATAAACAGCAGCCAGAGTAAAAAGAAACTCATCAATAACAAATCAACACAGCCATTGTTTGGGCTCAGCCACACCTCCTGATCCCCAGGGCCGGTGAGAGAACCAAGTATTTAAGGCCTACGAAAGGCCAACAGGGCTGGGGCCAGTGTAATCTCTGGGGGGATGATGTTCCAAAGGGCAGGTACCACAACAGAAAAGGTTCTCTTTCTGGGCCCTGCCAAATGGCACTCCATAATAAATGGGACCTGGAACATGGCTCTTCTACTGGACCTAATGGGATGGGTAGACATAATCAGGGAGAGGCGGTCCTTCAAATCACCAATTTGTGGTTTGTTGTTGTTCAGTCGTTTAGTCGTGTCCGACTCTTTGTGACCTCATGGACCATAGCACGCCAGGCCTTCCTGTCCTCCACTGTCTCCCGGAGTTTACTCAAATTCATGTTCGTTACATCGGTGATGCTATCTAACCATCTCATCCTCTGCCGTCCCCTTCTCCTTTTGCCTTTACAATAACACAATTTGTGCCTGAGGTTGCTTCCTGAGGAGCATTTGGCATCCATGTGTCTCTTACTTTATCCATGTCAGTGTCTCTTATTGTAGTGATTAGGAAAAAGGCTAAAAGGAAGAACGGCACTGAGTATTGCAAATTGTGCAAGGAGCTGCTGATGAGCCTGAGAGGAAGCATCTTGCTTTTATTTTATTACTGCCATAGCTCCTTCACACATCATATTTTTCTTATGGCACAGGCAGGAATGAGGTCATTTCTTGACTTCACCATCAGCCTAGACAGAAACATCTATGTCCTTGCCTTTTCATGCTTTGTGGGGAAGGCAGTTTTGCTTAGGAGGTAGGAACTGGAATATATGTTAAAAATATAGTTTAAATGACTGGTAATTAATCTTGGCTGTATGCTATAAATAGAAATGGGGTAAAACACCATGTTGTTCACAAGACTGGAACTTCTGATGCCTGGTTTCATGCCACCAGTTTAGTGCAGGCAGGGCGCTGCTCACTTGCCTGACTTGGGAGTGTTTGGCACGAATGTCTGTTCCCTCCACTTCTCATCTTGTTTAAGCCTTTCCCCTTTCTCTTTGGGTTTCGTAATTTCCCATAATTGGACATCTGACTGTGGCTATATTTTTAAAAACAATATTTAGCCAAGTTCCTTTTTTTCCTCAGTCGGACACACCTTGGGTTGAAATAATGAAAACACCAATGCAGAAGTAACATGAACTATAGTAATCTCTAAAACTGAAAAGGAAGGAGGAACGCCTGCGCTGACCAGGGAGCAAAAGAAAGGGGGAAAGGGAATGCAAGGCCAAGGAATGTTTCTGATCTTTGAACCAAGTTCAGGAGACCAAGGAGCATTGTATCTGTTCTGAGTTTATCTTGCTGCTTCCATGTTTCCCATCAGTTCCTCTAATGGGCATATTGAGTTTTGTGGAGTCCTTGGTGCTCTCTGAGCCTTGTTGTTTTCTTGCAGACATTTCAGTGCCAGGCTAGGCAACATCTTCAGTGCGGAAAGGGAGTGGGACTTGCTCTCTGTTTATATACCATGGCTTGTCCTGCCTGTGTTGGTGGGGGTGTTGTACTCTCCTTGGTAGTTCCTTGGTTGGGCTGTTGGAATTACCAAGGCACTACCAAGAAGAGTACAACACCCCCACCAACACAGGCAGGACAAGCCAAGATATATAAACAGAGAGCAAGTCCAACCCCCTTTTCGCACTGAAGATGTTGCCTAGCCTGGCAATGAAACGTCTGCAAGAAAACAACAAGGCTCAGAGAGCACCGAGGACTCCACAGTTCAACCCTGAGCTACAAATATTCTCTTCAATTGATACTGAGTTTTATGAAAGGCATTCTGTTGCATCTTCTGTTGTCTCTGCAGTGTCCAATCCATGCAAAGATGTCTGCAGCCACCTCTGCTTGTTGAGACCTGGGGGATACACCTGTGCTTGCCCACAAGGGACTCGTTTTGTGGAAGGCAGCTCAGTAGAATGCGACGCAGGTAAGGGGAGTTGCTGAACATCCTTCTTTTTCAGAAGAGACAGAGTTTTCCCGAATAAAATCTGATGCACTTAAGGAACCAAGATAATGAATGGATAGTACCTTAGTTTCAAGAACAAGGAAGTTGTGTCTTAGACTTTACCTCCAAATAAGAAACTCTCTGCAGTCAAAAAGCCAGGAGATCATACAGTCCAAATATTTTCCACTGTAACAGTTTTCTATTTATAAGGATTTTTTTCCCCATAGGGAACATTCAGGAACATGATGATGTCTTATATCTGCCCAGATATACAGTAGCAGTGCAGTTTCCCACCATTCTAAGTGAGAAAAACACATCATATATGCCCTAAAATATGTTTGACACAGTTTTTAAAAAGAGAGGAAATATTCTACCCTTACCCTTATCTAAAAAAAATTGGAAATGCCCTCCCATATTTGTATTTCAATCCACTCACTTTTCCTTAGAAGCTGCTCAGTGAGATCTTACATTCTCAAGAGACATTAATCTAATCTTATTAATCTTATCTATTAATCTTAGTCTAGTCAGCAAAGAACTATTCACTCCTACTTTGCAGTACTTACAACTAAAGTAGCAACGGGTATTCCAGTTACTTCTGCCTCCATTCCTTGGTGTGAAGACCCTCAGAGTTTATGCCTTCTTTGTAAATATGAAGTTTGCCAAGATACTGCCATTAATATAATATAATATAATATAATATAATATAATATAATATAATATAATATAATATAATATATATAATATGGTGCGATGGCTCAGTGGTTAATACGCCAGGCTTGTCGATCAGAAGGTCGGCGGTTCAAGACCCTAGCCCCGCGTGATGGAGTGAGCTCCCGTACTCGCCCCAGCTCTTGCCAACCTAGCAATTCAAAAGCATACCAATGCAAGTAGATAAATAGGTACCACTTCCGTGGGATGGTAACAGCGTTCCACGTGCGTCATGCCGGCCACATGACCGTGGAAGCGTCTTCAGACAACGCTGGCTCTTTGGCTAAGAAACGGAGATGAGCACCGCCCCCTAGAGTCAGACACGACTGTGCGGGGGAAAACCTTTACTAATGTAATGTATATGTTTCCATTGTGCAAAATTGTGTATTTAGAGTTAAGAGGACATTTCTCATGAGATCTGTTGAGCATTTCACTTTCTGTATTAATCACTTGCTGTCAGGTGCTATAAAATTCTGTTAAGCATTTCCATGGTGTTTTCTGGCTGATGCGTGGCACTAATTGTTGCATTTTTTGTTATGGGTTACAGAAGATTAATTGCTCCAAAAAAAAAAATCCCTTTACACACAGTGGTGATCAAATTATTTATTTTTTAATTATTTTTGATGATTTGCTTATCTGTTTTACTTGTGTGCTGCCAGGAGATGTTCTTGAATTAAGTCTGCTTTTAAATAAGTAATTACTTTTTTAAAAAAATGGAATTAAACATGGTAGGCTTTTGTGGGCAGAATGGAAGAAGTATACAGTAGCTTGTCTCCCCCAGCACACTGAAAATGTGCTCTGAAAAGTTGAGGGACGTGTTAGAGAAGTGGGGCTGGGGACAGCCAAGAAAGGGGAAATTGGCAGAAGCCACTCGTGCACGCACGCACACAGACACACACACACACACACACACACATACACAAAAGCCTTTCTACCAATGAGAGCAGCTTGTAGAGACCCCCCTTGGGGATGCTGTTATCACTAGCTGAAGAAAACAGTGGATTCAAGGACATTTTGTTAATTAGTTTCACTGTCAGCCGACCTCCGATGTTGCTGTTGTGTTATTATATTTTATTAATAGGCATGTACCAAGGTAGAGACATCTTTACATAAGGTATTGTTTACCACTCTGAACCTCACATAAGAGAAAGTGGCATATAAAACAGCAAATAGAACCTTGAATTAGGCAAAACAAATCCTGATTTAAATTTTTCAGAGTTATTGGCAGTGGATAAATTATCATGTTTTACAGGATCTGTATAATGCATGTCTTCCATTTTTCATAGCTATTGAATCTCCACCAACAATGCCACCGGCTTGTAGATGTATGTATGGAGGAACATGCTATTTTGATGAAAGTGAGCTTCCTAAATGCAAGTATGTCTTTATGGATGGATCAAGAATGACTTAACAAGCCAAATAACATGTACAAACAGCATTGTCTCTGTGGTGGGCGGGGGGGGGGGGCAGAATGATGAAAGCAGCATTGTGATGTCATGATGCAAGCATCACCTCTTTTGGACGTGCATCATGACATAGCATGCGTGCCTCAAAGCACTGGAGCTTCTGGTACAACGCTGTGATGTGGCATTCATTCTGATGAAGGCAGCAAGCTCTGATGGATGCCCCTGCATACAAACGCTACAGAAACCCTTGGTAGGCTTTAGCCCATAGGAGGCACTTCTTTCTTACAAAAATCTCTTTTTCTAGAGACAGAATATAAGTAGTAACAAGAATTAGTAGCAGTTTAATATGAAAGGCCCAGTTAAGAAAACAATCCTCCTCCTCCTCCTCCTCCTCCTCCTCCTCCTCTTCCTCCTCCTCTCCCCCCTCCTTCCACTAACTAGAAATCATCAGATAATATTACAATATTTCATGAAGATGGGATGACTGAAGAAATTTCCATAAACTATTCCTGGCCAAGAACCAGTAGTTGTGATCCCTAAATAGATGCCCATCAAAAAGCAGACTAGGCAAATCTCTGTGGGTGACCTGGGCTCCTTAAGGAAGAAAGAGTGCCCCTCATTGTGCCTCCATGACTCATGTCAAGCAGGAGAGGGGCATGGGGGGTGAAATTGAGGGTGGGGCAAAGAGTAGAAAGGGGATGTTCCTTCTGCCAAGGAAAGATCTTTTAAAACTGAGCAGCAGCTTCTTTCTTTGGTGGCAGAAGCTGCTGGGATATACAATTCGAAGGACTGGGATGACTCTTGCGACCCCTGTAATCACACACACACTTGGCCTGGTGGGCTGCAATTCTCTGCCCGGTCTGGCCAATTGCACTTTCTAACTTCAGAGACATTTTCCAGACTTCATGTTGCTGATTGCCCCTGTCTCTCAAAACCTTATACAGCAAGGTTAAAGCAGATGATGGAAAATACAGTTTTGTAGCTTTATGAAAAACATCAGGCACAGCCAGCTAGTAAGAGGAAATGGTTCAGAGGTGCCAGTTGGTCTCTCTTTTGCTTTGTTGTTTGGATTGCTGCTTCTGGCTATTTTGTAGTTATTTTTGTACTTTTGTTCCAGTTGATTCTTTGTATTTTATTGTTTTTATGTTACTCTTATTGTTGCGAGCCACCCAGAGTCTGTTGGAGTTAGGTGGCATCAAAATTGAATGAAATAAATGAATGAATAAAATGACAGTTGTAAATATGCCATAAATGTGATACAGGCAGGCAGTTCTTTTGTGCACTGAATGTGTGAAGGAACTGTCAAGACAATGGAGGCCCACTCTGCCACTTAGATAGCAGTGTATGTGCCAGCCACATCTGCAACTGATGTGTGATCAATGACCTTCTGAAGGGGATCTCAGGAAACATAAAAGTCCTCCATAGGATGCCCTCCATAGAGGCTGGGCCCCACTCCCACGGAGGAAGCCTTATGCCCAGTGTTTCTCAACCTTGGCAACTTGAAGATGTGTGGACTTCAACTCCCAGAACTCCCCAGCCAGCATGGGAATTCCACACATCTTCAAGTTGCCAAGGTTGGGAAACACTGCTTATGCCTGTGTTCTTATTCAGAGTCACTCCGACCACATGCTGCCTGAAGGACCTGGCCACTGCCTTTATTTATGTCTTGCTTTTTTAAAATCACTTCTTCATAACAGAAGCCTCATACTGCTATGTTCCTCTATAGGTCTATGCCATTTCAAATTAGGAGGGAGGGGGATAGAATATTTACTGTATCTAAAATACTTGCTATGCATAGTAAAGTAGCATGCCAAAGGGGAAGAGGTAAGTTATTGTTTGTTCTTAATATATTTAGTTTGGATACATTCTAATATGCACCCACCTTCGCCCTAGTAAAATGATATAAGTCAAAGCAAAGTCTCTTTCAAGTCCATTCAGTGATTTCATGAACATATCTGTGTAGATTTCTGGCAACAGCAAAGAAATAGTTTTGCCATTGCTGCCTTCTAGTCCACAGCCCTGGAATTTCCTGGTGGTCTCCCATCCAAGTATTAAACAGGTCTGAGCTAGCTTAGCTTTTCAAGATCAGTCAAGGTTAGCTAGGAGCAGTGAAATGGTATTGCTCAGGAAGTGACACCCCACATCAATGGAGCTTTTGTTCATCTGTTACATTTTTAAATATGTCATTTCTAAAAGTATCTGGAGTGATGAATTGGCAGGTCCTATCACAAATCAAAAGCAGTTCCCAAATAGAGGGATTGGAAATTCAATGATTTTTAAAAGTCCAAAAGAGCAAAAAGCAGTTTACTCAGATTCAAAGAAAACCAAGACAACCAAGGCATCTTTACATTCAGATGAACCTGTAGGGGCCACTGGTGCTCCATTGAAATCAAATTCCCTTTATTCTTAAAAACCAAATGCCATCAGTTGTGACTCAGCATTCCAGCAGGCTCATTTCCAAGGAAATAGCAAGCTGCTTTGTGGCTCTATGTGTGTGTTTGTGTGTCTGTGCTGCCAATGAAACATATAATTACCAAGAAATTGGTTCTAAGAAATCACACCATCTTTCTTTTTAAAAAATCTTCCTGAGACTGTAATAAATACAATGAACTTTTCTACTGTCAGTTCCAGTCAAGCATCTTGCTTTCATTTTCCAGGTGCTCCTCGGGCTACACTGGAAATTACTGCGAAGTGGGCCTATCGAAAGGAATTCCTCCTGGGACAAGTAAGCTTTGAAATGTATTTTCATGCTAAGTCATCAATCAGAGGCCTGAAACCTTTTAAATAAGTTCCTGTTTCTAAGTAGCTGCTGAAGCAGCCTCTGAGTTTCATCTGCACCTTCCCTATTATTCACTTACGCTTTTTCTCTTTTCTGGTAGCAGCAGTGGCTGCCTTACTGACTGTCATTCTGATCATCATCTTTGGAGCACTGGGCGTGGGTGGCTTTTTCAATTACAGGAGGACAGGATCCCTGCTACCTGCCCTTCCCAAACTTCCAAGGTAGGTATCACTTGGAATGATGATCGATCTGGTCTCAGGAAACAGCATTCCCCAAAGCCATTGGGATTTCTGCAGGATTAAGCATGGCTCCTGATGATCTCTGTTGTCAGCCAAAAAAAAAAAAAAAACCATTCATACTTTGTCAAGCTCTCTCTCTCTCTTTTTTCTTGCAAAAGCAAAAGCAAATGCTTTTCAGTGCAGTCCAATACACATTTACTCAGAAGAAGGCTCCACAGTATTCAGGTCAATGTACATATGAGTTGAAACTAGTTGTTATTTTAAAGTAAGGCTGGATGGCATGGAGTCCTGCAGATGTCACTGAACCCTTCAACTTGATGGCCAATGGTGAGGGGGGATGAAAGTAGCGATCCAATAATATCTGGAGAGTCACTTGTTGCCCACCTTTATAGCAAAGGAGAGCGCACTCTGCTGAGAGTTCTGATCTTACTGATGTCCATCAAAAACTGACTGCCAACTAGCTGCCCCTGAACTGTTCATCCTTGGAGTATTTTGGACTATGGTATTTATTTCTTTAATCTAACAGAGTCTTATTTGTCCTGCCATTTATACTCAAACTTAACTTGTGGAAGGGGCAGCATCAGAAGTCCATGCTTAGGGCTGGCTGGGGCATCAAGGATCTATCTAAGGAACATTTCAATCACTTGAACATTCCATACACCAGGGACTTGCACCATTTTTACCAACAGTTGAATGTGCAGCTGATCAAGCACAATAGTAAAAATATTTAGGGTTGGACAGTGTAGTATTTCTCTTTATATACAGTAGCAGCTAATTCAGGAATTCTTTATCCCCAAAGACAGTTGACTAACAACAGAGGTCATCTCAGCTAAGGTTCCTTTGGAGGCTTCTGAATATGGTGCCTTTTCTTTTAAAAAGAAATAGCTCAGTTTTATTTTTGCATTTGATGGACAACTGTTTCTGCATCCGTTTCAAAGAATGATACATTAATGTGTATTAAAACTTGTATTAAAATGTCTTCTGTTTCTTAAAAATAAATTTGTCTTTGAAGTTTAAGTAGTCTTGTAAAATCCACGGAAAATGGCAATGGAGTAACTTTCCGACCTGGGGCTGATGTGTCAATGGACATTAATGTATCTGGTTTTGGAGCTGAATCTTCCATTGACAGAGCAATGCAAATGGTAAGACTATTTTTTAATCTTCTCTAAATGAAGCTCTCTTAAGTCTTGCCTCTTAGGAGACGAGAGCCTCTTCTCTCTGTCCCCATAAGAGTTTGCTTTCTTGCAAATGGTTTTCTGATTGGTCATCTGCCATGGCAGCGTTTTGTGAGAGAGCTTATGTCGTGTCTCAAAATTCTAAGTGTGGAATTTTGCCATCTGCCAAAGAAGGTTGAAGGTCCTTAGGCGGCACTACTGTTTCTCCAATGCAAACGGGCCCAGACCAACTCAAATCTTTATTACTGTCTTTGCACAAATATGGTTTCATGCCTTATGGTCTCCTGCTTTTACTACCTTGTCATTTAAAGAAGAAATATTAGTCTTACTCAGTCCTACCATCCTTCAAAAAAAAGGTCTTGACCGTGGCAATGACAACACTAATTCCTATTTGGTTTTCCTCGTTAGCGTTGAGAAACATTGTTTCAGTTACCATGACATCTCATTAAGGGAGCTCATTTTTAAATGATATATTTGCCAACTTAGGGCAGCTAGTTTCCCAAGTCCATCTGAGGCTGAATGTGCATCCTGTGCTACTTACTCTCTCGTTGATTCCTCACTGAGCAGAAAGGAAGGCCATAATACAAAACAACATTGAACTCTCCTGCCCATCCCTATCCCCCTAATATAGCCCTTTTTCCACCATGAGACCCAAACAGTTCTATATATCTGGTTCATTTGCCAATTACTTTGAAGTCTGGTGAGGTACCTATTGACATGAAATTGCTTTGGCTCTTTTATTGCCAATCATTTGTTTTTATAAGACCTTGCTTCATCTGGCAGGGTATGTTTCAGTGCCTGGGGAAGAAATACATTTATTTTTGCTAACAAATGATTTATGATGTGTCAGTTTCTTTCAGCACTTTCTCAGGAGCAGTGGTTTGACTTGATAATCTTGCCTAATTTTACCTAATAATGGCAAAGTGCCTGCTAGACTGAATATATGCCAGAAGAGTCTATCATAAGTCTATCATTTTTTTTAAAAAAAACCACACACACAGCTGAAAGGTTAATCCATGCATGATTAATATTTGGACTTCTCTTGCCCACAGCATTTCTTTTTCTGTGTATTTTATTATGCATTGCATTAAAGAATTACAAATTGTAATTTCAACCTTGAACTAATCTATAGCTATTGTTCTCAGCATGAAAACTTTGCTTTGGAAAGTGGGGAGCAGCCAATCACCTTTGAGAACCCTGTGTACGCAACAAAAGACACCAGAGCTGGCGGTGTGACCATAGCATCTCCAACAAAGGTAAGGAGAGGAGTTTTTTTTATCCCCCCTCCTTACCCGAGTATCCATTTACATGTCTTTTCCCCCATCAGCTTTCCTTTTAAGCATTCTGTAGCATGTCCGTTCTTCAGTCCTGCCAAACTATCTTCGACAACAGGTAACTGCTTCCAGTAGTGGAGGAAATGAAAACTTTGAGAATCCAGTATACGCTACATCTGTATCTGCTGGTGCAGCTCAGCCTTCTGCAAGTACAGAAACTAGCCAGGTAATAGAAAGTGACGGTGCAAGATATGGCAGAATCAGCTGGGCAGAATGGAGGATGGGTTGTGGGGTGGGAGGAACTGTGCTTTATACTTTCCTCAGATGAAAGAGTTTGTATCTTACTATGCTTGGTGTCACGAATATGAACATCTTCCCTAGTGCTGAATGTCCTTTAGATACATTGTGTGATTTTTTTATATATATATATATATATATATATATATAGAACGATGCTTACTGTTAAATACATGCATCTTTCTTTTTCTGATTATTTCTCCCTGTCTCTTCCTACTGTATATCCTTTCTTGCTCCCTGGGTTTCACAATACCCAGTCTGATCTTACGGAAAACGAACGATTTTAAACTTGACAGGTTTTGGTTTAGTTTTTGGTTTGAGAACAAGCCAAATGCCTCTTCTAGCTCTTTCCTTTGTGTTCTTGATTTCACTGCTGGAATGATGGTTAGGTAAGCTGCAGTTTAACATTACATCTCGACTGGAAAACTGTGGCTTGATTCTTCTGTAATTAGTAAGATAGGGATGGCACATGACCTTGCTTTATCTATATGACATCTTTATCTCAGCCCCATCAACTAGGAAGCCTTTCTCCTCTGGGGATCACTTGTTCTTTCACTGAAAGGAGAACTATGTCATTTCCGTTGCCCCAAAATCTTACGCGGAGAGTCACACTCCCCAAACCCGCAGGTCCATGGCTCAAAGTGGATGGAACTGATTTTCATTTTGCATTACTTTGTTATTAAGGATTTTTATTATGGCATTCATTAACTATGTATTTGATGTCTTTAGTTATTGTTTTAAAACTTTATGTTGTTTTCTTAATAGCAAATTCCCCAAAAATTAAACAGCAGCAGGCCACAATTTTTTGCTTCTAACTTAATCTTTTTCACCAGTGGCTGTTCCGGGCACTATAGCCAGGGATAAGACGGGCTAAGTTCCTTGTCTGCTTCCAACAAAGGAAGTTTTAAAGCAGAGCTTTCCAAACTACGTGTCACGGCTGCAGTGACTGGCTGTGTTGTGGCTGCTGCTGCCTCCAAGCCTGCTGTGATTCCGCACAGGTCCTAGTGCCTGCCTTGTGCCCTGCTGTAAGAGTGTGTTGCGAAATGATGCATGTCTAAAAAGTGTGTCACCAACATGAAAAGTTTGGAAAGCTCTGTTTTAAAAGATCAGTTGCAAATTACTGATTCATCACTGTACCAAAGCAATTACTAGTTTCAAATTATTTTTTTTAAATATTTCAGGAGTCAAAATGGAGCTTCTTTAAAAGAAAAATGAAACAAAGTACTAACTTTGAAAATCCTATCTATTCCGAGGTAAGATTGTATAGTTTCAAATTCCTACTTAGCAAAACAATATTAATTTTTAAATTGTTGATACGTCACAATATTCTATCCTTGATAATGAGGGATGTCACTGAGCAATGTATTAATCCCTACAAAAGAGGAAAAAGGAAAGGAGAGGCTTTTTCCTTTTTCCCATATTCTTTCCCCTGCCTGTGTAGCAAATTTCTGTATTTGTTGAAGAAAAGAAGAGAAAAATTCACTAAGGCTACTCCAGGAACTGGTGTCATGTTCCCTCTAGAGAGGGAACATTGTCTGGGAACTTGTCCCAGAGAGACAAGGTAGATTTGCTCTGGAGCACCTCTCTTCTTTTGTCTTGCACTCTATTAGAGCAGGAAGACAAGTTGCCTTTAATTCTGGAAATAAGAGCTGCTGTTATGCCCAGAAGAGCTATGCACAAAGTCAAGGCACAGTTCTATTTAGTTGGCCATACCACCCACAGGCCCCAAATTGGCCAGAGTAACCAGCCTGCATTAGAGCATAATACTGAATATTCCAAGCAGGAGACTAATACAAGGGTTTAGTTCTGTGTAATGTACGAAAGGAGGGCTAGTTTGTTCTTGTGGTTAAGACGTTGGAATAGGAGCAGGGAGACCTGAGTTCTAGTCCTGAATTAGGCAACTGGGTGACTTTGGGCCAGTCACCCCCTCTCAGCCCAAGGAAGAAGGCAATCGCAAACCACTTCCAAAAATATTGCCTAGAAAACTTCATGAACTAGTCTGTGTAGTCACCAGGGGTCAAGTCTGACTCAAAGGCAAGAGAGAGAGCGGGGGGGGGGGGATTATTATTTATTATAGATATTCTCTGTTGATATTTACACACAACCACTCATACAGCAGAGGTCTCTCAGGGCACGATGGATTTTTTCAGTGGTAAGAGTTTGGGTGGTACACCCTATGGCCTCAAACGTCTTTCCTGGTATTGGTCAACTTAGATCTCTTGGGCTTTGTCCAGCCGGTTTTTATATAATTGATGTTTTGTAACGTTCAGCAAATTCTTTAGCTTACAGAGAACAGAGATTTCAATGTCCCTGTTACCTCCTTGGCAGCCTAGTCTTCCTTTGAGTTCTGATATTCAACTTTCCCACTGACCCCATTTTTTCATGGAGTTCCTTTGTTCGCAACATTTTTATCTCATTCGTGTGTCTCCTGCAGATACTTCCCACTCATTCTTCATTCATGCTCTAAAATGTTTACATTGCATTTAAGTTGTAATCTATGAATATAGCTGTTAAAGTAACAGTAATGGATGAATGTCTCTGCGTATGGAAATTAGAAGATACTGAATACGGTAGCTGCACAAACACGACTGACCACATTACAAGGAGTAATAAGCACTGATAGCTCTATTCTACCATGTATTTATTATTTCAGATGGAGAAAGAACAGCAAGGAGAAGCCGAAAGTGTCCCGTCCCCTTCTCCATCACTGCCCCAGAAGATTGTTTTGAAAAGAGACCCACCGTTAGCCTATTCACCGACTGAAGATTCATTTAAAGACACTGTCAATCTAGTCAGAGAGGATTCTATTGTATAACTAGTTCAATGAGGGAATCTCTAGGCACAACCATTTGCACATATATTTTTTGTAAACAGAAGGAAAAAAAATGGCTCACATTTCTGTGAAGAAATATGTTTAGCCTTAGGTGGAAACACGTGACGAAACCATGCCTTGTTGTTCTCTTCTTCTTTCTTTTTTTTACACATGCCAATGCCTATTTTTATGAACAATTATCACAGTGTACTATATGTATATCTTTGCACTGACACTCTGAAAGTAATGTTATAAATATACTGTACATTTGTAAATTTCTAAAAGATTATCAGGTTGTTGATGTTGATATTCTAAAATCGTATCACTAGGGATAAATCCTCTATATAAAATAATTATACTAAATAATATAGAGGAGAGCATAGTGACCATCTACTGAATTGCCAAGACTTTTGGAACTATATTTATAGGCAGACTCTGCTAAATATGCACTGTGCATCTCTCCTCTCTGTCTTATATGCAAGAGTCCATGAAAAAAACGACCCTCTTTTTATATCATATAGAAGATGAATAGCTAACTGTTTTGAGGAGCAAAACAAAACAAAATGGTACAAATTTTATTTTGTATTAAAGTTTGCCTTTTGATTGCAGAACTTTTCCTGATTATCAGTGAAATAATTCTATTCTAGACTGAAGTCTTTGCAGGTCCTTCGTATTTTATAAAACTGATAGTAACTGGCTATCCAAAACACTTGATCAAAGAACTGTTTAACTGTTTTAGTAGGCATCATTTGATCCCTTTTAAGGAAAATCTGTGCACCACTCCAGGAATATTTAACCTGTTGTTTTGTTTCATGTTCCTGGTCTAACTATTAATGTGTAAGTCCAGGCTTTTAAATTTATAATGTATGAGACTTCTGTTCTTTGAATATATATGAATTTTCAAAGTGAAATGCTATCCCTGTTTTTATGTTTCTGTTGCCTTCATAGGTACTTTGATTAGAAAAAGAAAACTGGAATATGCTGCTGCTGAATAAATCTAAAGTGTGTTTTATCATTGCCTGTCTTTTTCTTAATCTGATTGAGGTCTTAAGGGCTTCAGAGTCATCCTGGGGCATGTTAGGAACTAGACCCAGGCATACAGGTAGTCCTTACGTAACAACCACAATTGGGACTGGAATTTCAGTTGCTAAGCGAAGCGGTCATTAAGTGAATCAGATCTGATTTTATGACCTTCTTTGCAGCTATTGTTAAGCGAATCACCACAGGCATTAAGCAAACCATGTGGTTGTTAAGCGAATCACGTGGTTCCTCATTGATTTTGCTTGCCAGAAGCCAGCTGGAAAGGTTGAAAATGGTGATCACGTGATGCTGTGACGGTCATAAATGTGAACTGGTTGCCAAGTGCCCAAATTGTGATCATGTGACCGCGGTGATGCTGTGACGGTCATAAGTGTGAGTTCCGGTCATAAGTCAGGTTTTCCAGCACCATCGTAAGTCTGAACCATCACTAAACGAATGGTTGTTAAGTGAGGACTACCTGTAGTGAACGATGCTTAGTGGCCTTGAATCCAAAGGACCTGAAACCTACCCTTTTCACTCTCCCCCGAAGTCACGTAATGATGCTGGTTTAAGTCGTTTTTCTCTTTTCTATTGGTTACAATGGGAAGCAAGACCTTTATAAAAGATGGAGAAACAGCTATCTCATTTCTGGCCTGCTGTCTGACAAACCTTACAGGCTGTCAGAGCGTGAGAAAGAATGTAGTGCGCTGGCTCAGAAGCTGTAAGGTAGCGTGTGGGAAAATGGAAAATATAACAGCGTAACAGTACTGTACTAAAACTACATACAAACCAATAAAGGAAGACTTTTTATAAATGCAAAGATAAAAACCATTTAAATTGGAGTTAGAAGTTAGCAAAAGAACATTGATATGCTTAACAAAAGTAAATTTGATTATTTTAGTGGCTGGGAAATGACTAAAAATTAATTACTAAGTGAAATTATAGGAAGAGAAAGCAAAATCTAGTTGTCATTCATTATGTTTCTCCATGCCTTTCTGCCCTTGCAAAGCACCCTTTTTTCTACCACATCCATGTATCACTTAATGCCTTGCCTTTTGTTCTTTGAACTCCTTGTCTCTTTCCAGTTCCATCCAATTCCAACATTCTCAGCCTTCCGGTTCTTCATGACCTAATTATTTTTCCTTCCTAAATTTGTTTTGTGATTCAAACTTCATTCATTTTCTCCATATGATAAATCCATCTCAATGTATTTCTTTTGTACTGATTGCTGACATTTGTATTAAGTCCAACATTCAATCCCCATTGATGCTTGATCATCAATGCTTCTTTACTATACACATTTCATAAATCCTCTATTTCCACTGCATTCAATTTTGTGTTCTTTTACTTTGATAAAACAAAGTGGCAGAAGGATGCTTATATGTGCAACCATTTCCCCTTATTTTGAGTGACTTTCCTTGCAACAGTGCACTTACTACTCATTTTCTACCACCATTTGCTTAATATGATCTTTTCCCCCATCTTTATTAAACACTCTACCATGATGCACAAAATCATGTACTTGCTCCATGTACTCAACATTTACATACCATTTTCCCTGTCAATACAATAATCTTAGTCACTGATGGATTTAATTTTCAAGATCCATATTCCTTGATGCATCAGACAATCATTCACTGAATTGTTTGGGGTCTCAGCTAACAACATGGCATCATCTGCATACAAAAGTACACCCACATTCATATCCCCAACCAACACTAACCTCATCACAAGCATTATTTTACATTCATCCATAAATACTTTAAGTAGCCAAGGAGACATTGCACATTGCTGTCTTACTCTGTGTTCAATGTTGAAACTCTTGCTAAACAATCCATTTATTCTCCTGTCTGCCTTACTTCATAATACACACATGCCACTCTGGAAGATCTCTTCAACATCATCTTTCTTTACATACGATTTTTCCTACATTCTGTTGGCTGATTAATCTATCTAAACCTTTTCATACAGGACTTGTACTTTCTCTTCCTGCAATCATTCTACTTTCACTCTGCTAAAAAAAATATTGTACTGCTATGAATATTAATACATTTATTATGGCATAATTTTTATGGATTAAAGTCCAATTAACATCTTGTAAAAACTGAGTTGTACAAAACTCAAATTCAGCGAAAAGAGTTGAATTTCTCAATTTTAATTTAACTAATGAACATTCTGGCTGGATGTAAGGAAGGCTAGTCCATCCCTTGTTGCAAGTGGTTTTGCATCACTTTTACAATTCTTTTAGTGACAATCAGAACTTGGCACAATGACATCACTCTCCCATTGGAAACTTACCTCACTGGAGGAAATGTCATTTATTTCAGCATGTCAGATCTTGCTTGGCTTTTCCACATTTATTTTGTCTCAGACAAGTCCACTGATGCATTCTATGGTCTGTTTTTTGAAACTGGAAGAAGTAAACTGAGCTTGTTGCAAATTATTACTCTGAAGTCTTAAGTAAATAAAAGCTTTACCTTTCCACTAAAAGTAATGTGTATAATCTGTTATTCCTAACTCTATGATGACTTGCCATAAACTAACAGAGTCCCCTTTGGGGGAGATGGGGCAGTGATATAAATTGAATTATAAATAGATAAAATGTGCATATCAAATTTGGAACTGATTCAGAATTCTCTATTCGTGAAATATGTGAGAAACTCAAGATGACGACTTTGTGGAACTTAATATGGACCAGGACAGGGCTGTCAACTTCAGTGCCCACTTTTAACATCAGCGCCTAACTGGAGTTTGTGAAGTAAAAGAGGGGAAAAGGGCCTCAGAAAATGTAAGTGTAATAATATTAGCTTTTTTTTTTAATTTCCCACTCTTCTGCTACACAGTCCTCAAAGCAGCTTTTTTATATATGCTGCATAATCTTCAAACTATCTAGTTACCTGTATCTATAGGGAGAGATACAGCAAGTTTTAATTATGTCTCTAGGAATATGTATGTTTTGCAAGAAACTTTCAGTACTTTATTGTGGTATAATCAACCATAGATGGTTGATTATATGGTTGTGACATTATGGATGGTCCGAGTGCAGAGGTGTAGAGAAAAGCTAATCAGAGAAGCCATGAAATGTGAAGCTATACCCTGGTTTATGTGAGACAGGTCAAGGGCAAAAAACAACTACAAACCCAAATGTAAAAAATAGCTATGTAGTCCTTCATCTAGAAATATCTAATAACACAAACACCAGGGAAAGGGATTACATGTAGAGAATCTTGTATGCTACCTGGAATACTTATAAGGAGGCAACATGGGCCTCTGTTCACATATTCATAAAATATTAGAAAAGATGGTTCCTGGCCATCCTTGTGGTTGTTGACCTCTTGGATACCCAACCTCCAACTTAGATTTAACACATAACTTCTGGAGTAAATTTGTTCCGTAACAGAAATTGGTTTCTTTCTCAAGAAACTAAAAGTTTCCTGTTTTTAAGAACTCTGTCTCAATAATGTTCACCGTTATTTCAAAATGATGCATCTCCCCTAAAAAAAAAGGGGGGCACAGAAAATTGTATTCAGCTGTTTTATAATCTACTCAAATTACTGAATAACATTCAAGGTGCAGCTAAGAAAAAAGTTTGCTATTAAATTCACAGAGCTAGAAATGATTGCTTTCTTGGATTGTGTTACCCTTTGCCATTTATTTACAACAAAATGAATGGCTTAAGAATATACATCATGCAATGGGTAAAGATGCTAAGAACAATTTATTTTGGAGTGTACAGCACAGTCTCATGCATGTTTCTTTGAAAGTAAGTTCTACTGCATTTTGGAAGGAGGAGGTCATTCACAGAGTTAGAAGGACCTTGTGAGAACCAACTAGTCCAATCCTTGTAGGATATCTGGCTAACTTAATTTCAACATTTCCTTAACTCGGAGAAAGAGCATCCCCAAATTTGAATGTCCAAACTCTGCTCAAAAACCTTAAATGAAGTGGGATTGCTTCCGAGTGCTGAAGACGCCGGTGCGCTGAACCAAGCGCTCCTGGCTCGGCTCAGCTGTTTGCCTGCTTGCAGCGGTTTTTAAAGAAATAAAACTGCTGAAATCTCCCCTTTGAAGAAAAGGGGATCAGAAGATAAACCACAAGGGTCGCCGGAACCGTCGCTCTTTCCCAATTCCCGTTTTTCCACCACGGGAAAAAGGAAATTGAAGCGACGAAAGCGACTGGAAGGACCATCGTTATTGCTCTGCAGGAAACAGCGAAATCTTTTCAGATAAGTAGCACCTAAATTCAGCACTTTTAGTCACTGTTTTATATTTGTGTTTATTTTAATTTTACATATTATCTGCTAAGATCCTTCTATGGACATGATCGATGCTGCTGGTGATTGTGTAACTTTCTTGCTAAAGAAGACTTGAGAAATGGTGGGAGCTTAAAGAATAATGACTTTACTTGGAAGTGAAATGGAGTGATATTGACTATTGACGAATGGCTTATTTACTGAAGTGGGACTAATCTATTTTCCTCTCTGGATTTTGAATTCAAATGGGTTAACGGTCTGCCTTTTATCTTATTTTTTTCTTTTCTGCTTTTCATCTTGAGATGGTATTTTTTCCCCTTTTTTTCCTGTAATGCGTTTGGAAATTATTTGGATTATAATGGGTATTTTTGGAATATCTTTGTTTTGAACAGTTTTTGGAATTTCCTTATTATATGGGATTTTAGTGTACTTTCTTGTTGCTTTTTGTCTTGGAGAGTGAAGACATTTGGAGTTGGGGCTTTCTCCTTCCCCCCCCCCTTCTTTTTTTTTTTCTTTTCTTCTCTCTCCTCTCTGGGACTTGTGATTATAAGTTTGCCTGAGAACTGGATTGTTATTACACTTTCAAGGATATTTTGACTACAACTAAAGGACTTACCCGTTGTACTCTTATCTTTTATTTTTTTTCATGTGAGAACTGTTGATTTTACCAAAGTACATTTTGCCCTTTTTTATGCAACATCTATTAAGAAAAGGCAGTATTATTTTTATTTTTCTTTAATTTTTTATTGTATGTGGATTTTTTTTCCTCTCTTCCCCCTTTTTTCTTTTGAATCTTTAATAAATTTTTATCCCTCTTCTTTCCTTTTCCTTTTTTTATTGTTTATAGTGGTTTTCTTTTGTCTTCTGTTATTCTTTTTTTCTCTTTACAGGAATATTATATATAACCTGGTTACTGCGGTTGCAAGAGTGAAGAGGGATAGAGATAAGGAAATGGAGTCCATGGCTGCACCTTCAGAAGTACCAACATCAGATATGGAAAAAATATTGGATGCGATTACAGCACTGAATCAAAAAATAGATGATTCAACTACTGCCTTGGAGGAAAAGATGGATATTTTAACTGTTACCTTGGAGAAAAAGATGGATGACTTAATTACTTCTTTAGATATAAAAACAGACAAAAAAATGGACAATCTTCTAGATCAACAAGTAGAAGAGAAAATGGAAGTGATGAAGGAAGACTCAAAAAAAGAATTTAGAAATGAAATACAGATTGTCAAAGAAATTGCAAATATTTTTCCAGGGGATTTTAAAGAGACACAAGGCCAGGTTAAGAAATTGGAGATTAAATCAGATTCTATTACTATGGAATATAATTTAGATGCTATTGTATTAGCAGAAATGAGAGAAGAAGAATTTATTTTGAGTCTGAGAGGAGCCCTAGAAAAATTAGATGAGAATATGAGAAAATATATAGTTGATACTTTAGTTCAATATTTAGAGATAGAAGAAGAAGACATGGAGTCTGAGATAGATAAAATTTTCAGAGTTGACTCACGTTACGTTAGAGATAAAAAATTGCCAAGATATTTTGTGAGAAAAATTACAAAAGAGCAAAATCTGAAGAAATATTATAGTGAGAGATCAAAAACAGTAGGGTTGGGTATAACTTAAAAGAATTAAACCAGAATTTTTTCTTTTCTGTTTGGAATATGGGTTGTATAAATAGAAAAATTCTTTTCTTTTTATTTCTATATGCATAGTATAATAGTATGGTTGGGTATAAATTAAAAGACTTAAACTAGAATTTTTTCTTTTTATCTGGAATTTGGGATGCACAAATAGAAAAAAAATTTCTCTTTACTTACATATGTATAGTTTTGGAAAAATTAAAGTGTATTAAAAATACAGGAATGGATGTTGAAACTACTAGAAATCGCAGAAAATGACAAATTGATTTGCCTACTAAAAGAAAAAATTAAAATTATTATTCTTTAATGAGTGGAAATTTTTGATGGACTATTTGCAAAAAACAGGAGGAGTAAAGCTAAATATGGGGTTTTGATCATTAGATTATAGATAAATAGTATATAATAGACAAGGAAAAATATATGAATGTTATATGAATAGCCAGCATGTTAAAACAAACTATCTACTTTATTCTTATGACCATAGATGGATCGGAGGTTATCCAATTTCTATGTATGTCTTTTTCTTTATTTTTTTTTCTCTTTTCTTTACTGCACTTTTCTTTTCTTTTTCTTTTAATTTGTATTTCTTTTTCCGTTTCATCTTTAACTTTTAGCTTTGTATATTTAAAAACCTAATAAAACATGCAAAAAAAAACAACCCCTTAAATGAACCCTTAACCTCTGCCCTCCAGTCATTTGTTCTATTGCTGAACTGCTTCTAGTATCAAGAGGTCCTCGCTGGTGCTCAGCTTAAATCCACCAGTAACGTGAACATTCAGTCTCACAAACAGCAGGTCTTTGCCATCAGGTATAGTCTGCCTACTGCAGAAAACAATGTGATTGTTTTCTATAAGCTAAGGTTCAGTTAAAATTATATTACTCATTAATAAGTATACTTAGGATTACAGTTTCATTAGTTTGCTACAGAGAACATTCATTTCTGCGTTTATTCCCTCCTTCTGTAGAAATGTTTGAGTCAGTTCACTTATTTGGAAAAAGCCACAGCATAGTCCTTTCAGGAATACACAAAACAGATGGAATGAGGGAAATTGTGCTTGGGGGCACTGTTGCAACTATTCCTAGACTTCCAAGATGGCACCATTTATTCAGAAATTTCTTCAGGAAGTAATTTAAGTGCTCTTAATTCTATCCTATTCATGATATAACTCCGAGAAATCCAATTCCATTGTAACACTTCCACATATTATCTCATTAGAACTAGAAGACCCAGAATTCTGAAAGGTATATACCTAAACAGTATTAGCTTAGATAAGGGTGGATTACTATATGCATGACTTTGGCTGGCCTTGATTTTTTCTACTAATAGCAACGTTATACCTTGGATTGGTTCAACCTGAACTACCAACATCCATAGATGTTTTCACAGAGATGTTCCTATGCAATCCGTTATTCCTAACTATACGATGACTTGCCATAAACTAACAGAGTATACCTTCATTCTCCATTTGAAACAACATTATCACATTTACATGCTAGTTTACTAGTCAATGTCTTTCTCTAGATTGCTCAGAAACAGAAGGAGCTTCAAGGAAACTCCAATTTGGCTTATGCAAATGAGATCCCAAGGTGTATAATGGGAATAGTATTAATGTTATAGTGTGTGTGCTTGTTACTAAGTACAGTATAGGTAAATCAATAAATTAAAATATAAACCAATATCAACAATAAAACAGTAAAATAATAAGACATTTCCTAATATCAGAACAATCATAATTTAAAAAAACCATATCAAATCATGACAAAGGAAATTCTTTTGATCTCATAAAGGTCCTGTGAAAAGAAGTATTTTAAGAACCTTTTTAAACTTCAAGAGATAGGTCTCCAGACCTAATTCAAGAGATGATTCCAGATGTTGGGAATATCAGGTTTCAACTGTGCATTGTCTCACGAACATAAGGGGAGGGACTCTTCTACTGAAACGTGACTTTTATTACGAAGTGTGTGTCTGCCGTGTTCGTGGGAGGTGCCTGTGATGGGGTGTACGCTGGCTTGTAGGGAAAAATCGAGGCTTGAGAATAAACCAGACAGAGTGCAGCTTTTAGGGCTAAAAGTGTTTACTTGTAGCATAAGGCAATAATGTATATACAGTACATTATCACAAAAAGGAAAGTTGAATATACATGGTATAGCATTGCAAAAGGAAAAACAAACTTACAAGCAGAGATTCGTGTATTGTTTCAGGGCCAGAGCTCATGCCCTGGCGTAAACACACAGCCAGGCATAGCTGCGCACTGCCCAGCCCTCATATGTAGAACACACACACGAACATGGCTAAAAAGACCGGACAAAAGTCAAGAAGCATAGAACACCATTTTGCATGGTTAGATATTCAGTCCTTCCAGCTTTCTGATTGGCTGGAAGTTAGGTGTGACACACACTAGGCCTAAAGCAGTAGGCCATAGCACATAGCATGCCCTGCTATTGGGTGGAAGTGCTGCATCTCAGCAAGCATGTGATTTCCTCCCTCCCTCTGCTCCCCCTGGAGCAAGCTTCCCACGGAGGGAATCAGGAGACATTGTTCCCATGCAATCTAGCCAAAACAATACACACGTGGTACCTTCTAGCTTCGTATCTAATGAAGATGATAAGCAAAGCCATTCAAAGCTATGGGAAGGCGTTTTGTTATTATCTGGCCACCTGGCGTCACGTCATCATGAGAAGCCTTTGCTTTGTAGAGAAACCAATTTGATAACCTCATGCGAGAACTCTGACAGCCTGTCACCTGACTTCCTGTTTCCTCTTTCTCTTTTGGCCCCTCGTGGCCAGTCTCCATCTTCCTCCTTTCCTAAGCACACGTGCCACTCAGCAGGCCCACATGGCAATGTGGGTCTGGTCAGAAAATACCTCGAATGCACGCATGCACCGGAGCTTTTCTACAATGAAACTGCTTGTAACCAAGATCTGCTGAATAAAAATGTAAGCTATCTTTATTTTGTTTTCACTAACTAATGTGTGAAGACTGCTTTATTTATCTGAACGTAATTAAGCCTCATGTGCAAGCCTTTCTGGGACGCTTTCACTCTGCTAAAAATTGCTAAGCACTGCCTGGAGTTCTGTTAATTATATTCCAGACTCCAACACCAGAGAGCATCCCATAGTCTATATTAATTTTCTTTCTCTGTGGGTGGAAAGAGATACCACAAAATGCTCTATTTTATTTCCATGGAGATTCTGTAGGTGATTTTCTAAAATGGGAGCACTTAGAAAAAGAAAAATGATGGTGAATAATATGTAGATATCTTGGCTATTACTCTACTCACCTACACTAGATATGGGAATATATTTAATAAAAGAAAACAAGGAAAAGGAAATAACAGATACAGCACTCTGCCCTACTGATATAGGCCTGGCAAGGTTTTGGATTTTTCAGTCTCTCTGAATTTTATTTTATTTTATTTTATTTTTATTATTTTATTATTTAAATTTGTATCATCGCCCATCTCCTCCAACCAGGGAACTCTGGGCGGTTCACAACAAACAAGTTAAAAATATAAAATTACAACAACAATAAATTACATATAAAATCCAAATAGAAAGATGTTAATAATAAGGCGGGTTTCATGGCACCAGCCACTCCCAAGAGGAACTACTGGCATTCCAGTCCCAAGCAAGGCGGCAGAACCAGGTCTTCAAGTTTTTCCAGAATTTTGGATGTTCTCACCAAATGAGGTTGGATTTCGGTGGCTCAGAAATAAATCTAATAAATTATATAATTTAAATTTGATTTATCTTTCAACTTACAATATGCAGCCAAATGTTTCCTGGCTGGTAGTGATTTCTTCAGGAACACATTTTTTCAATTTTGATTGGCACTAAAGCTGAAATTTATAATATACTTTCTTGGGACCAAAGGGAAGTTCAAAAGAAGATAAAAGATATGGTGGCAACCTGCTGAATTTGTTTTCTGTTTCCTGGCTGTTCCCTGCTGCTGTTCCACAATCTTCCATTTCAGTGCAAATCAAAAATGAAAAACAGGAGTCTGCCCGCAAAAATAATTCCCATTCAGGAAGAGTCCCCTTGTGGGGGGAGATGGGCGGTGATATAAGTTGGAAATAAAAAGTCACAGAGCAGCTTCATCATATCAACCATCATATAGTTTAAAGGCAGAGCTACATAAGGATATCATAAAACCAACTCGGAATGAAGGCCAACGCATTTCTTTCGCACTGAATAGACTTTCTAATGTTGCCGTGTTCTATTGCCATTCACATCTGGCGGCAATGTTGCAGAATGGTCCCTGCAGCTGGACGGTGAGAATAATGCTTCCTTTTCTCATTGCAAACTGGCAACATTTTACCTGAAGCCACAAACTGCTCCCCAAATAACTGCTTGAACTCCCTTCATGCATTGCCTTTTTCTAATCAAGCCCCTCATTTCTACTGTGAAGCAGCAGGCCCCTTCTTAAGTCTAACTTAAGTCTAGTTTTGTACGCTGTCCAGAGTCCATTGGAGGTGGGTGGCCAATACGTTTATTATTATTATTTATTATTATTTCTAACTTATATCACCGCCCATCTCCCCCCACAAGGGAACTCTGGGCGGTTTAAATAAACAAACAAATAGATAAATAAATCCCTGGCTTTCTTCAATTGTAGGACCTTGATGGAACGCTTTCTCTTTTGTCGTTAGCAGTTTGGACTAAAAATGAGACCTGGTGTGGGGTAATGGTTAAAGCAAGGGGCTGTCACCATGGCACCCCAGCTTCTAGCCCACCCTCCAATCTGAGTGGGTGACCTTGGGTCAATCCCTCTCTCTCAGCCCAACCTACCCCACAGGGTTGTTGTTGCAGGGAAAAACGGGGGGAGGAAGAAGCACCACGTACCTCATCTTCAGCACCTGAAGGAAAAGCAGGATAGAAATCTTACCAATACATATCTGTATCTACAATACTGTATCTCCCATTGATACAGTGGGAGGCAAACTGCCAGCCCCAGACCTCCAGATTAGATGCCCTGAGAAGAGGGTTGGGTTTCCTGCCAGGGTGGGGATGCCACACGGGCATTTCTGGGATCAAACTTTCAGCTTAAGAGAGCCTGTCCCCTTAACAATCACAAGCTTAAAAACCATTACATTCACATTTTACCGCATCCTGAAACACTTTTTTGGTGGAAATCCATTTCCCTTTCTGAAGTGACATCTGAGGACACTGCCCTTTGCAGCGCTTGCTTGCAAAGAGGTGCTTCGGGCACCAAAATACGGTCTCAGGAAGCCACGCTCTGTTTCACAAACCAGTTTACCCAGACAGTGCCTTGCCAGGCCAAAGGCCTCCCTACCAGTTCCAGCCCTCAAGAAGCCGTGGGGGGCTAATAGCACCATTTTTCAGGGACAGGAAAAGACAGGCCAGCCGTTGCAAAATCCTGTCTGGCTGAGGGGTCAAAGCAGGCTTTGCCAAGCCCAGTTCTCAACTAGCAGTTTCCCCTTTCCCCTTCAGGCCTTTCTCTCAACCGCCCCTTGAAGGACCAGCACACAAGGATCCAAAGAAGGCACAGCCAGGTTTCCTACCCAGCCAATTCCTATCAAATTCCACCTGAAAGCAAGAGGAGCGAATTAAACGACAGGCGCTTCAGTATTTCCTGAATACAAACTTGGCTTCCTTCCGCCTGAGTCCTTCAAAGAGGATTTGTTTCTCATTTCAGATGTATTTGCTCTTCCTGGGTGACCAAGGTTCCAGGGAAATAGGCTATCCTCGGTTGTTTTTCTGAAGCTCCAAAGACAGGGAGTCAGACACCTAAAAACCAGGCAGAGCTTCAACCATACTGTTGCAGCCTCCATCTTGACTTTTTTTTTACCATACCCCGAGGACAATCCTGCTTTCTGGCCACATGGTAGCACTTTCATCCAAAAATTGAAACTAACAGCTACAGTGGTCTCTCAGAAGAATGCTAGACCCAGGCTCATAAATTCCCCAAGGGACAGATCAGCAGCAGGCTGTCTGCTGTGCCAGTCATCTGTCACTTGGGCAACCTGAAAGGAAGCTGAAGCTTCTGTCCAGCTCTCGCCCACAGTGGCCCAAGCTCACCCCACCCCACATCAAGACAAGGACAAGGACTGGTGGTCACTTTTCCTGCTGGCAGATAATCCTGGATGGGAGGAAAAACAGCCTGAGGAATTTATCAGTCACTGCCCTTAAATCGTTGCACGTTAAAATGGTAAGGACAGCACCAGTCGCCAGCCCGGCCACTGGGGCAGCAGGCTCCGTGCCCGGCATGTTTCTCTGCCCATCCAAGGGCAGGAGGCATGTACATGAAGGCAACCGTGAGGAAGAGACTTCCCAGAGAGGCCCAGCAGAGGGGGCCTGCGTTATATTGATTGGGAAGGGAAGAAAAGTTTTCTGCAGGGCTTCTAACCATAGAGACCGCAGATTACTTCCTGGATCAAGGACGGCCTGCCTCTTCTTGGGAGCCTCCCCTAGGTTTCTGGGTGAGCACAAGCTGAGTGCCGGCACAGCGGCCTTGTAACAGGGGGGCATTTCAGAGCTGGGCACCTTACAGCATCGAGCAAATCCAGCAGCCACTGAGGAAGGCCTGCTAGGGCCCTGAGAGCCCACTTAGCCTCTCAATGTTTTATTCCCTTTTTTTTTCCTTTTTGCCTTGTTTTATTTTTGAGCAGAAATTTTCTTTTTTGCTGTTTTTGCATGAGCATTGATGTTTCTGAGAGAATACTCAGTCTAGCTACTGAAGAGGTTTCTTACACAAGGAAATAGCCTTAAGCATAAAGGGAAGATTTTTTTTTCTTTTTGAAGTGATTTTTAAATCTGTTTTATTTGCTTAGACATGATGGCCAGTGTACTCCTACCTCACAATCCGGTGATTTTTAAACTAAAACCCAGAGAGTTTTATCCCTGGAAGATATGGGTGGAAAGGCAGGCAAGGATTTTTAGTCTGCATAATATTTTGAATGAAGATCCTCCTAGTCCAGATTCAGCAGCATATGCAGACTGGCTGGCCAATGATCTTAAGCTCCAAGGCTTGATCATGAATTCCTTAAGAGCACAAATGCTGGTACAAATCCAGCACAGAGATACTGCAGGAGGAATGATGGAAGAATTGTTTAAACTCTATGGGGAAGGAGGAGATTCTCAAGTTGTTAATCTGGTGAGAGAGTTATCCAATTTAAAATTCCAGCCAAATAGAGACATAGATGAGCATGTTTCTAATTTTCAATCATTGCTGCACAAGCTTGCTTGCAATGATGTGATTTTGGATAACAGGATCCAAGTGGGATTTTTATTAGGCTCTTTGCTTCAAATTTTTTCTAGCTTTGCTGCTAGTTATAGGGGACCAATCAAAGAGAATATTTGTAGCTCAGGGTTGAATTGTGGAGTCCATGGTGCTCTCTGAGCCTAAGGCACCATGACTCCACAGTTATAGGGGAGCCAGACAAACTCTTTCAGATTTAATTCAGGAATTAAAGTCTGAGTATAGCAGGCAGGCCTCCTATAGAAATGCCAAGCAGACCCACAATGAGGCAGGCTATTTTTCAAAAGCGCCTCAGGGCAAAGATGGCGGTCTGCAGCAGAGGAGCCTTTCAATAACAAAGAGGCCCATCAAGTGCCATTTTTGTGGCAAGAATGGTCACTTAAAGAAAAATTGCTGGGCCAGGAAGGCAGATCAGAAAACCAACAAAGAGAGGGTTCCAGATGCGAGTCTTCTGGCATTTTCAGCCACAAGTAAAAATTGCTCATCCTTCATCTTAGACCAGGGCTTTCCAAAGTGCCGCTGCCGGCGACACACTAGTGGCGGTGGCAGCGCGGCGGCAGCATGCGCGCGCTCGGCAGCAGCGTGGGGAGGCGTGCGGCAGCGCGCGCATGGCGGCAGCGCAGGGGGGTGTGCGGCGGCGCGCGCACGGCAGCGGTGCGGGGGGCGTGCGGCAGTGCGCGCGTGCACGGCGGTGGCGGCGGCAGCCTCCGCTAAAACGCAGAAGCACTGATCCCACGCTGCTGCCGCCGTGCACGCGCGCGCCGCCGCTTCCGGGTGGTGTGGCGACACACCACGCTGTGTGTGGCAACACACTTTTGTGTCGCGACACACAGTTTGGGAAGCTCTGTCTTAGTGGCTGCAATGTGCATATGATTAATTATCCTTCTTTCTTCATCAAATTGAACCTGAGTTCAAAGGAAGTGTAAGGGTTAGCTTAACCAACGCCATTCTGCTTTTGAAAACTGCTTGCAAAAGGGAACTAGGTGAAAGGAGACGCAGAGACCTTGCTGCTGTCTTTAGGAGAGAGTTCGTTTAGATAATGCATGGCAAGGTTTGTTTAACATACCAGGCGACAGAAAGCCGGCTAGAAACGCAGATACAGAAAGCCTTGCCCTGTTACCAGGAGAGAGTTCATGCATGCTTCTTTACTAACTTTGCAAACCCTATATAATCATTGAGCTTGCAATGTGTGTGTGTGGATCTCTTCCCAGATATTCACTGCCATGATGTCTGCAGAGATTTCACCCAGCTTTGCTTGGCCAAATAAATGCTGTTATTTTAATCTCCAAGCCTCGACTCAAGACTGTTTTTGGCAACCTCAGTAACTTGGGTAAAACAGTGTAAGCCAGGGACCTTACAGAAGAAATCTGCTTAGCAGATGGAACCACAATCCCTGTGGAAGGAGAGGGCCGTGCTCTCCTAAGGTGTGGAAATGGCACCACCCAGAAGGATTTGATTGCAACTAATGTTTTATGTGTTCCAGATGTAAGACTGAATTTGATAAGTGCATCTGCACTGATGAAGAAGGGCCATACGATTCAATTTAAAGGTGACAAATGTCAAATAATGGATCAAAGAGGTGTCCTTCTAACTGGATACCTAGATCAAGGTTGAATTTTTCTCAATTGTGAGAGGCCAGACCTGGCATGCGTGGCCAGTCACCGAAAAAAGGAGGATGACAGCGCCATCATCTGGCACAGATGATTTGGACGTAGAGATTTGAATGCAATTCTTCAAATGAAGAAAGATGGATTGGAAAGCAATTTGGAAGCCAAGGACTGTGGTAAGGCTGTTGTAAGGTACAGCACCTACACACAGGGAAACTCCACAAGGCCTGCAATTCCAAAACGAAGCACCAGGCGCTCTAAACAGCCCCTGGAGCCAATTCACACCGAGCTGTGTGGGCCAATCCAAGCATCTGTTGGGGGTAGCAGACATCTAGCAATGACAGCTACTTACACACACGTTCCAACAGAGAAAAGAATCAAATTAGATTCCCAAGCAAAGGAAGGAATCTTGTTGGGGTGCCCACCGGGAAGCAAGGGAGATAGTGTTTCAGATCCCAAGACTGGCTCAATCCAAACTTGCAGAGTGGGACATTTTTATGAGACAGAGCCAAATCAAAATCCTCTAACCAATAGCTATACAGAAGGGGGAGGTGATGATGACTTGTTCAAAGTACCTCACTCAGTATTTCCAGGTGCAGCGAGCAGGCAAGCCCAGAGAGAGGACATCGATCCGGAGACTCCGCCTGAGTGAGATGAGGAACCAGGAGGGACAGAAGGGGCAGAGATGCAGCATCATCCAGACCTGACTCCTGTTCTGGACCTGAGGTGCTCATCGCGACCCAACAAGGGAGTTCCAGCCAAGCAACTGTCCTACCTCGCAGGAGTGGCATTGCCAAAAGAGCCTGCACCATGGAAGGAAGTGCAACAGCTGCCACCAGCTGAAGCAAGTAAGTGGAGGAAAGCAGCTCAAGAAGGGTTTGAGGCTCTGCAACACAACAACACTTGGACACTCACAAAGTTATCTGTTGGCAAAAAGGCCATTGATTGCAAATGGGTCTTTAAGGCCAAACAGAATGAGGAGGGAGAGGTCCAAAGATACAAAGCTAGACTGGTAGCCAAGGGCTATTCACAAAAGTATGGGGAAGATTATGACCAGACTTTTGCACCAGTTGTGACCCACACAACAATTCGACTTCTTTTAAGTGTAGCTGCAAGCAGAAACATGCAAGTGGAACATATGGACATTAAAACAGTTTTCTTGCATGGTGAAATTCAGGAAGAGTTGTACATGCAACAACCTGAAGGCTTCACTGATTCAAAGAACCGGCATTTAGTGTGCAGGTTTCAGAAGGGGATCTATAGGCTTAAACAAGCAGCAAGGGCCTGGAATGTGAAACTAAACCAGATGCTAATAATGCAAGGTTTCACTCAGAGCAAAGCTGATCCCTGCCTCTACACACGACACAAGAATGGCAGAGATGTGTTCATTCTCACATTTGTGGATGATTTGATTCTCTGTTATGAGGATCAGAGGGACATTGATGAAATTGTGTCCAATTTGAACACGGAAGTAGAGGTGAAATACCTTGGGAAGGCAAGATACTACTTGGGAATACAAATTGACAGAGAAGAGGATGGAAGTTTTCTCCTCAGTCAGAGGCAAAATATTTTAGAATTATTGGAGAGCCTGGGACTGGAAAATGCAAACACAGTTCCAACTGAAACAGACTTTCACAAAGTCAAGGACACTAGTGAACTGTTGCCTCAGAACAATGGCTACAGAGAGGCCATTGGAAAGCTGTTATATCTGTCCACCACAACAAGGCCAGATATTTCAACTGCAGTGGGGATCCTCTGCAGAAAGACCAGCGCACCCACCCAAAGGGACTGTTCTAACAGACCACTGAATGATCTTCAAGGCTGGCACCGCCTTAGATTCCCAAGAGTACTTTTCCCCTTAGCTCAATTTAGGAAGCTTTAGTCTGGCAAGATTCTGTGTATGGTAGGAACAATAAAGTAGAGCTGAACTTCGACTCAGCGTTGTTTCTTCGCCATTCCCCTGACAGGAAATAACTCCAAAGGGCTCTAGGGAGGGGCTGCCTTGAACTTCTTAACTTTCCCAGCAACAGAGTCCGGTCTTCGAAGTCTCTTATCAGACTGGAATGCTCTCTCCCCCTGGGAAACAGTATCCCTGCTGGAATGTACCACATCACCCCCTCCTTCAGGAACACATTCCATCACAGCAACATTCTAAATAAATGAGATCCATGGGAAACTGATCTGTAGAAGTCATAAATAGGTGGATGGGAATGAGATAAGAGAATACAGAAAAACTAGGTAGTTGTGGTGTGTATGAAAGTAGGGATTAATTGCTTGGCAATAGTTGCATGTTACACTCCAGTGAATGCTGATAATGATAATAGAATAACCAGGGATACATTTTGGCAAACATTATGCAACTGTCAAGGGATCGAGGACAAGAACCACGCTGAGAAGGGTTTCCAACTCTAGTTTCTTTATTGTACTTACCCTATGAACAGAATCTTGCCAGACTAAAGCTACCTAACTAACCTAAGGGAAATAACTCCAAAGGGCTCTAGGGAGGGGCTGCCTTGAACTTCTTAACATTCCCAGCAACAGAGTCTGGTCTTCGAAGTCTCTTATTAGTCTGGAATGCTCTCTTCCCCTGGGAAACAGTATCCTTGCCGGAATGTACCACATCTACCTTTAGTTTCTTCAAATGTCACTCATTTAATTACTGTTCTCTATATTCTTTTTTGATTATATTAGCAATGTTATATTTTTGGTTTACTTCATCCTATCTTCTAATTGTTATACTTCACCAATAAAATATTTAAATGTTAAAAAAAAGAAAATCCACTTAGGACACTACAGATAAGCCGTTTTTAAGCTAGGGCCATTCCATTGCAAAGACCACTAGAGGGCAACGTGGTCATATAGAAAACCTGACTCCTTTGCTGTTCTCTAGGAGTCTTGGAAGAGCCAGTGCGGTGTAGTGGTTCAGGCACCAGGCTAGAAACCGGGAGACTATGAGTAGTCCCACCTTAGGCATGAAGCCAGCTGGGTGACTTTGGGCCTCTCTCTCAGCCCTAGGAAGAAGGCAATGGGAAATCAATTCCCAAATGTTGCCAAGAAAACCTGTCCAGGAAGTTGCCAGGAAAGATTCAAAGGCACACGCACATAGAAGTAGTCATTTGAATTGTGGCAAACCAGATCTGCTGGCCCTAACTAAGCTCATTTGGTGGGACTTTTGTCATGCCAGACGGGCTGCAGTTAGCTCAGTGGGTCATCAATTGTACAGATCTGGTTTAAGGGCAGAAGAATATCACAGACAGAATGTGCACCCCCATCCATAGTACTGTGGATAGTTTCCAGTCCTACACACTCTTCCTTTCGACTAAATCTCACTGCAGTCAGAACACCTGGCTATAAACACAGGTCAGTCCCTGCTCAATTGCCTATGGTCTGCATAGCAGACTAACGTGCCTCTGAAGATGCCAGCCACAGTTGCCGGTGAAACATCAGGAAAACTGTTGTCTAGACCAGTGTTTCTCAACCTTGGCAACTTGAAGATGCGTGGACTTCAACTCCCAGAATTCCCCAGCCAGCTTGCTGGCTGGGGAATTCTGGGAGTTGAAGTCCACACATCTTCAAGTTGCCACGGTTGAGAAACACTGGTTCAGACCAGTCACTAAATCCTGAAGCCCAACACTGCCCAAACAAACATTACCTTAATCTCATTTTAGAAATTATCAGTGAACAAGTATATTAATCTGACACTTAAATATATACAAAGTAATTGCAATGCACACGGAGTGGTGCCTACAGCTGAATATCTTGCCTATTCACCACTCTTACTATTTATTGAGATAGTCTCTGGACCATTTTTCAAAAGAACATGTATCTACATTCTGATGAGGAATCTCTTGAGCACTGTAAGATCAGAACTGTCACCTCTCCAATTATGCCACCTTCAGAATGAAACTAGCTAGAATGTCATATTATGACACAGTGTTTCTTGGAAACATCTTGTACTATTGCTCAACCTCACTATCAACGGCTGTTAACTAGCACAATGCACTTCCCAAGTTTGTATATTTTAAGTTGATCTCTTATTGCAAAATGGAAGGAAGAATAATTTCAAACCTCTCTGGCAGACCTCATCCGCTAAGGCAGGGTTTCCCAAACTGTGAGGTGAACCTCCCTTGGGGAGGTGAGTCCAGGTAGGTGTGAGGAACCTTTTAGTTGTACATTGTTACAACAAATCCACCTTTCCCAAAGTTTCCTTGTATTGTTTTCATTGTTCATTTGTGTTTGTTTTGGTGTTTGGATTTTTAGGGGAGGTGTGTACATTAAGATTACACTAAAGGGAGGTGTGATGGCAAAAAAATTAGGAACCCCTGCTCTAAGGGTCCCCAGGAAAAGATAGAAAAGGTTATCACCAGTTAGGCTGAATCTTCTAACACCCAGTCTGTCCAACTGGGAAATCTGAGTGTTGCTTTGACTCAGAACAATGCTCCATATCTGAGGTCCTGGATCTAGCCAGCAAATCAAAATTATCTAGGGAGTCAACCTACATTCCTAATGACCCTTGATTTAATTTTAAAGTTGCACTCTGTTTTTTACCAGTTCTGCCTTTAAATGGGAGAAGGCTTATGGAGAACAAAAAACAATTTTCATCTATTTAAGCTTCTCAACTTTGGGTCATATCTAAGTTAGGGGTTTATCACACCCATTTTACAAAGGAATAATGCACTTTATATGCCTATAGCAAGGGTCGGAAATGGCGGCTCGCGAGCCAAATGCGGCTCTTTGGCCCCTTGAGTGTGGCTCTTCCGCAGGCAGGCGTGGCGGGCGTGGCAGGGGCAGGTGCGGCAGCGAGTGTGGTGGGGGCAGGCGCGGCAGCAGGCATGGTGTGCGTGGCTGTGGGCATACCCCTGGCAACCGCCTACGCCCAGCCTCTCTTTTTCCTCCGGGGACGGGCTTCACACAGTCTCGCGAGAGTTTGGAAGCCTCTGTCTCCGGCAGCCATCTTGACGACGGGCACTTGCCCATCGCCTTAACCCAGGGCTTTCCAAACTGTGTGTCGACACAATACTGTGTCGCCGGGGGCCCCCAAGTGTGTCGCGTGACAAGCCGGAAGCGCTGATGAAAATGCCCTCGGTTCTGGCAGGGAGGTGAAAATCGCGTGCGCGCGCGCTGCCAGGCCACCCGGAGTGGAAATTCTCCGCGCCAATCAGCTGTGCGTCGGGAAGCCCGGCAGCCTGCACGCGCGATTTTTGCCTCCCTGCCGGAACCGAGGGCATTTTCGGGGTCCCCGGAGTCTGCCCTTTCGAAGGGGCAGCGGCGGTGGTGGGCCATCAGTGCTTCCGGGTTCCAGGACGCCGCTGCTGCCGCTGCCCCTTTGGAAGAGCAGGCTCTGGGGACCCCGAAAATGCCCTCGGTTCCAGCAGGGAGGCAACAATCGCGCGCACACGCTGCGGGGCTTCCCGGCGCACAGCTGATCAGCACAGAGAATTTCCACCCCGTCCCCCCCCACCGCACCGATCAGCTGTGCGCCAGGAAGTCCGGCAGCGTGTGCGCATGTGGGGTGAGGCTTTTCGCCTCCCTGCCAGAACCGAGGGCATTTTCGGGGTCCCCGGAGCCTGCCCTTTCGAAGGGGAAGCCGTTGCCGCCGCAGCGACAACCTGGAAGCACCGCCGCCGGTGCTTCCAGGTTTTTGTGGGCTGGCCGTTGGTGTGTTGCCAACGGCAAAAGTTTGGAAAGCCCTGCCTTAACCTCTTCGTTGCTGCTCTGCTTACTCTTTTTCTCCGTGCAAAAGCAGCACATTTCCACCCCACAGCCCTAAGTGTGCGCAATTGGCTCCCGCCCGCAAACCCCGCTCCCGCGCTGGATTCCCCACCAGCTTTACTTTGCCTGGACTGGGGGCGTGAGCGGCTCCGGAAGAGAAGCGACTGGAGCAGTCGAGCCTCTCTTTCCCTTCTTCTTCCAAACCTCCCCCGCCCCCTTCCAGAGCAATTTGTCAAAGACGCCCACTTGCTGCTGCTGCGTGGCTGCTGCTCAACTGATCATGAGGGAACCAGGAGGGGAAGGAAAATCCAGGAGCAAATCGCCGCTTCTTCCCGTCCGCTCCCACTCCGGAGTGTGGAGCTGGACTGGGCGGTCAGGTGACAGGGCGACCCTCCCACCTTCTACCTTCCTCTCCCGGCCTGATTTCTAATTAGATTTCCCTGTGCACGTGTTCGTCACTGGCCAGTTTGCAATAGCATCTTCAAGAGTCACCCAGCCCTCTTGAAAGCAAGGTAAAGCTACAACATTGCTGGTTTATCACTACAATGAGGGCTGGAGCCTGGGTGACTCTAGAAGACGACGAGGCTGGCAGTAAGCAGATCAAGGAACGGAAAGGGGCGGCGGGTGGTCGAGACGGGGGCAGGGAAGGGTAGGGATCCCACGTGACGATGTTTACGCGAGCGTGCTTTACCTACCCACTTTTTAACATATTTGGTTCTGCTGGGGGCGGGGAAGGGATCTTGACCGGCCAGGGAAGGCGCGCGGGCGGAGCTGCCTGCCTGGCACTCGGGCGCTCCGGCTGGGGTGCAACGGGATGGGAGCATCGCCGGCGGCCCGCGAGAACCGGCCAGGGAAGGCACGCGGGCGGAGCTGCCTGCCTGGCACTCGGGCGCTCCAGCTGGGGTGCAGCGGGACGGGAGCTCCGCCCGCGCGCCTTCCCTGGCCGGTCCTCGCGGGCCGCCGGCGATGCTCCCGTCCCGCTGCACCCCAGCCGGAGCGCCCGAGTGTCAGGCAGGCAGCTCCGCCTGCGCAGTCGTGGCAGCGGGCATGGCGGCAGCAGGCCCTAAGTGTGCGCGATTGGCCCCTGCCCGCAAACCCCGCCCCCTTCCACGCGATTGGCTCCCGCCCGCAAAACCCGCCCCCTTCCACGCGATTGGCTCCCGCCCGCAAACCCCGCCCCCTTCCACGCGATTGGCCCCCGCCCGCAAACCCCGCCCCCTGGCTCTCGAGCACTTCAAAATGTGCACGAGCATGTCAAAATGGCTCCAGGCAAAAAAAGTTTGCCGACCCCTGGCCTATAGCATGTCTCTCATGTATATATGGAAGCACCGCCAGCATTCAAAAGTGACCAAACCATCAGCCAGAAAGCATAGGAACTGAGAAGTGGTCTGTGGTCACCACCTGCAGATCCACTCCTTTATTGGGGATGTCTTGCTAACTGCCTATGCTTTCCGCCTGTTGTCTATTCCATGTGCGTGTGTGTGTGTGTGTGTGTGTGTGTATATATATATACACACACACACACACACACACACACACACAGAGCTCAAAAAAATAAAGGGAACACTGAAACAATACAATGTAAGTCCAAGTCAATCACACTTCTGTGAAATCAAACTGTCCACTTAGGTAGCAACACTGATTGACAATCAATTTCACATGCTGTTGTGCACATGGAATAGACAACAGGCGGAAAGCATAGGCAGTTAGCAAGACATCCCCAATAAAGGAGTGGATCTGCAGGTGGTGACCACAGACCACTTCTCAGTTCCTATGCTTTCTGGCTGATGGTTTGGTCACTTTTGAATGCTGGCGGTGCTTCCACTCTAGTGGTAGCATGAGACGGAGTCTACAACCCACACAAGTGGCTCAGGTAGTGCAGCTCATCCAGGATGGCACATCAATGCGAGCTGTGGCAAGAAGGTTTGCTGTGTCTGTCAGCGTAGTGTCCAGAGCATGGAGGCGCTACCAGGAGACAGGTCAGTACATCAGGAGACGTGGAGGAGGCCGTAGGAGGGCAACAACCCAGCAGCAGGACCGCTACGTCCGCCTTTGTGCAAGGAGGGACAGGAGGAGCACTGCCAGAGCCCTGCAAAATGACCTCCAGTGGGCCACAAATGTGCGTGTGGCTGCTCAAACGGTCAGAAACAGACTCCATGAGGGTGGTATGAGGGCCCGACGTCCACAGGTGGGAGTTGTGCTTACAGCCCAACGCCGTGCAGGACGTTTGGCATTTGCCAGAGAACACCAAGATTGGCAACTTCGCCACTGGCGCCCTGTGCTCTTCACAGATGAAAGCAGGTTCACACTGAGCACATGTGACAGACGTGACAGGGTCTGGAGACGCCGTGGAGAACGTTCTGCTGCCTGCAACATCCTCCAGCATGACCGGTTTGGCAGTGGGTCAGTAATGGTGTGGGGTGGCATTTCTTTAGGGGGCCGCACAGCCCTCCATGTGCTCGCCAGAGGTAGCCTGACTGCCATTAGGTACCGAGATGAGATCCTCAGACCCCTTGTGAGACCATATGCTGGTGTGGTTGGCCCTGGGTTCCTCCTAATGCAAGACAATGCTAGACCTCATGTGGCTGGAGTGTGCCAGCAGTTCCTGCAAGACGAAGGCATTGATGCTATGGACTGGCCCGCCCGTTCCCCAGACCTGAATCCAATTGAGCACATCTGGGACATCATGTCTCGCTCCATCCACCAACGCCACGTTGCACCACAGACTGTCCAGGAGTTGGGGGATGCTTTAGTCCAGGTGTGGGAGGAGATCCCTCAGGAGACCATCCGCCACTTCATCAGGAGCATGCCCAGGCGTTGTTGTAGGGAGGTCATACAAGCACGTGGAGGCCACACACACTACTGAGCCTCATTTTGACTTGTTTTAAGGACATTACATCAACGTTGGATCAGCCTGTAGTGTTCTTTTCCACTTTAATTTTTGAGTGTAACTCCACATCCAGACCTCCAGGGGTTGCTTACATTTGATTTCCATTGCTTTTTGTGTGATTTTGTTGTCAGCACATTCAACTATGTAATGAACAAAGTAATTAATACGAATATTTCATTCATTCAGATCTAGGATGTCTTATTTCAGTGTTCCCTGTCTTATTTCAGTGTTCCCTTTATTTTTTTGAGCTATATATATAGTTAGTGTATATATATATATATATATATATATATATATATATATATATAGTTAGTGTGTGTGTGTGTGTGTGTGTGTGTGTGTATATATATATATATATATATATATAGGCTGAAAGTTACTGAAAGGAGGAGGAGAAGGAGGAGAGATAATTGTATTAGACATTTCTCTTTCTACACTTTTTCCACAAGTGTCCATAACAGTTAAAATAAAAACTATACTGGCTCAAAACATAAACATCTTCTATGATGTATAAATTGATAAAAAAAACCTTAGTAACATATGTAGCATATATTTAATTATCATTAATAATTCTAGTCTTTAATGATAACTCTGGCTGGTTCATCTTTGTTGTAAAACTGATTTGGCTGTGTTAATGAATTTCAAAATACACATGAATTGTGGGGGGAAATATCCAATTTTTGTTTTAATCACTTTGGGAGCTCTGGTACATGGGTAAATTTTCTGCCACTGTTTCACAGTGGTACCTCCATTCCTTTGAAGGTACAGCATAACCATTTCTTGTGATGGTGTGAATGGGGAAGCCTACCCGCAGGAGGAGATTTAATTGCTCCTTTCAGTGCAACAGGAACTGGGACAGAGTAAACAGTAACTAGAGAAGGCTCTAATGCTGGGAAAGGTGGAAGGAAAGAGAAGAAGAGGACAACCGTCAGCAAGATGGATGGACTCAGTTACAGTGGTGATGGGTGCATCATTGGGAGACTTGAAGGACCAGGTGAGGGACAGATTGTCATGGAGAAACTCTATCTACAGTACGTGGTCACTGGGAATTGAAAATGACTTGATGGCACATAATCAAACAGTAACTACTGGGAGGAGAACCATTTCCATTAGTTAGGTTCCAAAGGAATCAGGTGTGTATCTGTAAATAAGTGCAAACAATGACAGTATGTGCTCACAAAGTGTTGTGCACATTAGGGCTGTGCAGCACTTTGGATCTGAAGACAAAAAGATGCTTTGAGGAATGCAAGGTGCAGACGTACGTACGGCCTATCTGCAACTCCTTAAAGCAGCTGTAACTTTTTCTGGAATCACATATGTGTATGTACAGGACATGTACTAGTGTGAACATAGGAAGTCTGTGTCAGGTTTAGGCTTTAGGAGAGTTTGAGGGCCACATTCAACATAATGAGCAGAAAAGCCCTCCCTCGGCTCCCCCCCGCAACATTGCATGCCCCTCAGGCTGTATAGCGGCCTTAGCACATTTTTAAATGAGTGAAATTGTAAAACCACTACTCTGTGTGTGTCTTTTGCAATAGCCTTCGTTCTCTGAAAGAACAGCGTAGCCTCTGTCCCAGAGATCGCAAATAAATTTCCTCAGAGCTCAGTGTGCAAAGGGACCAAACCGCCAAACAGAAGTTGCTTGAGTAACAGCAGAAATTGCTGAAGCAGAAGTGTGAGCTGGTGTTGCAAGGTTGAAAGGTCAGGGAGCAGCACTGAATCTGCACAACACAGTTCCTGAAAAGTCAACATTTGTCACCATTTCTATAAAAATAGAACTATAGCATACTTTCCTATTTAAGCTGCACTGAGGGCTTTATGTTATAATCAAGGTCAGATGAAAGGCACAAAATAGCATGAAATATTATACTGCCTGGCATATAGTGCCTAAATTCAGTGCATATTCAATGTACCTCAGGGGGCTTGTACATATTAACCCATGGAATCATCATGTAGGATATCGTTTTGGTTACACATCCACATATGAGTGCAAAAAAGACTTTAAAGTAAAAATGTTAATAATTTCATGCCCATAAAATCATAAACCAGACATCTAACAGTATCAACATGTTTCCTTTGAATGTAACACTTTGTAACATTTACAAATGGTAGATGTGTTCTGCTACTACTCCCATTGTCCACAGATAGCATGCTTGCTAAGGACAATGGAGTTACAGTCTAGTATATCTGGGGAATGCTGATTTATACTACAGTACAAACCTTTCCAGACAGGCAACCATAATTTCTGCTACAGCACAGAACAGCAAAGAATTGTATTGCAGCTTAAAGATGACTACATTTACTGTTCTACAATTGCCTTTTTTAAAAAAATTGAGTAATAAAGATGGTTACACTCATGCTGATAAGGTCTTGTCCTCATAAGACCACCACTCTGTTTAGGAATGTGACTCACCCACTTTGTAAAATATAGCGTTCTAGATGAAGATCATTCAGTGGCCTGTTAGAACCAGTGAATGGAGCAGAGCTTAATGTTGTGTAAACTCGTGGGCAGAAAAAGGAATATCGTTTAAAAACACAGCCTGTGAGCACATTAGAGAGATTCAGGTTCTTATTCTTACACTTTTAGCCCACCCAAGCATAAAGAAACACACACTTAGACATTGCAGGTACAAAAAGTAAGTACAAAAGAGTTCTTACATTTATTTTGTCCAGGTACAGCCATTTCAGTAGAAAATTCTTGCAGAGAGGGCATGCTGCGGACCCCCTCTATGAAAAAATTCCATCTAGTGGGGTCTCTGAGGCGAGCCTTCTCCCCCCAGAGATAAGACAGGCCCCCTCACTCCTGGACTTCAGAAAAAAATTAAAAACACGGCTCTGTGATCTCGCCTGGGGCAAGAAGGAAAGTGGTCACGCTTGGGGATGGCTGATCTCTTAGAGCTGCCTCAAATATTTTAAATATTTTTATCTTCACCGTAAGAGCCACCTGCCACTTGGATTTTATTGCATTTGTATTGTTATATTTATTGTATTTTAATGATGTTTTGTTGTTGTGGTTGTAAACCACCCAGAGTCCCTCCTTGAGGGGGAGATGGGCGGTCATAGAAATTTAATAAATAGATAAATAAATAAATAGGTTTTAGTTCTTCTTTCTGTTCCCTAAACCCTGTTTGCTACCAGAGGCTGCGTGGAGAAAAGGGGGAAAAGTCTCCTAGGCCCATCCATGTGGCCAAGATGGAGGGAGAGCAGCTTGCATGCTGCTTCCCTGTTGGTGGAAGGAGCAGAGAGAGAGAGAGGAGGAAGTGGGAGGGGCAACAAGCAGCTTCCTCTAGCACAGAGTTTGCCTCCTAGAGCAATCACCGATATGCTAATGAGGCATGCTTGATTTGCTGAATTCCAACACTAGATAACAACAGCATGCCATTCTGTGGTTCAGAAGAGCTATATCATTTTTGTGGAATGTCAAGGGGGAGAACTTTTCTAATACAGGGAAGTGAGAGAGGAAGACTCAGCAAGGATGTGGCACTAGCAACATTTCACTCTAAACAATTGTATCCTCCTTAGAGATATGTAATCATTGCTAAGACTAACTTCCATCCATTTCCCCATTGGTGGGTCTAGCATTGCTCTATCACCTAATTGTTGAGTTCAGCTTAGCCATTTCTGTTCTCCTCTCCCTGAGATTACAGTTCCATCCTTGGAGCTTCCAACGCTTCTTTGTATGTGCTTTGTTTAGAATCTATCTTCTGTCACTCCCATTCCCTTCCACATCCACCTGCTATAGCAATATGCCACATGGTCACAGCTATTGAGAAAATATCCAGTTGCAAAATCAGCAAACTTGCTATCTTTCCACCTTTTTTTTTAGGTGATCTTTCCTCACATAGCTTCCCCTCATAAAAAAGCGTACAGTTTCCCATCTTTTAGTTTGTTGTGATTCAAGAGAGCTTTACCTGTGTATAGGTCTATGGGGAGTTTCCTACATCTGGTTGGAGCCTAGGGTTAATGATCACTAGATCAGGTTTATTGGCTGGAGCTCTTAAAACATAGGACTTTACAACACTGAATGCAGCCATATGCCAGCTGTTGTACAAGATACTACTTTGCTACTTAGACAAGCTAATGGAATACAAAAAGGAGACACCTCTGTTATTTGTCATGAGAAAGGCATTACCTTCCAGCTGCAGGAACAATTTCTGAATCCCCTGCCCCCCCCCCCCCCGACAAAAATAGTAACTAGCCTCCACAATGTCTGCATGTAGACACAAGGAAAGCAATTTGGATGGATTTCTCATATAGTCTTTAAAATGTTACAGATGCCCATTCTGTCCCTCTCTACATTTTTCCTTATCTGTACACCATTCAGTAAATACACTACTTTAGCAGAATACCTATATGCTTCCTCAATTATATAAAGTCAATTAAAGTTAATTTTCAGTAAACTGAAAGGGGTCAGGATTTAAGTTCTCCATTGCAAGGTCAGGCAAATTAACCAATAGCAGGAAGGTTGCAAAATAAACCTATGATTACATCATACCTCTTCAACTGGCTGAACCAAAAGTACACAACCAATCCAAAGTTGTCTCGCTAATTCATGGTAAAAACCTGTTCTTTCAGAAGCCATCATTATAATTACTAAGAGGAAATTTTATGTTTCTAAAGAGAGAGAAGAACATATTTCTGGCACAGGGAGAAAAATGTTTATGGATGTTATTTGGATTTTTAGAGAAGATTGATACACACTTGGGCCTGTTGATTAATATCATGTGTTTTTTGCAGGACTCTTCTAACTGTATCTCCTGGAGAAATAATTATGCACAACTATCATAGAGTCAAAAACATTATTAGTCTCTTCATATATCACGTTTCACCTTACAATTCCAATTAATTTGTAACATCTCGGCACATTCATCCATTTCAGAAATATATTTTAATATGATTCATAAAATTTGACTGTTCACATTATGTAACGATTGCTATGCTCAGACTTCAAAGAAAAGAACTTCAGTCAGTTCAAAGTAGAAAAGGAAAGCTATTTAATTGAAGAAAGCTACAACAATCCAGAGAAAGCTGGAACTGATAAAAATGGCGTGAAGCCTCTAATTAAAACAGTCTCTTGGTGAGCTCACATTCCCCCTCCCCACACCAGGCTCAGGCAGTTGCGTTTGACCTTGGTTCCCAGAGTCTGCTGCTCGCTGTCTGGCTCTCATCCCCCCTCCCATCCCGTAAACAAGCTTGACACGCCTCGGCTTTCTCTCAGCTAGCTGGCACTGTTGGCAGGAAGCGGCAAGCGAATCTCATCTAGATGGCTCTGCTGGCGGGAAGCGAATGCACTATGTTAATTTGGTTGCGCGATCCTGACACATTATCTATGATGCCAGTTTGGTCTAGTGGTTAAGGCAACGGGCTAGAAACCAGGAGCCAGTGAGTTCTAGTCCCGCCTTAGGCATGAAAGCCGGCTGGGTGACCTTGGGCCAGTCCCTCTCTCTCTCAGCCCTAGGAAGGAGCCAATGGGAAACCAGGAGACTGAGAGTTCTAGTCCCGCCTTAGGCATGGAAGCCGGCTGGGTGACCTTGGGCCAGTCACTCTCTCTCAGCCCAACTCACCTCACAGGGTTGTTGTTGTGGGGAAAATAGGAGGATGGAGTATTAGGTATGTTCACTGCCTTGAGTTATTTATAAAAAAATAATAAAGGCGGGATAGTAAGTAAGTAAGTAAGTAAGTAAGTAAATAAATAAATAAATAAATAAAATAAAAATGTGATTATGAAAGAAGGGATCTGACCAGCTAGAGAAAGATGTGTGGTCGCTAAAGAGAATGTATTTGTCTGGTAGACAGTATGATTACCAAACATATTAATTTTAGATTACTGGTGCTGTAATTTATCTGATTACATGTAATTATTTTAAATAGTATCTAATGTTTTGGTTTATATACTGTATGAACAGAATGCCATTTTTCCTATTACTGTACTATAAATTCTGTTTATAGCTTCCAAAGGCTTTGGATTTCTTTCTCTTTTCCAATGAATTAGTGAATCTTCCCTGAATCTGTTTTGGTTTACATTCATAGTATCCCCATTTTCACTCTACTCCTTATTTCAAGTAACAAATAACTCATTCCAGCTGTAAGTTATGTATCTTACATAACTCCAAAAAGAAACTCGCCCTCTTAATAACTTCCTCCCTGACTAAATCTACTGTCAGAGTTTCGTTATCAATAACAGAAATACTCACAGAATAGTCATCAATAGTATAGTAGTTTCACCAGCAGCCATAAATCTTTCAAACCCGTCATCCAGGGATTACAATTTTGGCCCCAGTTCAGAGAAAGGGAGGAAGAAGAACAACGGAGTTAACTGAGTAAAACAGACGAGAAATACAGTGATTTCACCTTCTCTTGATGCTTTGGATTGTTGAAAAGATATAACCAGCATTTAGGACTTATATCAACCCTAGATTTATCAGTCCATTCCATTCCAACTAATATTTCCTTTTAATCAAACACAATGTGGGTAACATATTTAAAAAACCTTCAGTAAAAATTATTAAAAAAACCAACGTGGGTAATACAGATCAGATGGCTTAGGCATTTTTCCATCGACACTGGGCTGGGTTGAGAGCAAGCAGAAACAAAGTAAGTTTAAAAGTGGAGTGCTTAATAACAAGATCAGGTAATAGAAGCTTCAGATAAGCCAGGTTCTGTGACAAATTGAGGTTTGGTCCATGCATGATGAAGCATATTTCAACTACTGTGTATAACCACTTCCTCAGCTTGCAGCTAAACAGGTTTGAGAAACTGACTCTTGGTCTGAAGGCAAACAGAACTGGTCCTCAAAAGGTGCTAAAAGTTACTCTTTTGGCCCTTTGGGAACACTAAATTCCTGTGATCATTATAATCCAAATAAGTGTGTCAATACTTTTTGTTAGTATGTATTCAATTTATAAAATCAACCTTCTTATCTGATCTTTAACTTACAGCAATAGATGGAGTACCTCCACCAATTCTTAAAAAATAATTCAACCACACTAGTACGTGGACTTGTATTTGGTAAGATTTCTTCAAGTCATGCATAACACCTGGTACCTCAATGGGTCCATGCATATCATTTTCTGGGTAACAAAACCAAATTGATTTGCCATTGCCTTCTTCCAGGATGTTTCTCCATCTTTCCAGACTATCTTTCAGCCTTAGGATTTTCTGGATTGGATTTCCATCCAAGTACTAACCTTTTTAACTTGTTCAAGATCAATCAGATTTGGCTAGGTGCTACTATCAGTTGCAAAGCTTGTACAGTTTAAAAAAATGTATTGCTTGAAAGATAGTTACCACCCCAAAGTAATTTTAGAAATGTGTAGAAGGTAATCTGTTAAAATAGAAGCATTTCTTTCAGGAGTCCTTAGATGTGCACAATTTGTGGACACAGGAAGGCCTCATGTCGCACAATTGCAGTTATCCTCCTAAATCATGTTTTGGGCCTGTGCATAAGGACTGGCAGAAACCAAAAACTGACGTCTAAATTTCCTATACATATATGTAGGATGTTATCTTTGGGAAGGAGAGCATATTTATTTAAAACATTTTGACTCCTCTACCCAACTCACAGATTCAAAAGTAGAAATTTCTATCAAAAGTAAGAACTCATGGCAACCAGAAGTAGAAACAAATTAAAATACATCATAGATGCAAACTCAACAGCAACATTAAGTTGTTATGATAAAAAGAATTCCGCAATTAGCTTCCAAAAATATCAGAAATAGTAATGGAAGCAAGCAAACTGAACAACCTATTAACTGGAAAAATCTTGAACAAGAACTGAAAACAAATATATATATTCAGTGCCTTTGCCATACAGATTTAGAAGTATTAATAGCAAGATAAACAAGTCCATTTTCAGCCTCTTAGTAAAGTGTTACAGGTCCCATTCTCAGTCTATCACATTTGAGACACATTAGGATGGGAGCCTGCAGATATCAAGTCTGTAATGATCCTAGATTCAGTGGAAAGGAGGACTGCACACATGGGAAGCAAACGTATAATCACCAAGGATAAAAGTTATTGCTCTTTGATCAAAAATTTACAATAAATACAATGAATAACAAACACACTATTGAAATGCATAGGACAGAATATACACAGTAAATGAATCATGTATGAAAAAGATGTATTGTAAGGAAGTGCCGGTGCAATTACATGCACAATGACAATGTGGACTTCTTCCCAAGAAGAAGACACTCCCCCAGAACTCAGGTGGAGATTAGGAAAGGGTCTCTCTTCCTCAGGATCCTACCCTTCTCCAGAACTTCACAACTCTCTTTCAGCTGCCCTGTTGTGCAAATTATAATTGAGTTTTTAAATCTTCTCTGGAATGCTAAAAGGCAGCGGTCCCCAACCGTTCTGGCACCAGGGACCGGTTGTGGAAAAAACTTTTTCCATGGACCGGGGGGGGGGGGGATTTGCAGGCGGGAGCCAATCTCGTGCACCGGGGTGGGGTAATCGCGCGGACTGGGGGGGCAGGGTTTGCAGGAGTGAGCCCCGCGGCCCACTTCCTAACAGGCCGCGGCCCACAGGTTGGAGATCCCTGCTAAAAGGTGACCAGTTTACCATGCAACCTGACCTGTAGAAAATTTCATCACTTCTAAACCCACATAACTTTGGTGAACCAGTTAAGTTCAATAAAAGGTTCTAAGTAGTACATGTTCTTCTGAAATGTTATTAATTTGTTCTCTTGATGGCTGCTCTTATTATGTGGATAGGAAAGATAAATGGATAATTCAAGCTGCAAATTGTTCTGTCATACCCCTGTTCACTTTCTGCATAAGAAACGTGGTAGCCATGTTAGATTAAGGATGTCGGTCCATCTATCCATTGGGCACTGTCAACTGACCACCTTTTTGCTGTCCATGTTGATGAAGCATGAGTCAAGAATATCCTTGTGTAAAAGAAAAATTAACTTTTTTAACACACTGGGAAAGCGAAATGGCAAGAATGACAGTGCCTCCCTTGTTTTCAAAATCCTGCAGGAGTTGGCCTCACTCAGTTCTCAGACAACACCGATTCCAATGCCTTACTGTTCTTTCTGACATTTGGATTCACAACTGTGATGCAAAGCTTATGCTACTGATGATGTGCTGTGTTTGCAAGGATTTCTGAAAAGGGCTTGAAAGGGAGTTAAGAAGTATGAAATGCTAAACCATGATTTGTTTGAACCACGATCTTTGGAATAAGCCACAACTAGTTGAGACCATACCACCTACTAAATTAAAAGCAAATCATGTTACTGCTTGGGGTAATAGATAAACGCAGCCCATGTCATCACAGTGCTAGCTTGTCTGTTTTTATTTGTACAAGCCTAACCAGAATCTCCCTGCTTTTGCAGCCCAAAACTGAAGAGCGCAAAGCAAATCCAAACACAGCCATTTTTGCTATTTGGAGACATGCAATTATTGTATCATAGGAAGGGCTTTCCAGCTGGCCAAATAGTTTGCAAAATCCAATATTGCCCCTGCCAACTGACATTGAGTCTCTAACCCCTTAACTGGAAAGATGCAAGGTTAAGCCTGAGGTTTTTCTGCATGTGTTCAGCCATGGCTCCGAGATCATCCATTGTGTGCTCTCCAGATGTTGCTGAACTTCCACTCCCAACAACTTCAGCCAGTAGGCCTGCAAGCTGGAGTGGCTGGCATCGAAGTCCAGTCTCTATTTTATAAAATGCATTAGGCTCAATCAGCCCAACACTTGATTGCATGGCTTCCCAACACAGGGGCACAGGAAGCAAGACCTCTCAGCCTTCCGACATCTGAAGGAACAGCTTCCTCACTAAAGCAAGGCATTCCACATATATTCATGGGCGTTTCATCTTTCAGTTATTCCTTGGGTTAGTCTCATGTCCTCTGGGCAAGTGGGAGTTTCTACCTATACTCAGGGAATTCAGTCCTCCACAAAAAACGTAAACTGCCACTGGGTCACACATACACACTGGGGTAAAGAGAAAGAGGACTTTGTTTTGCCTCTGTAAAAGGTAAAGGTTTTCCCCTGCAGTCGTGTCCGACTCTAGGGGGTGGTGCTCACCTCCATTTCTTAGCCGAAGAGCCAGCGCTGTCCGAAGACGCTTCCGCGGTCATGTGGCCACCATGACACGTGCAGAACGCTGTTACCTTCCCACCAAAGTGGTACCTATTTATCTACTTGCATTTGCATGCTTTCGAATTGCTAGGTTGGCAAGAGCTGGGGCGAGTGCGGGAGCTCACTCCGTCACGCGGCGCTCGGGTCTCGAACCGCCGACCTTCCGATCAACAAGCCTGGCGTCTTAACCACTGAGCCATCGCGCCCCTCTGCTCTTCAAAATGACCAAAGTTTGCAAAGCGCAAAGTTAGTACCTTTAACTGTCTTTGTACTTTGTTATTCTTCCAATGAGGTCTTAAAATACACAATTATTTCACTGTTCAACTTCCAGAAGTTGCAAGTTTTCCACATTTAGACTGATCAATTGCCTAACGTGCATTTTTTGCCAGCAAATGCTACATCAGCCTTAACAACAATCAGACAATGCAGACCATATTGTTGTCTTAATGTCAGCAAGAAATGGTATTGCCCACACTACTGGATACTTGTTTGCCTGAACACTGGAGTATTTATCTTCATCATTTAAGCAAGCACAGCTTTCGAAGCATGAACATGAACTGGTACTTTGAACTGGTTAACAAACAATGGACACAGTATAGCCAGTTCTTGTCCTGAGCCAACTGGTTGAGGCTCCCTAGGAAACGCCAAGTAAACAAAAGAGGAGATCTTATTCTGCATTTGGATTAAGTAGCTTAACTTTGTTCTTCATGAGTACAAAGTCCTGCACAAAGACCGGCATCTTTGAGAGAGGGATCCAGAGAACTTTAGCGTCCGTGCCTGCAGTGTAATGAGTCTGTGGATATCTGCTTATTAAGGCATGTTCCATGCACTTCACAACCAGTGAGAGGTTTGAATTCTGGCACAGTTTAACTAATTTTTCTTTCTTTATTGCATCTGGGGAAAGAATAAAAGGGAGGGGAAAATATATTCAGTAATAGGATTCAAGGCTCTTGATTAAGTAATTAGGTGTGGTTATGATTCTAAATTATAAAGACAAATTGCATTGTATTGTTACATTAAATACATACATTGAATAAATACTGATACAGCTAACTGTTGGAATCAAGTGCCACTCCTGAACCTGCTCCAAGACGCTCATCACGACCCAACAAAGGAGTTCCAGCCGAGAGACTCACCTACCTCGCAAGGTCGTTACCAAAAGAACCTGCATCATGGAACAAAGTGCAGCAAATGCCAGCAGATGAAGCAAGCAAGTGGAAGAAAGCAGCACAAGAAGAGCTAGAAGCTCTACACAAGAACTAAATATGATATCACTTTGAGAAGACTACCAAAAGACAAGAAAGCCATAGGATGCAAATGGGTTTTCAAAGCCAAACAAGATGAAAATGGAGAAGTACAAAGATACAAAGCTAGACTAGTTGCAAAAGGCTATTCACAAAAATATGGACTTGATTACGATGAATGTTTTGCTCCTGTTGTAAAACATACCACAATCAGAATGCTCCTGAGTCTAGCAGCTTCCAGGAACATGAGTGTTGAACACCTAGATGTAAAGACTGCATTTCTACATGGAGAGATAGAGGAAGGACTGTACATGCTACAACCTCCAGGCTTCGCCAATCCCAAGTCACAGCAAATCGTTTGCAAACTTCAGAAGGGGATTTATGGCCTGAAGCAAGCAGCAAGAGCATGGAATAAGAAGTTGAACCAAGTACTTCTTAAGCAAGGCTTTGTTCAAGGCAAAGCTGATCCCTGTCTCTACACAAGACACAGAAATGGCAGACAGGCGTACATTCTTTGTTATGTGGATGATTTGATGATTTGCCATAATAACAAATGAGACTTTGTCTATGAAGGTTCTCAGTCATCCAGGTGGAATTGTCTGTAGCTTGAATCATGTTAACTGGATTTCTGTTTTCTCAGTGGAAACGTTTCGCTCCTTATCCAAGGAGCTTCTTCAGTCTGAGCAAAGTTAGTAAGGGAATCCTAAATATTTAGGATTCCCTTACTAACTTTGCTCAGACTGAAGAAGCTCCTTGGATAAGGAGCGAAACGTTTCCACTGAGAAAATAGAAATCCAGTTGACATGATTCAAGCTACAGAAAAGAGACTTTGATGAAATCATGTCCAACCTGAACAAAGAAGTAGAAGTCAAGCATCTGGGCCAGGGCTTTCCAAACTGTGTGTTGCGACACAATACTGTGTTGCCTGGGGGCCCCAAGTGTGTCGCGCAAGAACCTGGAAGTGCTGATGGTGTACCGCATGGGCACGCCTCCACTTCCCCATGGCACAGCTGATCGGCGCGGAGATTTTCCACCCGCCCCCCCCCCCAGAATACATCTCCAAGCTGTAGTGGAACAAACTGTGAAGGAGGAGGAGGAGGGTGGTGGTGGTGATGGGGGAAGGTTTGAAAAAGCAGATCCAAGCGCAAAAGTTAGTGAGTCATTTCGGTGGCAGCTGGAAAAGTTTTCTTGACTCCGGCCTCCCTCCCTCTCTTTCCCTGGCAATGGATCGGTGAGGGGGGGGAAGGAGGGAGGGAGGAGCAGATTTAAAAGAGCAGGGGGGCTTTGTATACAGATGCCTGTGCGTTAATTCTTCCAGCGGTTTGATGCGTTCGCGCCTGTAATTGATTTATTTTTAAAGCCACCCCCCGCTCTTTTAAATCCGCTCCTCTTGAATGCTCCCCCCTCTGGTCCCACCCTCCGCTCCCTCCCTCGCCATTTCCTCCCTTCCCACCTATAAAAGTGCCATAGGTAAGCTATTGTATCTAGCCACTACCACTAGGCCAGACATAGCAGCTGCAGTAAACATTGTATGCAGAAAAACTAGCATACCCACACAGAGAGAGTGGACTGGTGTTAAGCGGGTGGGAAGGTACCTAAAGGGCACTATACACCTAAAACTAAAGCTACTAGCCACTGACAATCTTAAACTAGTGGGGTTTACAGATGCGGATTGGGCAGAAGACATTACTGACCGTAAATCCACTAGTGGACATGTATTTTTTTATGGGGGTGGGGCAGTAAGCTGGGGAAGCCGTAAGCAAGCTACAGTTGCACATTCATCCACAGAGGTGGAGTATGTGTCAGCAGCAGAAGCATGCAAAGTGGTTTCATGGCTCAAGCTACTGCTTGAAGACATGGGGATAGAGGAATCTATCCCTATTCAGGTCTACGAAGGCAACCAAAGTTGTATTAAGCTCTCATGGTCAGAAAAGATTAATGGGAGAACTAAACTTATGGTGTTAAGTATCATGTAGTAAAAGACTTGCAAGAGCAAGGAATAGTCAGACTAGACTATTGTCCCACAAGGAACATGACTGCGGACATTCTCACGAAGCCATTGCCGAGGAGCAGTTACCAAGAACTGCAGAAGAATTTGAACCTTGTGGACTCTGAGACATGCTAACTTGAGAAGGGGTGTTGAAATTATCAGGGGTCAACTCAGCATTGTCTCATAAAGAGGGGTCCTTCTAGTAAATGCATCTCTATTGTGCTTGTGGGATGTCACATGGGTCACCTGATTTCCACTTCCTTTCTCCTTCTTTGAGTTTGGGGATCAACAATCTCCATTACTCTTTGGGCACACCTGTAAGCAGGAGGTGCTGCAGAATGCAGCTCTCGTCCTTTCATCTCGCTTGCACATAGACATTTCCATTTCCATAACAATTGTCTACAAAGAACCAGTGATGGTTAAGTGTTTTCTACTATGAATCTACTTGTATCCAGATCTACTGAATAAATGTAAGCTATCTCTATTTTTTCTTCTTCATCTAACTACTGTGTGAAGACTGAATTTATTTCTGAACGTACAGTAATTAAGCCTAATGTGCAAGTCCTTTCTGGTTCATGCTCCTACTTTGCAAGATTGTTGTCAGCTGCTTGGAGTTCTCTTATTAACCTTCAAAACTCCATCACTAACAAGATTAACACATAGTTTTGTTCTCTTATTCCACAAAAATTCTGATAGCCTGATAGGGCAAGAGGGAGAAAGAGAATTTTGTACTTCACGCACATGCACAAATCGGCTCATTCCTTGGAGCTGAGCAAAATTATTGATGCCAGGCAGGATCCTCACTAGTGATTTATAGCACCTTCTGCCATCATCCAATTACAGCGGTGCTGATACTACAGTAATGAGAACAGGATTATAGTAATGCAATGATGGCTCAGTGACACTGGAAGAAGCTGTGAAGTATTACTGGAGAAATGGCCTTACTGGCAGTTAAGGAAAGGCAGTGGGCACCTAGATAATTTTAGAGCCTAGGATTCATGGAGTTGAAGTCCACAGTTCTGAAGTTGCCAAGGTTGAGAAACACTGCTTTAGAAAAATACAGAATGAGCATCTGTAGCAATAACTATCTACACGACCAGCCAGCTACCCAGAATGTAAACTGTTTTTAAAATAAAAATGAAGTAAGTTGCCATGAACAGCCTCAAGCCAGGTGCTGGTGATGAGCCTGCTGCTGCTCCCTCCATGAGGGTGGGTTGTGGGGCTCTGGAGTTTGGTGCTGCGATGACCATCAAGCAAAGGGAAGTGTGAGGATAGTGCTTTGGGGGCTAATGAGGGTGGTGAGATGGGATGGCCATGGTGAAGGGATCTCCCCATGGGCGAAATGGGGAGAAGGCATTTCAATGCTCACCACATCAAAGACACCTGCAAGTCCCTTTCTGAACCAAGATGGGGCAGATTCCCCTGACATCTGACAGCTCCAGAGTTTCTTTTTTTTAATAAGAATTTTGAGTTTAAGCAAAGATAAAAACTACAAAAAAACTACAAAAAGAAAAAGAAAAAAGTGAGAAAACAGAAGAAAATATTTTTTGAAAGATTACATATCAAAATGACCTCCGACTTTCAACAACAACAATATACAGCAATTTCCATAATTAATCCCTTACTCTATATCTAACCAAAATCACATTATTTATATAAGTCAAACCATTAACACATTATAAAACTAAAAACAATTGCTCTTTCCCCTTATATATAAAAAGAAATAAACAAATATATATACCTCTAAATCCACTCCCCCCCAAAAAAAGAACCCATTTATTTTAATATTTCCTTCCTACCACTATTCTATATATCAGGGGTCCCCAACCACTGTTAGGAAGTGGCCTGCGAGGCTCCCGCCTGAAAACCCTGCCCCCCGGTGTGCGCGATTACCCCGCCCCGGTGTGTGCGATTCGCTCCCGCCTGCAAACCCTGCCCCCTCCCCCGTCCATAGAAAAATTGTCTTCTTTTTGTTTTGTTTTGTTCCCTGGTGCCAAAAAGGTTGGGGACCGCTGCAAGTATATTTCTAACCACTATAATAAAAATCAAATTATATTAAAATTTTGTACTTAATAATATTTTTATACTTAATAATACTATAACAATCTTAACCTTATTAAACCTATAACCAAACTCTAATTATTGTATCTTATAAATCTTGAAAGATCAAACAAACTTTAAAAACAATAGAATACTTCTTAATCCAAATAATTAAAGAAAAATAGAATCATACAAGCCTTAATATCAATCCACATACATATTCTTCATTTCTTATCCCACCTCAAAGTAAACCAGAACATTTACATGTCTCCATATTATACATAAGGCAATTTTTTCATAGAAATCAAACAACCCAACTGCCCTTCTTACAAAGTCAAATTCCTCAGCTGGAAACCTCCCACAAAAAGGGACTGCTTCGTTCTCAAAACAATATTTCAGAAAAACAAGACCAACAATATCTTGCAATGGTTGTTGTGGGTTTTCCGGACTGTGTTCTAGCAGTTTTGGTTCCTAATGTTTTGCCAGTAGCTGTGGCTGGCATCTTCAGAGGACAGGAGCACAGCTAGAAGATTCTCTCTGTGCCCAAGTGGAGGGTGTGTGTTCCTGCTGGTGTTTATAGCTGCTGAGAGGGTGTGTGTCTTCTGTGGGTCATTTACAAGAGATTGGGAGAGGGTTCTTTGTGGTGATTACGGGGTGTGGTGCTGTCGTGTGTGGGATTAGCTCATCTATTGTGTGAGTTGTTTGTATATTTCTGTGGTTGAGTAAAGTTCGTTAACCTTTTGCAAGCTGTGTTTTTCAGGACTGGTAGCCAGGTTTTGCTGATCTTTAGGCTTTCTTCTTTTTTATTGAAACTGTGTTGGTGTACAGAGAAGGAACATATTTTGAGATTGAGAGCAGTTCCTGAACAAGCAAATGAAGATGTAAGAGAAAGGATCATTTCTCTATTGGCTAAATTTTTAGAGATAAAAGAACAAGATTTAGATTTGGAAATAGATAAAATTTTCAGAGTGAATTCACGTTATGCTAGAGAAAATAAAGTTCCTAGAGACATATTGATATACTTTGTGAGAAAAGTTGTAAAAGAGCAAGTTTTGAAGAAACATTATAATATTAGAATAAATATAGAAGGGAAAGAAATAATTGTATTAAAAGAAATCCCTTTGAGAATACTAAGGAAAAGAAGAGATTACTCCTTCCTTACAGACAAATTAAAGCAACACAATACCCCATTTAGATGGGAGAAATTAGAAGGTGTATCTTTTACGTTCAAAGGGCAGAGGTTCAGAATAACTTCCATTTTAAAAGCAAAAGCATTTTTAGAAAAATATAAGACAGAAATGAGTGTGCCATCTGGAGACTTGGAAGAAAGAGGAGAGACATCAAAAGATAAAGAAAGGAGTGAAGACTTATCAGAGAAGGGAGCCGCAGGTTTGGACTTGAAAAAGGGATTTTAAATATCAAAACATCTATGGATTACAAATATTTGACATGGAATATCAATGGCGCTAATGCCCCACAGAAAAGAAGAAAGATTTTTCATTTTTTGAAAAAATTGAGATTGGACATAATTTGTTTACAAGAGACTCATATTTGTAAAAAAGATACCAAATATCTGATTCAAAAACAATTTGGAGAAGAATTCATTTCGGCTGGAAATAAAAAAACTAAGGGGGTAGTCTCATATATACAACCAAAGTTAAATCCAAAATTGATATTAACTGATGATGGTCGCTACGTTGTAGTTGAAATTAATATACAAGGAACTAAAACATTGGTTGTTGGACTTTATGCACCGAATATGGACAAAGGAGTATTTTATAAAAACTTGATGGATAAACTTTTGGACTTAACCTATGAAAACTGGTGTTTTATGGGTGATTGGAATGGGGTAACCTCCCTAAGATGGATAGACATTCAGAGGAAGAAGTGAAGCATACACAGGGAAAACTGCCACAAATTTTTTTTGATTTAAAAGAGATGTTGGATTTACAAGATATTTGGAGATTTATGAATCTATTCGAAAGAATATACATACTATTCAGAGAGATTTAAATCATATTCCAGAATAGATATGATCTTGATATCTAAAAGTTTAATGATGGACATTAGCAAAGTTGAAATATTACCCAAGACTCTTTCAGATCATAATCCAGTAATGTTGACTGTTAAAGGAAAACGGAATGTATTCCGATGGAGATTGAATGAGTCAATATTTCGGAAAAATGATATAGTTGATGCATGTAAAAAAAAGTTAAGAGAATATTTTCAATTGAATTTAAACAAAGACACCAATATTCAAATTGTATGGGATGCCAGCAAAGCATATATGAGGGGTATATCCAATATAATACTCAAATGAGGAGAAAGAAACAAGAGAGAATTCAATTGATTTTAGATGAAATTAAAAGTAAAGAGACATGTTTGAGAGATAAGCCAACGGATGATACTTTGCTTACCCAAATTAAATTCTTACAAAAACAAATGTCAATGATATTGACACAAGAGATAGAGACTCAAATGAAATTTACAAAACAAAAATATTTTGAATATGCAAATAAACCAGGTAGATGGTTAGCTTATAAATTGCGGAAACAAAGACAAAAGAATCTAATTTCTAATATACAACATGAAGGGAAAGCTATGGTGAATAATATAGATATACAAGAAGCTTTTCATGATTATTATTCAAAATTATATAAAAACAAGATGTTAATTTAGTCGACATTGATGAATATTTGAGTAAACAAAAATTAACTCTTCTCAATGATCAACAAAGATTACTATTAAATAATCCTATAACAACAGAGGAAATGGTAAAGGCTTTTAAGAAAATTAGTAGTGGAAAAGCACCTGGACCGGATGGCCTGTCAGCAGCCTATTATAAATGCTTTGAAGATGAATTATGTTTACCCATGCAGAAGACTATGAACTCGATTTTGGAAACAGGAAACATGCCAGAGACTTGGAAAGAAGCCATATAACATTGATCCCAAAAGAACAACGACCTAACTTTAACCAAGAATTATAGACCAATATCTTTATTGAATAATGATTATAAGATATTTACAACGATATTGGCTGAAATAATGAAAAATATTCTTAAGAATTTTATTCATCAAGATCAAGCTGGATTTTTACCTAAAAGACAAATCCGAGACAATGTCCGAAACATATTGGATGTATTGGAGTACTTGGAACAACATTATGAAAAACAAGCTGCCTTGATATTTATAGATGCTGAAAAAGCCTTTGACAATTTAAATTGGCCTTTTATGTTTAAAGTATTGGAAAATATGAATTTTGGAGGAAATTTTATTAAATGGATTAAATCAATATACACTCCCCAATTTGCAAAAATAATTGTTAATGGAGAATTTAGTAAACCATGCGAAATACAAAAAGGTACAAGACAAGGTTGTCCATTATCTCCACTTTTGTTTATATTGTTATTAGAGGTTTTACTTAGAGATATTAGACAAGATGATGGTATTCATGGTATTAGAGTTAAAAAAGAAGTTTATAAATTAAGAGCCTTTGCTGATGACTTAGTAATTACTTTGGAGAATCCACTAGATGGAATTGAATTATTGATACAGAAATTGAAAGACTTTGGGTCGTTAGCAGGGTTTAAAGTGAATCTACAGAAAACCAAAGTTTTGACTAAAAATATGGACCATCATGAACAAGAGAAATTGAAAGAAATAATGGGATATTCATGGAAGAAAAAGTAAAATATTTGGGAGTATATTTAACATCTAAAAATGTTAAGTTGTTTAAGAATAATTATTTTCCACTTTGGACAGACATTAAAAAAGATTTAGATCAATGGGAAAAATTGCAATTATCATTATTAGGTAGAATTTCAGCAACTAAAATGAATATTTTGCCATGAATTTTATATCTTTTTCAAACATTACCTATATTGGCATCAGAAGAACCTTTTAAACAATGGCAGCTAGATATTTCCAAGTTTATTTGGCAAGGGAAAAAACCAAGAATAAAATATAAAGTTTTGCAAGATTCAAAAGAAAGAGGAGGACTAGGTCTACCGGATTTGAAATTATATTATGCTGCTTGTTGCTTGGTATGGATTAAAGAATGGATAGTTCTGAAAAATGAAAAATTATTGAATTTGGAAGGTCATGAATTAAGATATGGATGGCATGGATATTTGTGGTATGAGAAAGTAAAAGTTAATGTGGACTTTAAAAATCATTATATTAGAAGATCTTTGTTAAGAATTTGGAATAAATATAAACTAACTTTATGTTATAAAAGACCTTTATGGATCTCTACGCAAGAAGCATTTCATAGAACAGAAGTAAGAACTAAAGACAAATGGCTAACCTACAAAGACTTTTTAAAAAAAGAACAAGGACAATACAAAACCAAATCAAAAGAAGAGCTGGCCTTAGGATATTGAAGGATATACCTTTCAATGGCTTTCTTACATGCAGCTTGTAGAAAAATTTAAATCAGATAAAAAAGACTTTGAATTTGAACAAACCAAATCGGAATTTGAGATACAACTATGTGAGACAGATGATCACTTAATTGCTAAAATGTATAAATTACTGTTAAAAGGTGAAATGGTAGAGCAACAAGTCAAAGACTGCATGATTAAATGGGCAAAAAATATTGGCCATAATATTCAAATGCAGCAATGGGAAGATACTGTATGTGGATTAAAGGACTAAAATTTACTCTGTGTTACAACTTATAGGAAAATTTCTATAAGATGATGTACAGATGGTACATGACCCCACAAAAACTTGCTAAAATGTATGGAAATGTTTCCAACTTGTGTTGGAAATGTAAAAAAAAAGAGGGGTCTTTTTACCATATGTGATGGACATGTGAGATTGCAAAGAAATTTTGGACTCAGATACATTCATTGATGCAGAATATTTTACAAATTCGAGTTCCATTTAAATTATTTTTATTGGGAATACTAGAAGATCAAATAGGAAAACAATTTACAAGAATTATGCAATACATGATTACAGCAGCAAGACTTGTATATGATTGGGGAGGCGGCGAAATGGCTGGCAGTGTTACATGAAACACGAGCCAAAGAACTACACAACTTTGAACTATTCATGAGGGCGCTGCGGAAGAGATTCGAGGACACTCTGTCCCGTATGTCTGCCAAGGCGGAAATACAAAGACTGAGGCAAGGACACCGCACAGTGGCATAATACGCCCTAGAATTTAAAAAACTGGTCAGCCGCCTACCCAACTGGCCCGAGTCCTTCAAAGTAGAATATTTCCAGATGGGGCTGAGGCCAGAATTACTGGACATGGCAGCAGGAAGAGGGGACCCAGAAACCCTCGATGAATGGGTCCAACTGGCGGGTAAAGTAGAGAGCACAAAACTGCGAATACGCTCCTACCGCCAACTGCAATACGCAGGGAGAAATCAGTATACAAGCCCATACAACAAAAGGGACTATGACAAAAAACCATGGGCTGAGGAGAAAGAACGACGGGCAAAGCACAAACTGTGCTTCAAGTGTGGAAGAGAGGGCCACAGGATACAGGACTGCAAACAGCCTGCAGAAAAGAACAAGACAGGTGAAAGAAACAACAAAGCTCTACCCTACAAGCAGACAACGGCAAAGGCAGCGACGGAAAGGCGCAAATACGTAGTACCAGAATCGACCACGGATGATTCAACAGATGAAGAATTCATACCGGCGGGAAACAACAACGGCCTGCCCTAAAGTGCGCCACAGGACAGGCCTTCAACAGGGGGCGCAATGACACCTTGACCACCGAAGACTGCCCCACCATGGAAGTCAAGGTAAAACTAGAAACCTTAAATGGAAAGGAAAAATTCAGGGGGGCAGCCATATTGGACTCTGGGTGTTCGAGATGCTTAATGCACCCATCAATAGCAATCGAATTGGGACTTAAATTATTCAAACTAAAATCACCCATTACATTCTGCCAACTAGATGGGTCAGAAATGAAAGGGGGGCCGGTGGGACACTTCACAGAAGCTGTAAAAATGTCAATCGGCACACACGTGGAGACCCTTCGATTTATCGTAGCCCCCATATCAACACAACTGATCATGCTCGGACTCAAATGGCTGAGGGAAAGAAACCCTCAGATAGATTGGGTGTCGGGAGAAATGGAGTTTGTAGACTGGAGCTACCACACCGAAACTAACTACACAACGGAAATTGGGGCAGCAGGGACCGTGCAGAGGGAGGAAACACAACAGGAGGGGACGACAAAATTCCCAAAACGCTTTAATCCAGTAAGAGAGATTTTCGATGAACAAGAATGCGACCAACTACCCCCCCCCCCCCCGGCAAACAGACTGTGCCATAGAACTCATACCGGGAGCCACATTTCCTAAACCAAAGATGTATGCGATGACCCAAAAGGAACTACAAGAACTACGCAAATTTATAGACAAAAATCTGGTGCGAGGGTTCATTGAACCGGCCAACTCCCCCCTAGCAGCCCCGGTCCTGTTTAGAAAGAAAAAAGATGGATCCCTACGCTTGTGCACCGACTACAGGGGACTTAATGCCATATCGGTAACGAACCAATACCCCTTACCGCTGCTGAAAGACATGCTGGCACAATTAGCAAAAGGGAAAATCTTTACCAAATTGGACCTTAGGGAAGCATATTACAGGGTCAGGATAAGGGAGGGGGATGAATGGAAAACAGCTTTTAACTGCCCGCTGGGGTCATTCCAGTATCGCGTCCTCCCATTCGGAATTGCGGGGGGGGGGGGGCAGGCATTTTCATAAAATTGATCAACGAGGTCCTGTACGACTTCCTATGCGTTATCGTCTACTTAGACGACATTCTTATATTTTCAGAAAACAAAGAGGAACATGAGCAATTAGTAATGGCGGTGCTCAAAAAACTATTAGAAGCTAAACTATACGTCAAACTGAGCAAATGTGAATTTAATAAAGACAAACTGGACTTCCTTGGCTTTCGCATATCACAAAAAGGTATTGAAATGGACCCTGCCAAGGTACAGGCGGTCCTAGGGTGGGAACCCCCGCGAACCAGAAGGCAACTGCAGGCCTTCATAGGGTTCGCCAATTTCTACAGAGAATTTATAAAAAATTTTGCACAGATCGCTCTGCCATTAACGGACTTATTGAAAACAAAAACAAAAGGGACTAAACCAACTGCGCGACAGGCTAGCGCTAAAATTAAGTGGACGCCTGAATGCCAGGAAGCCTTTGACAAACTTAAGGCCCTGTTCACAGCGGAGCCCATATTAAAGCACCCCGAAGTCAACAAACCGTTTATAATACACACGGATGCCTCCGACTATGCAGTAGGGTCAATCCTGCTACAGGCAGATGAAGAGAACAAACTGAGACCCTGCACTTACATATCCAAAAAGTTCAGCGACACGGAAAAACGCTGGCATGTGTGGGAGAAGGAAGCGTTCGCGGTTCTCCACGCACTAGCCACATGGCGACACCTATTAGAGGGATCATCTGTACCGTTTGAGGTATGGACCGACCATAAAAACCTGGAGGCACTCAAAGCGCCTAGAAAACTGAACCCCAAACAGCTGCACTGGGCTGAGTTCTTCAGCAGATTCAACTTCTCGCTGAAGTACTTCCCAGGGGGAAAAAACCACCTAGCGGATGCGCTGTCACGACTACCGCAACACGAAGGCTGAAGAAGTCACGGAAGCGCTCTTCCCTAGCAACCCGACACCCACAACAATCGAACAAATAACACAGAACATGCAAGGGGGGAACCTGGCAGTCACACGGAGGCAGGAAGAGAGGCAAACGGGAAAGTCCGAACTACAAAAAGAAATACAAACAGCAATCCTAAACGACACGTGGTGGGGTGAAAACAAAGAAACATTACAAGAACACGAGGGGGAGTGGTGGAAAGATGACAAATTATATGTGTCCGACACAGTCCGGAAACGAGTGCTCGAGAACTGCCATGACCACAAAGAAGCGGTATTTAACTCCTGATAAGTTGTCCAAAATGTATAATGGTGTAACTAATGTTTGTTGGAAATGTTCACAGGGTGAAGGAACCTTTTACCATCTTTGGTGGACTTGTGAGAGGGCTAAAAAGTTCTGGGATCAAATATGTATTATTATTCAAAAGATTCTTAAAGTAACTATACAAAGAAAACCAGAACTTTTTCTTTTGGGATTGATGGAAAAGGAATTAGAGAAACAACATGGAGTTTAGATGTTATATATGATTACGGCTGCAAGATTGTTATATGCACAACAATGGAAAGATCCACAAATACCTACGGTTGAAGAATGGATTGTTAAATTAATGGACTTGGCTCAAATGGCTAAATTAACAGCTTTAATAAGACAGCACTCTATTTCTGCATTTACTGCATATTAACTTGGCAACCACTTTTGGAATACTTGCTTGTAATAGAAAAAAATGAGGTTTTGATTTTGGGTTTTAGAGATTAAATGGTTTGTTGTAATAGAAATAATGTTATTATGGGTTAATTAATTGTAAGAGATTAGATTTGTAAATTTACCTATATCTGTATCGGAGAAAGTCAGAAGTCACTTTCCGTTTCTTTTCTTTCAATTGACACTTTATAGTTTGTTCTTTTTTATTTAGTTCTTTTTTCTATTCTATAGTCTTTTTTGTATCTTAACTATATTTTGAAAATAAAAGGTTTTTTTTATTCTCAGTCCTCCTTAAAATTTAAATGGGAAATAAGCCAACAGTTACAAGAAAGTTTTAAAGTTAATCCAAAAAATAATGATGAGCACCAAGAGAGATTGTTTCTTCTTGCTGTGGAAAGCCTCTCTTAGGGTAAAAAAACTTTAAAAATATATACATTGGGTGATTTAGAAATGGGAAAGGCTCGACCTATTGTCCCTTTAGGGCTGCAGTGTGGTCTGGAAAATGATGGCGTCCCTGACTCCCATCTCCTCTTATCAGATTAGCACCAACGCTGCTGGTGATCCTCAGGTTATGAGGCGACGTTCCGAAGTACAAATGGGGTGATTCCGAGCGTTTTCTGTCTGTGAAAACACTCTAGGGCACCAGGAAAAGCCTGCGTGCGACCCCAAAAGAACCCACGCTGTCAGGTCTGCCCGCAGCACTTGTGAGCAGAGCTGTTCAGTCGGCCATGTTCCCACTGGAAGCCACAGCTCCAGAGTTTCTTTAGGCCGTTTAAATCATTTAATGGCTTACCTTCCTTGAGATAATGTTCACCATACTGCCGTTGGATATTGGGAGAGAGGCTATTCCAAATGGCCAGTTTTTCCTTTATGACCCGGATTCTATCAGAAAGCCCTGTTTTGAACAACCCAGGTTGAATACAAGAAACTTTCACTCCAAAGGGCTTCATGTCCTGTCTGCAAAACAGGAAAAGATGTCACCAGTAATTCAGTAATTTATACTAGATGGATTTTTCAGAGAGAGAAAGTATTGCTGAGTTTGGTAGCACCTGCTCCGACTAACAGACGTTAAAGGTTCCCCCGCACAGTCGTGTTGGACTCTAGGGGCCGATGCTCATCTCCGTTTGTTAGCCGAAGCTTGTGCCTTTTACTAACATCAGTTTGTCAGAAAAGGTGCTACCAGACTCCAGATTTTTTGCCAGCAGAGTCTAACACAGCTCTCCTCCTACAATGTCCGCTGCTGAATCTGTGCCTGCAGAGTTTCTGACAGCCATTATACTGGACTGCACTAAGGCTGGCTGGCTGTTTGTTAATATTTAAAACTCTCTCTCCCCCCTTGGGATAGTACCTAAGAAAAACCATTTCTTTCCCAAGATCCAACAGATTTAGGAAAAATAGTCCTCTCCCCAAACCAGACTTCTCCTGCCCACACTCTGCCTTTTGCCACTACTTTACAAGCAAGAGAAGATTCAATGTATGTTGAAGTCTTGACCCACTTGCAGTGAACCATATATGGACAAGTCCCTTGGGTCTTTAGATGGCTCCTCCTCTCCCCCTGCCTCTGCATCTATGTGAGGGACCACTGCAAAGATTAGGAGTCCAATCACTATGCCCTTGCCTCCATCCAGCCATGTAAGTTTCGTGTGTACCGGAGCAGAAGTAACTGGCATGGAATAAAGCTGAGTGATTGGATATGATGCCGACATTACAGCACACTCAGACTGGACTGAGTCTTAGGCATGATGGACCTTATTTGTTGACTCCTGTCTTACCTTAAATTGTTGGTAAATGCTTCTGCTCCATATTTGGATGGACAATAACCACCTGAACATATTGCCAAAACACCGCCAATGCTGGTTACGTTTACTATTCTTCCTTTGGCTTTCTTCACCAATGGAAGCATGTGTAATGTAACGTTTATGAGGCCAATCAGGTTGACTTCAATGGGCACTCTAAAATGCTCAATCTTCAGCCAATCCGTTGGTGCTGATGCTCCCATGACCCCAGCATTGTTGATGAGGCCCCAGAGACCTGCAAAGAAACAAACCCACCAAAATATTATTATATCTGAATATAATAATTCCTGTTCTGAAGCATTATGAAGAGCATTAAGAAAGACTGTACGGGCACACACATGCGCACACACGCAGGTTGCAACAATCACAATCCAGAAATATGGTTTTAGCAATGCATAATCTATTTATCCTGAAAAGGACTAAAGGATGTAAACAAACCAGAAAACTGTCCAATGGAGGATCTGAAAATCAAGTTCTATGAGGAGCATCGCAGGAAGCTGCCATAATAAATGGTCTGTACAGCTAAGTATCACCTGCGTTAACTGGCCGTGGCTTGCCACACTTTTTACAGCCCTTCCTGGAGATGTCAGGATTGATTCCAGATGCAAGGAAAAAGCTCTGTCACTACTGTTTATCCTGGAGAAGAGATTAGGGGAGGATGCCAAAGATCTGAAGGGCTGTTAGGCAGAAGGGCGGAGAGATTCTTTTCAGACAGCTAGAACTAAGAAATGGAAGAGGGAGAGAATCTAGCTAGACATTAGGAGTAGCCGCCCAGTGATACAAGCTGCTTGGCAGTAGAACAAATCCCTTTGGGTATGCCTTTCCTAGAAATATTGACTCCCTCTGCCAGTGCAATCCCCAAAGTGCTTTCTGGACACAATTTAAGATACTGGTGTTAACCTTTAAACAGCCCTAAACAGCTTAGAGTCTGAACATATGAAAGATCCCCTCTGTGATTTTTGACCTTCCCAGATATTATGGTATACAGGGCAGGCCTTTTTGAAGATGCCTTATTGACTGGTCATACACACTCTATTAGCCTTCAGCAGATAAGAGCAGCTAAGACATTTTTACTGGGGTTTTAATTTTTTCATTCTTTTACATTTTCTTTTGCATCTCTGAACGTTCCATGAATGGAAAGGCAGGATAAACGGAATAAATTATACTCAGAAGTCAGTCCCGCTATGTTCAACATTCCCTTGTGGGGAGATTTATGAACCCTGGTAAGACGGAGTGGCTGTGGATTAATGGCTCCTCGGCATCTGGGAAATTGTCATCTCCAGTGCTGGATGGGGTTGCACTGCCCCAGACAGACCCGGTGCGTAACTTGGGGGTCTTCTTGGACTCACGACTCCTGCTCGAAGAGCAGATGGCAGTGGTGGCCAGGAGGGCCTTTGCTCAACTTCGTGTTGTGCGCCAGTTATGCCCTTTCCTGGACCGAGAGGCCCTTTGAACGGTCACTCATGCCCTGGTTATCTCCCACATAGACTACTGTAACACGCTCTACATGGGGGCTACCCTTGAAGAATATCCGGAAGCTACAGCTGATCCAGAATGCAGCCGCGCAGACATGTAACACCTTTGCTGCGCGAGCTGCACTGGGTTCCAATCTGCTTCTGGGTCCAATTCAAGGTGTTGGTTATCACCTTTAAAGCCCTACATAGCATGGGACCAGGTTACCTAAGGGACCGTCTCATCCCCTTCACGTCATCCTGTCCCACCCGGGCATGCAGAGAGGGCATGCTACAGACCCCATCAGTTAAAGAATTCCATCTAGCGGGGTCATGGAAGCGTGCCTTCTCTGCTGTAGCCCCTGCCCTATGGAACATTCTTCCCCTGGAGATAAGACAGTCCCTCTCGCTCCTGGACTTCCGGAAAAAAACTTAAAACCTGGTTGTGTCAATATGCTTGGGGCAGGAAGGAGAAAGTACACTCTTGGGGATGGCTAGTGCCTTAGGGTGGCCCTGGAGTGCCCTTCCCCATGGACTTAAGAAGATTCTGCCATTTGGATTCATTATATTTATTATATTTATAAATTGTCAATTAATCTGTATTTTAGTTTATTTATAATTGTATTTTAATGAATTATATTCTGTTGTAAACCGCCCAAAGTCCCCCTCAGGGGAGATGGGCGGTGATAAATCTAATAAATAAATAAATAAAATGTGTAACTGCAGTCTCAACACCGTATTACCGTACAACAGCATCTTGCAACAGCAACTCTGGGTGGCTAACTCAAATACAATTAAACAATAATAAATATACATAATCTGACATTCCATTTCCATCATCTTTAAAATGTGAAGCTTGAAGAAAGAGGAAGAGAGGGAGGAACAGTTATTTCTTTTGTTGGAGATTCTAGCAAATCCAGCATGCCTCATCAGCATATGGATGGCTGCTCTAGGATGCAAGCTCTCCATGCTTTTGAGGAGGCTGTTTGTGGCCACTCCCACTTCCTCTTTCTCTTCTCTCTCTGTCCTTGGACCGGGAGCAAGCACATGGCTGTGTGCTGCTCCATTCTAGGCCATGGATGGGCCTAGGAGATTTTTCCCCCTTTCTACATGCAGCCTCTTGCAGCAAGTTTAGGGAACAGGAAGAAGAAATGGAACATCATTTATCTACCAAAAATGCTGTGCCTGCAATGAATAAACGTAAGGACTCTTTTGTACTTACTTTTCATACCTGCCATGTCTAAGTGTGCCTTTCTTTATGCTTGGGTGGGCTAAGGGTATAAGATTAACATGGATCTCTCTAATACAGTATGCTCATGGGCTCTGTTTTTAAACAATATTTGTTTTCTGTACACAAACTTTGCAGCTCTGCTCCATTTCAGTAGTTCTAACAGACTGCTGAATGGGCTTCAAAAGGGTTACGGGCCCAGATTTTGCAGAAATAGATTTTGTGTTTTAAACAGCAGGAATTTTTTTTCCTTTTCCTTTTGTTTTTGAGCAGAAATTTTCTTTTTTGCTGGTTTTGCATGAGCATTGTTGTTTTTGTGAGAGAATAATTCAGTCCAGCTACTGAAGAGGTTTCTTACACCAGGAATTAGCCAAAAAGCATAAAAGGAAATATTTTTTTTCTTTTTTTTTTTGAAGTGATTTTTAAATCATTTTTGCTTAGAAAAGATGGCCAGTGTACTCCTGCCTCACAGTCCGGTGATTTTTAAACTAAAACCCGGAGAGTTTTATCCCTGGAAGATATGAGTGGAAAGGCAGGCAAGGATTTTTAACCTGCACAGCATTTTGAATGAAAATCCTCCTAGTCCAGACTCAGCAGAATATGCAAGCTGGATGGCCAATGATCTTAAGCTCCAAGGCTTGATCATGAATTCCCTAAGTGCACAAATGCTGGTTCAAATCCAGAACAGAGATACTGCAAGCGGGATGATGAAGGAATTGTTTAAACTCTATGGAGACGGAGGTGACTCCCAAGTTATTAATTTGGTGAGGAAGTTACCCAATTTAAAATTCCAGCAAAATGGAAACATAGATGAGCATATTTCTAATTTTTAATCATTGCTGCACAAGCTTGCTTGCAATGATGTGATTTTGGATAACAGGATCCAAGTGGGATTTTTATTAGGCTCTTTGCCTCAAAATTTTTCTAGCTTTGCTGCTAGTTATAGAGCAGGGGTCAGCAACCTGGGGTCTGCGGTCCACCAGTGGGCTGTGGGCCAATAGGAAGTGGGCCGCAGGGTGAGCCGGAGCAGCTGATTGGTGGAGACCCAGAAGGGGAAACACCTCCACCTATCAGCGTGCGGCAAAGAAGGATGGAGGTGGGTGTCCCTTCGCAGCGGTGGCAGCGTGTGCACGCGCCTTTTCGCCTCCCTGCCAGAACCAAGGGCATTTTCGGGGCAAGCTCCGGGGACTTATCTACCGAAAATGCTGTGCCTGCAATGAATAAACGTAAGGACTCTTTTGTACTTACTTTTCATACCTGTCATGTCTAAGCGTGCCTTTCTTTATGTATAAGATTAACAGACTGCTGAATGGGCTTCATCTTTAATATAAGGAAATAGCTATAAAATAGATACAGTGGATTGTTGGCAATATGTAAGTCATGATTCTTGTGCCAATTTTACAGGATCATCACTCAGATTAAGTGAGGTTTCGGCTTGACAGAGTTTCTCCTGGAGTGCCAGGGCTGAGGCTTAGCAAAATATAAAAACACATCCCAGATTCTTCTTGCCTGTATAGGCAGACAGCTTTAAAATTCCCTCTGGATTAGGAGAGGGTAGTTGTTGCTTCCACGTTTTGTCATAAAACTGGCCAACAATGGCCCTACTCCAGTCTCCTGCCTTTTGGAATGTCCTGGGAGAAAGTACAATATAAGCAGAAGTATAGTTTCCATCTCCCTTCATGGATCACTGCCTTGTTGTGGCGAAAGGGCTTGCGTAACTCAATGAAGTCAGGTCAAGACGGACAGGTCATGACGGAGAGTTCTGACAAAATGTGGTCCACTGGAGGAGGAAATGGCAAACCACTCCAGTATCCTTGCCAAGAAAACCCATGGACAGTATCAAAAGGCTAAAAGATATGACGCCGGAAGAAGAGCCCCTCAGGTCGGAAGGTGTCCAAAATGCTACTAGGGAAGAGCGGAGGGCAATTCCGAGTAGCTCCAGAAAGAGTGAAGCGGCTGGGCCAAAGCTGAAAAGACGCTCAGTTGTGGATGTGTCTGGAAGTGGAAGGAAAGTCCGATGCTGTAAAGAACAATATTGCATAGGAACCTGGAATGTAAGATCTATGAATCAAGGTAAGCTGGATGTGGTCAAACATGAGATGACAAGATTGAACATCGACATCTTGGGAATCAGTGAACTAAAATGGACAGGAATGGGCGAATTTAATTCAGGAGACCATTATATATACTACTGTGGGCAAGAATCCCTTAGAAGAAATGGAGTAGCTCTCATAGTCAATAAAAGAGTGGGAAAGGCAGTACTGGGGTACAACCTCAAAAACGACAGATTCAGTTCGAATCCAATGCAAACCATTCAAAATCACAGTAATCCAAGTCTATGCCCCAACCACTGATGCCGAAGAAGCTGAAGTTGACCGGTTCTATGAAGACCTACAACACCTTCTAGAACTAACACCAAAAAAAGATGTCCTTTTCATCATAGGGGACTGGAATGCTAAAGTAGGAAGTCAAAAAATAACCGGAATAACAGGCAAGTTCGGCCTCGGAGTACAAAATGAAGCAGGGCAAAGGCTAATAGAGTTTTGTCAAGAGAACACGCTGGTCATAGCAAACACTCTTTTCCAACAACACAAAAGACGACTCTACACATGGACATCACCAGATGGTCAATACCGAAATCAGATTGATTATATACTTTGCAGCCAAGGATGGAGAAGCTCTATACAATCAGCAAAAACAAGACCTGGAGCTGACTGTGGCTCAGATCATGAGCTTCTTATCGCAAAATTTAGGCTTAAATTGAAGAACGTAGAGAAAACCACTAGACCACTCATATCATATCCCTTATGAATATACAGTGGAGGTGAGGAATAGATTTAATGGATTAGATCTGGTAGACAGAGTGCCTGAAGAACTATGGATGGAGGTTCGTAACATTGTACAGGAGGCAGCAACTAAAACCATCCCAAAGAAAAAGAAATGCAAGAAAGCAAAGTGGCTGACTGATGAGGCTTTACAAATAGCTGAGGAAAGAAGGGAAGCAAAAGGCAAGGGAGAAAGGGAAAGATATAACCAACTGAATGCAGATTTCCAGAGAATAGCAAGGAGAGATAAGAAGGCCTTCTTAAATGAACAATGCAAAGAAATCGAGGAAAACAATAGAATGGGGAAGACTAGAGATCTCTTCAAGAAAATCGGAGTTATCAAGGGAACGTTTTGTGCAAAGATGGGCATGATAAAGGACAAAAAATGCAGGGACCTAACAGAAGCAGAAGAGATTAAGAAGAGGTGGCAAGAATACACAGAAGAACTATACAAGAAAGATCTTAATATCCCTGATAAATACGATGGTGTGGTCACTGACCTTGAGCCGGACATCCTAGAGAGTGAAGTCAAGTGGGCCTTAGGAAGCATTACTAACAACAAAGCTAGCGGAGACGACAGTATCCCAGCTGAGCTATTTAAAATCCTAAAAGATGATGCTGTTAAAGTGCTGCACTCAATATGCCAACAAATTTGGAAAACTCAACAGTGGCCACAGGATTGGAAAAGGTCAGTTTACGTTCCAATTCCAAAGAAGGGCAATGCCAAAGAATGTTCAAACTACCGTACAATTGCGCTCATTTCACATGCTAGCAAGGTTATGCTCAAAATCCTACAAGCTAGGCTTCAGCAGTATGTGAACCGAGAACTACCAGAAGTGCAAGCTGGGTTTCGAAGAGGCAGAGGAACTAGAGATCAGATTGCCAACATTCGCTGGATCATAGAAAAACCAAGAGAGTTCCAGAAAAACATCTACTTCTGCTTCATTGACTACACTAAAGCCTTTGATTGTGTGGATCACAACAAACCGTGGCAAATTCTTAAAGAGATGGGAGTACCAGACCACCTTACCTGTCTCCTGAGAAACCTGTATGTGGGTCAAGAAGCAACAGTTAGAACCGGATATGGAACAACCGACTGGTTCAAAATTGGGAAAGGAGTACGACAAGGCTGTATATTATCACCCTGCTTATTTAACTTATATGCAGAGTACATCATGAGAAATGCCGGGCTGGATGAATCACAAGCCGGAGTTAAGATTGCCGGGAGAAATATCAACAACCTCAGATATGCAGACGATCCCACCCTAATGGCAGAAAGTGAAGAGGAACTAAAGAGCCTCTTGATGAGGGTGAAAGAGGAGAGTGCAAAAGCTGGCTTGAAACTCAACATTAAAAAAACCCAGATCATGGCATCTGGTCCCATCACTTCCTGGCAAATAGAAGGGGAAGAAATGGAAGCAGTGACAGATTTTATTTTCTTGGGCTCCAAGATCACCGCAGATGGTGACTGCAGCCATGAAATTAAACGATGCTTGCTCCTTGGGAGGAAAGCTATGGCAAACCTAGACAGCATATTAAAAAAGCAGAGACATCACCTTGCTGACAAAGGTCCGTATAGTTAAAGCTATGGTTTTTCCAGTAGCAATGTATGGCTGTGAGAGTTGGACTATAAGGAAGACTGAGCGCCGAAGAATTGATGCTTTCGAACTGTGGTGCTGGAGAAGACTCTTAAGAGTCCCTTGGACTGCAAGGAGGTCAAATCAGTCAATCCTAAAGGAAATCAACCCTGACTGCTCATTGGAAGGACAGATGCTGAAGCTGAAGCTCAAATACTCTGGCCACCTAATGCGAAGAGAGGACTCACTGGAAAAGACCCTGATGCTGGGAAAGACTGAAGGCAAAAGGAGAAGGGGACGGCAGAGGATGAGATGGTTAGATAGCATCACCGATGTAATGAACATGAATTTGAGTAAACTCCGGGTGACAGTGGAGGACAGGAAGGCCTGGCGTGCTATGGTCCATGAGGACACGACTAAACGACTGAAGAACAACAACAAAAATAGCTTCCATCAGCTTTCTCCAACCTGGTGCTTCAGTTCCCATCATTCCTAGCCAGCATGGACTTTGACATACTTGGGAACCAGCAGGTTCAGGAAGGTTATTGTGAAGCAAAGCTTCCATCTTGTCTACAACCCCATTTCTATGAAGCCCAAGACCTCACTGCTCAACTCCATATTTAGTAGACAGAGGGTAACATCCAGGACAGGATTTTATTGCTTACCACGTTCTCCTACTTCCTTCTTAACTTGTTCTGCTACTTGCTTGATGTTGTCTGAGTTTGTCACATCCAACAGCACCGTCAGGAGGTTATCAGATGTCTCTTCTTTCAGTTCCTTTGCTCCCCTTTCGGTCAGGCAACCAGCAATCACTTGAAATCCTCGCCTATCAAAGGTTATAGCTGCCAGTTTTCCAAATCCAGAGTCACAGCCAGAGATGAATACGTATTTCCCTTGAGGATCCATATCATCTAAATTCTCCCCATCTCTCCATTTCCACCAAAAAAAGATGATGACTAACCATAGTATCAAATGGTACAACATGCTGAGATTCTGTTCATCAATTTCCTCCTGAAATAAATATGAAAATAGAATTGTCCCAGGCATTAACTTCATGTCTTTCCCTTGACCCAGAACTTCCAAAAGAAGGAAGGAAGGAAGGAAGGAAGGAAGGAAGGAAGGAAGGAAGGAAGGAAGGAAGGAAGGAAGGAAGGAAGGAAGGAAGGTGTCTGAGAGGCAGTAACTTTTCACATAAAAGCCAGTTAGCTAATATTTTTTTTATGATTAATTAAAATGACACAACAGGTCACAGAAGTTTTCTGGATTTCTTTACCAGGCAAGATGTTTAAAAAGCAGAGGGTGGAGAAAAAGCCAGTACATTTGAAAAACATGCTTGATGTTATAGTGATGAGTTATGCTACACAGATCGACATAAGATAGTGCTTACAGTCTGAATGTTACTGAGGAATGTGATTTTGAACTTGTGCTGATCCACTCTGCTATTCTGCTCTATTAGCTATATTAATATTACTTCCTTGTAGTTCAATTCAGCCTACATAATTTTCTCCAGACATCTTCCAAACAGGGTACACATTGCACTATAACATAAACTGTTGGCTTGTGATGTGAACACGGACAATATGATTTAGTGTGTCATAAAACCTCAGCTAACTGTGGCTTATTCAATAAACCATGTTTAAGCAAAACAGAGCTTAGCACGAATGCCAACATTTGTTTGATCTACTCTGTACTTCCAATCCATGTCCTGGGACAAATCCACCGTAGTATATTTGAACACAAAGTCATTGTCAGTCATTACCTAATTCACACTCAGCACTCCACAAGAAAGACGTAACAAATAGGTAGCTAAGTAGGAGAAACGATTTCTTATGCAGGGTCACCTCGGGATTTCACAGAGGAACTTTGGTTCAATGATTTACCTATCTATACCCAAGGCCACTTCTACATAGTTCCTAAGCAACTGTTAATTTGGACTTCGTTCTTCTGATTTGAATCTGGTTTCATAACAGTTATGTATACAGACTTACTAGAAAACTAAATCATTATGTATTTCAATAACCAACCCTGCCCGGGAACTTTTACTCTATAGGTAAAAAGATAGGAAAACACCTATAAGACATGTTTCAGCACTAGTGCTCAAAGCCAACCAAACAGCTTCTGAGAAGACAATCTAACATACACCTCTCCACTTCCCCTCTGTAAACAGAATAAACTATCACTATTGGGGCCCTTTCATGACACCCAAAATCATCCACCTGAAGGGATTCTGAGGGCCAGGTGTGGGAGGAGAGTTGAAAACAAAAAAGTTGCAAAACAAAATACTCATCCTTTACCCCAGCCATGCTGGACTGTGATTTAGATAACAGGGTGCCTATTTCGTATGCTTTGTCTGAACCAAGAAGCAGTCTGCTTGTCTTATCAGTTTACTTCCTATTCTCTGAAGAACCCATTTTAAAAGCAGGACATTGCAGTCATAATGTTGCAGAACAGAACATGTGGATGTGGTTGTCTTCACTTCTTTAGTAATTCTGTTCACATGGAAGTTGTTGAACCGCTAAACCTGAGGATGCAATAGTTACAGAAAACATATTATTTGTTCGGTAAGCTCGTGCGAATGCTGTAAATCACTCTGAAGCCAAACTTTATTTAAAGACTTTCTGTGTCATTTTTTCACATTTTCTTAAAAACAAGAATTTGGTATAAGTCATATCACTCGCTATTTTAAATAAACAAATTAACAACACTCTGCCCATCTGTTTTTTCACACTAATCCATCAGTTGTGTTACAGATTATACAGATTGTTTATGTACATTTCTACACAGCCTTTTAATAAAAAATGTTCCCAATATCATGTTGATGCAATAAAATAATGATTTAAAAATAAAACTGAGAATCATTTTGAATACAAAACAATAGTTAAAGTGCATCCTCGATTAGATCTCTGACGTGGTTCCTTCAAGCATACTTGGCTACAGATTCATCACAGCAAGTATGTCCTCTCCCCATGTTGGCTTAGGATGATGGAAGTTACTGAAGGTATCTAGAGCAGAGCTTTCCAAACTGTGTGTCGGGACACGTTAGTGTGTTGGCTGCAGTGTCTGGGTGTGTCGCGGCTGCTGCTGCCTCCGAGCCCTGCCAGGATTCCATGCAGGTCCTAGTGCCTGCCTTGTGCCTTGCTGCCTCCAAACCTGCCCTGCCAGGATTCTGCGCAGGTCCTAGTGCCTGCCTTGTGCCTTGCTGCCTCCAAACCTGCCCTGCCAGGATTCTGCGCAGGTCCTAGTGCCTGCCTTGTGCCTTGCTGCCTCCAATCCTGCTGTGATTCCACGCAGGTCCTAGTGCCTGCCTTGTGCCCTGCTGTAAGAGTGTGTCGCGAAATGATGCATGTCTAAAAAGTGTGTCACCAACATGAAAAGTTTGGAAAGCTCTGATCTAGAGGGTTTTAGGCTGATGGAGGCTAGCACGATAATATATTAATTTAAATAATCAAGGCAGGTTTCTTGGCTTCATTACATCATCACATTTGAAGGGACAGATGGATTTGTAAGTACAACAGACCCTGCCTTTCTTTTCCCCTAGAGAGAAGAGAAGAAATGTAGCCTTGACCTCTCTGAACCAAAAGGCAGGAGAAAGGAAATGAGAGTGGGAGGAATTACAATAAAACCCACCATGGCACCCCTGCATTCTGGTGCCATGTTTCTAAAATAAAAGAAACAAACTACAAAAGATTACAAACTTTTTCCTGAAAACAACTACAGGAACTTGCTCTATTGAATTCCTGTTCCCATGTGTGCCTCTGGAGATTTCATTTATATATCAACAGAAGGTTCATTAAGCAGCAATAACTTTTTTCTCCCAAAATTCATCAAAAAGAATAGTTTAGGTTTAAAGGTTTAACAACCTTTAGGTTTTGCATCCCTCCAGTAATTTATGAAAGTACATCCATATGTCCTGAAGAAACGTCTTTAGTTTAACAGCATTGCGGGCAGCAAAGGGATTTACAAATACATTTTAAAAATGTTTAAGAATAATTGAACAGAGCCATTTCTCTCTTTCTTAAGGTGTTTCATTTTGTAGAAAAGCTGGTATAATACTACTGGCTTGCTACTTCTATGGGCATGCTGTCTTAAAGAATTTTTACAAATCCTAGATGATGAGACACTAACACCAGGTGAAAACCAAATTCTCTCCCTTTGCATTTTAAGGAACAAGTTTACATGCTCCGTTCAGATTTTGAAAAGGGCACTCCAGCTGAACCACTGAGCTCTATAATTCCTTTAGATTATTATGAGCTCTCTATTCTCTCTACTGACTGCATTACTGTAGTCATGTTAACAAGTTACAAGTCTGTGTACAAAGAGTATCAGTATGTCTGGGGAGGGGGGGAGGGGGGAATAAATTCAGAAATCCCAATTTCATTCAGATTTTGATTTAATTTCCAGAGGAAAATCCCAGAGGAAATCAGGAGCTAGTAAGACATGAATTCCTCCCGGAAAAAAATGGAAATCAATTTACCTTCATCTGTTGCTACTTGCAACTGCAGGAATCCCTATCATTTGTCTTTTTGGTCCTCCGGGGTAACGATGGAAAACCAAGAGTGAGCTGTCCCATCTTAGGAGAGCAATCCCAAATGTACAAACTCTGGCAAAGTGCACCTATATAGAGAAATACCTTTATATTCTTTAGACAATGGGGCAGTTCTCCTAATTTTGCCAATCTGGCCAGGAGGAATCAAAGAAAAACAGACTGAAAATAAATAGAGGACTTAAGTTACACTGTGAGCAAACTTTGGCCTGATATGGAAGGGGGGCATCTTGCAGCCTATGAGCAAGCCAGAAAAATTCCTAAAGCTAGTGTTGGTCCAAATGATTAAACTAGCTAATCTGATTGTATTAACTATATCTAGGCTCCAGTCATTAAGTTTTCATCCTACCATCGAGAGCTTCATGCCATGCTCAGTTTGTCTCAGTCCTGATTTAAGGAAGGAAGGAAGGCTAACTGTCCAAGAAGGAGCTGAGCTTTTCTGAACATGGGGATAAAGTGACAGCAAGTCTTTCCACTCTTCTAGTTGAAAGGAAGTATTGATTAATGTGCTCCAGTGACTGGATTAACTCCCATGATCCTTGACCTGCTGTGCTGGAGAGGATGATGCACTAGATCTACTGGATTCCTTCAGTATTCAGAAGCCTGAGACTCCAAGCAGAGTTTAGTGATGTCACAAGACAAGGCCCAGTGATGTCATAAATCCCATAAACTCTTAGAGAGAACCACACAAATCAGAAAGCTCAAGGAAGTCAACCAACTTGATTCTTAGATATGTATCTTCTCAAAATTACACTTGTGCAAATATACAGGCAATCCCACCCATAGCAACCTTCTTCCACTATTCCCCAAAATCTATTTATTTCCTTCTAACATACCTTCCCCAGGGTCACTCCCAAATTATGGAGCACTGTTTCTCAGGCATTGTGTCTGGTTACTACACTCTCTGCTTCTGGAAAGGGTGCCCAGACACTGCTTTCTGACTTGGCCTTCTAAATTGTTTTCTTGATGCTTTAATTGTGCGTGTATTATTTAATTATGTTTTTAAATCTGTTCTTTAAAAAATTATTCCTGTATTTTCTGTTGCTGTTGGCTGCCATGAATATATTTGTTGGATGGAAAGATTGGATATAAATCCAAGAGGGAGAAAAAGTGGAGGCAGTGACAGACTTTGTATTTCTAGGCGCAAAGATTACTGCAGACGCTGACTGCAGCCAGGAAATCAGAAGACGTCTACTTCTTGGGAGGAGAGCAATGGCAAATCTTGATAAAATAGTTAAGAGCAGAGACATCACACTGACAACAAAGGTCCGCATAGTTAAAGCAATGGTATTCCCTGTAGTAACCTATGGCTGCGAGAGCTGGACCATAAGGAAGGCTGAGCGAAGGAAGATAGATGCTTTTGAACTGTGGTGTTGGAGGAAAATTCTGAGAGTGCCTTGGACTGCAAGAAGATCAAACCAGTCCATCCTCCAGGAAATAAAGCCAGACTGCTCACTTGAGGGAATGATCTTAAAGGCAAAACTGAAGTACTTTGGCCACGTAATGAGAAGACAGGATACCCTGGAGAAGAAGCTGATGCTAGGGAAAGTGGAAGGCAAAAGGAAGAGGGGCCGACCAAGGGCAAGATGGATGGATGGTATTCTGGAGGTGACGGACTCAACCATTGGGGAGCTGGGGATGGTGACGGCCGACAGAGGGCTCTGGCGTGGACTGGTCCATGAAGTCACGAAGAGTCGGAAACGACTGAACGAATAAACAACAAAACCATTAAATTCCCTTTTTCTTGTCTCTATTTTTCTCATTATGACTTATGTATTTTGCAGTTGATGTCCCCCAAATATTAACCTATCCACACATCCAAATAAAATATGAACACACATTGTCCCTCAAGTAGGGAGGAGAGCCATACATTTTATCCACCATTGCTGTGGGTGACGTAAGAAAGAAGGGTCTGGAGTGTGACAGTACAAAAGACAGTGAGAGAGGGCTGCTTAAATCACGCCCTGGGAACAAAGCAAAGCCAATGTCATGGGGGTAAAATTGAGATTATGGTGGCATTTTATGTTATAAATGATTATCATTATGTTATATGTAACGAAGGAAATAAGGTCCTAAATCAGCTGCTTGTGTCTTTCTCTAAACTCCCCTTCCCCCTCCCTGCCCGATTCCTTCACACACCTGAAGGCACATTTATTGAGTTGTATTAAAGTAGAATACCAAGAAGGATAACACATTTAAAAACATACAAGATGATCTTGTTCCATTCTCACCATCCCACTTGCTCATTCTCTTTCTCATTCATATCTTGACTCACGGTAGGGGAGTGCTTCTCCATTTGGCTTGGCAATCTACACCGTTTTGCAATGCCAGATTTACAATCAGGACTACAATCCGGAGCATCGCCAGCCAAGGCCAAGGGGCCAATACACAAAGAAGGAGCCCGACGAGCTTCACCCCCTCCTTTCCTTTGTTGCCTTGGGGGGCAATTGCTGCTGGTGCCTCTGCTGCTGCACTCCACCCCTCCGTCTCTTCCAGCACAACCACAGGGGTGTGGAAGAGGGAGAGCACATCGTGGAAAGGGGCCCTCTCTTTTAAAGTAGAAGGGAAGCACAGTGTGGCGAGGCTGAAGTGATATATTTTAAGAGACCACCATCTAGAGATGTGTGGGGTTGGTCTGGCTGCCCACACCAACAGCACAAATCCTGGGCCTTCAAGATCTTGAACAAGTTGAGAGCAGAGATTGGCAAGTCCAGCTGAATTCCAGGGAATATCTTTTGGCAGGTGCAGGCAGGGGAACAGCCCCAATGCTTTACAATTGGTTTGTAGTTATTATCTCACCTTCTTTAACAGCTGATTTGAAAGCAAACCTAAGAATTTAGGAGATTGCTGTCCAGGGCTGGCCTCATCGATAGCTATACTGAGGCACCCTCCTTTGGCAACAAGTTTGAGGTGTTTCCCCCTGAGAATGGCCTAATTCTGGTCCAGTGCTGAAATTTGCTAAGATCATAACGGCAACATCTAAACACATACCCATTAATCAGATTTTTATCTCTATTTGCTGAATAGTTACTATATTCCTCACAAAGATTTAATTCACTTTTTATAACTAGAAGGCAAAGGTGAGACCACAAGGTAATGTTGTTCTTTATAAGGACTGATAGGTGGGGCACCTCAGGGAACCATTGGTTTGCCACTGCCTTTGTCCTAGGGCTGAGAGGGAGGGACTGGCCCAAGGTCACCCAGCTGGCTTTGTGCCCAAGGCGGGACTAGAATTCCTGGTCTCCTGGTTTGCTAGCCTGGACCTTTAACCACTACACCAAACTGCCCTGACCACTACACCAAACTGGTAGTTTAAAGGAGGAGACAATGGAAAGACTGATGCAACAAATACAGCTAAGCAACTCTCTCTGGTCATTTCAGGACAGGACTATTTTGAAGCTACTTGGCTTCCTTTTATTTGGCACGTTCATTAACAGCAATGGGGCTGTTCATTCCCATTGATCTTCTATTTTTGAAGAAATATACTTAAAAATACAACAAATAATTCTAGTGATTGCAAAATGGTGATACAACTCTTCCAAGTTCATCACCTATTCCTTAATTTTTGTATTCTATAAAATGTATTACAGTTATAGTTTAATGTTTAAACTTTAAAAAAAGCAGCATTTTAGTTAGTTTGTAATAAAGGAATTAAGGGTCCCAAACAAATCACATATGGACATTTGTCCCACAAAATAGCCAATAGTTAGCTCACACAGGCACTGATCATCCTAGAGCAATAAGTAAACTTTTATATCATAAATAAAATTGGTTCTTACCCTGTTAAAGAAAATACTGTGGGCAGGTGCCGTAAATGGAAAAGCTCTGCAGCTACAGCTTGTCTAGAAGAGTGTTTGGTTGTCTCACTCCTCCACCAGATTGGAAACATTAAAGCATGATTTGTGGTATCACAAGACTTATCACAGCTGGCAAATACCATGAATCACTTATGACTCATTTTGGTTTCAAGCTCTTGGAAAGACATGCTAGAAGCAAGAAACTTATTCATAATCAAAACTGGGGCAGCTAAAGGAACTCTTCAATAGAGTTCTTATAATTTTTCAGTAATTTTAAATCATTATTGCACTTTCAATAGAGTTCTTATATTTTTTCAGTAATTTTAAATCATTATTGCACTTTTATGTGTTTTGCTCATGTAACTATTTTTAAGCTGTCTAAGGAGTTTTTTTGTAAAGTGAAAGGTGGAACCCCAATAAAATAATAAATCTGAAAGTATTTCAGTGTAGTTAGAAAACACGGAAGGCGCCATAATAGCGACCTTTTCTCAGAATTTTGCTTCCTTTTCAGTGAATTCATTTCTACATTCCTTCTAAATTTCTTTGCCATATGTTGCAGGAATGAACACAAAGCTATATTTTCCAGGACAGCAATTGATGATCAAGCACATTTAAAAATATTTATAATCACAAATATTTCTATTTAGTGTGCATGTTGTATTTCAGACATAGTTAAATGCCTTCAGATCCCCCCTGCCTCTCTTCAAACGAGGCTGCCATAAACACTTGGGGATGGGGATTTTTAGAAAAAAATTAAAAGATTTTAGCATCTCAGGGCCAAAGCAGTGACATCTCAAGAGGGAAGGAGGCAGCAACATTTTAGCTGTTTGTTTTGTTTAAGAAGTAAGATAGATGGCTTCCGGTGGGAATGGCGGACTGAACGGCTGTGCCTCCTGGTTCAGCGGGTGGAGCTGACAACGCGGTAATTTTTTTTGGGCTCAGGCAGGTTTTCCTGAAGCCCAGAAACATTCTCCAAATCAAGGAGAATACCTGGAATCATCCCATCTGTACTCCGGACGGCTGCTTGCAGCCAGAAGATCGCAAACAGCGTTTCGCTTTCGACTGGTAAGAGCCAGCTGGGAGGCGGAGACTTCATCACTTTCCAAGCCACGCTGTAGCCTTAAAGGGACACTAAGACCGGCCACCCCATTTCTAAATCGCCAATTTGTATTTTTTTTTAAGTATATGTACCCCAAGAGAGGCTTTCTACAGCAAGGAGAAGCTGGTTCTCTTGGTGGTTAGCGTTATTTTTGGGATTACTTAAAAAAAAATTCTTTTAAGTTTTGGATTTCGTTTTCCTTCCAAACGAAATTCCAAAGATTAAGAGTAAACAATTGTCTTCCTGTTATTATTTTTGTATTAAATTTGAAGATATTAGCATTTTCCTACACGTTGAATCGGCTGATTTGAACCTTCAGTTTACTGTTTTCACTTTCCCTTGAGAACTGTCTGCTATCCCACTCTCACTTTATGTAAACACACTTTGGAACTCTTCCATATCTTCAACTTTCATTGGTTAAGCTCCTAGGGGCGCCATCATCTACTGCGTGAGACATGGAGGATTTCAAACAGTTTCTTTCTGACCTTCACCAGGATTTTAAACAGATTTCTTCTGACTTTTATCAAACTTTTATGCAAGACGTCCAGGACATTGTGGAAAATATGAGATCTAAAATGTGCCATCAGGTTGGGGATGTGGTGGATGAAACTGAGGAATTTAAGACTGATAGAAAGGTTTTTTTTAAGACAGAGATTGGGATTTTTATTGAGATGCTGGATGAAGATAGGATAATGGAGTTGGAGAAATCTAAGGGAGAGAGTGATCTGCAAGCCATAAGTAAAATAGATCTCCTGGTGGAATGCCATGAAAAGAACCTGGGATCTTTGAGGGGGGCAGTTGGGCTTTTTGATTCTTTCAAGAGAAAAGCTCTGTGCACATTGTGGGGATATGTAAATGGTTTATTTTGAAGTGGGATAAGGGTTAAATAATGTTTATTTGGTTTGCTTTAAGGATTTGATTGATGTTATTCCCTTTTAAAGATATGGAATTACTGTTTTGAATTGTCTTTGTTTTTGGGGTTTATTAAGATTGGGATTATTAAAATTGTTGTACTATTAAGTGTAATAGCAGACAACTTATGTGCTTTTTAATTTGATTCTTATTATAGTAGACAGAAATGTATAGAATAGTGGTAGGAAGGGAATTAAATATGTTTTATCTTTTGGAGGGGAGAAAGATATTTAGGAGGTTTATATGAATTTTTTTTCTTTATTTTAATATAAGGGGGAGGAGTAACTGTACTTAGTGATTTTGGCACATGACATTTGTTTATGCTTGTACATGAGCTAATCATGTAATTAGTTCTGTTGTAATACCATTTCTTTGTCAAAAGAAATGCCTTCAGTGGACGTAACATCTCAGATATGCAACAAAAAGGTGTACAGTACATCCAAGGTAGCAAATGTTTGTTTTATTTTAACCCCACCTTCCAACATCATGAGATATAGGTGTCTGCAGGTAAAGGGGGCAAGGGAAGGTCAGATGATGAAATGTGCTTTGCCACATTATGACACAAGTGATGCCAACTACATACTTGCACGTAACATCAAGATTCAACCACAGAAATCTGGGGTTTGCATGATCATGCCCTGACATAGCTATTTATCATTTTGCATCATCACAGTTTATACTGAACACCGATGTTGTGGAGTAGTTTTTGTTTTTGTTGCTAAGCATTGTCACAGGTACAGCAGATGAGATGAGTGAAGGGAAATACATACAGGTAGTCCTCACTTAACAACCATTTGTTTAGTGATTGTTTGGACTTACGACGGTGCTGAAAAAATGACTTACAACCAGTCCTCACACTTATAACCGTCGCAGCATCCCTGTGGCCATGTGATCACAATTTGGGCGCTTGGCAACCGGTTCGCATTTATGACCATTGCAGCATCCCGTGGTCACATGATTGCCATTTTTGACCTTCCAGGCCGGCTTCTGGCAAGCAAAATCAATGGGGAACGGCATGATTTGCTTAATGACCATGTGGTTCGTTTTATGCCGTTGATTCACTTAACAACCACCGCAAATAAGGTCGTAAAATCAGGTCAGATTCGCTTAATGACTGCTTCGCTTAGCAACCAAAATTCTGGTCCCAATTGTGGTTGTTAAGCGAGGACTACCTGTAGCAGTATGTCCCAGAAAATCCTGGGTGACTATAGGCTGTGTTCGTGCAACACACTCTGACAGACAGCCTGTTAAATATGCTTTCCACACTCCATGAAGTGGCACAAGAGCGTGCCAGCATAATTTGCTCTGCTCCACTGCCTCAATAACAAGGCTGGACAGTGGTGTCGTCTTAACAATTTACCGCAGGACCACTGAAGGTGGGGCAATTGGCGATTTCCCTGCCAGTGGGAAAACGCCCATCGATCGCTCCCCCTCACATGGGTGGGGCTGAAGGCCACTTCAACAAATGGGGAGAGCAGTGGGTTTAGCCATCTGCCAGAGTCCACTGGAGTTGGGCGGCTGGTAAATTCAAGCAACTAAATAAGAATCTTTAAATCTAAATCCTGCTCCAGCAATCTTGCTGCAATTAAGCTGTCAATATTGGTAGAGAAAGCAGCAACCCTGGGCTTTTCTAGGAAGAAAAGAACCCTGAGCAACAGAGGAGCAGCAGCCAATTTTCCTCCCCAGCTAGAAACACCAAGACGAAGATCAGCAGAGAGAGCAATAGACACTGCAGCCACTTTAGAGAGGTCCTGGTCTACTGGCCCTCCAGATCCCCTACTGTGCTTTCCCGCTGCTGCAGCTCCTCTTCGGTGGGGATTATCAGTCCAGCAGCATGAACGAAAATGGCCGTGGAAGGAAGTCGGCAGTGACCAGGGAGGAGGGGGGCTGTCCACAGCGGCTCCTGCTGGGTCATTAGCACAGTTGCCAACAAAGTGGCATACGGGTACTCCTTGCTTAACAACCATTTGTTCAGCAACCGTTTGAAGTTATGACAGCGCTGAACCAACTGGGTACTTATGCCCAGTCCTTGAAGTTACGGCCATTGCAGTGACCTCACAGTCACATGATCAAAACTTGGGCACTTGGCAGTCCACCCGGGTTTACGACTGCAGGGTGTGCTTCAACTCCACCGCCCCTGCCCCCCTGTCCCCCCACCACCCTGCCCTCTGCCGCCCCTCCTGCCCTGTGCTTCACTCTGCACCCCCGCCGCCCTGCACTCCACCACCCCTGCTGCCCTGCCACCCCGCCCTCTGCCGTCCCTGCCGCCCCCAGCTGACCTTCGCTGTCTTCTTCCTCCCACTGCTGACGAGGTGTGCCTGGCCTGGCCCTTTGCAAGGCAGCTGCTGGCAGCACAAGGCCTTCCCAAGTGCGCCAGAGGCAGTGGAGCGCAAGGTGGGGGGGGTGCAGAGCAGAGCACAGGGCAGCCAAACGGGCAGAGATGGGGGGAGACAGGTGGGTGGGGGAGCTGAAGTGGAGGCAAGCGTGGCAGGGCAGGAAAGGCGTGAGGTCCTGGCCTAACAATGGCACGGTCCTGGCCTAACGACCACAACCGGGGCTACTGAAACTGCCGTTGCTAGCCAGTGCAGTCACATGTTTTGCCTAATGACCGCATGGTTGAGTGACAGAAATCCCAGTCCCAATTAGGGTCATTAAGCGAGAGTTACCTGTAAATGGGGCACATACCAAGGCTGGTGGAGGGCGAAAGAGCAAGACAGTACCTTTGCATCAGATTGGAAAAACCCAGTTAGTTGGCCTTGGCTATGGGATGGGGATGAAGGGAAGGCTGTGTCACCTGGAGTGACCTTAAATAATTATTAGCCAGGAATCTTCCAGCTGAAGTGGGACGAGGGACCAGATTAATAAAAGTCCTAATTTAACAAATCCACTGGCGTAAACTACTAAATTTACTTTTAATTTTGTTAATTAAAATTAATTAACAGTTAATTAAGAGTTAAATTAAAATTAAGAGTTAATTTTGGTTTGTTTCTTTGGTAGCTTAACATGTTGTGTGCACCCAGCTGATTTGGTCAGCTTATGATTCAAAGTACTGTGTCACCTCAGAAAAAGGATTAATTCAGTAACCAGGTTAAACATGCTGTGAACTTAGGCTATAGTATATAATGAAAACCAGCAAAGTTTATTTAGAGTGACGTATACATATGGGTATTGTGAGAATAAAATGGCAAAAAAGATGTACAAACATAGTACCCTAATTATTAAGAGAATATTGGTTATTTTCCAGGTGTTGGCACTGCTGTATAATAAATGAAGATAGCAAAACTAGGATAAGTCCCAGTTAGTTGAGGTAGGGGAGAAGAAGGAAGTGCAAGCAAATGAAATTAATTTTTAGAACTTACTTTGGAGGCCTTCACAATGCAAACTTGTCTGAACACCACTAGGAAAAATTTAGGTTCTTGACTGTCTTTTCAGCTCTAAAAAAGTTCAGGCTCTCACGGCCATCTGGAACTGAGAAAGTGCCCCTTCAGAACTACCCATCTCCCAGCCACCATTTCTTCGATGTCTGATTAGGTATTTGGAAAAGCCCTCCTGATAATATCCCTTTCGAATAGATCCGGGGACAGAGAGGTGACAAAATGTTGTCACGAACCCACCGAGACGCGGAGCTGCCCTCGGGACACGCGTTGTTTCTCCGTGCTCAGACCAGGTTACCTGGTTACGGGAATGACCCGTCGCTGCCGTCCTGTAAGGATCGCTGACCCTAATTAATATGCGGGGAAAGGGGAGAATGGGCTTACCTGCTCCGTTAGCTGCTCTCCGTTCATCTCAAGAGCTTTGGCTACTTTCAGAGCAGGTTCTTTATAAAGGAAGAATAGAAATTGCTTAGAATATTTATAGAATAGGAGAAACCCAGGGCTTCTTCGAGATCACGTGACCGGCTGCCTCGCCCGCAAAGTCTGCACCCAGAGGGAGGGCGTGGGCGTGGGCGTCGGCTGCCCCACACAAACCTCAAGGAGGGTTGGAAAATGGAAGTAATCCCTGCAGACTTTCCTCTTAAATCTCTGTACTGTATAATGACCACGTCACAGCGCACTGGCAGTATAGGTTATTTTTTTTAAGGTTTACAAGTTATAAAAAAAGGAGGACTAGAATAGCATGAGTCATGAATAATTTACTGCCACCTCTTGTTTTGGGGTGGACATATTTCTGTCCAATATCACTTACATGACAGTCTTCCCTTAGTATATTTTTACAAGCAGCAATCTGTTTACCTCCGAAAACTTTTCCATGAAAATGAACTGGATAGTTTCTTCTTCTGTCAGCAAGTGGGTTAATTCATTGTCTTCCTTAATTGGTTTTAAAAAAAATCAAAGTGCTTGAGCAAGGTAGTTGGGCATAAATGAATGGGCAGAATAAGTAGCTGGCTCTCAATTCCACAGAGAGGCTAAAACTACTTTTATTGAAACTGGCTGTAATAACAGAATCCTGCACGTTTGGTTGCCCTGTGCCTTCTCCCACTTACAATCCAATGAATTGGGGAGGCGTCTATTATCTTGTTTCTCAGGATTTGAAAAAATGTTTCAGCTCCTTTTACCTAGGTAATGGTTTCTGCATAGTTCCATCAAGGTCATCTTCCTTAATCTCTACACTGGCTGCCTTGTATCTCAGATTTTGCAAAGGCTAATCCAGATCCCCTCCGACTCTAGGGGCCGGTGCTCATCTCCGTTTGTTAGCCGAAGAGCCAGCGTTGTCTGAAGACGCTTCCACGGTCGTGTGGCCGGCATGACACACGCGGAACGCTGTTACCTTCCCACCAAAGTGATACCAATTCATCTACTTGCATTTGCATGCTTTCAAATTGCTAGGTTGGCAAGAGCTGGGGCGAGTGCGGGAGCTCACTCCATCACGCGGGGCTAGGGATTCGAACCTCCGAATTTGCGATCTTCCAATCGACAAGCCTGGCGCCTTACCCACTGAGCCACCACGCCCCTTTTATATATACTGTGTGTGTATGTGTGTGTGTGTGTGTGTGTGTGTGTGTGTGTATATATATATATATATATATATATATATATATATATATATAGGTATAGATACGGTATGTGTAGATATAGATATAGATATAGATATAGATATAGATATAGATATAGATATAGATATAGATATAGATATAGAGCAGGGCTTTCCAAAGTTTTTCCCGTGGCGACACACCAACCGGCGTTGGTGTGTCGCCGCGGGAAAACCCGGAAGTGCGGCAGCGTGCAAAAACCCGGAAGCGCTGCTGCGCTTTCAGGTTTTGCGCGCTGCAGTTGGTGTGTCGCCGCAGGAAAACCCAGAAGCGCTGATGATGATCAGCGCTTCCAGGTTGTGTGGCGACACACCAGACTGTGTGTGGCGACACACTTTTGTGTCGTGACACACAGTTTGGAAAGCTCTGATATATATATATAGAGAGAGAGAGAGTGTGTGTGTGTCTTACTATATACTATATATCAGAGCTTTCCAAACTGTGTGTCGCGACACAAAAGTGTGTCGCCACACACAGTCTGGTGTGTTGCCACACAACCCGGAAGCGCTGATCATCATCAGCGCTTCCGGGTTTTCCCACGGCGACACACCAACGGTGGCGCGCAAAAACCGAAAGCGGCAGCAGCGCTTCCGGGTTTTTGCACGCTGCCGCAACGGCGGCACTTCCGGGTTTTCTCGCGGCGACACACCAACGGCGGTTGGTGTGTCGCCGTGGGAAAACTTTGGAAAGCCCTGCTATATATAGACCAAGAGAGGGAGCTAAGCTAGAGCACTGTTTCTCAACCTCAGCAACTTTAAGATTTGTGGACTTCAACTCCCAGAATTCCTTTACCTGGTGTTCTCTAGATGTAGTGGATTTTTAATAATGTTGGCTAATAATTATGGATGTTAAAATCCAATCTTTCTGAAGGGCACCAGGTTGGAGAAGACATAAATGTCATGATAGACTGACATTAGAGATTGGCCCACAACAAATAAAAACTTACCACAGATGACTCGTGTGTGGCATTACTCAGTCTACTGAGTAATGTAGAGATTACATTAGAGCAGGGCTTTCCAAAGTGCCGCCGCTGTCGACATACCAGTGGCGGAAGTGGCGGCAGTGCGGCGGTGGCGCGCGCGCGCACGGCAGCGGCGCAGGGGGTGCACATGCACGGCGGTGCGGGGTGTGTGCAGCGGTGCGTGCGTGCGTGCATGGCGGCGGCGGTGGCAGCCTCCACTAAAATGCGGAAGCACTGATGCCGCGCCGCTGCCGCTGCTGCCGTGCACGGGCGCACCGCCGCTTCCGGGTGGTGTGGCGACACACCATGCTGTGTGTGGCGACACACTTTTGTGTCGCCACACACAGTTTGGAAAGCTCTGCATTAGAGTCTACTGCTGTAGAGATGGGCGGTGATGAATCTGAATAATAAATAATAAATAAACTACTCGCATTACTCATGTGAGCTAATATATGTGCACTGGCTGTCCTTTGTGTCTGTCTGAGTCAGGTGAGTAAAGCGGTACAGAAAGACACCTGAGAATCTGGTGACTGCAATCCAGTGAACCTATTTTTAGGTTATGTACCTTCGTCAGCTTCAGAACTAAGCAAACCATCCATCATGCATTGATTGTTCATAGAGTTGGTGAACATAAGCAAAGGGGGTTGGGGCAGGTAGCTCCTCTCTGTGACTAACATGTGGTGACTTCATTATTGGGACACACCTTTTATCCACACAAGCTGTACAGGAATAGACTTTGGTTGAATGGCCTTTGACCTTACCAAGGCAAGGTCCCTAACTAACTAACTAACTAACTACCTACCTACCTACACACACACACACACACACACACACACACTATCCATTCAATCGTGTCCAATTCTCAGAGACTGCCTGGACAAGTCCCTGCAGTTTTCTTGGCAAGGTTTTTCTTTTCCGAAGTGGTTTGCCCTTGCCTCCTTCCTAGGGCTGAGAGGGAGTGACTGGCCCAAGGTCACCCAGCTGGCTTTGTGCCTAAGGCAGAACTAGGACTCACGGTCTTTTGGTTTCTAGCCCAGCATCTTAACCTCTAGACCAAATTGACTCCCAAGCTGGGCAGTGCAGTTAATTTATTATTATTTTTATTATTTATTATCATCATCTTAATAAGAACCGTGATGCTTTATAGGAAGATTCTTTGTAACGTGGTGTCACAGCCCATCCTTTGCATTTCCAGGAGAGGCTGGGAAAGGCCCTTGTCTAAACTCTGGTGATTTGCTGTTTGCTGTGACTAGGTTCACACATGTGGCTAAGTCATAATGTGATCTGTGGTTGCATGAGCTCAGCCATTGTGGTTACTAACCCTTGGTTTACATCCTTAATTGTTGCATAAATTAATGAAGAAACTATGGTTAAATTCCTATTGTTTAGCACTATCAGCCTTTCAAGGTAGGCCAAGTAGGAAACAGACACCACAAGGCCTACTGGAACTCTACTTTATTGTCATAGAGTATAATAACAGAATCTGGAAAGCCTGAGAGAGATTCTCCCTCCCTCCCACTTAGACCAAAGAGAGTCAAGACAGGGCAGCCTTGAGTTTCTTCCACACCCCCTCCTGTCTTTCTGGGCTAGCTGAGGTTTCGCTAATGGCTGTTGCGTTCTTCAAGGCCGTCTCTATGTTCCTACATAAGCATAATGGATGAAGCCATCCACTTTGCCAAATAGTGAATTAAGTGAACCAAGGGACTGATTTAGATTAAGGCCGCTTTCTAGGTCTCCATCACACAAGCCTAACTCTTGCTTTGAATGAATACTGAAAATGCCAGAGCAAGACATTTTGCCCACCCCACCCCACAAGGCAAAGCACAAGATGGCTCCCTGCTTGCTCCATGTAAGCTACACAGATTTTTATACTGGCAACAAAAGAGTGATCATCCTCACATCTGATGCTAGCCTAATTAAATAAAGGGGAGGCTGTGTGACAGGCAGCACATGCTCACCCTATCTAATACTGGGCCAGCTCTACAATATTGCTGGTTTTGCCTAAGGTAGGACTAGAACTCACGGTTTCCTGGTTTCCAGCCTGATGCATTATCCACTACACCAAACTGGCTCTCAAACCTTATATAAAGCCCTCTATATACAAGCTTATTATGCACAGAAAGTGTATGTAAGTTTTGCACCTGTTAGTAACACTCAGGTGAAGGAGCATAATCACATCCCTATGATCTCTAAGCATTCATTCCGGGCTCTGAAAAAGCCACTCGAACATTAGATGGGCTATGTGGGATTTTCTGTCTTGTCATGTGCACATACATACGCACACTTCCCCACACATCGCAATATTGGAATGGGGCTCAATAATCAAATGTAAATAGATCAAGGGATGGTCTTGGAAAGAAGAAACAACAGCAGCTCCAAGAAAAACTAGAAAACCAAACACGAAAGAGGAGGCAGGATCTCAGGAGCTTAGTAGAAACAGACAATTTACTGTATTGAAATCTTGCTTTCTGAATAGAACGTATTTTTAAATGGTTATTTATTTTTTATCAAGCAGAGCTACGTGGGGGGCGGGGGTCAAGTGATGCTGCAATGGAAGTTGGTGATCCAACCCTGTACCTTAAGCTTATTCCTTTGGGACTGTATTTTCTAAAACCCCTACCTGCAATGGGCTATCGCTGCAGGGCACTTTGGAAGGGGCAACTCTGAAGAGGATTTGCTGTTTTGGTGGTGGTGACTTTGGGGATTAGGTTTGTCTAAGCTGGGTGGCCTTATGGTGGTTTCTCTCTCTCTCTCTCTTTCTCCTGTAGAGAGAGATTTCTTTCAGCTCCATCATATGGGTATTGGCACAAGCCATCTCAGAGCTTGAAAAAGAGTCAGAGACACTGAGCCCAAGATTACAGTTATTTCAGGACATAATAGTGTGTGGGTTTACGTGGAAGCAATTCCAACATAGCATAATGGAACGGAGCGTTGAGTAAACATAGGTAGGGCCAGATCACACACATCCAGAAAGATAAACAACTTTCGCCCCTATTCAAATAAGTTCTAAGAATTCCTCATTTAATCTATAAAGTGGCATGTGCCATTTTTGCCCATTTCAGAAGATACTAGCACTACCAAATCTGAGCTGCAGAAATCCAGATGGTCACAAGATAGCAGCAAAATGTTAATACTTTCTGTATTTCTATGCTGCCATCTAGAGGTTGTTCCAACTCTTGCAGCCCAGATCTGATAGCTCTAGATAAGCATTCATTGCCCATTGTTTTCTCAGCATAATTTGGGTGTTGTTTTGATCATTGAAAGCCCTACATGGCTTTGATCCTAGCTGGACAAAAGACCTCTAGAGGGGTCCCTTTCAGAGATGCTCTTGTTTTTGGAGGCCTGCTTACTGGGATATGGGAAAATACTGGGGTATTTGTTTGATTCCCCCCTCCTCTGGTTAAAAAAGTGTGAATACACCCATCTTCAGTAAGGTCTTTTCAGTTGTTTTAAGATGATGCTAGCACCTCTATATCTATGATGCTTGTGTTATCTTTTAAATTATCATTGTTGCTTTAATTTTTTGCTTTCATCCTATTTTCCTGGGTTGCTGGCTATTTTCATTGTGCAACTTGGAGCAAACAGTGGGCTATAAGTCAAATATAATCAAATCAATAACATTAAAGGAGAAAGGTGGATCCCTGCATTCAGCTGTTCCTGTCTGATTCTGAAAGCCAGTGGTGAAATGGCAGGACAGCTGAAAGAGTTATCCAAAAGTTTATAGAAATAACAGGAGAAATCAAGGAACTTGACTGAATTCTCTCTGTGCTTGAGTTTGGATGAATGACACACCAAAGTAAGCCTATACAACCTAGAGGAGATACTGAATTCCAGAGGAGGTAAATTCTCCCCTAAGGAAAGAATATGAATTCTGGATCTCTGCTTGGGGTGGGGTGGGGGGTAAAACTTCAAAAGACTTTAAAAGAAGACTGAGCTTTGAAGTAAAAGTTGGCTGGCTAATTGTTCAAATGCCAAATGAAAACATGACAATGGATATGCTAATTTCCCCAAAGGAACACATGTTTTTTAACCTTAGTTTTCAAGATGATGTCCTAGTGCAATAATTTTCAAAGGACAAGGTGAAATTGAGAGAAATTTTCAACTTCCTAACCTCATTTTTTCTTTCTTCTACAAATTGTGTGACTGTAGCCAGGCAGGCAATGTAATGTAATAATTGTTGGAGTGGAATGGTAGAAAATTCATTATTTTTTCTTCCACAGCTTGAGAACAAACATTTCAATACATCTGCTTATCTACTCTCCACCCCACCCCCATCCCAAATTTGCTATTTAGCTGTGTGATACAGCAGTCAAGTTAAAATTCTACATGGGATGTCAATGAACTTGGCTGACTATGCGGCTACTGACCTATAGGTAAATAATTCTGGGCAACGTGGAGCGCTTGATTCCTCACCATTAAGTTACTATGCAAAAGTTGGTGGACACTGAAAACGCACAGATGCATTATCGGTTAATGTGACGGCATTGGAATATTTGATACTTCTTTCTTTTTGTTTTTCAAAACCTCATTCGGTGAGTAAATTGTTTTTTACTATTTTAGATTTAGGGGAAAATAATACTAAAAATAACACACACTTGAACAAGCTAAAGAAAATTGTCTTAAAGTTATTGTGACCAGCTTCTCATATTCTTGCTGTAATTCAAAGTAATAAAGGTGCTTGCTCCATTAACAGTATAAAGTTAATCTTTTTAAAAAATCGATGAAATCCTGTTTTGTTTGGATTAATGATACTAGGTATGAGATGTATGTGTGGATAGATGAATGGATTTTCTAAATTGTACCTTCTGCCTGCCAGGTACCCAAATGATGGGCAATAGAAATATCAATGAAAACGTAACGTCCTCTAAAATATGCCTATACAATAAGACCATATAAGGAACATACAATAAGATGTGACAGTGGAATTAGAATATTTACTTTTGTATTTAAGAAGCCACTGACCTTTCATTTTTAGACTGCATTAAGACTAAATTATATTTGATGTGAGAAATCGAGGACCTGATATCTTGAGATTTTAAATATGTGTGTGTGTTTAGGGGTGGGGAGGGGGTCTGAATTAAACTGCGATGTTGAGAGGTTAGCTGAGCCTGTGAGGTGCTACTAATTTCTTGTTGATTGCTTTTTATCCTCGATTGCCATTATATGTTTTTATATTATTTTTTATTCTGTATTTGGAATTCTTCTGTTGTATTAGCTGCTTAGAGCCGCCTTTGTGAGATGGGCAGCCATATAAATTGAATAAACAAATAAGAGAAGCAAAATGGGGGAGATCCCTTTGCATTATTTCCCACATCTAACCCATCCTTTTATTTTCATTCCTGAAGGGGAAAATAACTCACAATCTACTCAGTGAAATATTTTAAAGAAGTCAATGTAGTGCCTTGGTAATTCCATTTCAATTATTATTTATTATAAACGTCAAGAGCCCAAGGAATAACAATTCAGACCAAAGAGCCAAGAACATTTATGTGGCAGTTTAAATAGTTCATTTGTCATGTTTACATTCAATATACTGTATATATACACAGTGAAAACATTCTCAGTGCATATCTTATTCTGGGTTTATTTATTTATTTATTTATTTATTATTTATTATTTCAATTTATTCCCCGCCCATCTCCCTTGCAAGGGACTCTGGGCGGGTTACAACAATTGAAAGTTTAAAAATACAAAAACAGTATCTAAAATACATCGAATAATAATAATAAATTACATAAAATCCAAGAAGGGGGGACCGCAGGATGAACCATACCACTACGGGGCCAGCCAACCCCAGGAGGCACTGCCGCCTCTGTCGTCCCAGGACCGGCGGCAGAGCCAGGTCTTAAGGGCCTTCCGAAAGGCCAGGGTTCATACAGTGTTCATACTGAGGTTAATACCTCTTTGTCTGATTTATTATATGTGATCAAGTCAGTGTCAGCTTTTAGCAAGTACATAGATAAATCTTGTCCAGGATAATCAGTCCCCAACCTGGCCCTTCAGGTCCTCCAACATCACACCCATTGCTGCTGTAATCAAGTCCATCCACCTTGAGCTCTTGGTCATTTGTCTTCTTCTCTTTCCATCCACCTTTCCCAGCATTATGGATTGCCAAAGGGAGCCAGATCTTTGCATAATGTGTCCAAAATATGATAATTTGAGCCTCATCATTTGTGCCTCAAGTGAAAACAATGGATTGATTTGTATTCTCAAGAGCCCTCTCCAATACCAACGTTCAAAAGCATTAATACTCTTTCTATCCTGCTTCTTCAAATATTCGTGATTTCAGTAGTTAACCAGATCTAAATGTATTCCTAAACTGGCTTCCATACTTTTCAGAGTTTCACAGGTGAGAATTTACTTATACTTAAATTTCTCTGGAGAGCCAGTTTGGTCTAGTGGTTAAGGCAACAGGCTAGAAACCAGGAGACTGAGAGTTCTAGTCCCGCCTTAGGCACGAAAGCCGGCTGGGTGACCTTGGGCCAGTCACTCTCTCTCAGCCGTGGGAAGGAGGCAAGGGCAAACCACTTCCCAAATCTTGCCAAGAAAACTGCAGGGACTAGTCCAGGCAGTCACTGAGGATCAGACATGATTGAACGGCAAAAAAAAAAAAAAAAAACTTCTCTGAACTTATTCAGATGTCTTCCCATGTCAGAATGCATATGGTTGCAGCCCTAATGGCACCCAAGCCAGGTCCTGGATGAAACAACCAGTGCTCCAGATCTGGGTGAAACCAGAATTCTAGAAGAGTTCAGAATCATTTAGAAGATGCTGTAATATACTTAAGGCTCAGCAAACTGGTCCAAACCAGTTCCTCCGGTGCTCTGCAAATTGCAGCTGCTCAGCTAATGTACCAAGGAAAGGAAAGGAAAGGTCACTTGCATAAAATGCCATGATGGTGAGAGGGAATAAGAGAATTAGCTTTAGGGTCTGACAGGTCAGGCCACCATCAGTTGCCCTAATCACAATGTCTTGGATAAGAGGTGAGATTGTGTCAGGCATGGATAGAAGTACATATATTCACCTTTACTCAATGAATTGCCTCGGTGTTACCCATCCCTTGTTCTGACTGGCTGTGCCACTCTCTCTTGCTATGTTGAATCAATTAACTTTGACTGATTTATTATTTTTAATTTGTCATCAGTGCTGATGGACTGATCCATTCATTTTCTCTCCCTTCCATTGCCTTCCTTCCCAACATATTTATTTTGCTTTAAACACGGGGCTCTTTTCCAACTGTATTACTTAGTCTTCTGTCATTCATGCACTATATCCCTCCAGCAGTGTCAACAGGATCCTGCTGTTTTTGTCAGAGTGACAGAAGCAGCGCTACCACTTCCTGTTGCAAGCTCCACCACTTTTGGGTGTGCATGAAACCTCATGGCGCACCTAGAAAAGGGGCAGGGCTTGCATCCCTAGGCCGTAATGCTGCTTTCATCAGTCTGACCTCGTTTCCCCTGTGGATGCCACCGTAGCCCTCCCTCCCTCCTTCCGTTCATTATTTCAAACAGCTTATTCTGTTTTTTAAAGTTGTCATTGTTGCTAGTGTGCCTTGTTACCATAGGTTGGTTTGTGTGCCTTATGTAGTGTATCAGGCGGTAAGGTAAAGGTAAAGGTTCCCCCCGCACATTTGTGCAGTCGTGTCTGACTCTAGGGGCCGGTGCTCATCTCCGTTTGTTAGCCGAAGAGCCAGCATTGTCTGAAGACGCTTCCACGGTCATGTGGCCGGCATGACGCATGCGGAACGCTGTTACCTTCCCACCGAAGTAGTACCTATTCATCTACTTGCATTTGCATGCTTTCGAATTGCTAGGTTGCCAAGAGCTGGTGCGAGTGCGGGAGCTCACTCCATCATGAGGGGCTAGGGATTCGAACCTCCGAACTTGCGACCTTCTGATCGACAAGCCTGGTGTCTTACCCACTGAGCCACCATGCCCCCCGTATCAGGCGGTACTACATACTTATTTTGGTTCTCTTGCCAGGCCAGCAGCCAGCAAGAGGCTGGGCAGTGCAGGCAGCATAGTATGCCCCAATTTGCTGGATGCCAGCCATTGGTACCTGAATGCTAGTCTCCACCTTAGGTTGCACTTTGGCCAGAGATGGTCAAGATGGGGATTTGGAAATAAAACTTGGATTCAAGCAAGATCTTCCTTTCAGCCAGCAGCTACGTTGCGACTGAGCGAGTATAGTCAAACGATTGTGATGTTGTCATGCTTCAGTGCATGGTTTCTACATGGGCAAGCTCTAGCAAATAATGGAAATAGAAAGGGTTCCAGCAGCTATCCAAGTAGGCTAGCTTAGACTGAAGGATGCACCTGCATGTCTTCAATTCTGATACCTCCATCTATCATTCCCTTCCCAATTCTTAGAAGCCATTTTGAGTCCTGGAGTTGTGTCTTGTAAGGCTCATTTATGCCCATGTTTAAAAAATAAGATGAGAAAGAGTGAAACACATCAGAAAATATTTAGGGCATAGCATTATCTTCTGCTGTCCACCTGATGGAGGTTGTGATCAGCAGGATTAAAAAAACTCAAATAACAAACAAATGGCAAAAATGGAGAGGAGGAGGTTAAAAGAATAAAATAAATTTCCAGTAATGTAGCTTCTTGGTAACTGTAAAGGTATCTATTGGGCAGTGAAGGGCTGGCTAGATCGATGTACCTGTAGGAAGGCCAAGCCATGGGAATGTCTTAGTCAAATTAAGAATGTAAAGGATTATTGGATATGTTGGGAACAGAACATTCCCAACCTATGTTGGGAGTAGAAGTGATCTGAACAAGCACTTGTAGAATCCGTAGCTTAAAAACAGAAATTAATATTTTGAGATGCCTATGACTATTCCAACTGGACTCAGACCAAGGATTTTACTCCACCTTGGGTGAAATTTGGGTCACTATCACCAAAAGCGATGGCCAGAAGAGTCTCACTGTTAAAAGGAACAATGTTTTAAACAATATTCTGCTAGAAAAATTGTGTCCACAGAGCTTATTTAAAACAATAAAGACATGAATCAAAGTTTGTTTTTTAAAAAAGGGAAGTGGCTTATCATGGTCCCTATGACTGGGCTACTAAGAAGATGTAGTCTCCTAGCCAACTGGAAAATTGTAGGTAACATCTCTTGAAGGGTGGTGATGCTAACAGGAGGAATGTAATGGCATGTGGGAAAGACCTTGGGAGACTGGGTGGAGGCTGCCAAGAGAATGGTCAGATAAGAGACAGCATAGCCTGCAACTGGATAGTGGCTCAGAAGAGACCCTCCCTAGTTTCTCGGATTGAAAAGGTTGTGGGGGGGGGGGGAGAATTGTACTTTCAAACTTGCAAGATTCTGTCAATGTAGCTTAACAATAAAGTGGAATTAGCTCATCTGGTCGTGATTCCTATCTGGTTTACCTGGCAAAGCCGACAAGGAATGAGGTGGGTTGTTTTCCAATTGATTTATCATTGTTTTGAGTGGGAGGACAAGCAGTAAGCCTTTGGGAGGCAAATGATTCTTGTTTTCCACCTTTAAAAAGTTTCCCATGTTTTGAAATCAGCTATTTTGTAGCCAGATTTCAGGAATGTGATCTTGGAATGCTGGGGGTTTGGCGTTATCCACCAAACATTGCAATCTGCGTTTGTGCTCTGAAGCACACCAGAGAGAAAGATAGCCCTGAGAGGGATGAGGTTTTCCTTAAAGCAGTGCCCAGGAAATCATACACCATTCCAGTGAGCTCTGTTTTTCCAAATCATGCTCTGGAATTGGAAAATTGATTAGATTGGACTGCTTTGGAGTTAGGCTATTTTGGGAGCTCTGGACTGGACAGTCTCTGCGCACCCCTTTGCTTTTTTCGGAAAGCTAAGACATGCTGTGGGTATGAGCCTTTATGAAGCTAATTGTGTGGGGGTAAAGAGCAAGCCCCCTTTCCCCCCAAGAATGCAGTTGAATAAAACCAAGGATTAGTATCTACTATCTGAGACTGAGGTGCTTTCTCTTGCCAAAGCTCTACAGCTCTACAGAGAAACAAGAGAAAAAAATCAGCATCAGGGCAGGGCGACCTACAAACATCCAGGACAAGGGACAAAAGAAATGTTGAGTTCACCTGTTGCACGAAGCCCTCTTGTAGTGTTGGGTTGGTTTAAAACAACATCTGAGGTTTGTGTTGTGGGTAAAGCTTTGTTGTTGTTCAGTTGTTTAGTCGTGTCCGACTCTTCGTGACCTCATGGACCATAGCACGCCAGGCCTTCCTGTCCTCCACTGTCTCCCGGAATTTACTCAAAGGGTAAAGCTTACCACTGTGCATAAAAGAGGCCAGTCCTAAAATGCAAAGTAAAAAGCAGCGACAGTATAGCAATATGCTGGTAAACTCCGGGACTGCCACAAGGGTTCAATTCCATTAAGGCAGGGATAGGCAACCTGCTGTCTTCCAGATATTTTGAACGAGAGCTCCCATGAACCAATCATGATGACAAACAGCAAGGGTTTGTGGGAGTTGTTCAAAAACAACAATTTGCCTATCACTGTTTGTAAGGTGGGCTAAGGAGTAAAGGCTGAGGTATTTCAGCAAGGACTACTTAAAGTGAGCTGGCGGTGGGTCTCTTCCAGTGCATTTCACCAGCTGCTAATCATTTGCTACTTAAATTAGAGTGTTGGAACCACAGGATGCATGTGGATTTACAACTGATTGTAGAACTACTGAAAAGAGACAATTATTCAGACAGAAGCCCCTTCAAAGATACATGGAAATTTATGGGGGACAGAGTAGGCTACACACTGCTAATCTCTTCCTTAGTATAGTTAAGTATCAATTCTACTTATAAATATTTTAACTTTCACTGTTGCTAAATGTTGATTGCAAGTGATGTTCAACCTTTCAATACTCTCTAGCGTTTATCTGAAACTGCTGGGAGAGATCATCCAATGGTTTGGGGTTTGGTATCATCAATACGATGATGATACCCAATTGTACGTCACCACCCCGGACCACACAGATGATATTGTCAACATCTTGACCCAGTGTCTGGAAGTGTGGGGATCTGGTTGGGATGAAACATGCTGAGGGTGAACCCTGAGAAGTTGGAGTTATTGTTTGTTCATCATGGTTCCCTGACAACTTGAGTTGTGTCTCTTGATGGGGTAGTACTGCCCCTTGAGGAGAAGGTACACCACTTGGGTGTCCTCCTGGACTTACAGATACTGCCGGACAGACAAGTTGAGGTGGCCTTTGCCCAGCTTTGACTGGCACGCCAGTTGCAGCATTACCTGGAACGAGAGGATCTCACAACAATGATTCATGCCCTCATCACCACTTTCCCAAAACTGAAGACCACATGGAAGTTTCAATTAGGCAGAATGCCATTGCCAGATGCTTACCAAGATGAGCACATTACAGCTGTGTCCTGGGCCCTGCACTGGCTTCCTGTTAGCTTCCATGGCAATTCAAAGTGTTGGTTTTGACCTTTAAAACCCTACATGGCTTGACACGGAGGTATCTCCAGTACCATCTCCTTCACTCAATTTCACTTGATGCTCTTGGGAAAAGTCTATTAATAGTCCTCATTTCTGGGTGATTAGGGGGAAGGAAGACTGCAGATGTGGCTTTTTGGTGATGGTAGTGATACTATGGAACTCCCTACCCTGAAATTCAATCAGCTCCTACCTTGTTAGCTTCAGAAAACTATTAAAAACAGAGCTGTTTAGTTCTGTTCCGTTGTAAATGTCACCTATTTTTATTGCTTTTTGATTAGTTGTTTTTATTACTTTATCCATGATTCACTTATTAAACATTGTTATTAAAATTATTTATACTGTGGATGTCTTGATTATTATTTTTTAATAAATAAATGGATGACACAGAGGGGGGACAGACCTGCTAGGGTTACAGAATATCATTGTATGGTTTGAAGTGAGCCAACAATAGAATCACAATTTCTTGGATTTTTGTAGGGATTGAAAGAAGCAGATCATGCCTGAACCAGTTACTTTGTGCAGCATTAAAAGAATTGGAGAAGACAATTCTGCCTTTGAATCAAATGAATGTAAGCATTTGTATTTGGAACACTTCTTGACTTCACAGATTGATTAGTAAACCTGATTTGTTTATATCATTCCTTGGTTATGGTTTATTATGTGGTCATGGTTTAATATAACGTTTTGTCTACTAGATTGCTTTTACTTTGTTTTAGTAAAGTACCATTAAAAACTAATTAGTTTGGATCCTAACTCACAGGGATGTAAATAAAATCTTGTGCCTTTTTGCCCATTTAAACAAATGTTTGCTGAATTGGAGGGTCATGGAAGGGCTAATTGCTAACTTTTGGCATATGTAATGCTCTTCATCAGCTTTCAGGGATGGAATAGTGCTTGCGTAAAGGGGAAAAAATGTGATCCACTAATTTTACCAAACCTTAAAAAAAAAAAAAAAACTCTCGGCAGCTCCTTAAAGCGGTTGTGTCTTCTCCCCGAAGGGCACCTCCATGCCATGTCTTGCATGAAAGGCCCATGCCCTTTAAAGCACCTTTTCCTCTTTAAATCCAGAGCACTGCACAAGCCCTGCTTTTCATAGAGATGTACAAATGTAATTTGCAGTAGCCATTTGACTACAATGCGGGATATATTCACAGTGATTTAATGACTGATTTTTTTAAAAAGTGCCATTACCTTTATCAATTTAGCCTTAAAGGTGCGAGTATCATCTCTGAAGCTCTTCATGGCTTGGAGCCCAGCCTGCCTGGCTACCTAGGTCAGCAAAAAAGGCCTTTTTGAAGACCCTCACCTCCACCGCCAAAAACCTGCCTGTCTGGTACACTATAAGAGGCCTTCTCTTGACTAGACCTCAGGTCAAGGAACACACTCCCTGAGAAGCTGTGTTTGCCCCAGTATTCAGGAAGATAGAAAAAGTACATCTCTTCTGCCAAACTTTTCATTGTTAATGCATTTCAATGTTTATTTTCAGCTCCAATTTTAACTGTATTAATGTTCTAATTTATCATTTGTACTTTTACTCACTGTTAAGTCAGCAGGATTATTTTAAAAAACCAAGAAAAGCAGGACAGAAATCTAAAATCTAAAATAAAATGTGCTTTATAAAATGGGCAGAGTTGGATGTATGATCGCAATGGCAAGATAACTGGAAGCAAAGGGGATTCGAAGAGGCGTCAGACAGGATAAGGATTTCTGAATTAGTTAAATGTAGAAAGCTAGTTTTCCTCCTACTTCTCGCTTAAATGGAGAAAGATCAAAACTGAAATCTTTGTTATTCTTCACCATGTATTAGGAACCAGTTTAGTGAAATAGAAGTGAAACAGGAGACATTTTAATTTGGTCCATTCTGAAGTTTTTACGAAAGTCATGAGTGCAGGGGTCGGGGGAATCCTTAATCAAGCACTGCATTGCATAACTGAAAGATCGATGTAGCAAAGAGAGTGAGAAGTAAGCATATGGATATAGAGATTTGTAGGAGAAAACAAGTCTTGCTAAAGATTTAACTTCCGGATGTATTGATTTTCCAACAGATAACGACATCAGCAAAGCAGAGTAAGTAAGCCAGAGCTTTAAAGGGTGGTAGAAGTGAGACCTACAAAATGTGTTGGTGTGGAGCTTCTGTTCCAGATTTCAGCCACCCTTGCTCTTTCTCGGGACACCCCATCTTCTTTTCTCTGCCCTCCCATCCTCCCCTCACCACATCCCTTGGTCACTGAGCATGCTCACCTCCCAGTATTTTCATTCTAAGCTAATTTGCTCTCTGCCAGACTCTCGGTTCCTTTGAGCATGTTGGGTCCTCCGCCTTGTGAAGGTCCTGTGTGACGCATCTCACTTCCTTGAGGCATTTCATGCAATGCAAAGGACCTCTTCTAGTGCTTCCCTTAGCCAGAAATATGCTTCTATATGAGTATGCATATGCTTCAACCCATTATCTCCAACGAAGTAGCTGCTGCGCTTTGCTGTTTAGAGGCAGGAGCCGTGTTGCTCGGCTTCAAAGGAGCGCTTTGCCCAAATCTTCATCAAAGCAAAGGATTCTGTCAGAGATTTGTGCCAACCCCTCGTCCCCTGCCAGTTTTTCTGCTCTGCTCAATCTCCATCAATAATCAGCGTGCCAAGTGTACCGAGCCTGGTTCTGAATACCACTCTCTTTTGAAAAACCTTACCGAAACATCCTTTTGATTAAATTTAAAGCTCATTCAAAATAAACCCGCCTTCTATGTATTTCAAAACATTTCAAATAGTATTTCTTTTAAAGATAATGTTCTTATTGAAATCTAACACACAAAAAAGCTGCAGACTACATTTGGAGGAATATAATCAGTGGGACTGACACTGAACAGAACTGGACAGTTAATCCTGCTCCCAGTGAGAAAAAATGTATTGCCTTTTGCAGGAGTTTTGGTGTGAAAAATGAAGTCTCTCCAAAGAACAATGCAAAAGCAAACAAGTAAGATAAACTCTCTTTTCTTCTAGTAGTGCATTTGCTGATTTCATTCATTCCATTAAGCTTTTTTTTTGGGGGGGGGGAGGCAGGGTGGAATAATGCAAAAAGAATAAAACATTTTAATGTGGTAATGCAAAAAATTAAATAGTCCTCATATACAGTAGATGCCTGAGGATGTTGGCTTCTGCTTTCAATATCAACCAGTTCTAAAAATACTCTTATCCTTTGAATCGTGCTCTTTGGATTAATTATCTCCCTCATCCCCCTCCTTTCCCAATTGCTTGCATGTCCTTATGGAACCATTCAGTATGTCAATCATTTCCCTCACCTACTGCATGACGAGGCTTACAAAATCATAACGGGAAGACCTCTTCGTTAGGTCACTGAGCCCAAACATTGGTCTGATGTGCAAAAGCCAGAGCAGTTGCTTGAGCAAGCAAGGGATACCCTCCTCTGAATAACTGTTTAATTCCTGAACTGCTCTTAGCATCAGGAAGCTGCTACCCTTTCTCAGTGCCTGGAGGCTGTGGGGGTCTGGATGGGGAACAACAGGCTTCGACTGAACCCTGGTAAGACGGAGTGGCTGTGGATTGATGGCTCCCGTGGATCCAGGAAGTTGTCATCTCTAGTTCTGGATGGGTTGCACTACCCCATTCAGACCAAGTGCGTAATTTGGGGGTTCTTCTGGACTCACGGCTCCTGCTCGAAGAGCAGGTGGTAGCCGTGGCCAGGAGGGCTTTTGCACAACTTCGTGTTGTGCGTCAGTTACGCCCTTTCCTGGATCGGGAGGCCCTCCGTACAGTCACTCATGCCCTGGTCATCTCCCATATAGACTATTGCAATGCGCTCTACATGGGGCTACCCTTGAGGAGTATCCGGAAGCTTCAATTGGTCCAGAATGCGGCTGCTCGTGCAGTTATTGGTGCGCCTAGATCAGCGCATGTGATACCTCTGTTGCGACAGCTGCACTGGGTGCCTGTGTGCTTCCGGGTCCAATTCAAGGTGTTGGTTATCACCTTTAAAGCCCTACATGGCATGGGGCCAGGTTACCTGAGGGACCGTCTCATCCCCATAACGTCGAACCGTCCCACTCGGTCATTCAGAGAGGGCATGCTACGGATCCCGTCCGTAAAGGAATGTCACCTGACGGGGTCTAGGAGGCGTGCCTTCTCGGTAACGGCGCCCACCCTTTGGAATATGCTACCCCCGGAGGTGAGGCAGGCCTCATCGCTCCCGGCCTTCAGAAAGAACTTAAAGACCTGGTTCTGCCGCTTTGCGTGGGGGGAGGGGGGGAACAGTTCCTCTTGGGGATGGCTGGTGCCATAGGGCCCTTTTAAACATCCAAACATCATACCACCGCATCTTGGATTTTTATACTTAATTTTAATATATTAGAGTGTTTTATTGGGTTGTTTTAATTGTCGGGTTTTAATTTTTGTGTATTGTAAACCGCCCAGAGTTCCCTTGCGGGGAGATGGAGCGGTATATAAATTGAAACATAAATAAAAAATAAATAAATAAATTTGTCCTCCTATAACTTAAGCCCATAAAATCTAGTCCTGCAGAAAATCAGGACTGGAGTTGGGAGCTGTCTCTCCTCAGTCTTCTCTCCCCAGGTGAAACAAACCCAGATCCTTACTGGGACTCGCTCTCTATTCCCATTTTGTTGCCTTCTTCTGACCCAGTTCTAGTCTGTATTCAGGCTTCTTAACACCTGGAGTCCAGTTTTAGCATACGAGAGACTGCCTAGTTTTGGATAATGTGGGACCATTACTCCCCAGAATTTGGAAATCAAGGTTATACTAATATAACTAGTACTTCTCTAGCTCTTCCAAAATTTGCTCAAGTGCAAGGCAAGCACAGCATCACTTGGGACAGCAGTGAGTCCCATAGATGGGTAATATGTGAAAAGTTCTAAAAATAAGGAAGCTGAATAAAACATATTTGGAGTTCTTGTATAAAGATATGAAAGATAGGTGATGTCAATTGTGAGCTACTGGTTCTACCTTTTCAGAAAATACAGACTAATCCCTTCAGATTAGACCAATTTTCCCAACCTGTTGCTTTCCAATTATCTCATACTACAACTCCCATAATTGCCAGCCTACACAGACTTTAGCAATATTCCCCTTTGATTTTTAACATGCGTCCCCAAAGTACTTCCTTTCTATAAGCTATGGAAATCAGAATAAGGGCACAGCCCTTTCATATCTTATTACCTGCAAATATTTGATTGATCCATCAATTAATTGATGAAATACAGAGGCCTGTGAGACACAGATTTGTACAACAACGCCTAGGCACTTTATTTATGTATGAAGCATGTTTCTATGCTGCTGCAATCAAAATGACTCTCGGCAGCTTACAAGAAAAAATACAATTTAAAATGTGCACAGTACGACAATAATACAACAAACATATGACAGTACATAAAAATAAAGATAACAGTGTCAATCTCCACTCAGGGAAAGGCTCTCTGGAACAGCTCAGGCTTTAAAATTCCCAAAAAACCAGGACACAGGGAACTAGCCTGATTTCCACGGGGAGGCCACTCCGCAACAGCAAAACAGCCCCCTCCTGGCCATCCTTATGAAACTGATGACACTGCACTTCTTTAAAGGCAATTCTGAGGGCTACAAGATTCGAACCAAAAAGGAAGGAGCTTCTCCATCTCCTAGAAATATTTTATTTGCTGGATTGATCTGAATGGGGTCATCTGGGAGGCAAAACAACTGCTAGTTAGAAAGGGTGCTGCCTTCAGTCTTGGGGTGTTTGAAGAAGGCCCTGGTGGATCTGCTAGAAGGGGAAAAACTGAATGTATAATGCCCTGTGTTTTTCTTTCTTTAAAGGATACCAGGCAAGAAAAAAGATGGCATTCAAATTGGATTCTTTCAGCTGGTAATAGCATTCCTGGTTCTCATTATTTTTCACCTACAATACGTTTCTTTAGAGCAAGGCTCTCAAACTTTTCTACCTACTGTAGCCCCACCAGTTAATCTGTCCCAGAACCTGGTCCAACCAAAACAGAAACAAAAGCCCAGTTTTTCAAGAAAGACATTCATGTTTGTAAGCAACCTGTTATGATATTTATACATTCTGCTAAGTTTTAAGAGTTAGTCTTACTGTGTGTCTTACCTGTGGTCCTGTGCCATCAGCTGTGAACCACAGCATCAAATCGGGGGGGGGGGGGGAGACCTCTGGTTTATGGGAACAGCTGTTCTTCACTTACTTACTCAAACCTCAGTATCTATAGACTGAAACCAGATGCAAAACAGTGACAGAAGTCCAGCCTGGAAATTAGTTTTCAGAATCAAAAGTAAAGTCCCAGTCATTTCACCTCACAAACTCAATTCTCTTTTCTTCCCCAAATTTCTTTGTTTCTTCAGTGTAATTTAAGGGGGGGGGGGTAACTCATTCTTGCACAGGAGTCAGAAATTCTTTCTAATACTCCAAATCACTGACTTATCAGTCAGTGGAGTTTAACTTACTTCTCCCCATCATTGTTTTAAATCCCAGCAAGGAATTGTTTTCCCAAATTCATACTGCTGTTAATGTTTTATACACGTCTCCAGAGATTTAAAAACTTCCATCATTTTCCTAAAGGCCCTTTTGTTCTACAGGTAGTCCTCATTTAGTGACTGCCTCATTTAGCAACCATTTGCAGTTACAATGGTGATGAAAAAGTAACTTTGTGACCAGTCCTCACATTTACGACCTTCACAGATCTGTAAAGCAAAGGAAAGTTGAAGATTGTAAGCACAGTTGCAGTTTCACTTAGCGACAGCTTCTCTTAACGACCAAGTTGCCGGTCCCAGTTGTGGTCGCTAAATGAGGATTACCTTTTATTATCTGTGTTGGGGGATTTAATCAAGAAGGTCCTATGTTGGTCCTGTGTTGGAGGCTGAAGTTAGGAACAGGGACATGTTACACCTGAAAGGATGCAATGCTATGTTGTTAGTAAAAATAATGGACCAGAGACGTAAAAAACAAATGATGTGAAAACCACTGGTGAGCAAAACCTGCCTGTTATTCCTTACAGTTTAGATTTGCTTCTTCAGCTGAGATACTGATGATGCTTTGGGGGAGCATCTGCGCCATTCTTCATGGAGCAGCCCAGCCAGCCATGCTGATTGTTTTTGGGATGATGACGGACACGTTTATTCAATATGACATTGAAAAACAAGAGCTGAAGGACCCAAACAAAGTGTGTATGAATAACACAATAGTTTGGATCAACAGCTCTCATCACCAGAATGACAGTAACGCATCAATAAGTTGTGGGTAAGTCAGCAAAATATTTTCAGTTCTCTAATTTTATCAAATGGTGCTGGCTGCAATCATGCACACTTGTTTGAGAGTTTATCCAACAGGTCATCTAAATCAGCAAACGGTTGGCCTCTCTTTGTGGATGGTTATTCCATTAAACTGAGTACTGGATTTGCAGCCTCTGTTATCAGAGAAATTAATGTATTCAGAATGATAGTGTCTGACCACATTTAGCTCAGTTAGGTTTCAAACAGATGTCGACACTTCTCCAGAGATGGGAGATATTGCTGCTTGCTCAGGAGTTGATACGAGCTTGTGTTCATCTACGGCACCTACACTGGTGTTAAACTTAAAAGAACTATCGGCTTTAACAGGAGATTTCAAAACGTTGCATTTTGCAATCACTTTTTTTTTCAAGATTTGATGATTATCCTGAAGTAAAGAGGAAAATCAACATTGTTCTGTCACTTTTCCCCTCCCCTTCAATTTCTGTTATCTTGCAGTGGTTTTGTAGAAGCAAGAATGATACCTCTAGCGCCTTAAGCTTTGGGGTGCATGCTTTTAGGCTTGAAATTCTGAAGCCACAGTGCACAAACTGGTCATCACAAAACATGGGGATCCAAGAGCCGACAGTCAGACGAAATGTGAGGTGGATTGCGTTATGCAGAACGTCAAAGGAGTTATTTGATTCAGCGGTGCAATTGAACCGTCCCATCAAAGGGCGGCTTTGCAGATTCCACGGCCTTTTCGTGCTGCTGTGGTTGTTACAGACCCTATGCGTGTTGCAATTTCAATTCCATACAGTATGTGGAGAAGCTGAGGAAGGGTTGACCAGTAGAATCTGGGTTTCATTCATCTTCTGTAATGTGGTCAGCCACATCCCTTAACTTTGCTTTCTCTTGTGCTGATCAGAAGTTACGCTGGTCCTGCCGGTCCTGCCCACTCAGCTGTTGGCACTCTGAAGATGGGCTCAAGGCTGATCAGCCCAGCACACACTCTTTGGAAGGGATGTCCACAACCATGCAATCCAAACCCCACCCCATTTTTAATGTGTGTGTCACAAACACACAAAAAAAGGGGCAGGGTGCCAATTCTGCAGTTGTGCCCACCATCTTGAGTTTTTCAACCACCTCCTGTGGGTGCCCCTGCTCTTAGATCAGATTTTGATTTGGGGCAATTTTAATCTTTGGATAATGTCTGAAAACTGCAGGCACTGATCTAAAGTCTTACAGTACTGTTTTTTTAAAAAAAAGAAAATAAGAATTTTATTAGATTTAGGACAAAGATAAAAACGACAAAAAAGCAAAAAAAAAAGAGAAAACTAAAAAAGTGTGAAAACATAAGAGAATTTTTTTTAATTACATAAAGAGGTGACTTCCGACTTTTAACATCAAGAATATATAGCAATCTTCCATAATCAATCCCTTACTCTATATTAAACCAAAATCACATTATTTCTATATATCATTCCATTGGTACAATATAAAAATCACTAAATACATTTGCTCCTTCCCCTTATTTTAAAGGAAAAATGTGTGCGTGTGTGTGTGTGTGTATGTATGTATGTATGTATGTATGTATGTGTATGTGTGTGTGTGTGTGTGTGTGTGTATGTATATGTATATGTATATGTATATGTATATGTATATGTATATGTATATGTATATGTATATGTATATATATATATTATATCCTAATCAACTTTCCCCCCAAAGATAGCCTTTATTTAATTACTTCCTTCCTAATACTATTCTATACATTTCTGTCTACTATAAAAAAGATCAAACTAAAAAGCATATAGATTGTCTGCCATTATAATTAATAATACCACAGTTATAATAATCTTAATCTTATTAAGCCTAACACCAAACATTTATTATTATACCTTATTAATCTTAATCCAAATCATTAAAGATAAATGAGGTCATACAAACCCTAAAAGCAATCCAAATAAGTATTTTTAACACCCTTACCCCATTTCAAAATAAACCAGAGCATTTACATATCCCCACAGTACAGACAGAGCTATTTTTGTATCAGACAGCCCAACTGACCCCCTTAAAAACTCAGACTTCTCAACAGAAAGCCTCCCGTACATAATGACTCCTTCTTTTCCATAACATTCCATCAAAAAATCAATTTCACATATGGCTTGCAACTCAGTCTGTCCCTTTAATTTCTTCAACTTGACCATCCAATCTTCATCTAGCATTTCAACAGAAGCCTCGATCTCGCTGTTAGAAGAAGCATTTCTATTGTTGTTCTATTGTTGTTAAACTCTTCAATTTCTTCCACGATATCCCCAACCAGATGACACATTTTAGTACTCATGTTTTCCACAATGTCCTGAATATCTTGCATAATAACTTGACAGGAAACAAAAAAAAACTTTTTAAATTCTTGATGGAAATCCGAGAAAGTCTGCGTGAAATCCTCCATGTCCCACGCAGTAGATTATGGCGCCTCCTAGGTACTTAACTAGCGAAAGTGGGAGATAATAGAAAAATTCCGAGACGTGTTTACACAAGTGAAAGTATGATGACAGGCAGTTTCCCAGAGAAAGTAGCAGCAGGAAGCTGAAAGTTCAAAACAGCAGATTCAACGTGTAGAAAAATACTAAAATCTTCAAATTTAGTGCAAAAATAGTAACAGGGAGACAATTACATACTCTCAACCTTCCTTAATATTTGGATGGAAAGCAAAATCCAAGACTTAAAAAGAATATTTTTTGGAGAAATTAATCACATAAATAACGATAAGCACCAAGAGAACGCATTTCTCCTTGATGTAAAAAGCCTCTCTTAGGGTACACATATACTTAAAAGAAAAATAAATTGGGTGGTTTAGAAATGGGGTGGCCGGTCTTAATGTCCCTTTAAGCTTGGAAATGGTGACGCCCCAGCCTCCCGGCTGCTCTTACCAGTCAGTCCCAGACGCTGTTTGTGATTTTCTGGCTGCAAGCAGCCTTCCCAAGGACAAATGGGGTAATTCCAAGTGTTTTCCTGCTCCGGAAAAATGCTCCAGGGCTTCAGGAAAGACCTGCCTGAGCCCAAAAAATTGCCGCGTTGTCAGTTCTGCTCGCGGAGCCTGCGACCACAGCTGTTCAGACCGCCATGTTCCCACCAGAAGCCTCCTTACAGTACTGTTTTTAAGACTCAGCAATAATAAAGTTATGGATTCTACTTATTCTGAGCTAGCCTTTTTGTCCTTGGCCTGCTGCCTCTTCCTCTGGCATTGTATCCCACTGAGCTAGCCTCTTCAGCAGCCTCTGCTAAACAACCAATAGAGAATATTAAAAGCAAGCAAGAACTCTGACATGATGGATTTATACAATGTGGTCAGTCTTCAGTGGCATGCCAACCTTGACATCCTGGAAAAACCAGTGGAAAGGCAAGATCTTAAAACTGTAAAAAAAATATGTCATTTTTAAATTGTGGCAGGATGCTTGCTGCCTTGATGTAGCACATGACAGTCTCTTTGCTAGTGTAACAGGCTGTGTGACTAACCTTGAGGAAGAGCTGCAGCCTAGACAACGGTCTGATAAATGAAATTGGAGTCCAAAGCAGGATGTAATTTGAGAAAGCATCTGTGTCGACCCTCCCTAGTTTTCTGGAACGTAAAAGGCAGGGAGGGGAGAGGCACATTCAGACTTGCAAGATTCTGTTACTGTAACCTTATAATAAAAACATGACTAGTATTCATAATTTTGGTTTCTTGGTCTGGATTATCTCGAAGGGCTGACATCAGTCTTGCAAGTCTGAATGTGCCTCTCCTCTCCCTGCCTTTTACGAGTAGTCCTCGACTTACTACGATTCGTTTAATGACGGTTCAAAGTTATGATGGCCTCGGAAAAAGTGCTTTACGACCTGTACTCGCACTTATGAGTGTTATACCACCCCCATGGTCACGTGATTGCAATTCGGGCACTTGGCAACCAGCTCACATTTACAACCAGTTGCAGCATCCTGCAGTCATGTGATCACGATTTGCAACCTTTTTTGCCAGTTTCCAGCAAAAAACATCCATTGCGGAAGCTAGATTCACTTAACAACTGCGGTGATTCGCTTAACAGCCCATGTTTTGCTTAATGACCACCGTAAAATGGTCATAAAATTGGGTTCAGTCACGTGGTGACTCGACTTACAACCACAATGACTTACGATAGAAATTCTGGTCCCAGTTGTGGTCATAAGTCGAGGACTACCCATACATTTCCAGAGAACTAGGGAGGGTCAACTCTGGGATGCTTTCTCAAATTACATTCCTGCTTTGGACTCAGATTTTATCAGACCATTGTCTAGGTGGCATCTCTTCCTCCTGTCTCTCAAGGTTACTCACACAGCCCATTAGAGGTAGACAATGTGAAGGCTGTTGTATTGTCCTTCCTTCCTTCCTTCCTTCCTTCCTTCCTTCCTTCCTTCCTTATTTTCTATCCCACCTTTATTATTTTTATAAATAACTCAAGGTGATGAACATAACTAATACTCCTTCCTCCTCCTATTTTCCCCACAACAACAACCCTGTGAGTTTAGTTGGGCTGAGAGAGAGGGACTGGCCCAAGGTCCCCCTTTCATGCCTATTATCCCTGCTATTGTTGCCTTAAAAAAGCTGAAGGAGAAATGCATTGCAATGAAATCCTTGAAGAGATCCATCTTAAACCAAGCAGAGTTAACATCCTAATAAAGAATCTATCATTCCTGCTGTTTACATTTCCATTCTGCCCTCAACTGAAGCAGCTGCAAGCTTTTGGCTGTTTCCTAATTGCAACTTACAGGTGCTTTTTTTTTTTTTTTACTTGAGTCTTGAAGCAAATTGAGGAGGTTTGCCATGGAATCTTTTATTGCAAATTTAAATCAAGACGTGGCGTTTTTGAATCTCAGATCTTCAGTCTGAACGGAATCAAGCTGATTTGCGCAGAGCTAGTCAAGAGAACTAGCTTTGGGAGAAGACTTGGTTACCTCTTCCTCTCTCTGCAAGGGTTGGAGGATGGAAAATAACTTGGTTGCCTGAGATAATGGCTGAGAAAATGTCAAGACGGCATTTTGGGAGAAAAATACTTTGATTTCTCTTGGGTTTCAATACAAATAACAATACAAATAACTATCATGTTCCTCCTATAAAGATGGTAGAGAAGGTTGGAGGTCACTGTTGCCTAAAAGGAAGCTTAGGAGAGTATCAACATAAAGGTTGGGGTCAAAGATTTTGATTTTTTTTCTATTCTAAAGTAGCCTAGTTGTACCAGCTTTTATGGAGATTACTTAAATGAGGGCTTGAAGATGTTTGTAAGAGATTGTTAATATTTGATGAATATCTTCTGTCAATAATATTATGTCAAACTCTGCAGTTTGTTTTATTCCTTCTGCAAATAACAGGATGTGACTAATACTAGATTAGTTCCCACATACATTTTTTCTTCTTTTGGCAAATAAGGGGCCTTGGCTGATGCGAGATGTGGCCCCAGTTCTTTTGCATACTCCACATGGGAAAAGGACCCATAGATTACATTAGAGCAAGCCCCAGATTTTGGTTTTGCTCTTTCTGAGAAAAGGCAGATGTTGTGGCTAACAGTTTCATCCCAATCTCCCTAAAACTGAGATTGAAGCAGTTGCAGGCAGTTCAATGCTCCCCTATGTCAGCCTTGGGACAACAATTTTTTTTCCCCAAATTGATTCTTGGAGCAACTTGAATTGGAATTGGATTTGGATTCTCTCTGAATTGCAAACAAAGATGGAAAGTTGCATTCAGACCTTCGATTGCAATCGAATCTAGACTCATTCTCAGAGATTTAATCAGAATGAGGTTTGGTTAACCTATCCCTACGCATGTGTCTATGAAGGTTCTCAGTCATCCAGGTGGAATTGTCTGTAGCTTGAATCATGTCAACTGGATTTCTATTTTCTCAGTGGAAACGTTTCGCTCCTTATCCAAGGAGCTTCTTCAGTCTGAGCAAAGTTAGTAAGGGAATCCTAAATATGTTTCTAGGTAGCTGTGTGACCTTACACCTGGGGCGAAACGTTTCCACTGAGAAAATAGAAATCCAGTTGACATGATTCAAGCTACAGACTATCCCTACGCATGCAAATAGTCATTTGCATACACAGGAGGAAGAGGTTGCTGGGAAGATGCCTGAGTTCCTATTGCCTGAAAAAATGGCTGGGGAAATATCATGATGGACCTTTTAAAGGAAATTCTAATTCTTTTTCATTATACCTCTTGTACACATGGCAAGGAAAAGGCTCCCTATAGCCTGAAAGGGTGTCGAGGAAAGTATCAAGGTTGGACTTTGAGGGGATTATATTTTCCTCTCATGTGACATAGCTTGGGGAATCGTCTGTAGCTTGAATCATGTCAACTGGATTTCTATTTTCTTAATGGAAACGTTTCGCTCCTTATCCAAGGGGCTTCTTCAGTCTGAGCAAAGTTGGTAAGGGAATCCTAAATATGTTCCTAGGTAGCTGTAACACAGCTACCTAGGAACATATTTAGGATTCCCTTACCAACTTTGCTCAGACTGAAGAAGCCCCTTGGATAAGGAGCGAAACGTTTCCATTAAGAAAATAGAAATCCAGTTGACATGATTCAAGCTACAGACAATTCCACCTGGATGACTGAGAACCTTCATAGACATAGCTTGGGGAATTTTGTATAGAAATGTAACAATGATAGTTTATTGTATAAAAGATAAAAGGAAGAATTTGATTTTCTAATATATAGTTTTGTATAAAATTTGAGTTTAGATACACTTTCCAGTTTTATTTTGGCATATTGATCTTCTTCATACTAAAGTTGTTGTAGCTTTCATTTGGATTTTTGGGTATTAAAAGTGCTTGGTAAGATTAGGTCCTGATACTTTATTTTTTGGGGAGTAATAAATAAATAAATGACAAAGAGCCAGTTTGGTGTAGTGCTTAAGGCACCAGGCTAGAAACCAGGAGACCAATGTAAGTTCTAGTCTTGCCTTAGGCATGAAGCTGGCTGGGTGATTTTAGGCCAGTCCTTCTCCCTCAGACCTAGGAAGAAAGCAATGGTGAACCACTTCCAAAATCTTGTCAAGAAAACTGCAGGGACTTGACTATTTAGTCACCAGAGGGCAAGACTGACTTGAAAGCACTAAAAAAAGTACCTTCTGTGTGGAAAAAGAGGCCCATGTCTACTATTAAGCTAAGCCCCGTATTTGCTGTTAAGGACCAGTGGCTAACATTATTCAGGCCAGGTCCCCGTGTTTGTTTCACTCTTTCTGTGATGATGCCTAAATTTCGTCTTTATCCACCCAAAACTGGAGCAGCTGAAGCCATTTTGATGCTCCCCCCTTTGAATCGCAAACACAAATAGAAACCTGCTGTCTTTGGGATCTTCAACAAGAATTGAATCTCATCTGATTTGCAGAGGCTTTAATGAGCCTGGGATTTGGGGCAAACGGTTAACCTCTCCCTCCTCTGAATGCAGATGACCAGCCTATTGCACCACTTGTAGAATTTGCTAGAAGATGCCAGAGCCAGTGTTACCTGAGAAGATGATGCTTGAGAAGATGCTCGAGTCACTGTAGCCTGAAAGAGCTGCTAGAAAAGGAAGAAGAGGGGGCTTTGAGACCTGATGACTAACTTTTTTTGAGTGTGTCATCTGAGCTGCCTTAAGTTCACGTTTTTTTCTTTGAAGGAGTGGCTATATGCTCTTTGTGACTTATATTATAATAAGCTGCATAAGCTTATTTGGAATGAGGAAGCATGAGTTACAATAGGGCAAGCCTTACCAATTCATTGTGGGCATTCATTTTGGAAATAAGGGCACATGGCTAATGTAGGAACAGGCCCTTTCGTTTTTCCTGCTTCTGGAAATAAGGGCTGTGACTAATGTTTTCATCTCATTCTCCCAGAACCTGAAGCAACGTGTTAGGCAAAGAAGTCCGGGGTCTGTCTGACAGCGAGATAGCTGTCCAAAACAGAGCCAGACCCACTTTGCCATGGGGAGAAGCCAGTAAAAGGAAGATTGGAGCTGGATCCAGCCGGGGCTCCTGGAGGGAACCCACCCCCCACTGCATCCCTATGGGAGAAGCCTTGCAGCAGGGGCTTGGAATGTTGCCAGCAACTCCATTCTAAGCCCCTCCCTGTTCCTTCTGATCATGTGACCTAAAGAGGAGCTCCTATTAAGGGGTTGGAAAGAATTTCCCTGTTTTCTTTCAGTCAAATTTCGAAGCCACTCTGTAAAGTTATGTGAGAAAGAGGGGGGATGGGAAGAGATGCTGCCTAGGGAACCATCAGATAAGAGAGGGCATAGCCTACAGCTACATAATGGGCAGAGAATGAGACTCAGAAGGGACCCTGCCTAGCTTCTCAGAGTGTAAAAGAGACGGGCAGGAGATTTGTACTTCCAACTTGCAAGATGCTGTTAATGTAGCCTTACAATAAAGTAGTATTAGCTCATCTGGTTGTGTTTCCTGTCTGGTCTGCCTGGGAAGGCTGACACTCTCAAACCACATTGGTTAGCCCTTGACTCTTGAATTACATACGCAGATGGAAACATTTCCTCTTCCAATTTGATTTGAATCTAGTTTGATTCACATTGGCCTAGTCAAGATGGGGTTTGGGCAGAAGAATATACAGTTACCTCTTCTTTCCTCACTATGCAAATGACCAGCCTCTTTTAGCTCCTGTAGAATTGCCTGTTGCCCAAAAGGAGGGGTGGGAAAGTACCAAGATGGGGCTTTGGTGGAAAATTATTGAGCTGTTGCTATTTGTATTTGTATGATTTGCCAGATTCAGCTCTTGTAGAAGTAACTGCAGTGGCCACTGTAACCCTAAAGACTCCCTGGGAGTTATGAGCAATTTTTCTTTTGCATTAGCTATTTCTTTTTGCTTGGATAAATGATTAGTCTTAAAGAACTCTGGAAGATGCTGACCTTACTATTAGGCGGAACAACACACATTAGGTCAGGCAGTAGATGTTTGTTTTACTCAGGGTGTAAATGTTTATTTCACTCAAGCCAGGACTCCGAAGTTTGTATTATTCCTTTGAAAAGTAATAGGGCAGAGCTCTCATTAGGTCTGACTGCAGAAGTGGAGGCAGGGTTACAATTCCTCTGCCATCCTGCCAGCCCCTTATGGTGTTGGCCCCTCCATGCCAGCCTCCCCTCTCTGCCGGCCAACTGCCTGCCAAGCTCTGCTCCCTTCTGATACAGGTGTTCAGTCCTGAACCAAAGGCCCTTTTTTCTTTCTGGGCTAGCTATCACCTGCCAGACCTGTCCAAATCCTGCTCCATATTGGCACAATCTTTCAACCCTGAACCAAATATACCCTTTTCTTTATGCTCCCAAGTTGGCACGGCCTTTGAACTCTGATCCAGGGGTATTTTTGCTCTGTGTTAGCTTTCTACCAAAATAGGCACCACTCTCCTAACTCTGAGCGGTTGGCATTTGCGTTAGGCTGCCCAGCTCTGGTTACAGAGGGACAAAACCCTCTCAGAGGGCATCCCTGTAAATCACGAAAATAGAACATTGCTAACAGCATCGAGCAACATCGGAGTGCGGGTGGGGTTTTGGTGTCCCGTCAGGTGTGTGTGTGTGACGTTGATGCATGTACAAAAGGGGTGGGGTTTTGACCGCACGGTTGCTGTGGCCACCTTGACCTGTTTTGCCTTTCCCCATGGACACCCCCAGGCTCCTCCTGCTTTTGCCGTTTTGCCACAACACACACGTCACAGAGCAGCGCTGCTTCAATCAGCGTGCCGACAGTGCTGTGTGCCCTCTTGGGCCATGCTTCATGTTTAAGCTCTGCATGATGTGGGCAGGTTGAACTGAAGTCTCTTACTGGCGAGTGAATGGCTGCCCGGCTAACACTGGCAGGCGCTGCCCCAGACGCTTCCTGCTTTTGAAATGGGGAAGGGGGTGGCAAGGCTACCAAGAATGGTTCCTTCTCCGTTCTGTTCCTCTGCCGCTGTATCTCGCTGGGCCAGCTGTCCCGCTCTCTCTGCCAGCTGCCTGAAGTATTGCATTGCCAGCTATGTGGACCATCCCGGCACCCCTGAAAGAGCCTCTGACGAGGTGCAGCAAAGCTCCAGCACCCCACGAGGCGCACCGTGGCCGCTCTTCTGAGTCCTGCTTAGAAGCCGCTCGGCCTGGCAGTCCACCGAAGCCTGTGATGGACACCGACCCTGTTGGTGCCCCAGAATGCCGGGTGAGGAGAGGCTGCAAAGCGGATGACCCCAGAAGGGGAACTCAGGATTGTGCTGCACGGGTCACACCAAGCCTGGAACCCCAGCGAAGCAAGGCAAAAGACCTTCTTACTGAAAACAGTTTTGGAAAACCTGCATTTTTAAATTGGAGTTGTCCCTCTTTTGGGGAATTCAGCCAGCTTCTCTATAGCTAGGCAATGGGGAGGGTGTTTGTTTCTCTTTTCTTTTGAAACAAGAAGATGTTTCCAAAAAATGATCATGATAAAACCCTTGAAGGTATCCAGCTGAAACTTGCCAGGGTTAAATCCCATTAAAGAGGCTTTGATGCCTGCTATTTTCAGCCCATTCTGCCAAAAAAACAAAGCAGCTTCAGTTACTTTGAATTTTCTCCCTAATAGCCAGTGGACAAATATGGAGAAAAATCTTAACTAGTCCCTCTTCCATATGCAAATGAGCAACCTGTTCCTGGGTGGATGGGAAAATGCTATACTCACTGTAGTCTTTAAGGATGTCAAAGAAAGTAACAAGGTGGAGCTGAAATCAAGTAATCTAGAGGGTTTTTTTTAATTTTATTGTTTTTTCAAGAGATATAATAAGTTGAATCAATGTAGTTTACTTGCTCTATTGAAGAGTTAGAGTCTGGGGCTTTTTTTATTTCTGCTTAATATTGAATGTTAAGTTACCTGGTAGCTAAAAATAGGTCAATAGAGGATTTAGCATGTATATGTAGATTGATAACATGTAGGCAAGTTGTTTGTTTTTATTGATATTGTTTGGTGATCCAAGTCTGGTAGATATGATTTATTATGTGTGGGGAATAGGTGAGGTTGTAGGAGGTGTGGGTTAGTTCTAATTCTTTTGTAAGTAAGGCTATGGAGAACGGCTTTATTCCTCTGAGGAAAAGGGGTGATCAGTATTATTAGATTTCTTCCTCTTCCTTTTGCCAGCTTCTTCTCCAGGGTATCCTGTCTTCTCATTATGTGGCCAAAGTACTTCAGTTTTGCCTTTAATATCATTCCCTCAAGTGAGCAGTCTGGCTTTATTTCCTGGAGTATGGACTGGTTTGATCTTCTTGCAGTCCAAGGCGCTCTCAGAATTCTCCTCCAACACCACAGTTCAAAAGCATCTATCTTCCTTCGCTCAGCCTTCCTTATGGTCCAGCTCTCGCAGCCATAGGTTACTACGGGGAATACCATTGCTTCAACTATGCGGACCTTTGTTGTCAGTGTGATGTCTCTGGTCTTAACTATTTTATCAAGATTTGTCATTGCTCTCCTCCCAAGAAGCAGATGACTTCTGATTTCCTGGCTGCAGTCAGCGTCTGCAGTAATCTTTGTGCCTAGAAATACAAAGTCTGTCACTGCCTCCACTTTTTCTCCCTCTATTTGCCAGTCATCAATCAAGCTCGTTGCCATAATCTTGGTTTTTTTGAGGTTTAACTGCAACCCAGCTTTTGCACTTTCTTCTTTCACCTTTGTCATAAGGCTCCTCAACTCCTCCTCGGTTTCAGCCATCAAACTGGTATCATCTGCATATCTAAGATTGTTAATGTTTCTTCCAGCGATTTTAACTCCAGCCTCAGATTCCTCAAGCCCAGCACGTCGCATGATGTGTTCTGCGTACAGGTTGAATAGGTAGGGTGAGAGTATACAGCCCTGCCGTACTCCTTTCCCAATCTTAAACCAGTCCGTTGTTCCGTGCTCTGTTCTTACCGTTGCTACTTGGTCGTTATACAGATTCCTCAGGAGGCAGACAAGATGACTTGGTATCCCCATACCACCAAGAACTTGCCACAATTTGTTATGATCCACACAGTCAAAGGCTTTAGAATAGTCAATAAAACAAAAATAGATGTTTTTCTGAAACTCCCTGGCTTTCTCCATTATCCAGCAGATATTGGCAATTTGGTCTCTAGTTCCTCTGCCTTTTCTAAACCCAGCTTGTACATCTGGCAATTCTCGCTCCATGAATTGCTGGAGTCTACCTTGCAAGATCTTGAGCATTACCTTACTGGCATGTGAAATAAGTGCCACTGTTCGATAGTGGCTCATAGATCTTACATTCCAGGTTCCTATGGTGTGTTGATCTTTAGAACATCGGATTCGTCGTTCACCACCAGCACCATCGGCCGCTAGCCGTCCTTTCGGCTTTGAGCTAGCTGCGTCATCACATCTGGGGCTAGTTGAACGTATCCTCTGTTCCTCCCCAGTAGCATTTTGACCATCTTCCGACCTGGGAGTCCCATCTTCCGATGGTATACCGACATATCTCTGGTTGTACTGATCCATTTAGTTTTCACGGCAAGAATACTGGGGTGGGTTGCCATTACCTTCCCCAGGGATCGTATTTAGTCTGACCTCTCTGCCACAACCTTCCCGTCTTGGGTGTCCCTTCACGGTTTAGCTCATGGTTTCATTGAGGTGCTCAAGCTCCAGCACCACGACAAGGTAACGATCTCCTTTGCTGGAGATTATTAGATTAGACCCCTCAAATTATTTTGCTCCTTGAGGAAATGAGATCATGGTTTAATTTTAGAACAGGTCCTAAATGCTTTTTGTCCTGGGAATAGGGGCCATGGCTAACATTGTCATCTCATGCTGCCAAAAAATGAAGCAGCCCAAACAAATGGTTTTCTGAAATTAAAATCTTGAACCACCCCAAATGAAATCATTTTGCCCTCAAGACTCAAAACATGCCTCCTCCTTCAAATGCCATGTCTTCAAGTTGAAATGTGTCAATGGCTGATTTGCGCAAGGCAGGCCCCATCAAGAAGGGGCTTTGAGGGAACCATATCTTTCCCATATATGCAAATGAGCAGCCTGTTGCATCTCCAGGAGAGGTTGCTGGGAAGATGCTTGTGTCCCTGTTGCCAGAAAGAAGGACAGGCCAAGGTCCAGGATGGAGCTTTGGGAGAACATATGCATCTTTTCCTCTTGTTTTTCATAGTCACCCTGTTCTGCCTCTTGTAGAAATAGTAAGACAGTTTCTTGGCTCCCTGTAACTTTAAAGGATGGCTGGGAAAGTATCAAGGCGGGATTTTTTATTTCATGTATTTTGTCCAGATCAAACTTTACTCTGCTAAAATGTAGCTGCTGCCACAGCTTTGTCATTAGCTTGCTGTAGGTTGTCAACAGTACAAGGCTCTGTACACTGGTCACTGCATTGTTGTCAGACAACAACCCCCACTTAAATAAATTTGTTTTGCACCTTGGTACTCTCGCATTGGTATCTCACATGTAGACTACTGTAATGTGCTCTACATTGTAGACTACTGTAATGTGCTCTACATGGGGCTACCCTTGAAGAATATCCGGAAGCCGAGCTGCACTGGGTTCCAGTTTGCTTTAATGGGACCAGGCTACCTGAGGGACTGTCTTGTCCCTATTGAATTGACCCATCCCACCCGGTCATGCAGAGAGGGCTGTTGTTACGGACCCCATCTTTAAAAGAATTCCACCTAGTGGGGTCTCGGAAACGTGCCTTCTCTGCAGTAGCGCCCGCCCCCTGGAACATCCTTCCCCCAGGGGTGAGACTTACTCCTGGACTTCAGGAAAAAACTGAAAACCTGGTTTTGCCACCAAGCCTGGGACGGGAGGGGAAATAGTCATTCTTGGGGATGGCTAGTGCCCTAGAATGGATTGAGAACGGCCCTTGCGCTCAGGATTTGAGAAAGAACTGTAGCCATCTGGATTTCATTTCATTCTATTCTATTTATATCTTTTAATAATTATATTGATATTGTATATTTATTCCATTTCCATTGGGATCTGTTTTGTATTTTAACTCCGGTTTTATTGTAAACCGCCCAGAGTTCCCCCTTCGGGGGAAGATGGGCAGTAATATAAGTTAAATAAATAAATAAATAAATTCCTAGCACATACTTTAGCCTTGGTATTCAGGCAATGTTGCTTAAAGGAAAACGTTCTGTCCAACGTAACGCCCAAATATTTAGGTGTTGGGCAGTGTTGTAATCTGTTCCCGCTCCACGTCATATCGAATTCAACCCCTGCATCTCGATTGCGAAGATGAAAGGCACATACTTGAGTTTTGCTTGGATTAGGTTTTAAGTAATTATTATCATAATACCGCTCCAGTTCTTCTAGGGCTCGTGATAATTTTTCAGCACAATCATCAAAACTCGGTTCTTGTACAGCCACCGCTGTATCATCCGCATATATGATAAGGTGGGATAAGGCCTTAGCTTCATAACTTTTTTTTTGGATTAATGTGCTTGTTTTTGCTTGTTAAGTTTATTGTGTAGTTTTTATTCTTAGTTTTATGGTTGCTGTGGAATAGTTGTTTGTTTTCTAGAGTTATAAATGAGATGTTTTTACTGTGTATGAGCAATTCATTTTCCTTTGCATAAAAAGCTGAACAGTAAGTCTTTTATAGATATAATTAAATATGCTTGGTGTTGCTGGAAGCCCTGACTGGGGGAAAGTTGACATTGTTGTCCTGCTTTAGGCATAAAGCCAGCTGGGTGACCTTGGGCCAGTCACTCCCTCTCAGCCCTAGGAAGGAGGCAAGGGCTAACCATTTCTGAAAAACCTTGCCAAGAAAACCACAGGGACTTGTCCAGGCAGTCTCCCAGAATCGGACACAATTTAATGGATTAACAAAAAACTTTTTGGGAACTATAGGCTGTGTATAACATCAGTTTAAGCTAATTTTGTTCTGTTACTTTTAGGATTCGGAGGAAATGGGTCATGTTAGGACTGGCCCCATGGTTATGTCTTAGTCTTTCTGGGAATAAAGGTTATAAACAAAGTATGATTAGGCCAGACTCCACCAGTTTACTTTACAGGTAGTCCTTGTTTAGTGACTTTTCGCAGTTACGATGGTGATGAAAAAGTAACTTTGTGACCAATCCTCGCATTTATGACTTTTGCAGGTCTGCAAAGCAAAGGAAAGCTGAAGTAAGATCATAAGCACAGTCATGGTTTTATTTAGCGACTGCTTTGCTTAACGACCAAGTTGCTGGTCCAATTATGGTCACCAAACAAGACTACGGTACTTCCTTTGGGAGTAACATATTCAGTGGGAAACATTTGGCCAGTCTCAAATGTTTAGCGTAGCAATAGAGCCTTTATTGACCCTGGAGCTTTGGGGAACCAATATTAAGCCCGCCCTCCTATGTATGCTGTGAGGGGCGCGGTGGCTCAGCGGGTAAGACGCCAGGCTTGTCGATCGGAAGGTCGCAAGTTTGGAGGATCGAATCCCTAGCCCCGCGTGACGGAGTGAGCTCCCGCACTTGCCCCAGCTCTTGCCAACCTAGCAATTTGAAAGCATGCAAATGTAAGTAAATTAATAGGTACCACTTTGGTGGGAAGGTAACAGCGTTCTGCGCGTGTCATGTGGCCACATGACCATGGAAGCATCTTCGGACAACGCTGGCTCTTCGGCTAATAAACGGAGATGAGCACTGGCCCCTAGAGTCGGACACGACTGCACAAATGTGCGGGGGGAACCTTTACCTTTACCACCCTGGGGGGTTCCAACTCCACGGCCAAGGACGTGTTGTTGATGTTAATGTTAATGTTGTTGTTGTTGTTTATGTCTGCTGTACCTTTGCAATTACAGGTCTGCAGCCAACAGTAACATAAGACTTGCAAATTTGTTTTAGTTGTTCTGCAAAGTAGAGTAATGGGTAATGCTAGGCCAGGGTACAAATGAAATGAAATGATATTCCTAATGCTTAGGCTGAGCTGTAAGTATTTGTTGTATTTCTTCATGGCCCATGTGTTCATCTTATCCTGACAAAAATTGAAATAGCTGTAGGTGGCATGATGTTTTTACAATTATTCTCAATGGACTATTTTTTAAAATAGAATCTTGAAGTAGGTTGATAGGGCTTGAATCACAGCTTGGAACAGAGTCATACCCTTCCTAATCACAAATTTTTAATGTGAATCTAATCACAACAGATTCAAGGATAAGACTGTTAAAATGAAGTTTACTTGCATTAGGACTTAGGTTTATTAGTTGACTAGGGGGCGCGATGGCTCAGCGGTTAAGATGCCAGGCTTGTCAATCAGAAGGTCGCAAGTTTGAGACCCTAGCCCTGCGTGACGGAGTAAGCCCCAGCTCTTGCCAACTTAGCAATTCGAAAACATGCAAATGCAAGTAGATAAATAGGTACCACTTTGGTGGGAAGGTAACAGCATTCTGCAGGTGTCATGTTGGCCACATGACCGCAGAAGCATCTTCGGACAACGCTGGCTCTTCGGCTAACAAACGGAGATGAGCACCAGCCCCTAGTGTCAGACACGACTGTGTGGGGGAACCTATACCTTTACTATATTTTGTTGTTTATTTGTTCAGTCACTTCCGACTCTTCGTGACTTCATGGACTAGCCCACACCAGAGCTTCCTGTCGGCCGTTGCCACCTGCAGCTCCCCCACGGTCGAGTCCGTCACCTCCAGAATATCATCGATCCATCCATCTTGCCCTTGGTCAGCCCCTGTTCCTTTTGCCTTCCATTTTCCCTAGCATCAGCATCTTCTCCAGGGTATCCTGTCTTCTCATTATGTGGCCAGAGTACTTCAGTTTTGCCTTTAATATCATTCCCTCAAGTGAGCAGTTTGGCTTTATTTCCTGGAGTATGGACTGGTTTGATCTTCTTGCAGTCCAAGGCACAAGTCCATAGGTTACTACGGGGAATACCATTGCTTTAACTATGCAGACCTTTGTTGTCAGTGTGATGTCTCTGCTCTTAACTATTTTATCAAGATTTGTCAAGATTTCCTCCCAAGAAGTAGATGTCTTCTGATTTCCTGGCTGCAGTCAGCATCTGCAGTAATCTTTGTGGCTAGAAATACAAAGACTTAGGCATATTAGTTGACTGCATATTGATCTGCAAGTTCTCATGTCACAGTGCTTACTCTGAAGCATCTTCTATCCTTCTTGATGCCCACAGGTATAAGCATTTGTGATGTAGGCAGGCAGAGGAAAGGGCATAGTATAAAGTACATACAAGGAATCAACCTTATTGAATATATGCAAATGCTGGCCCTTAATTTGTTAGGGAAATCAGAACTGTTGTTCTAATTCCTAAAACTGTAACTGCATAAAACAGAGTCACTTCTACTGTCATCATCTTATGAAGATCTGAAATTCAAGAATATATAAATTTTCTGTAGCCTTAGGGAAGTGTCTGCTCTTACAATGCAATCAGTGGCATATGTTAATGCATATAGGTAATGCATGTTTATGGATATTTGGCATTAAAGAGCATCCTTGCCAGTGTAGCTGTTTGAAATTAGAGCATTTTTATCCTGATCATCTTTCCTGCTTTGCTCTTATTGAATAACTCATCCTTCAATGCTGGTACTGAGTTATAGAAACAGGTAATCTATGGATCTATTTTGTCAGACTATCTGTCGACTAATGTCATTTTATGTTTTCATTCTACGCTTGTGCTATGAATCATTCTGTCCTCTCTGGATCCATGCCTGATCATTGAGCAACAGAACAATCATGGGAACGGTGCAGCTAATTGGTTGTAAGACAATTCCAGTTGCTATGCTATTTGCTCAGCCAATTTAGCCCACACATTTAAATTGATTCACTGAAATCATAAATCTTTGGATTCTAAAGTTATATCCTTTGCATAAATTCATTTAAGCAGTCCCATTACCCCAAAATAATATGGACCTTTCATAAGACTTGACTCTTGAGAAGATGTTTCAATCCTGATTAATTTTTCTTTTCTTTTTTTTTCCATAGGTTGCTGGATATTGAAAGTCAAATGATCTATTTTGCAAGTTTCTATGCAGGAATTGGCTGTGCTGTTCTCATGCTTGGATACCTCCAAGTCAGTATTTTTCCCTCTAGTCCCTCATCCCCCACCCCAGAACAGAAAAGAAGTCAGTTATTTAACAGCCTAGGTTTATGTATATTAAGTGACAATTCAAGCTCCTATAAACATAATTGATTTGGAAATCAGTAACACTTTCCGTATCATATAAGCCATTTTTCTACCATAGGCTCCCGAAACAGACAATTCTTATGTCATTGTTGATTTGCATACATGTTAAATAATAGGAAATACTAATCAAAGTCCAATCATGCAAAGTACTGTGCATTAACAGGTAGCCTTCTTTTTCCCCCACTTCTCACATACATGGACATATATGTGGACAGAATAATTGGCCATTACAGAAATAGGAGTTATGTGCCTTCTTGATCTGAGACAAATTTTTGTACTGCCTTGGAACTAATATTGACTTTTGGGTTGAGGGAACTGAGTAGGCATTGATTTATTTATGAAATACAGGGATCCATTTGAAAGCCAAAACCCTTCAAAATAATGTGTAATCTATCTATTCAGTTGAAGAAAAGCCAAAATCAAAAGGAATAAGCTGATGGAGGAAAGAAAAGTGCTATGGCGAGTAATCAGAGATGGGATGGATTTCTACAGCTGAATTTTAAAAAGGCCTGGGCTCAGGTCCCCCCCCCCTTCCCATTCCTCATAACTTGTGTTGTTGTTGCTGGGATCATGTCTGTTATGCCTAGAATTTCCAGCTAGGTTCTTCTTGATATTCTAATACCAAAACTGCAGATCAGAGTTTATGAAAAATACATTCGTGTACCATTATCCATCTTCCCCTTTGATGCTGCTGATGAGTGTTGCTACATTTTAGAGAAGGGCTTTCCAAAGTTTTCCAGTTGGCGACACACCAACGGCACTGCCGCTGTGGCGGCGCGCAAAAACCCGGAAGCACCGCCGCTGTGGCACTTCCAGTTTTTTGCGCGCCGCTGCTGCCGTGGCGCTTTCAGATTTTTGCGCGCCGCATTGGTGGCAGCGGTGTCCTGGTGTGCCATGCGAAAACCTGGAAGCGCTGATGGCCCGCCGCCGCTGCTGTGCACGCGGCTGTGGCGGCGCGCCATCAGCACTTCCGGGTTTTGACACGATACATTTGGGCCCCTCAGGCGACACAGTATTGTGTCGTGACACACAGTTTGGAAAGCTATGTTCTAGAGCAGAGCTTTCCAAATTTTTCATGTTGGTGACACACTTTTTAGACATGCATCATTTCGTGACACACTCTTACAGCAGGGCATCATTTTGCGACACACTCTTACAGCAGGGCACAAGGCAGGCACTAGGACCTGCACGGAATCCTGGCAGGGCAGGTTTGGAGGCAGCAAGGCACAAGGCAGGCACTAGGACCTGTGCGGAATCCTGGCAGGGCAGGTTTGGAGGCAGCCAGGCACAAGGCAGGCACTAGGACCTGCGCGGAATCCTGGCAGGGCAGGTTTGGAGGCAGCCAGGCACAAGGCAGGCACTAGGACCTGCGTGGAATCCTGGCAGGGCAGGTTTGGAGGCAGCAGGGCACAAGGCAGGCACTAGGACCTGCGCGGAATCCTGGCAGGGCAGGTTTGGAGGCAGCAAGGCACAAGGCAGGCACTAGGACCTGCGTGGAATCCTGGCAGGGCAGGTTTGGAGGCAGCAGGGCACAAGGCAGGCACTAGGACCTGCGCGGAATCCTGGCAGGTCTTGGAGGCAGCAGCAGCCGCGACACACCCAGACACTGCAGCCAACACACTAACGTGTCCCGACACACAGTTTGGAAAGCTCTGTTCTAGAGTATGTACTCAATTCACATGAGGAAGCCCAATAATTCTGACAGCTTAATGCAGAATCTTTTTCAGAATCCTCTGCTATGTGCAGTGGTCTTCTCACAGCTACAGTAATTTGATGTGGAAGAGGTTCCTTAGAGATAGAACATTTGGAAACTACATTCTTACAAAAGGCAGGACAGTGATAAGGTATTACCCCATTAATAGCACCAGTGCAACATGATCTCTATGCCTAATATTTTCCATGCTTAGTTATAACCAAGCAGTTCCACTAATGTCCCAAGTATAACTCTGCCTGTCAGTTTCACCTAAAGAAAGGAGATGTTTGCTTTTTTTTTTTTAAGTGTTTGCAAGATGATGGTAGTGGAAGGCATAAAATCAATGCTAAGGGTACTGGGAATTAGACTGTTTTCCATTTAGCTCACTGTACCGTCAGTTGGCATTGTCCTTTAGTAACCAAGGAAAGGTTATTTTTCTTCTAATTGTGCTTTTTCCTTCTCCATCTCTCTCTCTCCCCCCCTCCCCTTTCTAAGATCTGCTTATGGGTAATGTCAGCTGCTCGTCAGACACAACACATCCGAAAAGCCTATTTCAGGAAAGTAATGAGGATGGACATAGGCTGGTTTGATTGTACATCAGTGGGGGAACTCAATACACGAATTTCTGAGTGAGTAATTCGAGACAGCCACTGATGTGACTACATGTCAATAAACAGTCTCTGGAAAGTCAGTGAATGTTTAAAAAGATTTCTACCAGCTTGATTCTCAGCTATACCAACTTGTCCACTGGGCTGCCATGACTGTTTTTTTAATTTAATTTAATTTAATTTCCATCCCGGCGAACATACCAAATACTCCTTCCTCCTCCTATTTTCCCCACAACAACCAACCTGTGAGGTGAGTTGGGCTGAGAGAGAGGGACTGGCCCGAGGTCACCCAGCCGGCTTCCATGCCTAAGGCGGGACTAGAACTCTCAGTCTCCTGGTTTGCTATTGGCCCCTTCCTAGGGCTGAGAGAGAGAGGGACTGGCCCAAGGTCACCCAGCTGGCTTTCATGCCAAAGGCGGGACTAGAACTCTCAGTCTCCTGGTTTGCTATTGGCTCCTTCCGAGGGCTGAGAGAGACAGGGACTGGCCCAAGGTCACCCAGCCAGCTTTCATGCCTAAGGCAGGACTAGAACTCTCAGTCTCCTGGTTTGCTATTGGCTCCTTCCGAGGGCTGAGAGAGACAGGGACTGGCCCAAGGTCACCCAGCCAGCTTTCTTGCCTCAGGCGGGACTAGAACTCTCAGTCTCCTGGTTTGCTATTGGCTCCTTCCTAGGGCTGAGAGAGAGAGGGACCGGCCCAAGGTCACCCAGCCGGCTTTCATGCCTAAGGCAGGACTAGAACTCTCAGTCTCCTGGTTTGCTATTGGCTCCTTCCTAGGGCTGAGAGAGACGGGGACTGGCCCAAGGTCACCCAGCCGGCTTTCATGCCTAAGGCAGGACTAGAACTCTCAGTCTCCTGGTTTGCCATTGGCTCCTTCCTAGGGCTGAGAGAGAGAGTGACTGGCCCAAGGTCACCCAGCCGGCTTTCTTGCCTAACTGTTGTCCATAGTAGGCCTGGAAATGGCTTTATGAAGCTGCTGTTGGCAGGGCCAGCCCTACCATTACCTGCTTGAGAGGCCCTGTTTCTTGCCACATGAGAGCCAATATTTTGCGGGTGTGTTGAGATGTCAATATAGTAATAAAGATAGAGGCAACCACAGACCTGGTGGAAGATGGTTGAATCACATGCAGCTAATAAGATAAAGATGGCACTTAGACATTTTTCTAGATGGACAAAAATATCTGAGGAAAGTCCATCTGGCCAGGCATTTTTCACAAGCTGTCAGTGCTTGATGAAAAAAAAAGGTAAAGGTTTCCCCTGCACAGTCGTGTCCGACTCTAGGGGCGGTGCTCATCTCTGTTTGTTAGCTGAAGAGCCAGCATTGTCCGAAGACACTTCCACGGTCATGTGGCCGCATGACGTGCGTGGAACGCTGTTACCTATCCACCGAAGTGGTACCTATTCATCTCCTTGCATTTGCATGCTTTCAAATTGCTAGGTTGGCAAGAGCTGGAGCTAGTGCAGGAGCTCACGCCACATGCAGGGCTAGGGATTCGAACCTCCAAACTTGCAATCTTCCGATCGACAAGCCTGGCATCTTACCCGCTGAGCCACCGCGCCCCTTTGTGCTTGATGAGCATCCATGCAAATTTTATTTTCCCCATCTTGTCCTTGCTAAGCAGAATCTCTGAAAGAGGGCCCAACCAATCCTCAGCCACAGTGGGGGAAAATGAAAAATAGAAGCCTACATTTCATAACATGTAGAATCTTGGAAGGGATGTTCCAGCAGAAGGATACTTGGAAATATAGGACCTCTGCCTGCACTGAGTTTAAGTTTAATCTTATGTACGGGAAATAAACTCCCTAGATAAAAGAGTGATCAAATGAATAACTACCGTGATAAATCATTCTCATCAACATTTCCCCAGTGTAGAAAGGAGTGATATCTTTCATGCACATTGGGAATTGTAATGAAGGCAAAATGTATCTTCTGCCTCAACTTTTCTTGTTCTCCACAGTGACATTAATAAAATAAATGATGCTATTGCTGACCAAGTAGCAATCTTTATCCAGCGCTTCACCACCTTTGTTTGTGGATTCCTGCTAGGATTTGTCAGAGGCTGGAAGCTGACCTTGGTTATTATTGCAGTCAGTCCTCTAATTGGGATCGGAGCTGGCATCATTGGCCTGGTACGGAGGAATGTCCTTCATATTGAAAGGTTTCTGAGGTCATTTAGAGGGCCTTGGGGGATTGGGGCAGGATTTTCAAGTTGTTGACCATTTCAGGAAGCGCATTTGTAACACTCCATCAAATCATTTACTACTGCTTTTTCTTTTTCTTTTTTTAAAAAAAGTCTAGCTCTCATTTATTTGACATAATTTCCCAGCAGTATTTTCTGTTGTTCCTTATAAGAACTGATAGGTGGGGCACCTCAGGGAACCATTGGTTTGCCACTGCCTGCTTCCTAGGGCTGAGAGGGAGGGACTGGCCCAAGGTCACCCAGCTGGCTTTCATGCCTAAGGTGGGACTAGAACTCTCAGTCTCCTGGTTTGCCATTGGCTCCTTCCTAGGGCTGAGAGGGAGGGACTGGCCCAAGGTCACTCAGCTGGCTTTGTGCCTAAGGTGGGACTAGAACTCTCAGTCTCCTGGTTTGCCATTGGCTCCTTCCTAGGGCTGAGAGGGAGGGACTGGCCCAAGGTCACCCAGCTGGCTTTGTGCCTAAGGTGGGACTAGAATTCTCAGTCTCCTGGTTTGCTATTGGCTCCTTCCTAGGGCTGAGAGAGAGAGGGACCGGCCCAAGGTCACCCAGCCGGCTTTCATGCCTAAGGCGGGACTAGAACTCTCAGTCTCCTGGTTTGCTATTGGCTCCTTCCTAGGGCTGATTGACAGGGAGTGGCCCAAGGTCACCCAGCTGGCTTCATGCCTAAGGCAGGACTAGAACTCAGGGTCTTCCGGTTTCTAGCCTGGGGCCTTCACCACTAGACCAAAGTGGCTTCCATATGCATACACACACCGGCATTTCCTTTTGTGTCATGCAACTGAAGGAGAGAGCTCTGACGTATGACAGCTTATACCACACAGCACTGAGTCACCTTTAAGCATCTCACGACTCTTTGCTGCTTGACTAAAAGAGTCGGTGCTTTTGTTTAATCGACATGGTCATCTCTTTGGATTTTGTCCCTGTGCAGGCAAGCCTTTAACCCATCTCAGCTGTGCCTAAGCTGTGCCTCCTCTGCAAAGCAAGAAGGCTGAGAAAGCCTTCCTAACAAACAGGTTCCCCATAGGCACAAAACGTTGCGCTGACCTGCTCATGAGTCCAGTTCCATTAACTAACTAGATAATTAGTTAGACCAGTGTTTTGTCAAACTTGGCCACTTTAAAAACTCCCAGAATGGGAGTTGAAGTCCACACATCTTAAAGTTGGCCAAGTTTGAAAAACACTGAATTAGACTTAGGCTCTTTTTAAAGCTTGGTGTTGTATAGGCCATTCTATCATATTCATTCTTCTGACTGTTGTTTTTGTTGTTGAAGTCTGTGGCAAAGTTCACAGGTCTAGAGTTAAAGGCTTATGCAAAAGCTGGTGCCATCGCTGATGAAGTGCTCTCATCGATCCGAACCGTGGCTGCTTTTGGAGGGGAAAGGAAAGAAGTTGAAAGGTTGGTTATATATCAAGCTTGCTTCAGAGCACTAAACAAGCCAGCTGAATCGAAACAGACCGTGATTGCTTAAGTGCTACAGATGAATATTAACGTATTGTGACCATTGAAAACAAGCTCTTTCTTGCATGAATAGACTTAGAACAGCTATGTCTAGGGATATGTTCTGTTTTTACTCTAGCTTGTGCCAGATGCATGAAATGGTAGGGATGCCATAAGAGTTTCCTCAGATTTAGCTGCTTTGGTTAAACCAGCAATATTGTAGAGCTGGCCCAGTATTAGATAGGGTGAGCATGTGCTGCCTGTCACACAGCCTCCCCTTTATTTAATTAGGCTAGCATCAGATGTGAGGATGATCACTCTTTTGTTGCCAGTATAAAAATCTGTGTAGCTTACATGGAGCAAGCAGGGAGCCATCTTGTGCTTTGCCTGGTGGGGTGGGGTGGGCAAAATGTCTTGCTCTGGCATTTTCAGTATTCATTCAAAGCAAGAGTTAGGCTTGTGTGATGGAGACCTAGAAAGCGGCCTTAATCTAAATCAGTCCCTTGGTTCACTTAATTCACTATTTGGCAAAGTGGATGGCTTCATCCATTATGCTTATGTAGGAACATAGAGACGGCCTTGAAGAACGCAACAGCCATTAGCGAAACCTCAGCTAGCCCAGAAAGACAGGAGGGGGTGTGGAAGAAACTCAAGGCTGCCCTGTCTTGACTCTCTTTGGTCTAAGTGGGAGGGAGGGAGAATCTCTCTCAGGCTTTCCAGATTCTGTTATTATACTCTATGACAATAAAGTAGAGTTCCAGTAGGCCTTGTGGTGTCTGTTTCCTACTTGGCCTACCTTGAAAGGCTGATAGTGCTAAACAATAGGAATTTAACCATAGTTTCTTCATTAATTTATGCAACAATTAAGGATGTAAACCAAGGGTTAGTAACCACAATGGCTGAGCTCATGCAACCACAGATCACATTATGACTTAGCCACATGTGTGAACCTAGTCACTGATTGAACAGCAAATCACCAGAGTTTAGACAAGGGCCTTTCCCAGCCTCTCCTGGAAATGCAAAGGATGGGCTGTGACACCACGTTACAAAGAATCTTCCTATAAAGCATCACGGTTCTTATTAAGATGATGATAATAAATAATAAAAATAATAATAAATTAACTGCACTGCCCAGCTTGGGAGTCAATTTGGTCTAGAGGTTAAGATGCTGGGCTAGAAACCAGAAGACCGTGAGTCCTAGTTCTGCCTTAGGCACAAAGCCAGCTGGGTGACCTTGGGCCAGTCACTCCCTCTCAGCCCTAGGAAGGAGGCAAGGGCAAACCACTTTGGAAAAGAAAAACCTTGCCAAGAAAACTGCAGGGACTTGTCCAGGCAGTCTCCGAGAATTGGACACGATTGAATGGATAGTGTGTGTGTGTGTGTGTGTGTGTGTAGGTAGGTAGTTAGTTAGTTAGTTAGTTAGTTAGTTAGTTTGGGACCTTGCCTTGGTAAGGTCAAAGGCCATTCAACCAAAGTCTATTCCTGTACAGCTTGTGTGGATAAAAGGTGTGTCCCAATAATGAAGTCACCACATGTTAGTCACAGAGAGGAGCTACCTGCCCCAACCCCCTTTGCTTATGTTCACCAACTCTATGAACAATCAATGCATGATGGATGGTTTGCTTAGTTCTGAAGCTGACGAAGGTACATAACCTAAAAATAGGTTCACTGGATTGCAGTCACCAGATTCTCAGGTGTCTTTCTGTACCGCTTTACTCACCTGACTCAGACAGACACAAAGGACAGCCAGTGCACATATATTAGCTCACATGAGTAATGCGAGTAATGCCACACACAAGTCATCTGTGGTAACTTTTTTATTTGTTGGGCTGTGACACCACGTTACAAGGAATCTTCCTATAAAGCATCACGGTTCTTATTTTGCAGCACTGTAACTTGCAAAATTATCATTTGAGTCAACCTTATTTTTTTGAAATGTGCTCTTTCAATATACCTTTTGTTCTTTCTACAGATATGACAAAAATCTGGTGTTTGCTCAAAATTGGGGGATTAGAAAGGGAATCGTAATGGGATTTTTCACGGGCTACATTTGGTGTATCATTTTCCTGTGCTATGCGCTGGCCTTCTGGTACGGCTCAAAACTTGTCCTTGAAGAAGAGGAATACTCTCCTGGCACCCTTTTGCAGGCAAGTGCTAACCCTCTAAAGCCTTTCCTCCTTTTTGCATCATTTAGATATGGGGAGAGCCAGCGACCCCCAGCAGCCCTTCACTTTCTGCCCAACTGCTTGCTTTGACTCTGGAGTGATTATTTTGTAAACTGATTTATTTTAAAAAAAAGAAGATAGCTGACCTCTGTAGATAGCACTCTAGTAGCCATTTGCTTGGAACCCAGAAAATACAAAAAGAAAACCCATCCATGTGGGTTTTCCCATTCCTTTTGTCCTGCCGCAGTGCCCAGTGTTTCCAAAAGGAGTTGGTGACTAGCCAAAATGAAGGGAAGTTTGCAGAGCATAAACATTTATTTATTTATTTAATTTTTATCCCCCCTTTATTATTTTTTATAAATAACTCAAGGTGGCGAACATACCTAACACTCCTTCCTCCTCCTATTTTCCCCACAACAACAACCCTGTGAGGTGAGTTGGGCTGAGAGAGAGGGACTGGCCCAAGGTCACCCAGCCGGCTTTCATGCCTAAGGCGGGACTAGAACTCTCAGTCTCCTAGTTTGCTATTGGCTCCTTCCTAGGGCTGAGAGAGAGAGGGACTGGCCCAAGGTCACCCAGCCGGCTTTCATGCCTAAGGTGGGACTAGAATTCTCGGGTCTCCGGGTTTCTAGCCCAGCACCTTAACTACTAGACCAGACTGGCTCATATGAAAGGGTGAGTGGAAGAACCTTTCTGCTGACCCCCAGGGCTGGGTTGGATCTAAGCCCTGAACAAGCCAAGTCACTTTCACTCTTGGGGGGTCTGGGAGCAATGGGACCCTGCAGCAAAACCTTGCAGTGAAACCTGCAACTGTTGGTGGCCCCTTTCCAGGAGCTTCCATTCTAATGTTGTGCAAATCATTAAAAGCGCTGCTGCCTTTGGGAACAGAAACAAAGCATTTTTCTTCCAGCTGTGAAAGCAGCTGTGCCTTTGACAAGGTTCATGCAGCTGCTTCAGAAGTGGTTCCCAGCTGTCTCTCGTGCAGAACCGGCTCACTTCAAGCAATTGCTTTGCCCAGCCTTGCCCCGTTCTATATCCTTTCCACCATAAGTTCTTCCCACCCCTCCAGGCCCCCTTGACCCCTCTTGCTGTTACGTAGCACTGCCTGGTTGCTAAGCATGTGTGCTGCAAACAGATCTGTCTCTTGGAGCTGGGGAGCTGTTTCTTTCTTTTTCTGAAGAAGTGTTGCCTTTCTGTAGTAGGCCTTGAACTTCAAGCTGGTTGATGCTTCCCCGTTGTGTAGGGGGTAGTACCATAAGGCTGAGCATTCAGCCAGTTCGCTGCTTATTAGTACGTGCCAAGTATTTTCTAGTCCTCTAATTCTTGCTTTGAATTAAGGGGCCAGTCCCTGGCATGAAAGCTGAAATAGCTTCCCTAGGTTGGGAGGTAAAAGAATCACTCTCTGCTTTTAATTGTATTCCTGTCTTCTGATAGAGAGAAAGAACATCTTTGATGTTATTTCTCAAAAGAACGAAGCATTTTATCTGTCTTCCAGAATTATTCCTTTTGGACTTCTATACAGTAGCTTCTAATTGGAATTTGGTATTGGCACCAAGAAACTTAATTCTTTTTTCCCTTTATCCTTCTCAGGTTTTTCTCGGCGTCCTGGTGGGCGCTTTAAATCTTGGCCAGGCGTCTCCTTGCTTGGAAGCCTTTGCAACAGGTCGAGGGGCTGCCACAAATATATTTGAGACAATCAATGAAGTGAGTAACTGAGTCCTTTGGTGCTGCCCACTTGCTTGCGGGGGGGGGGGCGAATAGATGAAGAGAGCTTCAAGTAATGTGAACTAAGCTTCTGCCAAGAGTGCAAACGAGAAATATTATAGTGATTAGAAGAAATTGATTGCAAGTTAAAGCGAACCAGCATCCTGCCTGGGTATTTACAAAGAGTGCATTCATCCAAGTGACATTCCTAAATGAATTTCTTATGAATATTCAGCTTCTCACTGAGCCCTGCTTTGTCTGTCGAAGGGGGCTATACTTTATAAGGTACCTGATCATCAAGAAAGGCAGTGAGACAATTTGCAAATTAAGTGGTTTCGGGGAACTAAGTTATTCTGGCCCCTCGGGCGTGTGATTATAAGAAAGAAAAGAAGGCCAGAAGCTCCAAGAATGATATTAATATGTAGAGCACTGCCAATGCTTCAGGAAATTGCAAGGAAAAAAGACCCATTAAATCTTTCCCACAATAACTCTGTTGATACCAATGAGCTATGGCTATACAAGCCAATGATATTCTATTAGTTTTACTCCTTGCTTTGCCAAAAATATTTTTTCAAGTGGAATGAATATAAATAGACAGTTCTATGCATACTGAAGACAGCCAGTTTGGGGCAGTGGTGAAGGCACCAGGCTAGAAACCGGGAGACGGTGAGTTCTAGTCCTGCCTGGGCACAAAGCCAGCTGGCTGACCTTGGGCCAGTCCCCCTCTCTCAGCCCTAGGAAGGAGGCAAGGGCAAACCACTTTCAGAAAAATATTGCCAAGGAAACTGCAGGGACTAGTCTGGGCAGTCACCAGAAGTCAAAAACTGACTTGAAGGCACAAAAACAAAACAAACAAAAACACATACTGAGCTATTAAGGGTGGAGTGAGTACTGTGTATGCCACCTTTTGCTCCTGAACGAAAGGTGGGATATAAACTAGCAAGCCAATCACTTGTATACTTGTATGATGTGAGCCCTTCACTTATGGCTACTCTGGGTGCCATAAAGGGATGGTACAAATGCAGCATAGGCAGACGTGCTGGCATCAGGCTTTAGGATGAGGGTGCACACTGGATAATTACATTTAGGGTTTCAAGAGTTTGAAGAGTTCTCTAACTGGGAACTAGGTGGTCTACCGAAAGATTCATAGAAATATTAAGTACTGTGTTGGGAATGGAAATCAATAAGAGATGGAACCATCACACGGGCATTCTGAAAGTCAGATCAAGGTATAAGAGGAAGGATAAATCCTTCAGATGGAGATGTGGAACTAGCTGTACTGAACTGAAAGAAAGCTTCTTCAGAAAAAGCAAAATGAATGACCTGATTAATTCTACCCCAGAAACCTACTATTGACTGTATGTCAGAAGATGGCTACAAACTGGATAAAGTCCGGGGTGAAATTGAATTCCATAATGTAACCTTCTATTACCCATCCAGGCCCGAGGTTAAGGTAAGAACTCAAAGGTTCTATTTTGCAGCATTGCTGTAACTTCCAGATTTATTCTGGGCACCTAGGCTAGGACTTTTCAAATACAATGACTTTTTCTTTTTTTAAAAAATCCAGATTTTAGAAAAACTCAGCATGATTATCAAGCCAGGTGAAACCACAGCCTTTGTTGGCCCAAGTGGAGCAGGGAAAAGTACCACAATTCAGCTGATCCAGCGCTTCTATGACCCTACGGAAGGCATGGTGAGACCTTGACCTAACTCTCATCTTTGTTTTCATTGGAAAAATCCTGATGCCTGATTCATTCTTGCTGGGTAATGATGTTTGCAATTTGCTATGAAGCCCGGTTCTTGGCCTCCTGTAATCAACTGGTCTTTGGGCTCAAAGAGCAAAATAACATTTATTTATTTATTTATTTATTTATTTATTTATTTATTTATTTATTTATTTATTTACAGATGGCCAACTATCTCATATAATGATCCTAGGTGGCTCACAATAATCAATAAAAACAGAGATACAAACAAAACCACCTTTCCCACCAGGCACCAGACCAAACAGCCTCCCAGCTCAACCCCCATCCCAGACCAATGCTTGGGGGAAGAGCCAGGTCTTCATGGCCTTTCGGAAGGCTAGAAGGGTAGAGAACTCTCGCATCTCATGTGGGAGGATTTTCCAAAGGACAGGGGCAGCTACTGAGAAGGTGCACCTCTGAGGTCCCATCAGATGACAACATTTAAGGGAGGGGACCTGGAGCGTACCCACCCTATCAAACCTAGTAGGACGGGCAAATACCCTCAGGGACTGCACACATGTTGAAGAGGAATGAGGTGACATTTATATTTATATGAGAGACATAACTGGGCTTCAAAACTGGAAATGGAAAACTGTTGAACCCAGTGATTCCCACCCATCTGCACAACTGTGTCTACGTGGAAAGGTATCATGCCATCAGCATTTAAAACAAATGGGTGTTTTTCATTATGTAATGCAATGCGCGATTCATGCATTCTATAAATGGGATGTTTGTACAACTGGAAGATGCATCTTGAGAAGCAGTTCTCTCAGGACTCAGATCAATTAGATTTCATACTTTGTGGCTGGGTTCATGAACCTCATTAGGTCAGAATTTACTTAACTGTGATTTCGCTGAGGAAGTTATAGTTAGCTGGATATATGTATAGCATTAAGACAAAGTGAAGAAAAATCCATTATGATGTGCTCCAGGATGTGGTACAGCCCATCTGTATAAAAAATATTTTAAAATTCTTTTCATGGCGAAACCCTGTCTTTTAATATCAAATACACCTAGGTAAATGAAATTATTAAGTCATATCTCACGGGCTGCATCTGAATTAAAATATCCAATAGAAAAGAACATTCATCTCTGGAAAATTCAGAACTGGTTTGTACCCTAACCCTAACCCTAAACCCCAGTACCTAGAGCTGTATCATTGCTTTCAGTTCAACTGACTCTCACAGATTTCACTGAGGAATTAAGTAGATGGTTTGTTGTATTAAAGGCAACTATGGGGGGTTCTTCCAGGAGACATCTGCAGAGGCATATAAATACAATGTTCAGAATTCAAAGAGTTGTGAAGCTAATGTCATGTGTCCAGAGAGACCTTATAATACTCTTACTTCCCACTCCCTGCAAAGGAAGCACAGAGCAAACCATGCTTGAAGCCAAGAGGTATTTCAGAGGTCATGTGTGGCTTGAGATTCAAGGAAAATTTTGAAAAATTCATAGGCTAGGCTAAGCCTCAGTAGCTTCCGGGCACTGTATGTAGGAATTAGGCATGAAACTGGAAGCAGTGGAGTACAAAGCTGCTGTTTTAAGAAGCAGCTTCCTCTTAAGAGAAGAAGGTGCCAACATGAAGGTGCAGGTGACTGCAGTCTTTCCCTCCAAACTCTTATTGTGCAGGTGACCCTAGATGGACACGACATTCGTTCCCTTAATATTCAGTGGCTGCGTTCTTTGATGGGTGTTGTGGAACAAGAACCTGTCCTGTTTGCCACCACTATAGCTGAGAACATCCGCTACGGTCGGGAAGATGCAACTATGGAAGACATCACCAGAGCAGCCAAAGAAGCCAACGCCTACAACTTTATCATGGATCTACCTCTGGTAAAAGGAACTTCAGCTTACCCCTTTCAACCTTCTGCCAGGACTGTCTCCTACACCAGATCTGTGTAGCTGGAGACCACTAAGTCAGGGATTGGCAACATGATGTCCTCTAGTGCCAAAGCATCCATGACACCCAAGATTAATTTGTTTAAATGATCACTTCTAAGAAGTAGCCAGCATCTCAAGAGATTCTTAAATCTGAAGAACACTTGCGTACAATCTCATGTAAGTTCAGGCGAGAATGTATAAGATTTTAGCATTCTCGTATGCTATTGCTAGATTTTACAAAGGGTTTGGGGGCAGAGGCAGTATAATATCATGCCAGGCTGAAAGGATTGTTCAGCCCTGTACTAAGTTAAAACAAAAACTCACCACACTGCAAGACCTTTATAGTTTTCCTAGTTGTTGCAGTTCTAGGCAATTAAAAAGGGGAAATTAACGGTGGTGTGATGGATGACCATACATGGCTAGTGGTTGGCAGTACTCACTGCAATGCCTAAGGACTATTTGTGTGCCTAGTAGAACTTTTCAGATCATTTCCTGCTCAGTAGCTTTCTGTAATAAGACATTCAACATGCTTCATTTCATCCCTTCTGAAGCCCTTTAGGCCTAGGGTAGAGGATGGTAGAAAAGACATGGTTTCTGGTGAAGGAACAGAGGCAAAATTAGTCTCCTTCCCCTGACATTTTTCCTTACCAAGCTCTTAGAGGAGATTAAAACAAACAGAGCAGCTACAGAAAAAAAAACCCTCTCGAAATCATAATCTGTATGTGGATATGCACATAGGGTTATGCTTTATCATGCATGCATAACTACATATGAGTTAGAGCCATTATTGGTAGATTTTTTTCTTGGAAAAGGAGGTTATAAAGATGAGAGAGAGAGAGAGAGGGAGGGAGGGAGAGAGGGAGGCTTGAATTTAGGGCAAATGTGAGTCCTACTGAAAGCTAAATTCAGTAGTCAATAGTGCCTTCAGATCTCATACATAATACATATCAGGTCCAAATTCATTGTGATTGTTTTCAGGAATGCTGATCTAGAAGTTAGACTTGATCTAAAGCAGCACCTTATCTTAGGCCAGCCTTCTCTGATCTGGTGCTTTCCATGTATATTGGACTTCAGTTCCCATAATCCCTAGGCAGTGAGCATAATAGTGAGGGATTATGGAAGTTGAAGCCCAATATAGCAGTTTGGGGGAGTCTTTTCCCCCTTGTATCCAAGTGCTGCACAATTGTGCCCCAGCAACATTCCCCCCCCCCCCGCCTTGACCCCATGATATTGCTTTCATCCTGTCCCCAGGCCTTGAGTGAGCTGAGTCACCTGTACTGGACCAGGGTTAAAGGACCCTTTTCCTCCTTCCTCGGCCCTGTCCAAGCAGCCTCAAAGAGGGTGACATCAATTAGGCTTGCAGAGCGGGCCCCAGACTGGCAATAGCTTGAAACACAGGCAGGAGAGGAATCGGTGAATTTCATGCCAGGGTAGTTTTCTGCCAATTCAAAGATGGGGGGAGTAGCACCAGCCCAGCAGAGCGGGGAGAGCCCTTCGGATTTCCATATTCCCATTCTGCAAGAGTTGGAACCGAATTGGCAGCCCCCTCTTGGCATGCTTCCCTCGCTGTGTTTCTCTCCTCGGGCAAAGCTTGCTTGCAACATCCTTGCTTCATGAGCACATGGACCTTCCCTCGGGCTGCTTCTTCACCCCATACTTTGAACCAGGGATGGAACTAGGGTCTGTGTCACCTGGGGCAAACATGGATTCCGCGGCCCCCCCCCCCCCCATGGGTTATTTTGTCATTTTGGCACACCCCGGGCATCATTTTGGCGCACCCCCCAGCGCGGCGCCCAGGACACATGCCCCGCTTGCCCCCCGCTAGTTGCGGCCCTGCTTGGAACAGAAGGCCAAAGCCCCAGTTATTCCATGGCTGCTTCTCCGTCTTATCCCATGCAATGTAATACTCACGATGGACCTAAGAGGACTGAGATGAAGCTTCTTGTGACTCGTTTGCTATTTCTACTATTTCAGCAATTCGACACCCTTGTTGGAGAAGGTGGTGGCCAAATGAGTGGAGGCCAGAAGCAGCGAATTGCTATTGCTCGGGCTTTAGTTCGAAACCCTAAAATCCTGCTGCTGGACATGGCCACATCGGCATTGGACAATGAAAGTGAGGCTACCGTGCAGGAGACACTTTCCAAGGTTGGCCGTGTTATCATACTATTTCAGTCCAGTGGGGTTAGGAATACCTTGTTTTCAGTCTCTTAAGTATGGCCTCTTTTACCTATAGAGGTGATTCTTCTCACTAGTTTTAACAACAGGGTCTGGGATATAAAATTATGATTAACGTGGCAAAGTGGTTGGAGTCTCTGATGAGAATTCCTTCCTGTCTCTTCCATCCACCACTTAGCCTGATGTTGTTGGCCGATTTCCCACACTGCACTAAGCCATGTGGTTTGCATAGCTTTGGCTTTGCATGTTGTATGAATCCAGACATTGCGATTTGTAAACCATAGCTTATGGCTTAGTAAAGTTTGTGAAGGTACCTTCACAATTTGATTTAACTTAGACCATGGCTTAACATAATCTATGAACCTAAGCACTGTTTCTTAACTGTGGTGAAGGTAAGCCTTGAGTGGGGAAGAGAGGCAGCTACAGAATTTCATCTAAAGACTTTTGGAGGAACAGTAACATAACATGATAATGGTAGATTTTATTTAGCCTTTGCATCTTCTCCAATGCACACATGCGGTGGCTTGCTGCAGTCTCCCTTTGAAATGAATGGGACAGCCCTTATGAACAGAAAGGCCCGTGTGCACACTGGAACTCCATAAAGTTTTGTTAAAAAACAGTGACTTGGATGCATTTCAAAAACTTGGAACCTCACAAGCTTTCATTATCCATCAAATGGGCTTGCAGTTTCCAGAGAATTAGGTTTCAGTGAGAATGTGATGCAGGACGGGATCAGGAGCTTGAGTGATGCTGGCAAAAAGTATGTAGGGATGTGCAGATCGGTGCACTGATGGTTCTTTTCACTCTCTGGATTAATAGGGCAGCATTCTGGTCCATTCGGGTTTTGTAATCAGATTTTTCTTTAAAATCTCCATCTGTTTTCATCTGCAGCTTTGCTTAAGATACAGAACTTCGTGCAGTTTCCTTTCACATACATAATTGTTGCAAATTTGCTGGGAAATCACTAAGTGCCGCTCTCTATGGCAAGCTGTAGCAACTGCCTTTGGCCTCCTGAGGACTCTGCAAGCATCACTTTCAAAGAGGGTTGGGAGAGAGAGAGAATCAGCAGTGAAAGGAAGGTGCTCTTGTGGGAAAGGAAGTGGTCCCCTACTTTCTCTACAGCTTTTTATCTGGAGTTTTTACAATTTTAAGAAAGGACAGATGAGAGATGTTTGCCTCTTTTGTCTGCTATGGTTCAATCAAATTACTCTTTAAGTCAGAGCTTTCCAAACTGTGTGTCGGGACACATTAGTGTGTCGGCTGCAGTGTCTGGGTGTGTCGCGGCTGCTGCTGCCTCCGAGCCCTGCCAGGATTCCACGCAGGTCCTAGTGCCTGCCTTGTGCCCTGCTGCCTCCAAACCTGCTGTGATTCCGCGCAGGTCCTAGTGCCTGCCTTGTGCCCTGCTGTAAGAGTGTGTCGCGAAATGATGCCTGTCTAAAAAGTGTGCCACCAATATGAAAAGTTTGGAAAGCTCTGCTTTAAGTAATTTCTTGGAAATACTATATTATGGTTGGTCACACAGTCAGCCAGATGTCTAGATTTGACATTTTTGTCGATGATGATGAATAGAATAGAATAGAATAGAATAGAATAGAATAGAATAGAATACTATACTATACTATACTATACTATACTATACTATACTTTATTGACCAAGTATGACTAAACATACAAGGAATTTGTCTTCGGTGCAAAAGCTCTCAATGTATTTACCTAACATCAAAAAAATAAACAATAATAAATTATACAATCAAGAAAAGAAAAATTAAGAAAAAATTATTATTATTATTATTATTACTATTTTAAAAACATTTTAAAAATTAATGCACTAGTGCTGAACACAGGGAGCATGTTGCATGCACAGAGACCACACCAAATCCTGGTTTTCAAAAACATCAACTTGAAGTAGATATGAAAGGAAGTGGTGCTTCAAAAATGCAATGACCCAGAAATAGCTGCGTTATTAAGAAAGCGGGGTGGAATACCCCATATGGATCTAATTGGGCTTTCAGTAACATCCCATATTTTATTTTTTTAAATATGATTTATTCATTTACACTGACACAGATAGCTTTCTCTGTTAATGAATAGGAAGGAGAGATCCTCCAACATCATGGAAACTTAAAGTCTAAAACAGATATTTTATTTATTTATTTATTTATTTATTTATTTATTTATTTATTTATTTTCTATCCCACCTTTATTATTTTTTATAAATAACTCAAGGTGGCAAACATACCTAATACTCCTTCCTCCTCCTATTTTCCCCACAACAACCACCCTGTGAGGTGACTTGGGCTGAGAGTGGCTGGCCCATGGTCACCCAGATGGCTTTCATGCCTAAGGCGGGACTAGAACTCTCAGTCTCCTGGTTTGCTATTGGCTCCTTCCTAGGGCTGAGAGAGAGTGTGACTGGCCCAAGGTCACCCAGCTGGCTTTCATGCCTAAGGTTTTAAACAGAAGAAATTTAGGTTGAAATAAGCAGGGGAAGAATATGTGATTGCTTTATCTTCTTACAAAGATATGTAGAGGAAGATTTGGCAGCAACCACTTTTGAGGCCCCAACCTCCAAATATTGTACTACCAAAATCATTTTTTGCACTGTGATCTTCCTTCCTTCCTTCCTTCCTTCCTTCCTTCCTTCCTTCCTTCCTTCCTTCCTTCCTTCCTTGGCTAAAATATGCTTCTCTGGTATCACTGTATCACTGCCATGCCTTCTGCAGATCACAGAGCCTTTAAATTATGTGGAAAAACTGTGCCCTAGCAACCAAAAAGGGTGCCCACCTTAGCATTGAGTATTGCAAGGTTCCTCAACGTGGTATCTATGGGGATGAATATCCTTGTTCATACCTCCCTTGGAATCCTTGGGGATTTGAGAACTAGCCACATGGTAGCTGTTTTATGATCGGGCAAGGCCCCCAAGGTTACTATGGGTTCACAGTATGCTCTCAACAACACAGTATGCTTTCAGTATCTGTCTCTCTGTTAATCTGTCTCTCTCTGTATCATTTATTATCTGCTCCAGTCTCAAGACTCTCGGTGGTTTATGGTAATGAGAACGTAAATAAACCATCCACAGTAAAAACTAAAATTACATAGCTATCAATGTATATAGGTGCTACCATAGAAAAACAGCACCCGAGAGCCTCTATATTATGTACTTCACAGAAGTGAGGGACTGGCAGCAGTTTCTCCTGGGACCAACAGGTGAGATGGGTCAATTCCAGCTGGTCCTGGAGATACTTGAGGCCAAGCCATACGGGACTTTATAGGTAACAACCAGCATCTTGAATCGTACTCAGAAGCTAATTGGAAACCAGTGCAGGGCTCAGAGCATGGGTGCTACATGTTTGTGGTGGCAAGTATCACCTGGTACACTAGCCATTGCAATCTGGACAAATTGAAGCTTCTGGGTGGTCTTCAAAGATAACCCAATGTGCAGTGCATTGTAGTAGTCCAGCTGCATGACTATCAGGGCATGAGTTCCTATTGCTCCAGGTAGGACCACACCTGGTATACTAAGAAGCCCCCTCCCACCAGCACCGGAGTCTCCATCTCCCATGAAACAGGGGCTGTGAGTCCAGGAAGACTCCCATGTCATGAACTTGCTGTTTCAGGGTAAATGCCCCCATGCCACCCCCAGAGAACACTGGAACTGTCACAGCCCTGAATGAGCAAACAGCATCTCTGTCTTACTCGGACTTTGGTTCAGAGAATATCACAGTTCAAGCATTCAGGTCACACAGGTTTATTAAAGGTATTTTGCTTTATTACCAGTTACAGTTGTATGACACATCAGTCCCCATGTCAATTTAAGGAATCTTTTGACATTTGTATATCTATACTTGTATATAGAAATCAGTCGGTTAAGGTTCATTCCATTCTCTGGGGTGAGAGAAGTGCAGACTGAACAAACCTAGCTTTCATTAGTGGTTGCGCCTCCAAGAAACCTTTCTTTCCTTGCTGTAGGCTCGTCTTGGGCGCACTGCAATCTCCATAGCTCATCGCTTGTCCACAGTGAAAACTGCTGACATCATCATTGGGTTTGAGCATGGAAGAGCCGTGGAAAGAGGAAAACACGAAGAGCTGATAGAACGGAAAGGAGTGTACTTCACGCTGGTAACGTTGCAAAGCCAAGGTGACAAAGCACTCATGGAACCATCAATGCAAAGCAAGTACCTTATTCTGTATCTTTAATGTTCCATTATGTTCAAATAATCAACTTCCTATTAATGGAGCTTGATTTTTATTTTCTTTTGGTTCCAAAGAGAATTAGACTATGCATATTTCATAAGAAAGGAAGCTCTCTGATTCAGGATCAAACCATTTCTTCTTGTATTGTATTAAACATAGCTCAGATATCATTTACTCTGATATTAGCTCTTTTAATTGAAGATGCCTAGAGCTGAACCTTGAACTTTGTGCACATAACACATGGCCCTACCACTAGGCAATGGGACCTAGAAAGAAGAGACATTGATGCAGTGCTTTTTGGAAACATGCAGATACCTTCAGCCAGAGTTTTCTGCATACATCCAGTAACCAAACCCATTGTGATACAGTAGTTCTTCTAAAGCATATTTTTTTGGTCTTCACCTAATGTTCTGAAATATTTTGCATGGACACTAAACATGCCAGGAGTGCTTCCATTCCTAATAACGCCCCATCTCCATTTTACAGCTGGTTGGTCTGCCGCGAGGGAGGCTTCTGCTGAGCTAGAACCCTGATCGGGCAGGATCTGGTGGGTGGTGCAGAGGGTTCCATTCACGAGGAAGGCTCTCTGCTGCTGACAACCACCGCTTCAGTGACACCACTAGCAGCACCTTAGCGCCATCTGTTCAGTGCTCCTCGTGTACTGAAATCTATTAGCAAATATGCCACTGGAAAGGGGCTTTATTTTAACAATAACAAAGAAAAACAAACCTTGTGCTGGGCTGGGCCATTTTAGAATCCAGGAAGAAAAGATTTCTCCATATAAAACATGGCTTGTACCAGAGTCAGTGGCCCTGGATTAGCTTTCCTCTTGACTTTCTAGGAGTGGGTTTGTAATGATAGTTTGATAAGGGGGAAGGCTCAAATGCTCCCTTGCGTCTACTTGCAACATGAAATGATACAGCCAACGAAAGCAGCCCCCTGCGCCTCTGCTCCTGGTGAGATCTAGATGAGGGGCTCTTGGGTTTCACACAATTATGAGTGCAAGGGGCGACTGGTGGTCTTAACACGCCTTTCCTGTGCAAAGTCCAGGTGCTGCTGGGAGTTATGAAAGTTTCTATATGGAAAAGAGATGACCGCTTGGTTGTTGTGGGTTTTCCGGGCTGTGTGGCCGTGTTCTGGCAGTTTTGGTTCCTAACGTTTCGCCAGTAGCTGTGGCTGGCATCTTCAGAGGACAGGAGCACAGCTAGAAGATTCTCTCTGTGCCCAAGTGGAGGGTGTGTGTTCCTGCTGGTGTTTATAGCTGCTGAGAGGGTGTGTGTCTTCTGTGGGTCATTTACAAGAGATTAATCTTGTATTCTAATCACCACAAAAAACCCTCTCCCAAACTCTTGTAAATGACCCACAGAAGACACACACCCTCTCAGCAGCTATAAACACCAGCAGGAACACACACCCTCCACTTGGGCACAGAGAGAATCTTCTAGCTGTGCTCCTGTCCTCTGAAGATGCCAGCCACAGCTACTGGCGAAACGTTAGGAACCAAAACTGCCAGAACACGGCCACACAGCCCGGAAAACCCACAACAACCATCAGATTCTGGCTGTGAAAGCCTTCGACTATACAGATGACTGCTCGTTTGCCAAATGAGCAGACCTGAGAAGCTGTTTTATCAAATGCTTAAATGATAAAAGAGAAGAAGTACAAGGCTTGAGATGCAAGTGTTAAGCACCCTACAGAGATTTCAGTCCTATAATAGATTTGCTTGATATTAATACTACTTGACTAGATGGTCTTTCTCTTGGATTCTCTTACCTTTGATTGGATTGTCATGAATCTTCTATGACTATATTTACAGTACCTGACCCGAGACTTGAAAAAATGCAGTCTTTCAGCAGGGGAAGTTATCAGGCAAGCTTACGGTAAGCCTGAGTGATCCAAAATAATCCTAGAATCTAGATAAGAGCATGTAGCAAAAAGTTTAGAAACATCTACCCGTGTGAAAGCAGTGTATTTTCTTTTCCAATGAAGGTTTACCAATGTACCTATGGAATTCATTGGGAAAGTTTTGCAACATACTTTTCATAATAGTTTCTAGAAAAGAAAGTAGATCCACACCCATGGCTATAAATAATAGAGTGTGGAAATTCTTCTTGTTCTTTACAAGTACAGAACCAGAACATTCTGGTTCTGAACAAAGATAATATTGGTAATAATGGATTCCCCCCCCCCCATTTTATACCATTGTTGAAGGGGAGTCCAGATGTGGAGCTCAGTCTTATTTATCTTATATTATCCTAAGAAAATGTCTGGTTCCCCCCCCCCCATCCCCATTTCTTTTGAATTCTTCTTTGAACATGTTTTACAGTTTTGTGTGCGGGTGTGCACATGCACCAAGGAATGGGAAGGACACTAGATCTAGGACATTCGAAGGGTGTGGTATGATGGCATATTAGACCTGGGAACAAAAGGTGCTGTAGCAAATGGATTCCTTAAAGTGTTGGCCTCTTTTTTTTGCTGGCCTGGGGGAGTTTTTGTCACTCAGTCGGGTGCAAATAAGACACCTGACGTTTTTCTCTGGGTCTCTGGACTGACTCAGATATTAAACTCAGCTACGGATACAAGCAAGACCCACCACAAAACGTTGCAGGGTCAAATGCTCCTGTTTCTTGATTATGAAACTCCATGTCCATGTTACCTGTCTCTCCAGTTCAGCTTTCTTTTTTGCTTTGCTTCAGCAGTCAGCCTACTTTGGAGCTGCTGTTGTTATTTTTAATTTACTCCCTCATTTTTGTTTCTAAGAGTTTAAAGAGTTTTTTTATTATTATTATTAGAATCTTCAGGATCTACAGTACAAAGCCTGTTGATATCTTCTTGGGCATAGGCGGCACTTAAACATAAGACTTCATGCTAATATTTCGCTAATAAAGTCTCTCAAAGATCGGATGCAATAAGAGTAACAGTGGCATCAAAATGAAGCTTGTGGTGCCGTTTTATATTATATAATAAATAAAGGTAAAGGTAAAGGTTCCCCCCGCAGAGTTGTGCAGTCGTGTCTGACCCTAGGGGCCGGTGCTCATCTCCGTTTGTTAGCCAAAGAGCCAGTGTTGTCGGAAGATGCTTCCACGGTCACGTATATAATAAATACATCATGCCATAAACTCTTGAAACTGATAGGAGTGTGATTGAACTTTTCTCTTCCCTGTTTTTTAGAGCATCTCTTCGACAGCGTTCCAGATCTCAGTTGTCAAATATAGTCCCTGACCATCCAGTGTCAATGGTAGGATCCTATTCAGAGCCCAACTATAGCATATCTCAGTATGATGAGGATATAAGACCATTTATAAAGGTCAGTAACAGTCACTGCAAGACCAAGACAAACCTCTGTTTCATGTTCCTTTCTCCTCATGGCACCAGATCTGGCCACAGTGATACTTGCATTGAGATTGAATGATTGCAAGACACTCTACTGGAGGCCTCCATTAAGAATCTTTGGACATTGCTATGGGTCCAAAGATAGCAATGATAAGGTTGGTGAGGGTTAGAGGCAGTGATGTTACACTGGTCCTGTAAGTGCCATTTGTAAGTCCAAAAATTTTCTGGAGCCTGATGCTTGTGTAAAGAGGAAAAACACTTCAGTCACATCTGAACAGCTAAGGACAACTTGAAGCTGGCTCATGTATGGGTTGGGGTGAAAGGAGGAGATGGCAGAAGAAAGAGGTTACTGGGGAAAGAATCTCAATGTACGGCCAAGGGGAGTCTAAAAGAGGAGAGTGGCCATATTTGATCCTGCTCGTGCTGCAGGTTTTAAAGGGGATCAGAAAGGTCATGGCAACTACAATTTATTTGTTGGCAATACTAAAAACATAGATCTATAATGATGCAGAGGTGTCTGCTGGAAGGGAGGCTTTCATAAAAATGATGAAAGTTAGCATTACGCTGCCATACCGCAAGTCCCGACCATTTTGTACGTGCATGTGATATCACACCACATGTACAAAAGAGGCAAAGGGTTTGCATCATAATGCTGCAATGCTACTTTCGTTATTTGCCGCCGCCCCTTTGATTCCCCCCTGCAGAAAAATGGCGGGGGGAGGTGGCGGAGAGCCATCTGCTGCTTTTCCTCTGGTAGCAAAATTCTTGAATGCTAATATTTCTCTCTTTCCTTTTTAAAAGGAACTGATTAATGAAAATGATGACGAAAAAGTAGAACCGGCTAATGTTGCCCGGATTTTGAAGTACAATGCTCCCGAATGGCCTTATATGGTGCTTGGATCCCTTGGGGCAGCTGTCAATGGGGCAGTGAACCCACTCTATGCCTTGCTCTTCAGTCAGATTCTTGGAGTAGGTCATGACCAACTTCCTTTGCCTTGTAATAAATCTTATTTGGCATGATATGTTGTGCATGATTTCCTTTCTCTTATTTTGGGTTGCTCATTCTTTTTTTTTCTTTTTCTTTTTTCTGAAGAATTGTGAAAACCCCCGCAAGCCATTACTGGATGAATCCACACATCGTTCTAAGCTATAATGTGGCTTTGGTTTGCCTTGCAGTTTGTAAACCACAGTCTTCAGCTTAGGATGAAGTTGGAATCTCGCCAAACGTGTGATTTATTCAGGAAGCCACCATTTAAAAATTGTGGTTTGGTGCAATATGGAAATCTAACCGCTGTGTCTGCATGTTTTGAAGATAATTTTAAGACTGGTTCTCCAAGCAGGCTCTGGTAACTTGCCAGGAGTATTCTGGAGAAACAAGGAAAGGAAGGTGTGACAGATCAGAAGGAATCTTTGGAATGTACAGTAGCTGGGAATTCAAAATTCTGTGGAAAAGCCAGTTGCATATTGCCTATCAGAAGGCTGCTTTTCCCTGTCTGTTTTGATTTCAGCACGTGAGGAAACAATCCTGTAGCTACTTCTGGTCCCAAACACATCTAAGCACCCTTTTCATCTCTTTGTGTAGAAAGATGCTAGAAATGCTAGTCTGGGGGACAGGCAAGACAAACATGATGGCAAGACTTGTATGATTAGAGTTCCCAACACTTTCTTTTGCCTTTAAAGCAATTGCAAGAGGGGCTAGTCCAATTTCTGACAGGCTTTTTTTCTAGCTTTTCTCCCTTGTGTATTCTTGACTGAAATCATAACCCCGTTGTCATGTTTTATGAGCCCTGTAAAAGGAAAATGGGAAGCCAGTTTGGTGTAGTGGTGAAAGAACCAGTCTAGACACCAGGAGACCCTGAGTTCTAGTCCCGCCTTGGGCACAAAGCCAGCTGGGTGACCCGGGGCCAGTCACTTTCTCTCAGCCCTAGGAAGGAGGCAATAGCAAACCACTTCTGAAAAACCTTGCCAAGAAAACTGCAGGGACTCGTCCAGGCAGTCACCAGAAGTCCATACTAACCTGAAGGCATGAATGAATGAATGAATGAATGGGAAAATGACAGCAGAATACAGGTACCTTTATTTTCTCCCTAGAGATTAATAATTATGTTCTTAGAGGTGAAGTAGGGGGCTTTAAACAGGAAACAAACATTTTAAACATTACCTCTCCTTGTGTAGCGGCTTTGTTCAAACTTGGTGCAATGGGACTTATTCCTAGTCAAGGTGCATAGAATTATAAACAATCTGAAAAGAAAAGAATACAGTAATTAGATGTCCTTTCCCTTGAGGAATCATTATATCCTATTACAGCTTACTATCTTAAAGAATTTTATGATGAAGATCATATTTAATGGAGAGAGTACATTTTTAATATTCCAAATGTACTTTATTTCACCTTTAAACTGTTCCAAAGTACAGAAACGTTTTATTCTTTACTGTTAGCCAGTCAGCATGCATTTAATAGTGGCGATTTTTAAACATGTACTTGTGTTAGACACAAGCTTTTGTATTTTTGCCAGTATGACAGGGCATATCAATAGCTCCTGCGATAAGCTCCTATAGAAAGCAAGAATAGCCCTGTGCTCCTTTTTATTGCCCCTGAAATTTAATATTGATTCTCCATAGGCAGCAGGATTGATTGGAAGTTAATAATGCAAAAGTATCTTATACTTCCACTATAATTTCTTTTGAAAGCTGTGTACGCAGAGCATTTTCTTTCAGGAACCACTTTTTTCATTTTCTATTACAAATATAATTGATTGACAGTCAGCTGGAAACAGTAGGGGAAAAACAATCAATGGAGTCTTGGGCCCTGATCTAACACTTGCTACAGTTCTAAAGTTGCCTCTGCTCACAAGGACTGTCCCCTTGTGTTTGAAAGGGCACAAGAAAGCTGCAGAGAAGGCAGCTTTTTTGTTCTTATTGACAACTAGGACAGCTTTCCCCAACCTGGCCCAACTCCAGAGGGACGAATTTCACACTTAGAATTCCCCAGACAGCATAACCGTCGTTCTGCAAATTTAGGGATTTGGAGTTCCCACATCTGGAGAGGACCTTGGTTGACGAAGCCTGACCTGGGGCACATCTGAGCACAAAGCATTTGCATGGGAAGGTCTGAATGAGTGCTTTGCTCCTCCTTTAACCTTACCCAGTCAACTAATAGGTAGATTGACTTTTTTCATTCTCTGGAATGGAACATATTTAGCGAAATGAGGAATGCCGGTGAACGTGCCATCAGTGGCACTAATGTGGTGCATCAGGCACGTTTGAGAAAGGCAGAAATATTCCTCCTTAGCATTTGAATATGCAGATACAAATGTATTAGACGTGCATTTTTATTATTTTATTATTTTATTTTATTTTATTTTATTTTATTTTATTTTATTTTATTTTATTTTATTTTATTATTTTATTTTATTTTATTTTATTTTATTATTTTATTTTATTTTATTTTATTATTTTATTGTTTTGTTTTGTTTTGTTTTGTTTTGTTTTATTTTTCCCAGTGAGTAAATGTCTGCAGTTAACTTGATGAGGATTCAGAGACAATTTCAGTTATATGGATGCCAAAGAAAAGAAGGGGGAAAAATAGGAAAATTGACCTACTCACCCTGCTGGGTTCTTCTCTGAAAAATCATTAAGGGGTGTTAGATTTTTAAAAATGGACTTTTAAAAGACCTATTACTTCCTAATTGCTCTCTTCTTTTGATTGCTACTGCTCTCTCTCACTCCTCTTCAAAGCTGCATGACTTCATCTGGTCCATCATTATTTTCATTGCACTTACTAATAATACCTAGATTGCTGCCTTCTCAATGGCTGCACATTTTTTCTGATCTATTTCATATGGGGTGGTGAGGGGGCAGTGTTAGGTTTCTCAGAACTATAGCACTGGTTCAACACACTTTCACTTTTTAAATCTAGGTATTAAAAATATCTAGGATGGGATAATACGCTTTAAGAAAGGTGCCAACAAACCGGGAAGGGGGCAACCAAGATAGTTAGTAGCGTGGAAAATGTTAATACTCCGATTCGGCTGTCTGTTACTGATTCTTGATACCTGATGATGTAGCCAGCACTGATTATGAACCATTTGAAATGCCATGCTAAAATGAACACGGATTAGAGTACACCAGCACCTGTTTTTCTACATCCCTGTACCCTGTGGCCTAATTTTTTTTTAATCCGCTCAATTGTGTCCGATTCTCGGAGACTGCCTGGACAAGTCCTTGCAGTTTGCTTGGCAGGGTTTTTCAGAAGTGGTTTGCCCTTGCCTCCTTCCTAGGGCTGGGAGAAGGTGACTGGCCCAAGGTCACACAGCTGGCTTTGTGCCTAAGACTAGAATTCGGGGTCTCCCAGTTTCTAGCCCCGGTGCCTTAACCACCACACCAAACTGGCTCTCATGGCCTAAATACTGCACAAAACTCACAGTGTGCTTTCAATTACCTTGTGTAAAAAACTTGTGTTTAATCTTATAGCACTTCCTTTTCTTTCCCCAAGACCTTTTCTGTGCCTGATGAAGAAGAGCAAAGATCTCAGATCAACGGAATCTGCTTGCTCTTTGTCATTGTTGGAATTGTAGCGTTCTTCACCCAGTTCTTGCAGGTAATGATACCTGAATAGGCTTGTCAGCCTGAGGGTGGCATTTCTTTGCTACTCTCTCCCTGACCCCTTTTGTTGTCTTCTTTTTTGTACACGTGGATAGATGCTTAGATTTACACTTCTTAAAAATCCCTTGCAGGGGTATACTTTTGCAAAAGCTGGAGAATTGCTTACACGTCGGCTAAGGAAAATTGGCTTCCAGGCTATGTTAGGCCAAGAAATTGGTTGGTTTGATGACCATAGAAACAGCCCAGGGGCCTTGACTATAAGACTAGCAACCGATGCCTCTCAAGTTCAAGGGGTAAGAGCTTTTATTTAAAAGTTATTTCCGAAATCATCCAGTAAGTTTGTGCAAACTTAAGTCAGAATGAAGCAAAATAATAATTGCTACTGGCAAATTTGTATTTCAAATTTGTATTTCAGTAATCTTATAGAGGAAGAGTATACAACCTGAGCACCCAACCAGGACCATGGGTACAACCCCTGGTGTGGCTGCAAAGTTCCCAATGATTTATAATTATTAATGTGATAAAACAAGAAAATTACAAGACATTATTAATACATGGTATGCAGATATCTTAAGCATCTAAGGCCCACTTCTCATTGCAGTTGTAAATCTGTATCTTCATTATAGCCTTTTAGTCAGCAAGTGGAAGGCTTGCATGATTTATTTTGACTTATTTTATTAAACCCTTTTTCTCCTGCCCTTCTGTTGCAAAAGCCACCACTCAAAGCAACTTTATGACATCTATAATTATGATTTCATCAAAACAACGTGTAAAACAATGAGAGGAGACAAGGCTAGCCATTAAAACCCAGCCGTAAAATCATTATCTGCACGTGGGGGCGGGGGAGGAACGACACAGAGCAGTCTTCAAGAACTGGTGATAAAATGAGTGAGAAAGGGGATCAGCCCCACTTTATGGGGCAATACCTTCTATAGTATAAGGCCTTTGTCCTCGCCCATTCATTCCTGCCCGTCTCCCTAGATGGTCTGTCTATTGGAATGTTTCCTCCCTGAGAAGAGAGCTTGCATCCTATACAGAAAAAACACACTTACCTTAGTCATCTGTAGCACAAACATAGGGAAGACCACTCCCTCCTTTGAAGCCCCACCTCTGGTCTGAAGTTGGGAGCAAGGCATTCTGTTTGCATCAGTAATGGTGACTTTGGACCAACCTTTTCTAGATCTCCTCTATGCTACACCTCTTGTGAGGTTACTACAAGCTAGGGACACCATGAATAAAATAGACAAAGAATAAAGGTAGCAGTGGCTGTGTTGTGGCTGATGGGCCTATTTTGCAGTTAGAAATATCAAAGGCTGTCCGGTATACATAGCGAGCAAATAAACAGAGCTGGCAGTAGGTCAGATGGAAGCCATGAACCTGAATTCTTCCACAGTTTTCAGGTAATGGTGCCTCCGTGCTTTTCATGAGAGTCTAAGGCTAGCCTAAGATACTCTGAGGCCTTAGAAGGCTGCCAAAATGGCTCTCTCCTTTCTATGTAAAGAAATGGAATGGCGGCAACACTGGCGACCAAGTAACGGAATGGAGTAGGGCAGATGGTGGGACACACACACACATCTGCCCTGCAATATCTTGATGCCTCTCTGAGCTCTCCAGCATCTGCTGCATAGAGCCAGCCTGGTGGGAGAAACTGTTGGTGATTGATTGATCTCCTTCCTTCCTAGGCAACTGGCACCCAGATAGGAATGATTGTGAACTCCTTCACCAATATCGGAGTGGCCGTTATTATCTCTTTCTACTTCAGCTGGAAACTCAGCTTAGTCATAACTTGCTTCTTGCCTTTCTTGGTTTTATCGGGAATGGTGCAGTCTCAAATGCTGACAGGCTTTGCATCTCAGGACAGGAAAGCGATGGAAGCTACTGGAAGGGTAAGGGGCTTTATTTCTATTTTACTCTAAGACTGACTGATGATTAATTGCTCAAGCAATTGCCTTTGTCAGATATTCATATCTGCATCTGTCTCTCCATATACACACATACACAGAGCTTGTTAAGCAGCAGAAGCTTCCCAGCATTTAACGTTAAATGCATTTAAGGAAATGCAGAGAGGTGCACTTCAACGCATCTTTTTGCCTTGCAGCCTGAAGCGCTGTGAAGTCCTGGTAGTTATCAGAACAGATGAAAACAGATGAATCCAGGTTATCTAATGTTCAGTTTGGATGAAAGAATGATTAGATTCCAGTGGAAGAAGCAGTATCTAAATGGCATTTGGGTCTAAATGTTCCCATATTATTAATTTGTTGCTGGTAAGATGCCACCCTGTTAGCATTTCCAGCATAGGCAGTAGGTGCATTAACTAAAGAATCCTGAGACTTGAAGTTTTTGGGAAAATATGTTACAAAGATGGCATATGAGATTTCCCTTCTCCCACATACTAGTCCAAGAGTTTCTTGTGCAAATGCATGTTGTGTGTTTTCTCCTCTGTTCTAGAGTAGGCCGAAGGGCTAAGAGTTGGCTGTCCAGAATTTTGCTTCCTTTCTTCTAAGGCTGCAAGTCTGCAACATCCGGGCAATAAAAAAGAGAGAAAGAGAATTAGGCCCAGTCCCCTAAATCAGCGGTCCCCAACCTTTCTGGCACCAGGGACCGGTCGTGGAAGAACATTTTTCCACGGACTTGGGGGGGTTGGGTTTGCAGGCGGGAGCCAATCACGTGCACCAGGGGGGTGGGGTTTCCAGGCGGGAGCCAATCGCGTGCACTGGGGGCGGGGTAATCGCACGCACCGGGGGTAGGGTTTGCAGGAAGGAGCCCCGCGGCCCACTTCCTAACAGGCCGCGGCCCACTGGTTGGGGACCCCTGCCCTAAATCACTGGGCTTGGGCAAAATACGCTCTTTCCACCCATCCATTTTTTATTTACCTTTAATAACATTACAATTAACATTTCTTGAAAAAAACAATTATTAGTTGTAATGTTATATATAAATTAAACAGCTGTATAATGATATAACATCCCACCTATCGAGTTCCTGATAAAGATTATCTCCATTCCAGTGTACAATATTTGAAACATAAGTAAAACAGAAGTTTCTGTACCTGAAAGGTAATTTACACTATAAATTCAAAGTGGTTTGAGACACTTTGCTGCCAAGGTTCCCAACTAGGAAATCCTCAGAAATATAGTGATTTTATGACACGTTGTGGCACTAGATCAGAGCTTTCCAAACTGTGTGTCGCGACACAAAAGTGTGTCGCCACACACAGTCTGGTGTGTCACCACACAACCTGGAAGCGCTGATCATCATCAGCGCTTCCGGGTTTTCCCGCGGCGACACACCAACGGCGGCGCGCAAAAACCGAAAGCGGCAGCAGTTGGTGTGTCGCCGTGGGAAAACTTTGGAAATCCCTGCACTAGATACTTCATTTGCACCCTGTAGATGCTAAGGAAGGATGGCTGTTGGCAAAGGCTAGAACTCCTTTCAAACTATAGGAATATCCATAGATGCAGGAATATTAACCGTTGCTCAGCTCAATAAGGATGCAAAAAAGAAGACGACAAAGCAATAATTCTGCAGTGTGGTGGTTTTCTCTACCATAGGATCTGAATGCAACTTCATTTCAGTCCCCGCTCCTTCCTCCTGTTAACTGGGTTATAGGATATAATTTTAAAAATTGCATTCTAAATTCTCAAGGATATATTTGTTCTCAAACAAATTCAGTACCAGCCAGACTCCTGGGAAACAGCTGTCCAACTTGTAGTCAGTTTATTGTACTTCAGACTAATGATACAAGGAAGAAAAGGGGTTTGAAGAGCACCTTTATGAGCCAGAGTGCTAGTTTAGCACAAGGGTCGGAAATGGCGGCTCGCGAGCCAGATGCGGCTCTTTGGCCCCTTGAGTGTGGCTCTTCTGCAGCTGAACTCACCCCCGCCCCTTCCACGCGATTGGATCCCGCACCCAAACTCTTACGCTCTTACGTGCTCTCGCTCTCCAAGGCCGGGGCCACCCGCAGCCGCCCACACCTCGCGCATGGGGTTCTGCTGAGTTGCATTCTCCCCCACGTAGAAGCAGTGCCTGGGCCGCCTCTCGGGATGGGGCACCCAGCCCGGCTGCGCTCTCTTGGCATCTCGGGCGACTGTAGCGACCGGAGGCGGCCAAAGGGGAGAGCAGGCGGCTCTTCGCCCTCGGTGCGCAGCGGGGCCAGACGAGCCTCCGGCTGCTGCTTCCTGCGCCTGTGGCCTCTTCGCTGCCACCGCCGCCCGCCTCGCCTCTGCCGCTTCTCCACAAAGCTCGTGGTTGATCTTAATGTTTCCTTTTCCTCCCCTTCAATATGTTCCAGCAAGCGAGGGGGAAGCAGAGAGCGGCAGAGGCGAGGCGGGTGGCGGCGGCAGCGAAGAGGCCACGGGCGCAGGAAGCAGCAGCTGGAGGATCGTCTGGCCCCACGGCGCGCCGAAGGCGAAGAGCTGCCTGCTCTCCCCTTGGCCGCCTCCGGTCATAGCCGCTTCCCAAACGAGCGGCGCCGCAATCCCCGACCCGGCCACGCGCGCCTGCCCGGGAACGCCGTGGCGCCCAGCAGAGCCCTCTGCACATGCTCCGCGATGCTCCCTCCTTCCCGCCACCTCTCCTGAGCTGAGCTCCGCAGCCGAGCCTGGGCGTGCGTGCGGGAGGGAAGCCGCCATCGCGGGCTTCCTCGCTGAGTTTGTCTGCTGCCTGCAGGGAGGGAGGCGGGGGGACAGGGCTGGGCGCTGGGGCGGGGGCAGGGGCCGCAGACGGCAGGCCAAAGGGAGATGCCAGGGCGACTGTAGCGACCGGAGGCGGCCAAGGGGAGAACAGGCGGCTCTTCGCCCTCGGCGCGCCGCGGGGCCAGACGAGCCTCCGGCTGCTGCTTCCTGCGCCCGTGGCCTCTTCGCTGCCACCGCCGCCCGCCTCGCCTCTGCCGCTCTCCGCTTCCCCCTCGCTTGCTGGAACATATTGAAGGGGAGGAAAAGGAAACATTAAGATCAACCGGGAGCTTTGCGGAGAAGCGGAGAGCAGCAGAGGCGAGGCGGGCGGCGGCGGCAGCGAAGAGTTGCATTGCAACGGCCGCCGCCGCCGCCCCCCGAAGCGCTCGCCAGGCAGGTAGGAGAGCGTCGCCATGCTGGGCGCACTGCGAGAGGAGACGGCGCAGCTGCTGGGCGACTACGGTCCCGGGGTGGGATTAGCTGGGCTTTGCAAGAGGCCGAACCGAGCCCGGGCTGCCGCGGCGAGCGCCCTCCCTGCTTTCCAGTGGCTGAAGGACCTGCCAATCTGTGTCGCCAGGCTTTAACTAGGAGTCGCTTCCCGCAGGCGGCGAAAGGAAAACCGAGGCCAGACGAAGTGGAAGCGGCTGAGGACCGGCTCGGCTTTTCCTCCCCATCCTCGTGCGGGAGAGAGGAAAACACCCAGGCGGGCCAGCGAGCGAGCGGGCGGGCGGGCGGGCGCTCGCTGCTCTGCCGCTGCTGCCCCGACTCCAAACTTTGTTCTTCGTGCCCGCAGCGTTCAGACCGGCGCGGGAGCTGCGGAGCAGCAGGCTTGGATCCCGGGAAGGCAGCGGGGGGCCTCGCGGAGGGAGGCAGGCAGGCAGGGCGGGTGGGCGGCCCGGGACTCCGCCTCCGCCGCCGGGCCCGCCCCCCTCGGCGCCTGTGCGGCTCCCCCGCGCCCGCTCCGCCTGGCCAGACATGCCCCGCTCTGGAAGCCGGGCTCGCCGAGGAAGACCATGACTGCGGCGGCAAACGGGGCGAGCCTGGAGGCATCCTCCCCCGGCGCCCGCTGGCCCCACCCCTCGCCTGCTGGCTGCGCCCCGCGGGGACTGGCGCGGCGGGCAGAGCTGTGCCTGCGCACCTGGCCACCCTCCTTTCCGGGCAGCCGCACCAGATCGCTGCGGGCTGGGCAGTGGTCGCCCCCGGGCGCCTCTTGCCAGGGAAGTAGCGGGGGTGGGGGGGACGCCGGGTCCTGCTGGGCGGGCAGGTGGCGGGTTCGGGGGCCAAGGAGGACGACCCCACCCCCTCCGGGGTGCCTTCGCTCTTGCTGGAGCCAGCGGAGCCCAGAGGTGGAGGTGGACAACTTTCCCCACCTCTTTCCCTGGTCTGCTGCTGGGGGAAGAGGCGCTCGATCCGTAGCCGGGCGGCGAGGAAGAGGACGCCGCCGCCGCCGCCTCCTCCTCCGCCAGCGGGAGAGAAGGAGGAGCGGCTGCCCGCCTCCCTCCGCCCGCCCTGAAGGGACCCACCCGGCGGCGGCTCCCCTGAAGCGCGCCGCTTGTCATCACCGCCGCCCGCCTCGTTTCCCGCCCCCCATCATTTCCTTGGCCCGACGCGGGCGGGCGGAAGCGTTCTGGGGGGGAGACAACATGGAGGCGGAAGCGGCAGCCCCGCCCGTGCCGAGTGGCGGTAGTGCAGCCCCGCCGCCGCCCTTTCTCTCCGGATCCCGGGAAGGCAGCGGGGGGCCTCGCGGAGGGAGGCAAGCAGGCAGGCAAGCAGGCGGGCGGGGCGGGCGGGCGGGCGGCCCGGGCCTCCACCGCTGGGCCCGCCCCCCTCAGCGCCTGTGCGGCTCCCCCACACCCTCCCACCCGCCCCAATAAGCCACGTGATTGGCTCCCGCCTGCAAACCCCACCCCCTTCCACGTGATTGGCCCCCGCCCGCAAACCCCGCCCCTTCCACGCGATTGGCTCCCGCCCGCAAACCCAGCCCCCTTCCACGTGATTGGCCCCCACCCGCAAACCCCGCCCCCTTCCACACGATTGGTCCCCGCCCGCAAACCCCGCCCCCTGGCTCTCGAGCATTTCAAAATGTGCACGAGCATGTCAAAATGGCTCCCGGCATAAAAAGTTTGCCGACCCCTGGTTTAGCAGATCTGAAAGTGACTCAAAGCGAACGATGTAAAAGCAATGTCTCTGTGATCCTGAAAGAACAGGGCGCACTCCTGGCTAACGCTAACAACCTGAGAACAGAACAAGTAGGGCTAGCTCAGCCACTGTTTGACACGGTTGCTTAGCAATAAACAAGGTATGCCTGTCACACATGACAGCCTGAATTTTGCCCAGATGAAAGAATTCATGCCACAAATTACAATAGCAGTCTTGCCCAATACAGGGAAACGTATCTCTAGAGTAATTATAGCTCCTGGTTTAATACCATGTCAAGCCTTAATTCAGTTCTGGCTACAGCTGGAAGCTAGGTCTGTTCTGTTCTTGGGAGGCCAACCAACCAAGGGCAGAGGACCAGAGCCAGACATTTTGAGGGTTTAGGAGAAGCAAAGCGTTCTGGGCAAAGTAAGGCAAAGCTATCCCCATGCCTATTCAATAAGACAGTCCCCCCAATCTGAGGAAATGGCTTAGAAATGACTTCCCCAGCCAGGGTCCCTCCAAGGGGGTTGCAGTCCCAACATATCTAGAGGTCCTCAAGTGGAAGATACAGCTGCAGAACCCCTTCACAAGATTTTAATGTGATAGAAGGGAAACATGATTAAAGACATGGAGAATGTTCGCATGAACAGTAATATAATTTAAACGTGAGTTCAGCTGAAATTAAATACAGGGTTTTTCCCACCCCTGGCCCTGCCCACTTCTTTGACCTAAGCTCACCTACTTTCTAGAGTGGTCCTCACACATTGGTCAAAAGCCACATAGAAAGAAAAGCAGCATATCTCCATTGACCTTTGAGGTCAGCCAGCTTAATTTACACTGGAACCTCAGCCTAAATAGCAGTGTTTCTCAACCTTAGCAACTTTGAGATGTGAGGACTTCAACTCCCAGAATTCCCCAGCCAGCAACCTTGCTTGGGAATTCTGGGAGTTGAAGTCCTCACATCTTAAAGCTGCCAAGATTGAGAAACACTGCTAAATAGAAGGCTTAGTCTTCCTGAGTTGCCAAGAGGCAGATTCTTGGTGACAAAGGAACAATAAATTAATCAGTATTTAGTCTGGTGTTCCACAGAGACCATCTGAAGCCGCTGTGGGTGATTTGGCATCTTCAGGCTGATCCCTACTTCAGACGTCATGGAGCCACCATTTTAATACGTGAAAATCACAATTCTGTAGTTCTCAAAAGTTAACTGTGTATACAATCGTTGATAAATCTTCAAATAATCATTAACAGATTTTTATTTTTCTTTGGGATCAGATTTCCAGCGAAGCCCTGGCAAACATTAGGACCGTAGCTGGAATTGGAAAGGAGAAAACATTTATTGATGCTTATGAGAAACAGCTAGAAATCCCGTACAGAGCAGCTATTAAAAAAGCAAATGTTTATGGAGCTTGTTTTGGCTTTGCACAGTGTGTTTTGTTCATAGCCAATTCTGTCTCTTATCGATACGGAGGATTTTTAGTTGAAAAGGAAGGACTTCACTTCAGCTATGTATTTAGGTAAGAACACACACACAGGTATCTTTTCTTTAAATAGTATTGAATCCATGAATTCTCGTGCTGTTACAGACAAATATCTGACTGTGAAAGCTAAAGGATGTTCAAAAGGATGAAGAGGGGAGGTTATAAAATATTGTGATAACTAAATAAAGAATGGGCCTCCACGTCAGGAGTTAATATATAATTTAAAATCAAATCCTGGAGATGAGGCCAAAAAGAGTTCTAATTTTTTACACCTTGCTTATGAGCTTCTCAATCCCAACATCAGCTGATCCCTGTTGGAAACCCAACGGTAGACTTTCACCTGATTTAGTGAGGCTCTTTTTAAGTGCCCCATGAACTGAGACATTTCTTCTCCAATTTCAGGGTGATTTCCTCCATTGTTACTAGTGGAATTGCTTTGGGAAAAGCATCCTCTTATACACCAAATTATGCCAAGGCTAAAATAGCAGCAGCCCGTTTTTTTCAGCTGGTGGATCGGATTCCCCAAATCAGTGCGTACAGTGACGTTGGAGAAAAATGGGTAAGAAAACAATTGCTGTTATTTGAATCCCATAATTGTAGGATTGGAAAGATCCAAAGGTCAGACAATCCTCTCTGCCACCCTCAAGCCAACTAGATTACAGTGTGCTGGATGCCAGGAATCTAAGGGAAAAGAGCAAACAAAGTGTCCTGGTATCTGGAGGGCACAGTGTGGGTTCAGTGTTGAGCAAATAATACATACTTAGGACAATAGCAAGGCACACTGGTACCAAGGCTGGACTGTGTAACATTTGCCCTTAGACACTGTGGATTATGGCTTGATTTTTTACCCTGTCCTTTATATCTCAGAAGACATAATATCTATGGAGAGCAGTGTGGTGCAGTGGTTAGGTGCTGGATTAGGAGCAGGGAGCCCCAGGTTCTAATCCTCCCCTGGGCACAGAAGCCAGCTGGGTGACTTTGGGGCAGGCATCGTCTCTCAACCCGGGAAGACAGGGAAGTCAAAGAACATCCATCTACCCACCTGCACTGGGCCAGCATGGCAGATTACAATCCATAACCTTGATTCACAGGCTGATAATAGTAGCCATGATTACTGATAATGTTTCTAGTGAGGTTTTCTCTTCTCAAGTTCTGGATTCTTTTTGCCTCCCAATGTCCTTCCAGTCCCTTATCAAAATCTTCCAGCCCCCAGTTTTATTCTATTCCTCCAGTCAGAGAAATTCCTAAGTCACCTTTCAGATGAAATTGTCCTCAAACTACCTTGTGAATTCATGCAATAATTAAAGTCAATGAATAAACAAAACCACCAATGTTATGCACAACAAATAAAACCAGAATTAAGGTACAGGTAGTTCTCAGTTAACAACTTCAAACTGTTTAGTGATCGTTTGAACTTACGATGGTGCTGAAAAAGTAGCTTTGCGACCAGTCCTTCAACTTACGACCATCGCAGCATCCCCACATTCATGTGATCAAAATTCAGACGCTTCGCAACCAGTGCCCATTTACGATGGTCGCAGTGTCACACAGTCATGTGATCATCATTTGTGATGTTCGCAGCCAGTTTCCGACAAGCAAAGTCAATGGGGAAGTCGCAAGTCGCAGTCACATGACGTCGCACTTAATGATCGTGGGTGATTCACTTAATGACTGCAATGGAACCAACGTCATAGGTCGGGCGTGGTCATGTAATGTTTCACTTAATGACTGTGTCGCTTAGTGATGGAGTTGCCAGTCCCAATTGCAGTTAAGTGAGGACTATCTATACAGAAAGTGGCAAATAAGTATGGAGTCCTTGGTGCTCTCTGAGCCTTGTTGTTTTCTTGCAGACGTTTCATTGCCAGACTAGGCAACATCTTCAGGGCAAAAAGGGAGAATCTAAGTATCTACAAACCTCCTGTTTTTCTAGGCGAGGATTATAGATTTCCTTTCAGTTACTCTGCATCAGTGCAGAAGGAAGTGGTAGCTGTGCTTTGAGTACCCTTGTAAATCCAGTATATCTGCTAGAAGTGATGTTTTGTTGTGCCTTTGCTTGGGAGTACCTGCAGACTTATCCACCCAGCTCAATTGCCCCATTGGCAAAATGGGGAGGGATCTATTTCCAGAGGGCAGAAATGGGTATTTCCCTCTATTAACTCCCATTCACCATCAAAGCAGTCTCTGGGGACCTTTCTCTGCTCCACTTTCAAAGTGCACTTTTCCTTGTTGCGTTGCCTCAAATGCCCTGGGCTAAAGCACTTCTGGCGGATACAGGCTAACCCTAGGCTGACCATACGTCCCGTTTTGAACAGGACTGTCCCGTTATTTCACCATTTCTGGAGCGTCCTGTCGTTATAGTCAAAATCTTGATTTTGTCCCGTTTTTCAAAAATCTGAGTCAGGAGTAAGCCTGACAGGAGTGGGTCAGCCCCCGCCACCATGCCAGATTCGGACTCAGTCGGAGGAAGATGAGCCGATCTCCGGAAGAAGCTGGTATGGTCCGAACCAGAGCTGCCGATTGGAGGCAGCCTGGAACAAGAAGCCCCTCTACCAATCAGCGTGCTGCTTGGCCAATTGGGTCCCAGCCGCAAACGGCGCGAGATTCCAACCTTAAAAGGCCGAGATCCTGCCTCAGAATCCTGCCCGCAAGACGCTCTAGGTCTCACCTCGCAGATGTCAGTGCTGGGGAGGCGGGATGGCGGCCAAGCCAGGCGGTGGGGTGGCGTTCTGCGAGGGGCTCGGCAGCGCTGCATGAGAGGTGGGGCAGAGACACTGCGCCGGCCGCTGCGGGGTCCGCGAGGCTGGGCTGCGTGCGTCTGCTGGGCTGCAGCCTGAAGCGTGTCTGGAGGAGGAGAGTGAGTCAGGCGCTGTGGCAGAGGAGGGAGAGGAGGGCCCAGTGGAGCCATGGCGCTGCCTTTCCTCGTGAGGGGCCCGAGGAGGTGCCTCCCCTGCCCAGCAGCGGCCCCTCCGCAAGCGCCTCCGCCTGGAACCGTCTCTCTCTCTGCCACCACCACCGTTCTCCCGGGAGGCGTCACAACCTTGTCGCACTGTGCTGCCGCCTGGCTCCTGCTCATCGGCGAGTCTCCTCCCTCCCTCAGCCAAGCCCGAGGGGGATGGGGCAGTGGTGGGCCTCCATCCCCTCCATCCCCACCCTTTGTCCCCCGGCCGATGACGGTGCTGTGTGCACAGTGTGTGTGCTCCGGCCTTCCCCAAACACACCAGCTCTGCCGCACCATTTACTGCTAGAAGAAAAAAAAACCCTTTAAAAATCAAAAAAAAATTCGAGGCAATCACGCTGATGGGGGCAGGGTTTGCAGGCGGGAGCCAATCGTGTGGGCGGGGGCAGGGTTTGCAGGCGGGAGCCAATTGCGTGGACTGGGGGGCGGGGTTTGGAGGCCGGCATGGTGGCATAAGACCCTGTCCCGTTTTGCCATCCCCAAAGTCCCGTTTTCGTCTGAAGGAAATATGGTCAGCCTAGCTAACCCCAGCAGTTCATTGTCTACTTCACAGCAGAAGGATCCCCTCACACACACACACACACACACACACACTTCAAGTGAACCAATGCTTACATGCTCCCTAGAACCCTTTTAAAGCTGCCTTTTTTACTATGAACATTATGATAGCACCAACAGTAATGGTTGCTCTAAAACACGGTTTCTTAAACTGTGAGGTGAACCTCCCTTGGGGAGGTGCAGACAGAGTCCAGGGGAGATGTGAAGAACCTTTTAGGTGTACGTTGTTACAATAAATCCATGTTTCCCCAAGTTTCATTGTATTGTTTTCACAGTTCATGTGTGTTCATTTTGGTGTTTGGATTTCAAGGGGAGGTGTGTACATTAAGATTACACTAAAGGGTGGTGTGATGGCAAAAGGTTTAGGAACCCCTGCTCTAAAAGATATTAGAAACAAGGCAGTAAGAAAGCATTTTATTAAAAAGCTATTTGTTTTGCCTCCAAATATGCACATTTCGATGCTTTAGCTTCATATATATATATAAATTTAACTTACACATTTATATACACCCATGCAGAGCCATACATAAACATATAAAAGTATGTATGTCCAGGAGGACCTGTGCACAGGAAGGAAAGCAATTGGCCATGGCTTTCCTGGAACAGAAAAGTGGGTGGGCCCAGCAGCAAGGAATTGACCAATGGGAAGACAATGTAGTCTGCAGTCCAGACTGACTCTTGACTCAGACTCTTGTGAGGTTTTGTCAGAGTATCTCAGTTGAGATGGGATGTTCTTCAATTGGCTTTGAGTCAAGCCAGCATGATCCCAGGACAGGTGCAATTTGAATAGTAAATGCGGACATGCAGTAAGACACATGGTACACTGGAGAATCCTCTCTTTAGAGCCATTGGCCAGTAGGATTGGTTTGAAATGTTTTGACCTCAGGCAAACCCATAAACTTCAGAACTCTAGTGCAAATCCTAATATCACATTGTGGATTCATCCATCTCTTGCAGTTGTCACATGATTGTAAATGAAGCATTGCTTTAATGTTTGTATACTTTCAATATTAATTAGCGATTCTATGCTGTTAGTGTTTTCTATAAAAGGAAAGGGTCAGTTGCAAATGGTGTCGAAATATAATTTTTAAATTTAAATCTCACACATTATACTGATTGGCCCTGAAATTGCTGATTTCTGCAACTTTCATTGAAGTACAATCTGTTACCGTAGCAAGAAATTTAGCAAAGTGCAAAATAGATTAAAATATAATTGTCCTTTTTTCTTTCACAAAATATTAACGTTTTATAAATTAAAATGGAAATTGGACATCTTTGCACTGTGCTGAATGCAAATGGATTTCACTTTTTTCTGCTTCCCAGTTGATTGATTTAAAGAGTGAACTGTGACAGCTTTGGGAACAGCAGAAATAGTAATCATTAGTTTCATAAGAGTCATTTGCAAATTCAGAACCAGGATTTTCTCTTTGTCGTTGTATAATCAGGATAATTTCCACGGAAGAATTGAATTTCTCAACTGTAAGTTCACATATCCATCTCGTCCTGATACCCAAGTGCTAAATGGCCTTTCTGTGTCTGTGAAATCAGGACAGACCCTTGCCTTTGTTGGGAGCAGCGGATGTGGCAAAAGTACCAGTGTCCAACTTCTGGAGCGGTTTTATGATCCTGATAAAGGAAAAGTGGTAAATAGCCTTTGCTGCTTTGGTAACATAAAAGTACTAATAACTGAATTTGCAATTCGGTCCTGTCAAGAACACGTTGAGTCAAAGTAGAAACAATGTTTTTTATTGAAGCCTTTGCAAAGGCTGGTGGACTCAACCGTGCTAGAAAACAGGACGCACCAGGGAAGAGCCACACTCAGCAACAGGTTACAGACTCATTTATACAGTTCTTACACGTCGCTCAACACTTACCCCTTTCCTCCATTGGCTGGAGTAGTCTAGGGCTCACAACCTATCCGAAGCGCCTATTCAGCATATAATTAAGCCTGCCCTTGTTTGTTTCTCCCACTCCCCACTTTTTACTTCCCCCTGCCCCTTATTTATTTCTTTCCTTGTAAGGAAGGTGTCCTACTTAAGCGATGCTCATAAGCCTCACCTTTGACCGCAAAGCTTCCTATAGCATGTGGGTTACATTCAGCTTTCTATATATATATCTATATTCTTATTTCCTGAAGATGGTTACGGCAGAAGTTTTAAGCAGGAAATGTACAACGTATGTTTATGTGTTAAGCCTTTTTCCCTGGATTACTTATTAGTTCCTTATTCATGTTAATAATAACCAATTTCACATCTCTCACAGTCCCCATAAACCAGATGTACATTCTATGGCCTAGACCAGCCTTTTTCAACCTTCTGACCCTGGAGGAACCCTTGAAATATTTTTCAGGCCTCGGGGAACCCCTGCACATTCAGGCTCAAATATAGGCCAGAAGTTACAAAGTTTTTATATTTGTTTCCTGTGTAGGCCTGTCTATATGCACTAACAGTGTTCTTAAACTAAACGTAAAGAATGAAACTTATCTCTTTAATGTGAAGTTGCCCGAATTTGAAATATTTTTTAAAAATAAATCGTGATCTCCCAGGGAACCCCTAGTGACCTCTTGCGGAACCCTCGGGTGCCATGGAACCCTGGTTGAGAAACTCTGGCCTAGACATTTAATAGCCTCTTTTTTTTTAAAAGGCGTCTTTTGAGTCAAGCTTAATTCCTGGTAAATTCACACATCCCCTTCAGTCAACTTCTGCCACTGGTGGCAATCAGTGTAGTTTTCTTTGCAACAATACAGAATTGCTTTGCTTTTATTTTATTTATCTATTTATTTGATTTATACAGCTGCTCATCTCACTTTGATGTGACTCTAGGTGGCTTACAATAAAACAAAATACATAAAATACACAGTATAAAAAAGCAAATAAAAATAGAACACATAGCAGCCAGGCATAATCTAACCAATCATCCACATAACCAGGATAAGGGCTCTATCCCATGCCCAGGGCTCCAGACTCAGGCACAAAGCTACATTTTCAAGGCCTTACGACAGAGCTTTCCAAACTTTTAATGTTGGTGACATACTTTTTAGACATGCATCGTTTCGCGACACACTCTTAGAGCAAGGCACAAGGCAGGCACTAGGACCTGCGCAGAATCACAGCAGGTTTGGAGGCAGCCAGGCACAAGGCAGGCACTAGGACCTGCGTGGAATCCTGGCAGGGCTCGGAGGCAGCAGCAGCCGCGACACACCCACTGTAGCCAACACACTAACCTGTCCTGACACACAGTTTAGAAAGCTCTGCCTTACGAAAAGCCAACAGGGACAGGGCCAACCTAATATCAGGGGGCATAATATTCCAAAAGGCGGGCACTGCAGCAGAAAAGGCTCTCCTTCTGGGCCCCGCCAGCCGACACTCCCTAGCCCACGGTACCCGGAGCAAGCCCTTCCTGCCAGATTGGGTAGGACGTGTGGAAACAATCGGGGAGAGATAGTCCCGTAAGTAACCCGGTTCTTTTGCTTTTTCCAGTTTGTTTTTTTAACTTCTCAGTCTACAACCCTGATATTTCCTGATGGTACTAAGTAGGCCTAATCCATCTTAACTCTTTGAGGCCAGACAAGATCAGGCAGGCTGACTGAGGATTGGTGGGAGAAGATGAGTTGCACAGAATAGTGTCCGGAGTCCTCAATAGATTTCACATGGCAATATTTTGTCGCAGGTTTTGCTTGTTCCACATATATCATGGAGGTAAATTCAAATCTTTAATTCAGAATTAGACATGGGTGTCTGCAGGGGGCAAGTGCCAAAATGAGCGTTGTGTGCATGTATGTGTGCAAGGGGTAGTGCTTGTGTCACATTGCTCATTTTATCATTCTGACAAAACCCTGAGATTCTGCAGAACCCTTAGCTTGCCAATGTATTTTTTACTGAGGAACAACCATGTAATTACCAACACAAATTGTGGTGTTTAAATTTCAAATATGTCAGTGAATGTAAGCAAGGCATTTAAAGTTAATATTTCTTTTTCAAACAAAGATGTTCTACATGTTTTGTGTTTTGATGTACAGTTGATAGATGGCCATGACACCCGGAGAGTAAACATCCGCTTTCTTAGATCTAAAATAGGAATAGTGTCTCAGGAGCCTGTGCTGTTTGACTGTAGCATTGCCGACAACATTAAATATGGTGATAACAGCAGAGAAATATCTATGGATGAAGTGATAACAGCTGCCAAGAAAGCCCAGCTGCATGAATTTGTGATGTCACTTCCCGAAGTAAGTATCATTTTTAAAATCCTAGGTCAAGGGTCGGCAAACTTTTTGAGCCGAGAGCCATTTTGGTATGCTCGTGCACATTTTTAAGTGCTCGAGAGCCAGGGGGCGGGGTTTGCGGGCGGGGGCCAATCGCGTGGAAGGGGGCAGGGTTTGCGGGTGGGAGCCAATCACGTGGAAGGGGCGGGGTTTGCGGGCAGGAGCCAATCGCGTGGAAGGGGGCGGGGTTTGCGGGCGGGGGCCAATCGCACACACTTAGGGCCTGCTGCCGCCATGCCCGCTGCAGTGCCCGCCGCCGCCATGCCCGCTGCCACGACTGCACAGGCGGAGCTGCCTGCCTGGCACTCAGGCGCTCTGGCTGGGGTGCAGCGGGACGGGAGCATCGCCGGCAGCCCGCGAGGACCGGCCAGGGAAGGCACGCGGGCGGAGCTCCCGTCCCGCTGCACCCCAGCCAGAGCGCCCGAGTGCCAGGCAGGCAGCTCCGCCCGTGTGCCTTCCCTGGCCGGTCCTTGCGGGCCGCCGGCGATGCTCCCGTCGCGCTGCACCCCAGCCGGAGCGCCAGGCAGGCAGCTCCGCCCGCGCGCCTTCCCTGGCCGGTCAAGATCCTTTCCCCGCCCCCAGCAGAACCAAATATGTTAAAAAGTGGGTAGGTAAAGCACGCTCACGTAAACATCCTGGTTCCTTCATGATCAGTTGAGCAGCAGCCACGCAGCAGCAGCAAGCGGGCGTCTTCGACAAATTGCTCTGGAAGGGGGCGGGGGAGGTTTGGAAGAAGAAGGGAAAGAGAGGCTCGACTGCTCCAGTCGCTTCTCTTCCGGAGCCTCTCAGGCCCCCAGTCCAGGCAAAGTAAAGCTGGTGGGGAATCCAGCGCGGGAGCGGGGTTTGCGGGCGGGAGCCAATTGCGCACACTTAGGGCTGTGGGGTGGAAATGTGCTGCTTTTGCACAGAGAAAAAGAGTAAGCAGAGCAGCAAGGAAGAGGTTAAGGCAGGGCTTTCCAAACTTTTGCCGTTGGCGACACACCAACGGTCAGCCCACAAAAACCTGGAAGCACCGGCGGTTGTGGCTGCGGCGGCAATGGCTGCCCCTTCGAAAGGGCAGGCTCCGGGGACCCCGAAAATGCCTTCGGTTCCAGCAGGGAGGCAAAAATCGCGTGCAGGCTGCCGGCTTCCCGACGCACAGCTGATTGGCGCGGTGGGGGGGGAAGGGGTGGAAATTCTCTGAGCTGATCAGCTGTGCGCCGGGAAGCCCCGCAGCGTGCGCGCGCGATTTTTGCCTCCCTGCTGGAACCAAGGGCATTTTCGGGGTCCCCGGAGTCTGCCCTTTCGAAGGGGCAGCGGTGGTGGGCCATCAGTGCTTCCGGGTTCCAGGACGCCGCTGCTGCCGCTGCCCCATTGGAAGAGCAGGCTCTGGGGACCCCAAAAATGCCCTCGGTTCCGGCAGGGAGGCAAAAATCTCGCGTGCAGGCTGCCGGCTTCCCGACGCACAGCTGATTGGCGCGGTGGGGGGGGACGGGGTGGAAATTCTCTGTGCTGATCAGCTGTGCGCCGGGAAGCCCCGCAGCGTGCGCGCGCGATTTTTGCCTCCCTGCTGGAACCGAGGGCATTTTCGGGGTCCCCAGAGCCTGCTCTTCCAAAGGGGCAGCGGCAGCAGCGGCGTCCTGGAACCCGGAAGCACTGATGGCCCACCACCGCTGCCCCTTCGAAAGGGCAGACTCCGGGGACCCCGAAAATGCCCTCGGTTCCGGCAGGGAGGCAAAAATCACGCGTGCAGGCTGCCGGCTTCCCGACGCACAGCTGATTGGCGCGGTGGGGGGGGGAAGGGGTGGAAATTCTCTGTGCTGATCAGCTGTGCGCCGGGAAGCCCCGCAGCGTGCGCGCGCGATTTTTGCCTCCCTGCTGGAACCGAGGGCATTTTCGGGGTCCCCAGAGCCTGCTCTTCCAAAGGGGCAGCGGCAGCAGCGGCGTCCTGGAACCCGGAAGCACTGATGGCCCACCACCGCTGCCCCTTCGAAAGGGCAGACTCCGGGGACCCCAAAAATGCCCTCGGTTCAGGCAGGGAGGCAAAAATCGCACGTGCAGGCTGCCGGGCTTCCCGACGCACAGCTGATTGGCGCGGAGAATTTCCACTCCGGGTGGCCTGGCAGCGCGCGCGCATGCGTTTTTCACCTCCCTGCCAGAACCGAGGGCATTTTCATCAGCGCTTCCAGCTTGTCACGCGACACACTTGGGGGCCCCGGCGACACAGTATTGTGTCGACACACAGTTTGGAAAGCCCTGGGTTAAGGCGATGGGCAAGTGCCCGTCGTCAAGATGGCTGCCGGAGACGGAGGCTTCCAAACTCTCGCGAGACTGTGTGAAGCCCGTCCCCGGAGGAAAAAGAGAGGCTGGGCCTAGTATGCCCACAGCCACGCACACCATGCCCGCTGCCGCGCCTGCCCCGCCACGCCTGCCTGCGGAAGACCCACACTCAAGGGGCCAAAGAGCCGCATTTGGCTCGCGAGCCGCCATTTCCGACCCTTGTCCTAGGTTATAAAAAGAAGAACAAGTCTGAACATTCTCTTCATTGTTGATTTAACACATTCTCAATACTTCCCCAGCAAAATAATGTTTTGAGTAATTAGCCCTCTGCTTTCATTCTTTCCATTCTCAATTGTTTGGCTTTCTCACCTTTGATAGGTCTATGATTGGGCAATTCACTATTCTAATTAGGTTTGATTGCTTCATTAGATCCAGGAATTCCCTTCAGAGTCTCTTGCTTGTTTCCTAATTGATGCATCATTGGAATGTTGCCTAAGAGGGAAAAATCCAGGCACTGAATCACAGGTTCAAAAAATGTGTTCTCAGAGCTATGATGAAGTTGTTACATACCAACCACATGGCCTTAATCAGCAGCCTTTGGAAGCGTATTGATTAAGAGTAGGAAGCCACACTCCTAGCTTAATCTCTCACAAGGTTGTTCTGAGGATAAAATGAGAACAGAAATCCTGTCTCCCTGTCTGTCTTATTTGGTGGGATAAAAATGTCTTGTCAATAAAGCAAAGGAGCCCTTTAGGTCAATGTTTCTCAACCTTGGCAGCTTGAAGACGTGTGGACTTCAACTCCTAGAATTCCCCAGCCAGCATTGCTGGCTGTGGAATTCTGGGAGTTGAAGTCCACACGTCTTCAAGCTGCCAAGGTTGAGAAACACTGCTTTAGGTGACCACAGCCTACATGTGCTTTTGTGGTGGTCTCCCATCCAAGTATTAACGAGGGACAACCATGCTTAGCTTTTGACCTCAGTCAAGGCCAAGTAGTGAACTGCACAGTCTAGCCTACAGCCCTGGGGTCTCCTGGTGGTCTCCCATTCAAGTAGTAACCAGATCTGACTTGCTTGGCTGTTTCCAGTATCAGCTAGCTGCTGCTGTGGCTAGACAGCTGTTTGAATAACTTTTATCCTGGTTAAAATAAAGTTCATTCTATATAGTAATTTAAGTCCATTCATTTTCCTAAAACCATTCAATAACTTTCCGTGGCTTACTTTTAAGCATTCAACTAGAAATACCCAGTTTCATAACATACGCTTCCCGTAATAATAACACAAGATATCTTTCTGGTTTGCTTGTCATTTGAAGGTTCCCCTGCCCATAAAGTAAAAGAATGTTGGAATAAGATCAATAAAACAGCTCAATTTTCTCACCATCCTAGTTTTATTTTTGTTCTTACGGTAAACAAAGTTCCTGAGCTAATATCTCTCTTCCAGAAATATGAAACCAGTGTTGGGTCTCAAGGGTCGCTGCTGTCTCGGGGGCAAAAGCAACGCATTGCCATTGCGCGAGCCATTGTCCGAGATCCTAAGATCTTATTACTGGATGAAGCAACTTCTGCATTGGATACAGAAAGCGAACAGGTAGACAGGAATGAAACTAGAGAAACAAATGCTGCATATCAAGAAGCAAACAACATAGTCCCTTTTATTAGGGCCAGCTTTGCCCTGGCATGTTTTCCCTTTGATGACCGTAACAATAAATGATGGTCTGCCTCTGTGGGAAAAAAAATGGTACAGATGGAACCCTTACAAACTTCCACTACTGTAAAGGAGGCAGGTACCACGGGCCATGTTTCCAGAGTCATATCGCAAGTATACTGTGGTATTATTCAAGTGTGACTTTTGTAAACTTCCTGGATGAAGACGTTATTGATGGATTTGCCATTGGAATATATTGAAGTTTGTTGCATGTCTGCCAGATTTCTCCAACTTACCCTTAATTTATATTTTGATCCATCTGCTGTTACGTGTTATTCTAAAATTGATTGCCTCTGAATGCCTTCTAGTCTACCAAAGAGGTTAAGGGAATGTTCAGATACAGGGAAGATTTGAGAAATGATCTGCTCCATATCCTGTCTTCCCAGCTTTTCTGGACTGCTGGGAGAATTACAGCTCTTAGGAGCAGAGTTTATTGGTCCCTGTTCACACCTTCTCTGCAATGCCCACTGAATTCATGGAGGTGGAAGCAGATTTGCTGTGCCTGTGAGTTACTGCTTAACCCTGCAGAGCCCAAGTAGGTACCTTCTGATGGAGTCTTGAAGGTTAATAAAAGAACTCCAAGCAGCTAACAACTATCTTGCAGAGTAGAAGCATGAACCAGCAGGGAACTTGCACTTTAAGCTTAATTGCGTTCAGAAATAAATTCAGTCTTCACACATTAGTTAGATGAAGAAAAATAGAGATAGCTTACATTTATTCAGTAGATCTGGATACAAGAAGATTCATAGTAGATCTGCATGTGAGATGTAATGGACGAAAGCTGCATGGTGCAGCCCTCCTGCTTGCAGGTGTGCCCAAAGAGTAATGGAGAATGTTAATCCCCCAAACCAAGAAGGAGGAGGAAGAGGAAATCAGGTGACTGAGGTAACATCCCACAAGCACAGTAGAGATGCGTTTACTAGAAAGACCCCCTATTATGCTTATGAGACAATGCTGAGTTGACTCCTGATAATCCCAACACCTTCCACATGTCCCACGGAGATTGGAGTTGTGGACAGTAGGGGCTCTTCTGTTCTCCTCTTTGAATTCACTGGATGTTTGGGGAGGGTTTTTGACATGACTAGATTGAGTAGATCAATGTCCTTCCAAAAACAAAGTCACATAGAGAGGCCCAGCTGGCTACATTCATATTAATATAAATAGTCATGATGACTGTATGAAGAGTCTTTTCCTTTGTCCTTTCCTCTTCTCTCTTCAGACTGTGCAGGCTACCCTGGACAAAGCTCGAGAAGGCAGGACCTGCATTGTCATTGCACACCGCTTGTCTACCATTCAGAATTCTGATACCATCGCGGTCATGTCTCAGGGAGTCATCATTGAAAAGGGCACTCATGAAGAACTGATGGCCCAGGAAGGGGCATACTATAAACTGGTCACCACTGGGGCCCCCATTAGCTGAGCTTCTGCACTCCCTGTGGGGGTTGCATTCATTTTCTTAAGGGACATGCTAAAACCGTTATGAACATTTCAGCTATCTTTGTGTGGCAAAAGGTGACTGTGCTGTGATATGGAGTGATGTACCTATGTTGGCAAAACCACTTTAATGGAGAAAGTGAAGCCCTGGTGGCCAGCTTATTATGACTGAGCCATTCTCTCAAACCACTGCAACTTTGTGAAGAAAGGTAGCAGCCATCTACTGGAGAACTACAGGAAGAGTGCTCAGAAATCTTTTCAATAACTAAGTGTCCATTCCATGGAAATATTTTTATATCTATCTCTGTTGCCCCTGAATTTGCAACATCAGAGAAGCCTAATGAACTTCACCGTGGATCCAGAGGGAGGCTCCATTCAGCACTCAGTGAAAATGGTTTCCACTACTGTAAAGGAGGCAGGAACCAGGTACAGCATTGGGCTGTATTACCTACTGCCCCATCATCATCATCATCATCATCATCATCATCATCATCATCATCATCATCTTTTAAACTTGTATGCTGCCCAACTCTCAATGACTCTGGGTGGCTCACCACAATCAGACAAAGAAATTACAATAAAATCAATAAAAAAATTAAAAATGAAGATAAAAGATGGCAAGAGCGATGAAGTGAGGGATCTCCCTCTCCCTCGCCAAAGGCCTGGGTGAAGAGCCTGGTCTTCACAGCTCTTCTAAACAACGGCAGAGTGGGGGCCATCCGGATCTTGGGGAAACCTTGTTCCAGAGGGCAGGCGCTGCTACAGGGAAGGCCATATTCCCTGTTACGATGGGGAAATACCAAACACAGATTCTTACATCCATAAAAAAGCAACACTGAAACCTGACTCTGCATATCTGTAGAGACTGTCTTATGTATACAATCTCTTCTGCATGCAATAGTTCTCTATGTGGTGATAAAAGCACTTTGGCCAGGTTACAAAATACTGTTATTCTATTTACTGCCAGTGAGACAATCAGCCATTGCAGTTTCCAAAAGGGTAGCCATTTTTTAAAGAAAAAATTGGCTCTTTACCAAATAATACATTTATTAATGTATATAATATTACTATCCACTAACCCAGCATCCTAAATAGACTGGATGGATCTTGCAGATGAGTGTCCCATTGGAGGTTACTTGATACAGAGGGACTGACTACTGTATAAAAGTCCCGCCTTAGGCACGAAATCCAGCTGGGTGACCTTGGGCCAGTCAGACACTCTCAGCCCAACTCACATGGACATAATGAGGCACCTCACAGGGTGGTCGTTGTGGGGAAAATAGGAGGAGGAAGGCATATTAGGGATGTTTGCCGCCTTGAGTTATTTATAAAAATAATAAAGCGGAATAAATAAATAAATAAATAAATAAATAAATAAATAAAGGACAGAAACAAGCAATAGCAGGAAAAGAATAAAAACCCAGAGAATTAAATAGCAATGCAGCTCTACCACTTTTAACGTGCACAGAGAAATTCAGCGGGAGATTAAATCACGCCTGAGAAATAGTGGTAAGCAGGTAGTGATGTCGTGGTTAGGCGAAGAGCAACTCTGAGCCTCGGACTTAAGCTCTAGATCTTTATTGTTCTACCTTACACAAAATCTTGCCAAACTGAGCCACACTGTTCTCTGGGAAAAACCCCAGGCTCTCTAAGGTGGGTCTGGCCTGACCTTGGACGGGTGCCCAAGACCTTCGAGGCTGTGAACGCGTTTCCTGCCCTGGAAAGCACCCCCTCCTCCTTCGCCCGCAATCTCCATAACAGGTAAAGGCTATTGTTAAATCAAGAAATTGTACTTTATTGAATCCCTTTATCCAAAGCACTGGATCTACTTTGTCAGCAGCTTCCTGAGGCAGCGAGCAGGGGCCTTTCACCGTCCTGCTGTCTTAAATCCTTCAACAGGAGATCCTCATGAACTGGGCCGGAGCCATTTACTTGAAGAACTTGTGTTCTGCTGCTGGAGTTCACCCTGTAGTAGCTGGAGCTTCTTTGTCAAACATAAAAAGTCCCCTTATCTGAAAGCCATGCTCCTTGCTGAAGCCTGTGCATGTGTAGAGCCGTAAACCAGAGGAAAACAGGAAATCAATAGGGCTGTTTCTGTCAGCACTGCAGAAATGGGAAACTTGTAAATAAAGGTCATGGGGATTGAGAAGACTGTTAAAGGCAAATACCCCTTGGAGGCGAGGAAGGCGGCTTGTTCACAGAGGGCCTAAAACAATAGGCAGCGAGTCAAGGTATGAAAATCTAAGATTCAGTTGTTGTTTTAAAATGTGTTACAAGGACAGAGAAGCAAAGGCCCAACCAGGACCAAGAGAAGTGTCCTTTTTGATTGACCATTTGTCTAATTGGCTCCCTCAGTACTAATTTGGTTTTTAATTTAAGCAGGCTGTCATAGTTCTGTGAAACTCAAAAGCTTGCTCAATTATTTTGTTTCTTTGTTTAGTTCTGATAAAGGTGTTATGCTACTGAAGGTTTCTGTGTTCATATATGTGTGTATGTGCATTTCCTTAATGGTTTAGATAGCTATCTGCAACTTTTCTTTAAAATGTCCTCTTATTTCATTATTGCTGTGTTTATTCAGGAAGGTTTTATAAGGCACTCAAGGCTTACTTACCTGGCAGAGGAGATACCATGATAATGAAGGTGGTTTTCCCAGGGTGAGGCTCATCCATTGCACTCAAGGCTTAGTGAAATTAATTGGACATAACAAAGTTTTCATCATCATAATTCTCGTTACGATTGTTGACAATGTCAGAGTTCTAAAAATTTAGTGAAGTGGACTTATGTTTCCAACTGAAATGTGGGATTTTCCACAATAAGTTTAATTATTTTAGGGTCCCCTCCCCACTTATTTACCTGGGAAGGAATGCTGAGGCCTGTAATTAAGAATTGGTGTTGAATCTTCTGATCTACCAATCTTCTGATAAGGACTTACTGCTTTGAGTGTTAACTTACATCTTTCTTTTTTTTTGTAATAAATTTTATTAAATTTCAAGAAAAGAATAAAAACTACAAAAAACAAAAAACTACAAAGAAAGAGAAAAAGAAACTAAAAAAGTGCAGAAACATAAAAGCAAAAAAATTTTTTACAGAGAGATGTGGCTTCCGACTTTTAACAGCAAGGATATAGAAAATTTTTCATAATTAATCTCTTACTCTATATTAAACCAAAACACCACATTATTTCTATAAGTCATTCCACTTTAACACATAATAAAAATCAGTAAGTACAGTTACTCCTCCCCCTTATATTAAAATGAAGAAAAAAGAAAATTCAAATAAACCTCTTAAACATCTTTCACCCCTCCAAAAGATAAAACATATTTAATTATTCCCTCCTACCACTATTCTATACATTTCTATCTACTTTAATAAGAATCAAATTAAAAAGCACATACATTGTCTGCTATTATACTTAATACTACAACAATTATAATAATCTCAATATTCAAAACAATGAATCCAAATCTTTAAAGGCAAATAGCAACAGGCAAATCCTTAAAGCAAACCAAATGGACATTCTTCAACCATTATCCCACTTCATAATAGACCAGAGCAGTTACATGTTCCCAAGATATGCACAGGGCTTTCTTCTTAAGAAAATCAAACAGCCCAACTGCCCCCCTCAAAAGTTCCAGGTTCTTTTCATGGCATTCCACCAGGAGATCAACCTTATTTATGACTTGCAAATCACTCTCTCCCCTAGATTTCTCCAAGTCCATTATCCAATCTTTACCCAGCATCTCAATAAAGATCCCAATCCCAGTCTTAAAAAAACCCCTTTCTATCACTCTTAGATACCTCAATTTCATCCTCCACATCTTCAACCTGATGGCACGTTTTAGATCTCATATTTTCCACAACGTCCTGGATGTCTTGCATAAAAGTTTGATAGAAGTCGGAAGAGATCTGTTTAAGATCCTGGTGAAGGTCAGAAAGTATCTGTTTAAATTCTTCCATGTCTCACGCAGTAGATTGTGGTGCCTCCTAAGAGCTTAATCAGCACAAGTCAAAGATATTCGAAAGTTGTTTACTTGAAGTGAAAGTGAATTCTCAAGGGAAAGTGAACAGAAACTGAAGGTTCAAATCAGCTGATTCAACGTGCAGGAAAACACCAATATCTTCAGATTTAACACAAAAACAATAACAGGAAGACAATTGCTTACTTTCAGTCTTTAGAATTTCCCTTGGAAAGAAAATGAAAATCCAAAACTTAAAAAAAAAAAAACTTTAATCCCAAAAATAACATTAAGCACCAAGAGGCTTCTCCTCACTGTAAAAGCCTCTCTTGGGGTACATATACTTAAGAAAAAAAATGCAAATTGGTGATTTAGAAATGGGGTGGCCGTTCTTACTGTCCCTTTAAGGCTACAGCGCGGCTTGGAAATGGTGACGTCCCCGCCTCCCGGGAGGACTTACTGTCGACCGTGAAATGCTGTTTGCGATCTCCTGGCTGCAAGCCACCGTTCCGGAGGACAAATGGGATGATTCCGTGGGTTCTCCTTGATCCAGAGAACTCTTCTGGGCTTAAGGAAAGCCTGCCTGAGCCCGAAAAAAAGCCGCCGTGCTGCCCTCTCCGCCCGCAGCGGGCACAGCCACTCAGAACGCCATTCCCACCGGAAGCCTTCAACTTACATACAGTATTTCTTTGTTGGATCAACTTTTAAATGTCAGTTAACCATAGAACATATAACATTACTTTTTATGTCATTTTTACTACAATCCAGTAGCTGTGTTTATGCAACACATTGAGGCATGATTTGCTTAACCGTGGTTTATTGAAGCTATCACAATTGGCTGAGCTTGCACCACATACTAAGCCATAAATGTTAGATTACAAATGGTAAAATCTGGGTTACATACTTGCTAAGACAAACAAATCAAGTAACAAACATGCATTGTGATGCAAGTGACAAAACATGCGTCACAATGTCACAATGCAAACTCCACCCCTTATGTACTTGTGTGCAATATCACAATATAAGTACAAAAGGGCAGAGTTTGTATTGTGACATCGTGCTACATGTTTCACCATTTGGGCATCAGCATCATTAGGAACAGACATCTCTGCTGGCATTGCATAGTGGTTCTTCTTGGATTGTATCTGGCAAGGCAAGGTTCAAATCCTCATTCGGACGCAAAACTTCATTCTCTCTCAGTCAAACCTATCTTGTAAAATGGATAAACTGGAATGAAAACCTTGCCACCTTGAGCTGCTTGGAAGAATGGTGGGATATGATGGAATACTTTTTTCTGTGGACAAAGCAATTCAGTGTGACATGTTTATACTTTTAGTGACTAAGGCCATTCCTTAGGCAGAGCAAACCAAGTTTCTCCTGCTTTTTTCATAAAGTGTCTAAAGACTAGCCCAGTTTAAGCAAAGCATTGATTCTTTCCTTGGGTAGTACTTAAAGCTCAGACAATTGAACTCATTTGATGGTCTGAGATGGGGATCAGTCACAGTAGGGACTTAGCTGGATGGTGCCTCAAACGAATGGGTTTGAAACAAAAATTAATTATAAGGATATCATCAACTGGAGTATCTCCACATGTACCCCTTTCAATGTCACTTGGCAACTCCCAAATCTTAAACAACGCCTGTGGAAACATCTTTTTCGTGAATGCATTTTGTCACCTCATCTGGATACATTTGTGTTGCCAAAAAAGGGATATTAAATTAAAAACTAGAATCCCCTTGGGTGGCTATTAGCCATTTATAGAGAGAACCATTAATGGGGAAAAATAATTGGGATTGCAACTAGCATAATATAAACAGTAGTCCCTGAATCCCCTGCTCGGAGTTAGAACTCTTCATGCATTGCAAATTAAGTTCACAAGGTGACATTCAGGCACTTGTAAGTTGAATTGTTTCCTCCTTTGCTTCCAGCAGCAAAATATCATGGGCAGATTTTGTCTCTTACATGTCAGATGCTCTGCATCCGGTAGCTATCCTGTTTAAAAAGGTGGACTGATAATGTCAACTATCCTTGCAAATCTGCTTGAAGATGAATTAAATCCAGAAATATTGTATGCATACATAAGTAAAAATGTTTTTGGCTATTTGGTCTATGTATTCATTTAACACTGATTCAGCTGCATTCAGGACCTGAACATTGCTAAACTATGGCATTCAGAACATGAGGCTATTTAAGAGATGTTTAATATATAAACTCTATTTCCATTTTCCATTGCACAGTTTAAGCCAGGGGAGAACACTGAAATACAAGTAGTTTTTTAAAAAGAAAATTTATTTACATGCCATTAGGGTAAGCCTGAGAAATCAGAAAAATGCAGTTTTTAAATAAGCAATGACTTTTGCTTCACATGTTCAGAACAATCTGAAAACTAGGTTTTACTACCAAGTATCTCTCAAATTATTATATAATCAAGTTGGCTCATATAATTTCATGTAAGGACCTCATCACAGTTGGATGTGATATCTGGATTATGCTTCACAGCTTGGAGAATCCAGCCACGAAATCATCACCAAACTGAGGTTCATGAAGTAAAGTGGCAAGAAAAAAGGATGCCTTATAAATGGAGGCAATTTACAGACTTTGTTGCACAACCAACACAGATCCATTTCCTTACAATCTTGACTTTGTTGTAGCCTTTCTGTTGTTACCAAAATCAAGGAGATGATATTTTTCTTCTATTAAAGTCACCCTGGCAGGTATTTGCACACTTCATGTTTTGATAGATGGGACTTGTTATTTATCCAGTCCCACCATCAAGAAGTTTCTCAAAGGTTTGTTACACAAATATCCCACCAGTACTGCCTTTCTCGCCTAGAACTTCATAGTGTTTGCTAGTACCCAAACTGTTTGACTCCCTTGCCACCTGGCCAATCCACCTTGCTATGAGGAAAAGGGCAATTCTTGGCATCATCAATATGGGGCATGTTAGGAAGATCTGCATAATTCTGCCCAGACTTCATGTTGATGACATTCCATCAGGATGGTCTCATCTGGAGAATGGATGTTACCTTTCAAACTCAAATGCCTGAGTTCCACCTGAACTGGTCCAGGATTCTCCCTGCTTTTTTCCACAGTTGCCAAAGGCAGAGCATGACAAAAGAAAAAGAAACTAAAAAGTGTGAAACACAAGAAAATAATTTTGAAAGATTACATACAAAGGTGACGTCCAACTTTCTACAGCAAGAATATACAATTACCATAATCAAACCCTTTATATCAAACCAAGATCACATCATTTCTATAAATCCTTCTCTTAACACATATACAAATCACTAACACAATTGCTCCTTCCCCTTATATAAAAAAGAAAGTGTGTGTGTGTGTGTGTGTATGTATGTGTATGTGTGTGTGTGTATATATATATATGTGTGTGTGTGTGTGTGTGTATATATATATATATATATATATATATATATATTTCTAATTCAGCTTCCCTTCTCCATAAAACATCATCCATTTAATTATTTCCTTCCTACCACTATTCTGTATGTTTCTGTCTACTATAATAAACATCAAATTATAAAAAATAAATTGTCTGCCTTCATAATTAATAAAAACTACAACAATCTTAACCCTATTAAACCTAAAAAACAATATAAAATATTATTATATCTTATCCATAACTTTTAAATCTTACAAATCAAAAATCCTGTAAATCTTAGTCCAAAACATTAAAAGAAGACAGCGTGATAACCTCATTATCAGTCCAATTACACATTCTTAATTTTTTACCCCTCCTCAAAATATACCAGAGCATTTACATATTTCCCCATTACACAAAAGGCATTTTTTTAAATATAAAAATCCCACAGCCCAACTGCCTTCAGAGATACAGACTTCTCAGCAGAAAAAAAAACCTCCCACATATCATATTGTCTTCTTTCCCATAACACTGATTCAGATAGCCATAACATTTCCCCAGCGTAGCAAGTCCTGGTACAGTTTTAAACTCAGACTGTCATTTTAACCCCTTCAACAGCAAACCACGATCTTCAGCTGGCATTACTTCAATCTCAGTAATAGCAACAAAGTCCCTATCTTTACCAAAATCTCCATCTTCCATCATAGCATTTCCAGCCAGATGACACATTTTAGCAACAATCTCTTCTCCAATGTCCCGAACACTCTGCAAAACAGCTTGACAACACTCTGAATGTAATGATCCCAGTGCCAGTATCTAACTTAAGAAATTCTCCAGACAATCCATCAGACTGCTAAAAGAATTCATTTATTAGAATACAGCTACATAGGACGGCTACGAAGCTCTGAATACCGTTTTGGCGCGAAGCATTCAAACTTAAAAGCATCCCTCTGACTTCATCCCTTGTTAGTTTCAAAACAACCGTTTTCCCACTCCTGATCTCCCCCCTCCCAACTTGTTAATGAAAGCCCAGGTGCCTTATCACTGTTCAGTTTGTCTCAGCGAGGAATGCGAGGGAGGTGATTCTCTTCTGTGCAAAGTAGCAGCTACAAAGCAGGCTGACATGAGTCGGCGCCTATATACCGAGTGACACGTGTTGGCTCAATTACATGGCAGGCAAGCACAACGAGCCTGACACTGAAAGGATTCCTTTAAAAGTCTGTTTTGTTTCATCTGTTCCATGCCTCACCACATGGGTCATTCCCATCGTATGTCTTACCCCAAAACCTCCAGGGCTATTTCACACAGGTCCATGTACTCTTGCCCTAAGACACATCCTGTTTCCAGAACTTCACAGAGGGGCTGGACAGGGGCCTCTTTGAATATCTGCGAAGCGCTGTGCTTGGTCATTCAGGCCCATGTACAGTAGATGCTCCCATGGGTATGGCTTTGTTCACTACAGAATCATCTGAGCCCACTTCCAGCTAATTTACTTTGAAGAAAAACTGGGCATCTCTTATACAACTTGCCTTCCTTGTTTCACAAAGCTGACTTTTGCACATTTACCTGCCTTAAAGGCAAACTCATATGCCAGAATGTTCTTCAGTTCTGCGTGTCTGAAAGATTAAGAGCTTTCCCTTCCATGGCTTCAGTTTCTGAAAAACTGAATTATTTGATCCAATAGAACTATTCCAGCTGATCCTGTTTCACATATTGTAATAAATCACTTGAATGTGACTTGCTTGGTTAGGATAAACCATAGTTTGTTTCCTACCAATATAGATGATGTCCAAACAAAATCCTCCAGAAAAGAATTTTTTTTCCCAATGGACACACAAAACACAGGACATTTTCCAGCAATCATGAAGTAGCTATGCTGTTTTGATTAATTCCACTTTGATGACAATCATTTTTTGGTAAAACAAAATGCTTTTTAAAAAAGGAAGATGTAGAAGACAACAAAATGCATCCTGAAAGATCTGAGCTTAGCAGAGCCCCATTCTGTGTTTTGTGAAGGTTCCAAAGAACCAAAAAATTGCTTTGCTATTTAAATAAAATATGCACTTATTGATCATTGCCATCCATATCATTTTTTGTCCCAACCACCTAATCTGAAACTAGGGAGGAAATCTGAAACAATTATTCCAAATCCTCTAATACAGTGCTTTCCAAACTGCCACCATTGGTGACACACCAATGGCAGTGGCGGGGGTGTGCATGGCAGCGGCGGCAGCCTCGTGTTTTCTGCCAAAACGTGGAAGCGCTGATGGCGTGCTGCTGCCGCCACTGCCATACACACCGCCGTGCGCGCCCCCGTGCCGCCGCCGTGCACGTCCACTTCCGGGTTGTGTTGCGACACACAGTTTGGAAAACTATGCTCTAATAGCTAATAATAACTGTAGACAATTCTGGTAAGATCTGCAGTCTTTCTGGAAATTCTGAATTATGACCACTCCATTGCCAACAGAGATCCATCTGAAGTAGTTAAAAACTATTTCTTTGCTCCTTAACTTAATAGAAATAAAACCCTGAAACAGAAGTTGTTGAAACAATACATCATGCTGAGTTTTGCATTTATGTTTCTCAGAAGCAGATTCTTTGCAAAGGACTTTTAGGTTTAAGAAATAAGAGTGGGTTTTGTTGTTGGTTGGTGATTTGTTTCTTTGCCAGTTTAAACGGAGAAAGAGTATTGAAAGATATTTTGATCTGCTGAAAATTCTGAACAAGATGTGTAATGCTAAGTATGTAACCACTGTATTGGGCCATGTTTACTTTCATTTTTTCATATTTGAGCTGGAAAAATCCAGATGACCACTAGATGGCAGGCAAGTGTTAATATTTCCTGCCCTTCTTTGCTGTCATCTAGTGGTCACCTTGAGCTCTGCAGTCAGGTTTTTGCAGCCTAATTTTCACCCAAGATCCAACACTTCTAATTAATTTCTCCTAATCTGCACACTTCTAATTAATTTCTCCTGCTGCTATAAAGGCTGAGAGAAATACATCATTAATTGCTCCCAGCAGAAGTAATTAAAGCTTTGCATTTTTATTTCAAATTAAAACTTGCCAATATGACCATGCTCATCACTTAGCCCAGCTCTGCCTTTAAAGTGTGAGTGCCAACAGTAAGAACATATACAGCAGTAAAGAAGGGGTTTGAAGCTGGCTGTTCCCAAATATTATTTGTTTGGCACAAGACATTCTTTATTTAAAGCATTTGTTTGCTGCTTCCCACTATAAAATGTTGAAGTAGTTGCCAATAAAATTGAAACAATGAAAACAGTAGGTTAAAACAATGGAAAAGAATAAAATGATTAAAATAGTCTAGAAAACACAACAACATAAGCAATGAATTAACTAAAGGGACCTCCTTTATTGCTTCTCTGTTTTTAAAGAGATAAATGGGTTTGAAGGTTTTGTACATTCAGCTCCAGCCTGCATACCACTCTTAGTGGGATGAGTTCAGGGTCTAAAAAGTGTTTATGTTACCTAATTGAGAATGTCCCAGTTTCTACAGTTGTCTCTTTCTTCCCGTGTTCCTCAAGGTCTACTGTTCATCAGTTATTTCTATTAGCTACAGTGTTTTATTATGAAGAGTTATATTTTAGTTTATTCATTCAGGAAATGAGTGACCTGGAGTATTCAGCAATTGTTTAAAAAAGCAACTAAAACTAGTTGAATAACATACTCTTAATTGTAGGCCGTTTAATTTGCAGGGGGTAGAATGCTTTAGAATTGCCTGTGATGATGAAGTAGTGGAGAAATATTTATAATATGGGCAGTGGTGGTGAGAAGTGGTTGATGATAACAATACAGACAGTCGTTTAATGGAAGAATAGAAAGCAATCTAATGGAAGCTTTTAATTTTAAGAAAACCATTTGCTACTTCGCTTAAAATACTACTTTACTTGCTAGGTTTTAATTCCACTTTCAAAACCCTCAAAACGGATTATACATTTGCTGATTTTAAAAAGTCCACCAGATGGCAGCACCTATCAACCTTGACTGATCCCAAACAGGCAGGGTCGGACCTGATTATATCTTTTATGTCTGGGTTCCTATCCTGCCAGTGCACTCAACCAGACATGGAGCCCAACAGGTAGCCAGCATGCCTGGTGTTGGATAGGTGGACCTGACTAACTCACACAAGCATTCCATCTGCAGCTTCCAGCACTGTTATTCCTTCCAGTTTAGTGTTAACCCACCTTGCAGAAACACCATAGACCTCAAGGACATACTAATGCTAGATATGTTGTTTTACTGCAGACAAAACGAAGTCACGTATTTGTAGATCTGCCTCCTGCAGAACCCAGAAATCAAGCCCTGTATGGCCTAAACCTGTCAGCCCCAGGATGTAAACCAAGCCTTTTCCTCCCACCCTTTCGAGTCCATGGGCTTTTGGGTGTTCTTGTCCCAACCTCGAAACAGGAATGCACTCGCTCCATATTTACACAGTGCTCTGGCCAGTCTGAACAGTGTTGGTTCCCGCCTTGCCAGCTGCAGCTTCTGCCTTGACACTCATAGTGCAAGAGCAAAACAGACAGAACCTGGTAGTACAGGTTGAAGTATGTGGAATTCTGTTTCTGTCCCAGTTCAGTCCCTTTCTAGTGCTCAGTGTTGCCTACCCAGCCTTCTGCCACCAGGTGTCCTCCTGGCTTGCTGGTCAATAACGCCCACCTGCGTGGAAGTGCCCTCAATAGTCAAGCGGGTTCTGTTGCACACGCACAGAGATACATGCACAATCTCAAATGAGCTCCTTAATGATTTCCAATAGAGGGTCACACCCTCCCTGCTCTGATAGATTAAATATCCCAGCAGCGCTCCTGACTCATTCCAGAGCTTTGTAAATGTGCAGTGCTTGGTGGGCAAGGAGGGAAGAGGAAAGAGGGAGTGCTCCACTGAACTTTAAGCCAAAGTGGCATTTTTGCTTTTCTCTGCTGATTTCTTATTTAAACCACTTAACTCTGGATTTGGGTCACAGCTGCACTCCGAGCACAGCGGTTCCCGGAGTTGTCCATAACGTGCCTGAGATCTGTCCCTGCATGAATACAGCTAATTTAAAACTAATTAAACCAGCATATGCATTGCTCTACATTTTCTCCCTCTCTGATGTGTATTCATTTGCATTTGCAAGTAGTGAATTTTATCCTTCAACTACCTTGTTCATTTCCTGTGGTGGTCCCCTTGCTCACCTTAATAATTTCCTCTAGACTTGCATAATTGAACTTCGTCCAATTACATCGTTTGCCACTTCACTGTTCAATTCCTTTTAAGAGTTGTACTACAATCCTCTTTACAAGTTACCCTGCATGGGTTGGGATAGGATGCTATTAAATCCTTATGTATCAACATGAAAAAATCAACACCATAATTGCATTACCACTTCATTGCTAATGGGCTACTTCTTCAGCAATGCAAAAAACAAAACCCTCATACCTTATTTTTTGGGGGTATATTAGAAAAGTGGGAGCTTGAACCAAATCCTATACTTTTTCAGTGATTGATCCCCCTTTTATTACTTGAAAAGGTAGTGTCATGTTTGAAAACACCCTAAAGAATGAGCTGGCTCTTACTGATGCAGATTGTGGCTGTTAACAGTCTTGTGTAGAGAGTAAGGAAGATGACCTTGATGGAGATCAAGAACATGGCAGGAACCATTGCCTAGGCAGAAGGGGCTGAAAAAAATGTTTTAGTCCAGAACAAGAACATTTGGAAGTAGCTCAGACAGACACCTCCCTCTTTCACAGAAGTATAAGAAGGGGGAGGAGGTACAGCACAATCCGACTTGCAAGATTCTGTTGTTCTTATGGCCACTCTCAATAAAAGTACTTTTAGCCTCCCTGTGGATTTGATTTCCTGGTCTGGCTTACCCAATGGGGCTGGCAGAAACCACAGATTGGGAATGAAAGGACAGCAAATAATTATTTTATTCATGAGTATTTTATTTTGACTGGTGGAAAAGGGAGAAGCATGTGTGTGATTTATATGCCAGGGTAACTTGGTTGGTCTCAAATATTATATGTCTTGATTTTGGCAAACTATTTATTGCAGACTTGGGTACCAAAATGCCTTGAGTTGGTGCCAGCTGCCCCATCTCCCAACCTCCTCCTTCCCAACCTCAGCCTCAGTGGATGACAAAAAAAAATCCAAGAGTTTTGTGACACTTTAAAGACTAACACATTTATCATCATTTACTTTTTTGTGAATCTGTCCACTTCATCAAATGAATGGAATGAATTCCTAACTGTTAGATTTCCATAAGTACCTACAGTTACAGGGAGGTAAAAGAAAGTGGGGGGAAGGAAGGTGTTGAAAACAGGCAAGATTTTGCTAGAAAGCTGAGAAACAAGGAAACAAAACTGCAAAGGTAACACTCATCAATAATATATTGGTATCTTCCACACTGATCATTTGATGGTGATCAAACGTAAAAGCTATCTCTCTCTTTCTCTTTTTGCTTCAGATTTAAATTTGTACAAACACCATCCATGGAATGGCTTGCTGAAAAAATTAATTTCCCTCTGCCTGAATGTCTGATTTTTTAAAATAAACATGCCAATAAATAACAGTTGCATTTTCCATACTCGTATGACTATAATAGATTTTTGCTTTCTATTAAAAAGTTCACTTGATTGCTGGTCTTTTCTCCATTCAAGGGAATGTGAACCTTAAAAGCTGATGAATCTTTTCCTTTTATACAAAAATCCAATTGCTAATTGCTGAACTCATTAGATATACTTTTTTTTCAGGGCCAATAACTTTTTTAAATTGTTAAGGTACTACCAGTTCAGGTTTTGTAGTACAGGCAGTCCTCGACTTACGATCGTTCGTTTAACTATGATCTGAAGTTACAACGGCCTTGGAATGGGTGCTTTACGGCCTGTAAAGCACTTCCGAGTGTTGCAAAACGTTCCCCCCCCCGCCCGTGGTCAAATGATCGCATTTCAGGCACTTGGCAACCAGCTTGCATTTACGACTGGTTGCTGTGTCCTGTGGTTACATGATCACGTTTTGCGACTTTTTTGCCATTTTCCGGCAAAAACACCCATTGGGGAAGCTGGATTTGCTTAATGACCATGGTGATTCGCTTAACGGCCACCATAAAAAGGTTTGTAAAATTGGGTCTGGTCACGTGGTGACTCGACTTACGACCGCAACGACTTACAATGGAAATTCCAGTCCCAATTGTGGTCATAAGTCAAGGACTACCTGTAACAGTTTCACTGTTTGCAAGATCCAGCAAAATTGATTAAACATGGTCCTCTTTCAGTTTCAGTGTGTTTAATGTCTGCTTTGGTAAAACCTTGAGGATTGAAAGTTGTGTATCATTAAGCTTGTAAAATCCTGCTTTATGAGACTCAAACAGATGCATCTCAAAATGTTGCCACTGTTTCTGATTGATGGGAAGGCAGCTTGTGTTACAGCCAGAATCAGCTCATCAGCTGGGCTTGTGATACTTCAGGCTACAACATGTTGTCCTTTAAGCTGGTCAGTTAAGTTGTGAAGAGAACTGAATGACACCTGGGATTTGATTCCAAAAGGGGCTTTGGAGCATGCGGGCATGCAAAGATACTGTAGCACCTGCCTGCACTCTTTAAAGCAGCTGCATCTTTCCCAGGAATACGGCCCTCAAACAGATGCTGTGTTTCTACTCCTGCTTTCTCCAAAGCACTTTTTCATTTTTTGTTTTAATAGTAATTGTATTAAAAATTATAATTACAATCATAAAAAACTAATACAAACTAAAAAAAAAAGAATAGAAAAGAAGGTGCAGAAAAGAAAAAGAAAATAGAAAAGAAATGACTTCCCCCTTCATCACAACAAGTATAAACAATTTTAGTAACTTATCACCTTCTCTTAAAATATAACAAATGATCTCTTCCTTCCATATCTCATCTCTTATCTATAGAGGCCCTTCGAACGGTCACTCATGCCCTGGTCATCTCCCATATAGACTATTGTAATGCGCTCTACATGGGGCTACCCTTGAAGGGCGTCCAGAAGCTTCAGCTGGTTCAGAATGCAGCCGTGCGGGCGATTTTAGGTGCCTCAAGATCAGCACACATAATACCTTTGCTCCGCGAGCTGCATTGGGTTCCAGTTTGCTTCCGGATTCAATTCAAGGTGTTGGTTATCACCTTTAAAGCCCTACATGGCATGGGACCAGGTTACCTGAGGGACCGTCTCATCTCTGTCACATCAACCCATCCCACCCGGTCCTGCAGAGAGGGCATGCTACGAGCCCCATCTGTAAGAGAGTTCCATCTGACGGGGTCCAGGAGGCGTGCCTTCTCTGCAGTAGCCCCCGCCCTCTGGAATATTCTTCCCCCTGAAATAAGATTGGCCCCCTCTCTCCTGGACTTTAGAAAAAACCTAAAGACCTGGTTTTGCCACCATGCTTGGGGAGGGGAGGGGAATAGCCAGTCTTGGGGTTGGCTGGTCTCTTAGATCTGCCTTGACCAGCCTTACCGGCCCATGGGATAAGTAAGATCTACCATTGCTTGGATCGGACTGTAATTAGGTATTTTTACTGATTATTAGTGTTATTAATGGTTTTTTATTGATTTTAAACTTTTTATTGTGAACCGCCCAGGGTCCCTTCTCATGAGGGAGATGGGCGGGACATAAATGTGATAAATAAATAAATAAATAAATCCTGAAAACCTTGTCATTTTAGTCCTGATCAGCAAAAGTCCATTAAAGGTTACCAGGGATAACCACCTATCTAGTTTAACCTTGATCAAATAAACCAACTATATTCCTTCCTTTTACTTTTAACAATCTTGTTCTTTAGTCCCTTCAAATAATGTCCTAGATCTTGATTTCTTTTCATTTTTATTTTGTCCCTTCTCACAAAATTCTTCAAAGCTTTAACAAGCTTTGCTACAAGCCTCTTTTGTAAATCCAATATAGGAAAATTTCCAGGTCACTCTCTTGGTTTGTTATTTGTATATCCCTTTTAATTATTAAGACATGCACCAGTTTCTTTGTATGTCCACTGGACATACAAAGCACTGTTTTGGAATCAAGTTCTAATAAAAAAATATTTAGCAAATTCACGTACTACAGAAAAGCAAATGTGTGCAAAATTTGGGAAACCAAGCAGGAATTGCAATTCTTTAAGAATTGTTGGTTTCTGGAGGCATAAAAGTTTCTCCTGATATGCTTGTGCAAGATGTTTGTCCTGATCTGTAATTTTAAAACCAAGAAAATGTACTAGACATCTGGCAATCTGATATTTTTAGTTAATATAGTGAGTCACTCTCAGTATATTAAAGTTGCCCAAACGTTCTGCTGTGCTCATTAATGAAAGCCCAAGATTATAAAAATTAAACTGTAACTTACTTTATTAAAGCCCTTATATTATACTTACACATATGAAAAAAAACAACCCTGGAATGTCCATTATTCGAGATTCATTTCCACGTTTGTTAGAGGGAAAAGTGGAAATTCTTCTGCTTCTGGCCATTGGTTGTCATCTCATCTCAAGCTTGGTACCGGGTTCAAAAGGCTGGAAGTGGATGGTCTGGGCCTGATTGGTATGACTTCTAAGGGCTCACATTACATCAGTAATTGAGGGCATGGACATCAGCGCTAAATGGGCATCACTCTGTAACCCAAAGCCAAGTAGGCAGATTTAAAACTCTTTCTGCAGCACCAGTAAAAGCAAAGCCACCTGTGTAACATGTCCCTTTCCCTTTCCCACACTCAGAGTAGTGTACAGTCTGCTGAATTAGAGTGCCAAATGGAAAGTCTTTCTCCAGGGATCCAACCCAAGCCTGTTAGCAGTATTTCAAACCACTCTAAGGCTTTCCGCCTTTTAATAGAAGCACACTGCAACTCAGGAAATCATGTTGAGAGGACAATAATATGATGCTAAAAGGAAAGATCAGCTTAGAGATCATCGATCCAAAAGCTTGGTACCAACTGTGAGCAATTACTCTACATTCAAAGAATCCCTTGTAAGTCTGTTTTACTTAGTTCAAGGGTTCCTGAACACATTTGGAATTGTCATAATATACAGTACCATCAAATTTCTTGGAGGACATATATCTCTGCGGGGTCTTAAATGCACAGTATTTATCGTTAAATCATTCTCTGTGGGGGAAAAAGCTGCTCTTAATTAAAACAAAAAGCTGTTACAGATTTAAACAGGCAAAAACAGTTTTAAAACATTAGAAGGTTAATTCAGCATGGTGCAACATTCACACAGCATGGAGTAACCAAGCAATTTCTTTATGAAGGCTTGTGAAGTAATTGCTTCACAGGCCTATCTGAGCCCTAAGTAGGACCTGACCAAGCTGGATTTGGATAATTCCAATGGTTTCCACAAGCATTTCCCTTTTATATTCTTCCTAGTCTAACTGCGCGTATTTCATGTTCGACAGATATTTATGAGCAGATAGCCTGAAATAATACTGTCTTCTCCACCAAATCATCCATTCTTCTTGCATCAAAGATATTTACCAATACAGTGGTACATTTATTTATATTTATGCAAGATAGCTGAATATAGCTACAATTAATGCCCACTGCCCACTTTTTTTGTGCAGTTCATGACAGGGTGGTGATGGGCCACCTCTTCCCTCATTTCTGATCTTCCACTGAGGAGCCCAAATGTTCAAGCTGAGATACTTCAGGGTTGCCCACAGTTCAGCTTGGGAGCCACTGAAAGCAAAAGAGAGGACATGGACATGATTATAAGAAACTTAAATTTCAAAGCACACTACCCATGGTGGAACTGAGGGCAGGCATTGCTGAACACAGCCGTTTGAGAGGAGAAGGAACAGCGAGCACAGTCCATGATTTCTATAGCCGCCTTAGCCTGAATTTCACTTACTGTTACTACGGTATGTCTGTGTGTCAGCACATCAGGCACACAGAGTAACAACAAATTCAGATAGCACAATATTGCAGGTGCTACATTTCCCCCTCCCCTCTCTAGCGAGTAATTCGTGGTCTACAATCAGGAGTAGAATCACCCAGGAGGTTAAGGCATTTTCAAGAACTGCTGAATTTTTTAAAAAAATAATTATTATATAGATTCCCAACTCACTTAATTTTGTTCAAAAATGAAGGTTTAATGAGAATTCACAGGAAGGTATTACGATTTGATGTTCCCAATAGCACAATGTGACATAGCCTTGGAAATCTATGAGGGACATGACCTCAAAAGTTGAGCTTTTAATTGATCTTGGTGAATGTCTGAATGCCAATAATGTCTTACACCAGTGCTTTCCAAACTGCCGTCGTTGGCGATACACCAACGGCGGCAGCGGGGGCGTGCAGGGTGGCGGTGGCGGCGGCAGCAGCCTCGCTAAAACGCAGAAGCGCTGATGGTGCGCTGCTGCCGCCGCCGTGCACTCCCCCACCACTTCACGACACACTAAGCTGTGTGTTGCAACACACTAAAGTGTCGCGACACACAGTTCGGAAAGCTATGTCTTACACATAGGCTGGGTTTACATTGTGTGTGTTACGTCATCCCACAGTTCGTTCATTAGCACATTATGTAAACCCAGCCACGATAAACCATGTTTTTGGCTTTGTATGAACGAAACCAATTATAATTTGTTCAATAAACCATGGTTAAGAAATTTGTACAAGCTTTATCACAGAATTTCACCAAGAGGTTAGTACTGCTACACCATTGCCCCAAAATATAGGCAGAATTCCCAAAGGCCAGGTTGTTTGTTAAAAACAGAGTCCCTTGTAGGCCTGCTTCCCCCCTCCCATACAACACTAGTAGTTTTAATTTTAGGCTTCACCTGACGTTGTTACCTTTACACCTATTCCTTCTCCTGTGACTTTAATAGCAATGATGCCCATAGAACTTGAACAAAAGAAGCTCTTGGTCCAGTCAAGGTGAGTTAAAGGTACAGGATCTGGACCAATAAATGACTCCTCCCTTTCTGTATTCAAAGACCACCTACTTTTCTGCATTCATCTAACATAACATGGCTACCTATGAGGTTTTTGCATGGTTTTGGAAGTATCCAGTCAGCAAAATTCTGCACTAGAGAAAGAGGATGTTACACCACCTAAAGCTGAGATTAATTCATTTTGGAAGATATCTGAACGGGCAGGCTCTTTTCACCTAGATCTTTTTCTAATGTTCCTTGCAAAAAAAACAAGCAAACAAACTTCTATTTCATTTCTGTGTTCCAACTATCAGGCAGCTTGCATGTTTTATCCAAGTATTGGAAATAGATTCAGAATAACAGCTAAAGAGAGAGAGAGAGAGAGAGAGAGAGTGTGTGTGTGTGTGTGTGTGTGTGTGTGTGAGAGAGAGAGAGAGAGAGAGAGAGAGAGAGAGAGAGAGAGAGAGAGAGAGTGAGAGTGTGTGTGTGTGTGTGTGTGTGTGTTAACTTCTCTGTCCAAGCAGCCTCAGGAGAGGACTGATGTACCCTGAATCATCTTGGGACCTAATATCTTGTTTTCATGACTATAGAATATTCTCTCATTCTAATGAGTTGTACCAAAATGGAGATTCATGACTTGAACAAGCAGCTTCCCCCCCTTTTTTTGTTAGTGTACATTGTAATTATGTTCACATGACACACACACTAAGCTAAAAAAGTGGTTGGTGGGTGTTTTGTGGGGCTCTTTAACCAGAGCTTTCAGGCTCTCATGTCATTAGAAGCTATCATCATCTTGGCTTTACAGAAACTAGACTTTACAAGTGTGGTTGTAAATTCTTGGTTACAAATTCCAGTTTTTCACAAACTGGATTAAAGAGCTCTGATTAAAGAGCTGCCTAGGACAGACTGATAACCATTATGTATTTGCAGGCTTTTCTAATTTAGCAGATTGGGTAATTACAGCTCTTGCCTAATGTAAAGTGTTTATACCTTGAAAACTTATCCAGACTTTTTTGATAGATCTTGAGCTGGTCTAATAAAGGTCTTGCCTTGTTCTGGAAGATGAATTTTCACTTATGGCTAAAGATAACTGGTTTTGCTCTTTGGCGTTAACTTTTCTATCAATCTGTTTCTGGTTAAATAAACAACTGCAGAGTGTTGGTGTCTTTAAAAGGGCATTTGAGAAAATGCTCTTTCTGCAGCAAATCCAATGTGTAAATGGAGGGTTACACTCCCAATTTCCAGGCGAGCCAACTCTACTGGTCAACTGAGTTTCCATATGTTTTATTAAAATCTGCTGTATTTTTAGTTGTCATCATACCACAAAGCACAAATATGAATGTGCCTTTACTGTACCCAGTGGGGGGGAAATGACTGTGGGCTTGAATGTAGGTCAGCATTGTTAGTGTGTTGGTAAATACCAATGACCACTGGGGACATGAAAGAACTCCTGTTTTTTCAGGAATCTTCAAAATATTTGCAGTTCTTTTCTTTTTTCCAGTAACTATTCAATAAGACTTGCTATGACATGGCATAAAACTGGATTTGAACATGGGAGCCTTGAGAGTAAAAGAGTACAATGTTTTTAATAGAAAATAGTTTAGGACAAACATTGCTTTCTTTAACCTCAAGGCTTACATGTTTCAAATTACAGAAAGGTGAAAGTCGTGCGATAAAAGGATTTAGCTGCTTCATGAATTTGAACACCAAGAATCCTTCTTCTCTATGAACAATCAATATTTAGTTAGCCTCCGAGACCTCCCCTAACAGCTTAAAGAGCTACGTTTTAATGTTATTAGGGAAGGATAAAATATGGCTGCAAAACTCCAGGCATGCTATAGCTAATGTGGGTTTGCATTCACTTAAGAAATCAATTTACAGAAAATCCAGAACTGGTTTTATATACGATCTTGCCATTAGTTCTACGCAGGCTGCATATTAACAAAAAACCTGTAGGACTTGCAGTCGCTGAAACACTTTTGCTGGTGCAAGATGCTTCATCAGGCTCCTCGAATGTTCTCTCAGCAGCCACCTTCCTCCCTCTGGATGTTACAAGTTGTATTGTAATGCATTGTGTGACAGTATTACTTGGGAGTCGTGTGTAATGAGGAGATGAAAGGAGCCAGCTGTGTGTGGAGGTGGATGGCTGTTTACTCCTAATGTAATTTGAACCAGGCTAGTAAAACCTAGCTGCATGTTGGCTTTGCCTTTCTTTTTAACTTCTCTGTTGTGGTAACAAACATAACATGTGTCAGAAGTTGACTGAGAGTTTTTGGATGGTGCCAGTGCAGCAAGGCAAAAGCTGCAGTTTCCAGATAAATGTTGGAAATGTGGCAGAGAACTGGAATAGATGGTAACAAAGGTTTGAGCTGAATTGTGTGCTGGCTGATGCTGATAAAAAGATGGAACTTGCAATGTACGATGAAAACCTACTTGTGTTTGTCTTTTTACTTTTTATGCTTGTTGTGGTAACAAACAGATCCTGGCTGTGCATATTCCCCCTCCTTCTTTAAAACGTTAGATACTGGTGCCTCCCCCTGCCCCATCATCTCTCCCTTTCATGGATGGACTTTTGGATTGCAAGCCTGCAGGCTAGGGACTCTGTTTGCTATTTTATAACTAGAGCAGCTTTCTCAGCTGAAGCACAGAGTAAACGAGCGGTGCTGTGAGCAAACACAGCAGCAGCAGCAGCTTCCTGGCCTGATCAAAGTAGTGTCTGCAGTCGAATGTTTGCTCTGATAGTGTTGAAAATGAAAATACATAAAGCAGAAGAGAAACAAAGGCTTTAGGCCAAAGGGCTTCCTGACTTTTGCAATCACACACTCCAAACGATAACATGAAAACAAAATATCAGTTTGTGAATCCTAGCACTAGTCATTCTTTTATTGGCAGACAAACTGGCGTGCTTGTTTTCCCGTTAATATAGTGGGGTTTTTCTAATGTAGTGTCTTGAAACATTTTTTAAATGATTGACATTTCAGATCTTCTGGATGGATACCTGGCACAGGTAATAGAGCAATATGGCAGCTCGCGATGCACCTTAAAATGTGCTGTGGGCATCCTGGGGGGGGGGGAGGCACATGATGACATGTGTGCAGTGACCTCATCAGGCAAATGCCATGACTTACATACTTGCACCAGATGTCGGGACACCAATATGTAATGGTGGCCTTTGTGGCATCATTGTGGTTTCCTGTGGATCCTGCTGGCACTGCACTGGGATTTAGGGGACATTTCTAGTCTGTGAACCAGAGTGTCCAGGCAGAGATTCCAAGGCTGCATTTCCCCGCAAAGCCTTGGATGAGGATACCAGAGGCTTTTCAGAAGTTGCCACCTAATTTTAAGTTTAATAAAGCAAAAGGAAATGATTAAATACTTGGGAATAATCACTTAAACCATGTGTGTGGTACTGGGATGCCAATCAAAGGTCTAAAGAGGCTTCTCTGATTTAGGCAAATGCAGATTTTATTCTGCTGTGACTTAGTAATATACACCGGGCTATGACAGAAATATCTCTTTCCAGTTGTTTTTCTTTATATATTTTCTTTTATCCAAACAATGGGGAATATATCTGTAGAGCCTATGCAGGACAAAGGGGATTTATTTATTTTACTAAGCTAGAGTTTTATAACCACTTTTTAATGAATAGCTTTGGAAAGTTGTTTTTTATCATTCTTCTGGGAGACAAGAAATAATCTTCTATCATTGTCACACAAAACAGATGGTCTTTTAAACTGAACATCAGCAGTCCTAATAAAATAACTGAGAATCACTCACAAATGTTTTCCAAGGAGCCTCAGCTCTTTCCTTGTATATTCTGGGATACATTTTTTGTCATCGGGGAAATAAGAGAGCAGCAGGGAAGCAAATGTGATCTCTAATTGCCACCCGCACAGAGAGAAAACGGAGAATAGAACAGGACTCGGAGGCCGCTTGACAGATTAAAATAGAATTCAGGATGCTTGAGCTAAAAAGTTCAAAACTCAGAGTGATGCTAAAGATCAGGGAGTGCTGTAAAGAACTATTTTTGCTACCAGCCAAATGAATGGATTCAATTTAGTGAGCACATCCAGCTTTCATTAAGCAGCAGCAATCTGCTGCTGAAAAAGTAAAAGTACGGAGATCTGTTTCCAGGATGAATGACGTGACAGAATTATTCAGTCTCAAAGCAGTGGAGAACTAACTGCAGAGCACACAACCTTTCATTAGGCAGTCTGCTATTTATTACTGCAACTCAGCTAGAGCTCTTGAGTGCTGCTTCTTCAACCTCCTATTCTGGCTCTTAACATTTGACAGTTGCAAAATAAGTTCCTTACAGCAAAGTCTGAAACGTGTTGATGTTTGGTCAGAGTCTATACCTGAGGAAAACGATTCTCTGCCATCTGGACTCTGAGAGCTCAAAATTAGGGTGGAATGCTATGGAAGATGACGTCATAGGCTTTTAAACCTTGTCTTGCCGATATAAACATATTAATATTTATTTTTGCTCTCTGCCCTATAAGGAGACAGAGGAGTTAGAAGAGGTGGGTAGAGCAGAGGTGTCGGGGTGTCCAAAAAAGTAAAAGTGGCAGGCAGGATTGTGTGACTGAAGCGCACGCACACACACACACGTTCGGTATGGCCATTCACAGGAGCAGGGCTTCAGACCAGAGGTTGTGCCTACCATCTTGACATTTTTTGACTCCCTCCCATCCACAAGGTGCTTCTGGAGTAGAGTTACTTGAACTCCAAAGAAGACTGTGGCTGTTTAGGGTTAAAGCCAACCCCAGGGTGGTTACTGACTGGGGCAATTAATTCAGATTTGGGAGGGATTCCCCTGAAACACTTACACTGGCAAGCGAGCCTGCAAAGAGGGAGGGTCCTCTTGCTAAATGAGTCCTGTGTCTTGGAGCTTCAGCAGAACCAGCTCAGCACGATTGGTTGCCTGAGGGAGGGAGCCTGGCAAGAGCCTGCCCCCTCTCTGCTGTGGCTGCTGCCCTCACCTTCTCCCTATTCGGGGCACGGATGCCAGAGGGGGGCTGCTGCTGCTGCTGCGGGTCTTTGTAATCCTTGTGAGTGCATCCTGCTCCCTAGTGCTGGTGCATTGCTCCAAGGAAGGTCCCTTCTCGGAGCAAGGCTTTGGAGTGGCAAGCAAGATGGCCCTGGGGAAACCCAACCCATTGCTCGATGCTGTGCTGTGTTGGCAAATCTTGATCCTGGTTAACAGAAACTATTTAAACAGCTTTTGACTTTGGGGCAAAGTTCCCCAGCCGATAGATGTACCCAGGGACCACAGGGAGTGATTAAGGGTCAGTGGCAAAAGTGAGAGCGCCCTGGACACGGTGCTCAGGAAGGTGTGCATTTGATAGTGGTAGTAGATGAACAATAAAAGGTGTGATCCATTGTTTAGTCCAACTGAGACATTCCCGGCGGCTTAGGAATCGTTTGCCATGAATCTTAGTGGTTTACAAGAGTCTGAGACTGAAGGAGAAACATCTATGTTTATATTACATAAAATGAAAGAAAACCAAAGTCATGTTTAGCCTTTAAGAAAAAACAGCAACACTAAAATACAAGCAGTTGGGTTTTCTCCTCCCTTCCTAGCTGTGAAAACAAAACATTGGAACAATAGGGTTCCCAATAGGTCGGCAAGGCAAGGAGAAAATATGGCAGTAACAAATAATGTTGTACAGCCTGAGGTTCATCCTGCTTTTCTTCAACTATGTTGGCGCCCAACATTTCATGGCAGATTAAGAAAAAGTCTTGGTTCTACTACCTTACAAACATTGCATATGGCGCTTTATTGGGACCCTTTCCCCTCCTCCTCCTGGATGGACACACAGTGAGATGAGAGTGTCTTTCCTCTTTTTATTCTCACAATGACCCACTACTGTATGTTGGGCTGAAAGACAGCAAAGATGCAGGAGAAACTTGAACTCTCCTGCCCCAATCCCACATCTTAGCCACAGTGTGGGGCAGACCCTCATCTTTGCATAAGGCAATCAGATCTGGGCTTTAAAAGTCCAGAAGGTGACTAGATGGCAGTAAAGAGATACAGAAACTCTGTACGACTCATAAAGCCTTACATGGCTCAGAACCTGGGTCTCTTCAGGACCACGTACTCCCAGCTGTATCTGCCCAGCCAATCAGATTGGATAGAACAGGCCCACTCCATCTCCCTTCTCTCAGGCAGTGCCATCAGCAGAGAATAGCGAGGGGGGGGGGCTTTTCAATGGCCGCCTGCTTGTGGGGAGCAGCATTCCCCTGAGATTCAAATGGTCCCAACCATACTGGGATTCAGGAAAACGCAGAAAATATGGCTGTCCCAGCAGGCCCTGGGGCTGGGATGTTGCACTCTTGCCCCCTCTTACAATAGAGTTTCTGTTGGGTTGATGTGATTTGTGTTCCTCAGTGTATATGTGTTGTCTAAGCAGTACAGGTGTTATTGTACTTTATGTTATTGTTTTTTTAAAAAAATTTTATTATGGTAATTATTGTAAGTGTTGATGATTAGAGTGGCATATAAGCCCAGTTTAAAAAAAATACAAACAAATCATTGCTGCCATCTAGTGGCCATTGGAGTTTTGCAGTCCAGATCTGATAGCAATATGTCTATGAAGGTTCTCAGTCATCCAGGTGGAATTGTCTGTAGCTTGTAGTCTGCTATCAGCTGTAGATCTGATAGCAGCATTTATTTAGTAATTACAGGTGCTTTTCTGCCAGTTCACCTTAAAAATTAATCTCAGTGGCTTACAAAAGCTAAATCCACAACAAACCACCAAATCACCATCAACAACATACATAAAATGTATCCACATATTTAAAACCCTATAATAATTATAAAACCATAATAAGCAGTGCCCACACCCAATCTAGGTACAAATTTAACAATCACCACAGTCTCCATACACCCACTTAAGCAGCCAGGATTTCACAAGCTTTGTTAATAATGTTAATCTTAATAATGAGGACGCTGTTCTTATTTCCTGGTTCCGTAGGAGGTGAGCTCTGGCAGAGAATGCAATTCACTCCTCATTCTACACAAAACCTCCCTGCTCGCTACAATGCCTTCCTCGGGGTGGCCTTTATATTCAGTACGTTCATAGGTTTGCAACCTTGGTAAACAGATGCTTCAAATGGTGACCCCCAACTTTACCTAATTCAACCTGCCTGAACAGGGGTTACTGTATATATTGAAAACCACATTCAATAAACCAATACATTGCTCCTAGTGGACTTTTAAAATTTATTTACCTATTTATTTGTCTATTTCCTGCACGTATACACATTTCCCAGTTCCTGTTCTCTCTCTGGTAGAATTCTAGGGACTGGCAAAGTTTATCACAGTCAGAAATTGAGGGCATTATGTGTGACAGAAAAAAATCAACCTGATAAACTAATGCCCATCAGGCAGCCAACAAATACAAAATGCACTATATCTTAGCTGAAGTCATTCTTTAGGAATAAAAGTGTTTGCATCCCCACCATCAGGCACTGTGTGGCTGAGAACAACAAGGTCAGACTAGAAGGTTATTAACTATGTCATGTTAATGAATCCAATTCCATGTAGCCCTTTCATCCAATAAGTCATACAACCGTTGTGCTAAGGTGGCCTTCTTAGCTGAAGTGGCAAATAAAAACAAAAGAAACAGACAGAGGCAAAGATTACCAGTCCTTTCTCTGGTCTTTGGTTACCTCCGGGTGTCTTGGACTACATCCCCCATAGTCCTTTGTCCTTGACTATATTGGCAAGGGATGGTAGGAGTTGAAATCCAAAGCATTTGACAGCTGCTAGATTGTGAAGAAATGGTATAGTTTAATTAGATGTCGAGAGCCAGTTTGGTGTAGTGGTGAAGGCACCAGGCTAGAAACGGGAGATGGTGAATTGGAGTCCTGCCTTAGGCATGAAGCCAGCTGGGTGACCTTGGGCCAGTCCCTCTCTCTCAGCCCTAGAAAGATGGTGTTGGAAGAAATTAAGATCTCTCCCTGCCCACCATGTTGTCTCCCCCCAGAACACGGTCTTCCCCCAATATTGCCTTCCCCTTGAGCAAGGTAAAAGGTTAAAAGTTGCAAAATAGAATGGGTTCAACGCAGAAGGGGATGCCAGATATTAAAATGTAAAAGGAAGCCCAACTGTTTAGACAAAGGATTCCCTTCCGATTTATTTTTTATTTAATTTTTATCCCACCTTTATTATTTTTATAAATAACTCAACGCGGTGAACATACCTAACACTCCTTCCTCCTCCTATTTTCCCCACAACAACAACCCTGTGAGGTGAGTTGGGCTGAGAGAGAGGGACTGGCCCAAGGTCACCCAGCCGGCTTTCATGCCTAAGGCGGGACTAGAACTCTCAGTCTCCTGGTTTCCCATTGGCTCCTTCCTAGGGCTGAGAGAGAGAGGGACTGGCCCAAGGTCACCCAGCCGGCTTTCGTGGCTAAGGCGGAACTAGAACTCACAGACTCCTGGTTTCTAGCCCAGCACCTTAACCACTAGACCAAACTGGCTCTCCATAATCAGATTTAATCAGAAACCTTGGAAAACAAAAGGTTGCTCATTCACAGAATTCAGGTGAACAGCCAGACAGATCTTCATAATCAAATAACAAAAGATTCCTTCCAAGGTGAACAGGCCAGGCTAGTAGACAAGGCCACAGCCCCACAGGGAACCTGGGTTGTCAGAACAGGAAGCACAAACAGCAAGGGGCCTGATCACAGAGCACCTCCTCTCTGAACTCCGGTAAACTGCACTTTTCTCAGAGGTTCCTAGAGGGCGGGAACACTTTTACATAACAACAGCCAAGCTCTCCTATATGAAGGACTTGTGGGGGAAATACAAGTGTGGCCACCTCCAAGCAGCAGACTCTGTACATGCTCTTGGAAAATAAAATTATCTCTGTTCAAGCAATTGCCTAAGAACTTTCATTCCAGGCTCAGAAGGGACCTGGTAAGATTTTCTCCCAACAGAGGCAATGGCAAAACACTTCTGAAAACTGCAGGGATTTGTCCAGGCAGTGTCCAACAATCGCACACAATTGAACAGATTAAAAACAAACATAGGCGTCATCAAACTGGGCTTGATTTATGGTGGCAATGCGGACAAATGTTTTCCGTCTCAACTTCTCCCCAGCAATTAATAGCCTCGATACGTTCTGTATTCTGGCTTGAGTTACATAGTCAAAGGCCTTAATGCAGTTAAAAAAGCGAAGTTGAGACCTCTTCGTCTATTCTCTTAGTTTCTCTAGCATCCTTTTTACATTGGCACTGCAGCCCGCTATGCTTTCCTCCTGTATCTGCCAAACAAGCCCTAAGGAAAAAACAGGAAGCAACCGTTGATCCACCGCCATGGGCAGAGGATTTCGGGACCAACAGAGATCTGCCAAGAGAGGTCCCGCTGCTTTCGTCCCTGTTCGTTTTCGTCATTCCAGCGAACGCCAAGTTTCCAAACCAGGAAGTCGAACCCGACTGCAGCAAAAGCTATTAAACTACAACTCCCATCATACACCTTGTCTCTCTTGCCCAATGGAGAAGGAGATTCCGTAGCGTTTGACCTTTCCCCGCGATGCGAGCCAATGGCGAGTCCCGTTCGCGCCCTCGCTCAGCCAATAATATGGGGGGACGATCGTTGAGTGTTGGCGGGAAAGTGGCTGGAATTTTGAATGAAATAGCGATCGGGATAAGTCGGAAAGGCAAGTGGCTGCGAAGGCGGGTGGGTTTGTGGGGTGTGCGTGTGTTGTATGACAAACCGCCTTTTAGTACTGCGCGGAGAACCCCTGGATTCCTTCATTTCTACGGCTCACTAGTTTCCAGGGAGCAGACCAAGTTTGCAACTCCAAAACCTTCCTGGTTGGTAGGAACCTTGTCGATAGACCTTTCTCCTATTTGTTTTTAAAAATGAGGTCTAGAAACATTTTTTAAAATGAAAACTAATGATGGTAATTCGCTTGACATAATTCTACGGAGAGTAGAAACGCTAAAAATGTTTTAGAAGATTCTTGCTACTAAGCGTTACCAAGGGCTTTTGGAAATGGAAGTGACCAATTGTGATACCTGTTACTATCGAAGAAAAATTGGCCGGTTGTTCTGTTTCATACAGTTCAGAATTATTTTCTAATGGATTCCTCTCAAAAACCTGCTTTGGTGTGTACATAAATCTTGGTTTCTCTCTGAAATCAAAATTTTCTGAAGGTTTAAAGTTGGAGGCGTTCAGTTATAAACATTGTGCAAAATAGCCAGGTATCCAGGTTAAATGATTTGAATGCATGGGATTTTTAAGTGAGCAGTTATGTCATAGCTTTCCAAACTACGTGTCGCGACACTTTAGTGTGTTGCAACACACAGTTTAGTGTGTCGTGACACAACTTGGAGGCGGCAGCAGCAACAACGGCAGCAGCGTGCCATCAGCGCTTCCGCGTTTTAGCGGAAAACACGAGTCCGCCATGTGCCCCCGTGCCGCCCCCGTGCACGCCCGCACATGCCGCTGCCATTGGTGTGTCGCCAACGGCGGCAGTTTGGAAAGCATTGAGTTATGTAATAGACTGGGGACCAGTAGTGTTCCATTGCAAAGTTGTCCTTAAACTAGAAATATTGTTTAATTTTTACTATTTGCAATTTCTTTTTAGAATAATGGCTGAGATGAAAGATAATGATGAGCTGGCAATGCTTGAAAAAGAAATAAAGGAATTTTGGACAAAGTTCAAAACTACTTGTTGCAGTGAGCCTATTGATCAGATTTTGGGATTAAGAGATTCATGGTATGAATCCATAAACAACCTTTCAGGTAAAATTAAATCTGGTTTATTATTTATTATCTTGTTGCAACAGATGATGAAATATACAGTATATCCTGCATTCCCCCTTCTAGGTCTGTAAAACGTTGTGGGGGAAGCTGACCATAGAGAAAGAAGAACAAAATCTAAACTATATATGATGCTTTCCTTTTTTTTTTCATCTCACAACAATGTTGTGGAGAGTTTCATCTGAATGTAAAGTTTGTGGGCAATTTTATTGATTAGATTTAAATCCTACCTTTCTCAGGAGGCTAAATGTATATATTTTCACTGCGTTATATAGGATTTAAACTAGTACCAATTTATTTATTTATTTATTTATTTGATTTATATAGCCGCCCATCTCACTTTTACATGACTCTAGGTGGCTTACAATAAAACAAATAAAAACACAAAATACATAATATAGAACAAAAATAAAAACAAATAATAATGATTTTTAATTTTGTTTTTTACATTATAGATAAATGGTCTAAAAGACTGAAAGAAGGAGATGAAATTATCAACAAATTTCATGAGTATACAAATGGTACAGTATGAATCATTCCTCATTTTTCTTACAATCTTTTTACAGAAGCTAGTAGACAAAGCAGAATCCTTGAAAAAAAAATTATGTTGGTGTTTATCCTGAAAAATAATGTCTGGACCACCTTTTCTATAAAAGCAAACATCAACTGCTGAATGCAGTGCAGATAAGCCAAGCCTCTTGATCCAAGTTTCAGTTCTGTAATACAATAATACTTAATTCAAATTTTTAATTGTAAAGAAGTATAGTTATGAACTTCAGATAATCTTTCCATTTTCAGTAATGTTCCTTCTTTCACATTCCTCTCAAACGTCTATAAATCAAACTGTTTTGGATAATGCCCATTGTCTAATATTCTTAAGCTGATGAATGTGACAGTTTTATGGGAATGCATATTTCTGTTGGATTGGGACTAAATGTAAAATCTCTCATGAGCCAAGTTTGGCTCCTGGGGCCTACAGGGATATGTCCATATAGTTTTCTCAACAACGGTATAGAAGTGGTTTCCCATGGCTTTCTTCTGGATTTTCTTTTTCTTCCCAGCCTAGTCCACAGACCTGGCCCTGCCTGGTGGTTTCTCATCCAAGTACTAACCGCATCTACGTTAGTATTGAGCTATACAATAAACATGGCATCATCTAGGTGCTATATAGTTTAGTAAAACAGAGTTTTGGTTTTCTTATTCTACATGAGTATGTGTTGCATTTATTTTTATGATTTGAATATTTAGTGGCGATAGCAGTTAATATCTAACACATGAGGTATTTGAAAACATTCATAGCAGTTTATATGGCAGTCTATTTATTTTATCATACTGATACTGCGTATATCACAGCATCTTTCCAACAGATTATGCTTTATTTTTTAATGCTTTATTGCAGGGGTGGGGAACCTTTTTTCTGCCAAGGGCCATTTGGATATTTATAACATCATTCGCGGACCGGGGGACGGGGTTTGCAGGTGGGAGCCAATCGTCTGGAAGGGGGCGGGGTTTGCGGGCGGGAGCTCCTAGATTTATTGAATTTCGAGTCCCGCCTGCAGTTGCCTTGGCAGGGCCAGACCAAATGATTTCGCGGGCAGGACGTTCCCCACCCCTGCTTTATTGAATATTCCATGTTATTGGAATTACTGAGGGATAAGGCCAAAGTTGTAATACGTTTAAAAATATGCACCGAGTTTTCTCTGCTCCATACAGAAGTCTGTCAGAAGAATGAATCAATTGAAGAAAAACAAGCTAAAATGTCAGAAGCTCTTTCTCATATTAAAGACGAGGAAAAACAAGAGACAGACTTGACAAACAGCATTCAAGAGTTGAAGGAAAAATTGATCAGAAAAAGTGAAAGTAAGTTGCAGTGGGAAAATTGAACATGCATAGATTAGATTTGTATCCTGCCTTCCTCCCGGAATTCAAGACAGCGTATGTAGTGCTTTGCCTTCCAATATGTCTATGAAGGTTCTCAGTCATCCAGGTGGAATTGTCTGTAGCTTGAATCATGTCAACTGGATTTCTATTTTCTTAGTGGAAACGTTTCGCTCCTTATCCAAGGAGCTTCTTCAGTCTGAGCAAAGTTGGTAAGGGAATCCTAAATATGTTCCTAGGTAGCTGTGTGACCTTACACCTGGGGCTAGGTCATGGTTATATTGAGATGTAATTTTTAAGTCCTTTTATCATCTAAAGGAGGGTCGTTAAAATCACCATGCTGCTGTTGAGCTTCTGAAATGGTCTTAATCTTCCTAGGCACAGAAGACAAAACGGGGAGGAAGATGGGGGAGAGTTTGTGCCTGAGGCCCCCACCTCTATTCAAGGAAGGATTTTCCAAGTTGGCATAAATGGATTCCTTGACCCCTCTCTCAAACCACCTATCTTCTCTGTCTAAAATGTGAACATTAATGTCCTCAAATGAGTGTCCTTTTTCTTTTAGATGAAGATAAACTGCTGACTCTGGTCCTGTGGTGTTATTTCTGCCCAACACAGGAGAAATAACACCACAGGACCAGAGTCAGCAGTTTATCTTCATCTAAAAGAAAAAGGACACTCATTTGAGGACATTAATGTTCACATTTTAGACAGAGAAGATAGGTGGTTTGAGAGAGGGATCAAGGAATCCATTTATGCCAACTTGGAAAATCCTTCCTTGAATAGAGGTGGGGGCCTCAGGCACAAACTCTCCCCCATCTTCCTCCCCGTTTTGTCTTCTGTGCCTAGGAAGATTAAGACCATTTCAGAAGCTCAACAGCAGCATGGTGATTTTAACGACCCTCCTTTAGATGATAAAAGGACTTAAAAATTACATCTCAATATAACCATGACCTAGCCCCAGGTGTAAGGTCACACAGCTACCTAGGAACATATTTAGGATTCCCTTACCAACTTTGCTCAGACTGAAGAAGCTCCTTGGATAAGGAGCGAAATGTTTCCACTAAGAAAATAGAAATCCAGTTGACATGATTCAAGCTACAGACAATTTGCCTTCCAATGTTTCCCTGAACAGCATCGGGTTGGGTTGGAAAGAGAGAGAATGACTGGCCCAGCGTCTCCTGAGCTTCCATAACTGAGGGTGGAATTGAACGTGGGACACCCAGGACCCAAATGAACACATTAATCATCACACTATACTGGTTATTTTTATAACGATTCAGGAGATGTTGGAGCTGGCCATTCTATTTCAGCAATGTGAATTTGGAACCACCGTGTTAGATTTCTTACATGGAGAATTTTCTCCCTATAGTGAAATAAATAGTACAATTTGATTTGGCTGTGTTTTCTTTCTGCTCCTTATGCTAATTTGGTATCTCTTGAATGCATTACTTATCTGTATTAAACGGTTGCGAAGAGCATATTAAATAGAAAAAAAGCATAGTTTTAGGCTTTGCTTCAAAGCAGGTGGTATGATCATCATCTGCCAAAGCGCATGGGTAAGTGATGGACCTTCCTTATTTACCAAGTCCAGCAGTGATTCAAAGGCTTTGAAGTTTTATATTTTTGACAGGGCCATATAGAAAACAGGGATATCTGAGAATGGAGAAAATAATCAGGCAGACACTAGCTCACTCATTTCTTTTTCTTGACTGAGTTTTTACTGTGCAGTACTTTACGTTAACGTTTTGGGTTAATGCTGGTTTTGCAAAATTGCCTGCATTTTTAAATGAAAAGCGAAATATTTGATTTCAGACGAAGACTCTAACCTTAGTGTGCTTTTCAAGCTAAGCCTGTACAGTGAGAAGTAAGCATCCGGTTTGAATGGTGCTTCTATGAAGAACCACCATATCCAGGGGCCAAAAACTCAAAGCCACTTAGTCTTGCTGGGGTTGTGCTGCAACCTGGTCTCTCACATTCAGACCCCCACAGCTGAGTATCAGCATATTAGTGGTATTCCATGCTGTGGCAACAGATGACCTTACCCAGTTGTTTCATGTAGATATTAAATAGGAGTGGGAAGAGAGTCTAGCTCTGAGGCACCCCACTGTGATAATCCTCAGTGTCAGAATTCCCAATCAAGAAATCCCTCGGGCAATTACTCTAAAGCAGGGCTTTCCAAACTTTTCATGTTGGTGACACGCCTTTTAGCCATGCATGAATTTGTGACACAGTAATGAGTAATGAGGAGTCCCCGCCCCCCCGGCCCACATGATTGGCTCCCGGCTCCAAACCCCGCCCCCGGCCCACGTGATTGGCTCCAAACCCCGGCCCACGTGATTGGCTCCCAGCTCCAAACCCTGCCCCCAGCACACGTGATTGGCTCCCGGCTCCAAACCCCACCCCATGTGATTGGCTGCCGGCTCCAAATCCCGCCCCCTGCCCCCCCAGTCTTGTACTGTATGTATTGTATTATATGTAATCAGAGCTTTCCAAACTGTGTGTACAGTACAGGATCCCCGCTCTTTCTTGGGGCTTTCCTTCTCTTTCGGGCCCTGCCCGGCGCCCTGAGTTCAGCTGCTGTTCCCAAGCAGGGAAAAGGCCTCCCCAGATAGAAAGAGCGGGGATCCTGCACTTTCCACTCTCCAGAAGAGCGTCCCGCACTTGGATCCATTTCTGCCAGAGCCTTCGTGGCAGGTGGTGGTCGCTGTGGTTGTTATTGCTACCATATTGTGGGGGGAGGATGCGTGAGGATGTCTCAGGCAACAGGGACCCGTCTTCCCCCCCCGAGCCCCTCGGCCAGCCCTGCCCCCGGGCCTGATCGATCCTTGATTGATGGCTGAAAAGCTGGGCTTGCAGAGCCCGCTGGAAGGAGCGATGCCGAGTCCCCTACCGCTCCATCTGGCCCCAGCAGCTCCGGGAAGGACTGTTGGACGAGCCCGCTGCAGGCGACCCCCTGCCCGCCCGCCGGCGTGGTGTCTTACCTTCTCCGACGAAGGGCGGTGGAAGCCCTTCTTTCTTCTTGGGCTACTGGGTCTTTTGGTTTACTTACGATGTTCTGAAGGGTTTTGGTTGGTTTGTGTGCTACAGTGATGCCGTGTGGTTGTAACAGTCTATTAGTAGTTTCTGAGATGTTTCTGATATATGGCAGTGTAATCCTTTTCATAGCTTCTGTTAGTCTTGCTGTGGTGGGTTGAGTGGTCAGGCACTTTTTGATAAAGTTGCGTGGGTATCCATTTTGCTGGAAGATGCTATATAAGTGGTCTATTTCCTTTTTCTAGTGATCTGGGTTGCTGCAGTGCGTTTGTGCTCGTCTGAATACTGTTCTTACACAGCTCCTCTTGTGGGAGGTTGGGTGATATTTTAAAATAAACTGTTACTTTGAAAAAGTCAGGTACTAATGTACTAGAAAAAGAAAATATGCTTTGATTTCATAAATTTACCAACTGTCTACAACAGAGCTTTCCAAACTGTGTGCCGCGACACAAAAGTGTGTCGCCACACACAGTCTGGTGTGTCGCCACACAACCCGGAAGCACTGATCATCATCAGCGCTTCCGGGTTTTCCCGCGGCGACACACCAACTGCAGCGGGCAAAACCCAAAAGCGGCAGCAGCGCTTCCGGGTTTTCCCGCGGCGACACACCAACTGCAGCGGGCAAAACCCAAAAGCGGCAGCAGCGCTTCCGGGTTTTCCCGCGGCGACACACCAACTGCAGCGGGCAAAACCCAAAAGCGGCAGCAGCGCTTCCGGGTTTTCCCGCGGCGACACACCAACTGCAGCGGGCAAAACCCAAAAGCGGCAGCAGCGCTTCCGGGTTTTCCCGCGGCGACACACCAACTGCAGCGGGCAAAATTTGAAAGCGGCAGCAGCGCTTCCGGGTTTTCCCGCGGCGACACACCAACTGCAGCGGGCAAAACCCAAAAGCGGCAGCAGCGCTTCCGGGTTTTTGCGCGCTGCCGCAAGGATGGCACTTCCGGGTTTTCCCGCGGCGACACACCAACGCCGGTTGGTGTGTCGCCGCGGGAAAAACTTTGGAAAGCCCTGGTCTAAAAAATGAACCTAGGCATAAAGCTTAGTGGAGATTTTGAAGTTTTGTTTTCTTTAAATCCCAGCAAAGCATAAAGTGGCAGAAGAAAAGGAGGAAAGACTTCATAAGGCTGAAAAACTATTCAAAGAGAGGCTTGGGTTAGAAATACGCAAAACATGTGGTAAGATTGATGCACGCATCTCTACTTCAGAATGAGTGATGTTGGATTTTGTAGCAAAATCGATTCATTTACTTTTTTCCTGTAAAGCTGGTGGTTATTGCTGCTGTGCTGTACAATAATGAGATTAAACAGTAATACTTTTCCATGCAGATTCACACTATTGCCAAAGGGTTCTGCTGGGAAAAAGGCCCTTTCATTCAGCAGTCTCTTGCCTGCGCAGAGCATCGCTCTCAGCCTCATTTTAAAAGCTCTCTGTAAGAGGCCCGTTCAGCCGTCGGGTAAACCTTGTCTTCAGCCTTCTGCTTGAGAGACAATTTTAGAAAATGAATGGGAGAGAAGGAGGACTGTCAAAAAAAGGGGGGATAAGCAGAGTCTAGGGGTCATTGTCCGCTTCAGGCTATGCCCCACTTGCTGCTTGCTTCAATCCCAGCTATTATCATGTGGTTTTCAGTTGATCGCCATGATAATTAAGGATGTGCCGAAGGTACCATTTGAGGGACAGAATGTTCCAAGCATTCATCTATCTTCTGCCCACCCTTGATAAGGACTGGGAAGCACATGTGGTTGTGTCCTACAGCTTCCTAAATACCCAGCTTCCTTTTTTTCATCCCTCCGTATAGCCAAGGAGTGGGAATTCTGCCTCTATCGAGGCCTTTAGTTTTTCCTACAACTTAACTGGAGGGCTGTTGAAGACCTTGCAATGCCATGATGTTACTGGAATTGGGAGGTTTGGGCTTCCCCCCGCTTTAAAGGATAGACATGGGAGTTGGAAGGCAAGCGGTTCTCGTTTCCATCCTTAAAATCCTGGGAAATGGCTAAGAGGTCTCAGAAGGGATGGTAGCAGTCGCATGTGGGCTGTGAGTTGCCTGCCCTTCCTTAAAGGCAATCCGCATCCGTTTATTTCCATATGTGCACGCAGAGGGGAGAACAAACATACGATTAAGTGGAACACATCTGTTCTTCTGTAAAGGGAATTGCTGAAACTGCAGTTCAGGTGTTAATATTTTGTACCCTAGATTATTCAGAGTTAGGGTTTTTAAAAAAGCAACAACACACAGTAGGCCAACCTTGCATTATGTGTTCCTGCTGATCCTTTATAAATGATTGTTTGGATCTAGGGGAGCCTTTCTCAAGGTGGAAATAAGTGTCTTTGCAAATAAACCAGGGATTGTGATTGGTCAAAGCTTCCCAGGGGAACAGTTTGCTGTTTTCCACACCATTTCCTATGCTATTTAGACATCCATTGCAAGTAATTTCTTTAAAGGTGAGAATAAAGCAGTAAATGTTTAATACTTTATAAAATGGCAGTACAACTGAAATACATACAAATTAATTTTATCTGGCATACCTGAGCTTTAATACATTCTTATTCTGCACCTAGATAAGCATTTGCAGTTTGTATTCCGCTGCATTGATCATAAGGATTTTGAAAAGCCATACACGCTTACTCTTTCCATAAATGAAGAGGGAGCATACGAAGGTATGTACAGAGCTTCCAACAACGTCTTATTTTCCTATTTCCCTTATATCAAGGTAAGCTCACACATGCTCATTCTGATCAGCTTTCCCTCCTATGAAAAGGCCTTTGCTATTGGAATGGTTATTTTAAGGACGTAGTTCTCTTCTCAGTTTTTGCCTTAATTTTTATATCTTTCTCTTGGCAACTTGTCCTATTTTCCCCATGGTTTTTCTACAGGGCTTGAACAACTTACTAGTTTATACGTCAGGTTATATTTTTATGTCCTGCGTTCCAAAACTTCCCTGCCTTCTGTCCAATAACGCTGGGCTTAAAACATTTAAAACTGTTTTGTTTTGGCAGCTTCACATGAGATCTGTTCTGGTTTCTTACCTCACTCCTGCTTGAAAAAGACCAGGCAGCTTGAAGATTTGCTCTCCTTTTTTATCAACTGATAAACCAGCAACCTGGTTTTGTATAGTGCAGAAGCACCAGGGTTGTGCGAATCATATGGAAGGGTCTGTTGAATGTGGCAATGCTGCAAGCAAAGCATCAAGGTGATTGCATCCTTGGGGTCTTCTAGTGCAGCTGCTTCAAGGGCCTCTCCAGGCCATCTGTCCACATAGGTGCTTGAGCAGAAAATTTTTCTGCAGGATGTTCACAATCAGAGACCTCCTCTGAATGATTTGCACAGTAATTCTTGTAGCTATCCATTCTGCTGCTTCTGCATTGCAGAGTATCAGTGGCCACGTATCTAGCAGCTATTAGAAGCAATGATAAAAGACACCCTAATCTTCTTAAGCTCCTGGAGCAATAGAATGTATCGACTCATTCATTAAAAATCCCCAAATGGTTTACAGTGAAACATTCCAAACTAGAATAATATATTTCAATCAAATCCACCAAGAAAATTTAAAACCTGCACAATCAATTATAAGAGATAGCTGATGATATGAAGCCAGGATCAAATTGACAACAGAAGTGTTTCTTGGTCTTATGCTGGGATAGAAAATTACGAGAAGTGAATGCAGGATATTCTTTGCTATGTCATTTTGTGACTTTTCTGACAAAATATGTCCAAATGTAACGTGCCATGTTCGGATGTCTTATTTTCAATTTTGTTTTAAAAAAAATCACTCTTTCTTCCTAGTGATCTCTTGTTCTCCTCCCTTGGACTGCGTAGAAGAACTGCAGCGGAAAGTGAGAGAAACCAACAATTTCTCTGCATTTATTGCCAATGTTAGAAAAGCCTTCATTGCTTTGACATACCAATAATGCACTGCTTTTTCTCTAACTCTGCCTTCGTATTTTGTCACTTGTTATTTAGGAAGAATAAAAGTCTTGTAACTCCCAGGACTATGGAAACTTAGGTCCAGATCCCCACTCTTATTTTGAGTGTTGTATGTAACCTGGGGTCTCCCCTGAGACTTACAAGTTGGGCAGAGGGTGGTTGTGAGAATAAAATAGGTGTGGATGGAAAACCAGGTATGCTGCACATAACTCTTGGAAGAAAGGTAAGATTTAAATATAGCATATCTAACTATAACGTAATAGGATTAGGAACTGGTTACAGGTCATCTCTCGGATGATTGTCCCTACCTCATAATGAGGCAAAACAGTATCTAGGATCCTCTCCATGGGAATATATTTACAAATTGGATGTCTTGTATCTTCTGACAGAACAAATTTCTGGTTTACTCAGCCTTGCAATAGGGATGCTGTTATCTTCATGTCCTTCTAAAGTCTTATGGGTCTCATAAAGCACTTGTGTAGAATTTGGTTATATCGTGCCAATTCAGCCTATGGTAAATTGGCTTCCTCTTGCATTTCAAAAATAAATGACAGTTTCCCTTTCATTACATTGCAAAGATCTTCTCCCAAGAACTTATTGAATGACAAGTTAATATGATGATTTAAGAGTTAGTATAATTTAAAAGGGATTTAATGTAAGTTGTCTCTAATTGTTTTCTTACGATAGTTCACCAAATTTCAGTTTCATAGCTTCTTATAAATAGAGAAAATTATTGTTTGGCTTCCATTCTGAGCATAGAAACATGTCAGGTGAACTTGCTCTCCATATTGGTGTGGTTATTTTTCCCTTTCTTTTTAAAGAGAAGATTCTTCATCACTCCTGTTGGTCGAGAGAGGGACTTCTTCCACATACGTAGCAGGAAAATGGCCTTTTTCCCCATTTCTAGAACCGTACCACCAGCCACTCTTGTCTTTGTGATGTATTACAATTACATCACCTAAAAGGATAATACAAGCAAATTAATATTTACTTAAATAGGTCATGTCTTTATTTAATCTAATGCATGGGGCAACATCTACCAGCCAGTGGAAGACAGGTGTATAGAAGCCCTTCTCTACCGGCCTCCAAACAAGGCAACGATTCTCAAGCACATCTTGCACGTACTTAGGAAGAAGACTACAGGGCCACAACTGGGGGGGGGGGGCATGTGCCCCGGGTGCCGCACTGGGGGGGGGCACCAAAATGACACCCAGGGGGGCAAAATGACAAAATAACCCACGGGGGGGGGGGGCGCAGAATCCATGTTTGCCCTGGGTGACACAGACCCTAGTTCCATCCCTGGAAGACCAAGAGACGCAGCTTCCGGGCTGGAGCTGGGTTAGGAAAAACTGTCCACTCTTTGAATTTCCGAGATAAAGTTCACTCCATTCCTCTGGTTCATAGCTTAATCAGCAACCACATTGTTCAACCAATTTATGGCTTGCTTGATTTCTAAAGCTCTACCACCACAGACATATTGTTGCTTTCAGTAGCTTTTAGCTGTAGGCCAGTCCTTTTGCAATATCAACTCGGTTTCTTAAATCCCTAGATGGTTTCCTTATGCATAGATATCCATCTTTTTTTAAGCTGCTTATCTTTGATCAGTGAAGCACGTGCAGAAAAATGTGGTGATTCTTCAATGTGGTTATAAAAAGGAATCCACAACTTTCGTCCTTGGGTTTTAATTTGGCAATCTTAAGACAGCGGTTATTTTAAACCTGTATTTCCTGAGGGTCAGCCCATTTATTATTGAGGTAATTATTATTGAGTCATGCAGGTACAATTAGGCAGTGTTCAAAACCTTTTCCAGATTAGTTTCTTTTAAAAAGTTATTTGCATAGTTAGCTCATACCATTTTCCTTCTTACCCCAAGATTGCTCATCAAAGGTAATTCTAACTGCATATCTTCCTCTTGTTGCACTCTTAAAGAATTATCCAAGAGCAGGGGCAGAACATAGATTTTGCAATGCATGAAATGAGATACAAACTTTCAGAATTTGGGGCAGACGTGTACTGTACAGTCTTGGTTACCTCTTCAGCCTTTCTCCACATTAATTTTTAGCATCCAATAAGGGGGATAAAAACATGGGCAGCTGCCTTGAGGTGGCACAGTAGGAATACTGAAGAGCATCTCTGGCAAAAAAAAAAAAAAGGCTCTGAATATTGAATCAACTGATAAGTTCAGTTGAAATTGGCAGACCATGCCACATGATCCAAAACAGCTCTATGACATGTTAATGGGCCTTCTTCCCTAAAAAATACGTTGGATTTTTTAGCACACGTTGATTTTTCTCCTCATCATGATAGTCCAAGGGGGTTTACACTTTATTGATTTCTAGCTCTCTTTTTTCCTGAGAATTTAGAAAAATTCTATTGAGATTAGAATGGGGAAATGTTACCTTTACTCAAGCAAAGATCATCCTCTCTTTCTGTGTGGTAATCGTACAAAGCTTGATATGTTCCGCTTACTGAATTACCATTCTCCGGCTGCAAAGAGGTGGTGGACTTTGCACTGCCCAGTGTTTCTGCAACGTCAAGCCAAAGATGTAGTATCTTTAATATCAGCCCAGTTACCGCTGTTGAACTAAGTATTTAAGAAAGGACAGGTTTGGAAACTTGCAACAAGAAGTGTCATGCTTGGTATAGTGATTCCTTTTTTAGTTTTTTTTTTTATATCATCATGTTTGGTGGCTTTAGTTTTGGCCTGATGGTCCTGCGTCTGCTCCTTTTTCTCTGCAAATGATACCAAAGCTCTGTATAGGGGGGAAATGCCTCAAAGACAAGCTCAACTGCTGATGACTCCATGGATGCAGTCAGTTTTCTTGGCAACCATATGGAAGTTGCTTGCCACTGCCTTTTTCTATGATGTTCTTTGTCTTCAGTTTCCCATCTAGCCTACAGGCCTGAGGATTTCTGAAGGTTTCCCATCCAGGCTTGCCCCTGCTTAGATTCCAAGCCTAGATAAGATCAATCAGTTCTACCATATGTGTGTAGGTAATAAATGAATGTATCACAATCCTAAACACACTAAATCTGAAAAGAAAAAAAGATAGAATCTTATTTGGAAATGAATTGCCATGGAAAATATCCCCTCAGTTCCTATCCCGTAGTATATTAAGAGTAGCTGCATTTTAGCATCTTTTCTATAAAGAAATTCCAAATTCTAATGTCATTTTTATTATTTTTAAATTCGCAATTGTTTGGGCTTAATCTTTCTTTGATTAATAGCTGCTCTGATAGTATATGACAGAGCTTTCCAAACTTTTCATGTTGGCGACGCACACCAACGGCGCAGCCTGCGGTGTCCTGGTGTGTCGCGCCCAAACCCGGAAGCGCTGATGGGAACCAGAAGAAGCGGCACCCCCGCCAATCAGCGCCGCCGGCGGCGCTTTCGGGTTTGCACGCGACACACCAGGACACCGCAGGCGACTCGGTAGTGTGTCGCGACACACACTTTGGAAAGCTATGGTATATGAAGTAGAATACAGTTACTTTTGTAGTCAAGGAACAACTGAGTGGGGAAGAATTAACAGGGATATGGAGGGGTCTGAGGAATCTACCAACAAACTTACAGGATTTTTTTTTTAAAAAAAGATAATGTAATTCAGACTTAAACTATGGGTTCTCTTATTATTTGATGCCTAGCTTTCTAATATTTCCTTTATAGAATAAGGACCTTTTTCCACCTGTGTAATTATGAGAGAGAGCGCGCCAGTTTGGTGTGATTAAGGCACCAGGCTAGAAACTCTTAGTTCTAGTCTTGCCTTAGGCACAAAGCCAGCTGCGTGACCTTGGGCCAGTCACTGTCTCTCAGCCCTAGAAAGGAGGCAATGGCAGACCACTTCTGAAAAACCTTGCCAAGAAAACTGCAGGGACTTGTCAAGGCAGTTGTCAGGAATCAAAAACTGTCTCGAAGGCACCAAAAAGAGAGAGAAAGAAAAGAAAACTGGGGCGATATATGCTGGCCTAATAAATAAATAAATCACGTTACCTGGCAGACAGCTTGAGCTAATCCCAGCTTCACTGGTGTTCCTCATTTTCAAGGTTTGCTTAATGCTCCTCATTGTAACAGGGCAACCGATTGCCACAGAACTATGTACACAGTCCTAATATTTTAGGGAAAGGAAAATAGTATTGTTTATCTTTGCCTATTGAAGAAATGTTCAACCTAGATTTCTGTTGGTTAATAATCCTGTAAAAAGCCATCACAACAGATAAGTTCTAATTCTCCAAACATTTAAAGTAACCATCCTGGATGCCACAGAATTTAACCACAACATCTAAATGTTATTGCTGATCAGAAAGAAGATGTAGGAAGATTTTCTAAAGGGGATCCTGGTTCAGAAGAGCTTTCATTTGAAGGCTGCTGGAAAGAGGCCCTGCTTTTTGGCCTGCAGCTCTGCAACCATCCTGATCTGTAGCACAGCAGGCAAAAACGTGCCACGCGCAATGTCAGAAGCAAGAGCTGACTGAAGTCCCTATGCATGTGTTGTCCATGTATTGTGCGGTACTTGACTCCCCCTCTATGTGTTACTCTTGAGAAACGGGAACTTTCCTGGATCCGCTTTCAATAACATTCTATGCTTAATAACACTGCATCTTCGTGTGCCATACGATTAGGATATATCTCTTAATCGTTGGTTTTGTCCTGTATGCTTGGAGGGGTGGGGTGAGGAGATGGAAGCTTTAAAAAAGTTCATTATTAGGGTACAATGCAAGTCAGGGATTCTTTTCCGGCGGATTTTTCAAGTCATAGTATCAAGATGTAGAAGAGGGGGCCGGTGGACACGTCTTTTGGGATCTGTGGACACTTCCAAGTCCATCTAACTTTACATATTAAAAGAATCCATAACATTAAATAAATGGAAATCTGGTATGTTGCAATGCAAATCATTAGCCTCCGACATTCGCTCCATTTCCAAAAATGTTCCTGGGAGCTGCGTGGCCTCAAAAGCATCCTTAGGAAATAAAAACTGTGAGTGGCTGCAGCTCAGTACTTAGTTGGCGGGGGGGGGGGGGAATCCTCACCAGTTTTCCTTTGAATATATGGGGCTTTTGTGACCGGCCAAATCCATCATGGCAGCCATGTTGTGTAAGTGCTTGAAAAACTAAACATGCTCCAAAAGACTATTTGGGAAGGACCAAAAAGGGCTTTTTTTTAATGGTTTTTGCCCCTATTACGGACAGGTTATTGGCAACAACAAAATGAAATGAAAGACTTTATTGAAGTCATTAACCAGCACAAAGGAAATATGAATTGACAATATCAGAATTGTTAGGAGAAAGACATGCAAAGAATTTTGACTAAAAACAATATTAAAAACAGAACGTTACAATACTTGCTCCAGCTACACATGTGCGAGAAAAGGGATTAAGATAAGCAATCAGGGTACTACAAACTTTAAAATGGTAGCATCAAATTCAAGTAAATATTGATAGATAAAACAATAAAATCATCCAGAAGGGGTTTAGGGATTACTGTATAAATTTCACTTACAGTCTCCTGTCAAGCCTGAGAATATGTAATATAATAACTGACATGGTGTGTACACACCAAGATTAACTGCCTTCAAGGGGTTAATAAGTTACCAAGGGTTAATGCTGAGACTGGGACATTTTTGACTATCCATATTCAGGTGGGTTTAGAATCAGCAACAATAACATCTGATTTCCATTACTTAGCTATATGATTAAGAAAAACGGCTGAAAGAGTTCTGTAGGCCTATGGGACTAGGTTATAGACATACATCTGATCTCCAGAATCATCTTATGGATATGAGGTGCCATAACCCATAGTAAATAAATAAATAAAGGAAATCAACCCTGACTGCTCATTGGAAGGACAGATACTGAAGCTGAAGCTCAAATACTTTGGCCACCTAATGTGAAGAGAGAACTCACTGGAAAAGACCCTGATGCTGGGAACGACTGAAGGCAAAAGGAGAAGGGGACGGCAGAGGATGAGAGGGTTAGATAGCATCACCAATGTAATAAACATGAATTTGAGTAAACTCCGGGAGGCAGTGGAGGACAGGAAGGCCTGGCGTGCTATGGTCCATGAGGTCACAAAGAGTCGGACACGACTAAACGACTGAACAACAACCCGTAATATTACCTTTTCTTTCCATTTTGAAATGCAGTCATTCCAGAGACAAGATGGTTTAGGCCTCTTTTCAATGTCAGCTAGCACACTCTCCAACTTGAAATGGTTTGCTTGCAGAAGGGCGGCTTTCAGAGTTGCCTTTAATATATTTTTTAAAATATGTGTAAATAACAAGTATTTTGATGCACTGATTTTTTTTTCCACTTCTGATTCTTTGGGGTGGGGAGGGAGACTGAGACTAAAACTTAAAAGTTTTAAAATACAGGTAGTCCTCGTTTAGTGACTGCAATTGGGACTGGCAACTTGGTGGTTAAGCGAAGCGGTCGCTAAGTGAAAAACCACGTGTTCCTGATTGTGCTTACAATTTTACTTCAGCTTTCCTTTGCTTTATAGTGCCAGAAGGATACAACCTGAAATAGCCGGGTGAGCCCAAATGGCAGGGAAGATTTCTGGAACTCGACTCATGAGAAAGCTGGGTAAAGGGGCAAGTCTTAAAGCCCTTTTTCCCCACTCTTCCCCCCTTTGGAACGATCACCCCGGCGCTGGGATAATTAGCAAGAAGAGAATTGATGATGTTTGAATTTACATTCATTGGAGAGGAAGGGATTACAAGAGAGTAAGCAGACACACAATGAGGAATACACATTGAAAGGAATGCGCTAGTGCCAGCTGTTTGCCTAGCACACTTCCCTCCGAGCCCCAGGCCGCTTAGGAGGCAAACAAAAAGAGAAGGTGTGAAACTGATTAAAGTCTTGTCAGTTATAGGTAGCAGCTGCCAACCAGCTAATTAAGGTCCCAGAGCTGAGCTTGTTAACTTGCGGTTAACACTTTTTAAGGACGTGCTGTGCTGCAGAGAAAACAGCTTAGGAAGGGATAGCTTGTTTAGACAATCTGCTCTGCGAGGGGGGGGGGGAAAGAAAAACAATGGGTCAGGCACAAGACAATGTGATACCGTACTAACTGACTAATGGCAAATACATGACAGACAGACACTGCAAAGGTCGTAAATGCGAGGATTGGTCACAAAGTTACTTTGTCGTCACTGTCATAACTGCAAACAGTCACTGCCCAAGGCAGTCGTTAAATGAGGACTACCTGTACTTGTTTTCTCTTATTGTCCTAAAATAAAGCTCAAATAACATTAACAAATTGAGTATGGCAGGTGATTTTATTCCAAATCTAGCCAATGAATCTTCTAGTCAAAGAGGACATTGTTCCTGAACATTTCAACCTGATTCATTTATTCATTTCATTGTATTTTTTAGTTTGTGTGTGATTGACTTGCAAAGCTTTTAAAAAATGAAAGAGTAAGAAGTACAAGACAAAACAGTTTAAAACTAAAATTTAAAGATGCAAATGTAAAAATGCTTGGGAAAAGCATTTAACCTAAAGCTGAAAATAGTGCAAGGTGCCTTGGAAAGGACATTCCTTAAATGCGGCCCCAGAACTGAAAGGTTGCCTTCTTTGTAGTTAACAACCTAACTTCATTTGATGGGGACACCTAAAGACGCACCTCTGAAGATAGCCAAAGGATTAAAACTGAAGATTGTGTTTTAGCTAAACACAAGCTAAGTGATGTAGGTATTTAAAATGTAAAATATATATTAATTTCCAATGTACCTCATTAAGCTGTGCAACTGTATCATTTATATTCTTTGCATCTGAAAACTGTGGGGTTTCTTTGTAAGCCTGAAGCATCCGTTCTAAGCCTTTAAAAATATAAATACAAGGATTTGCTCATTCTTCATGAACTCTTAAATATTTAAGCCTGGAAATCAACTGATACGTTATAGCACCGTTAGCAAATTTCCAAGTTATTTATATTAAAATGGTATTTTTAAAAACCCTTTAGGTTCCCAACACAATATATAATGTTAGAATGAAGTAGCAGATATGCTATTAAAAAAGAACAGAAACATTAGATTGCATGCAATGGTACTCATCTAATTTCAAAGGTGGAAGTAGCAATCAAAAGGAACATTGTTCAGACACACACCGTTTTGTTTCAGTGACAGTATGTCCTCTTTAACCTCAAAACAAACTTTAGGAACCCACACATTATATTTTAACCTTAGGATATTTGAAAGGGCTGTTTCAAATTGAAGACATTACTTGCATTCCTACCACACATCCTCAGATCTATATACTGTAAGTATTGGGAAAGTTCCTGTTCCATCTAAGTATTAAAAAGTTGGATGTAGCCCATGCTGTAAACCAAGGGTTTTTGACCTTGGACCCCTTGGGGATCCATGAACTTGGATGGGAAAAAAATCACTTTATTTTTATTAACCTCTAACTTAAATCTAGCTTTTCATTCAATAACGTATGTAGGCAAGAAGGTAATGTATGGCCTCTAGACTCCAAAAATGTTATCTTCAATATATTTCATTATCAAAAATTATACTCTTAAAAAGGATATTGTCTTTTTTTATATAAGAAACACATGTACCTGTATCACTATATTGGACATTTGTTATTCTTAAAATATTTTGATAACTATATGAGCAGAACTGGTTTCCTTTGTAATGTAATCTATATCTCTGTATTTTATTTTCTGCATTTAAATACATTTTTCTGAGAAGGTGTCTGTAGGTTTCAACGGATTCTCAAAGGGGTCCATGGCCCCAAAAAGTTTAAAAACCCCTGCTGTAAATGCTATCAGCTAAAGGGTCCAATAAAGCAAATTATCCAAGGGGAACTAATTGAGAGTTTTAAAAGTTTGGTCTTCCTTAACTTTGGAAGGGCTGAAAAGGCACCAAATAAATACACCTTATCCTTGTGTTAATGATCAAATATAAAGTGCTGAAACCTGTTTTGTCCTGTAGGACCTTCTCCAAGTCTGTTTGTGCCCGTAATATTTTAGCTTTAATGGCCGTTTGTCTCCTCTCTTTTTCAATTAGGCTCATCAAATCTTCTTCCTTTTATAGTAAAAAATAAATAAATAATGGGAAAGGAAAACAAGATAAATACGTTTTGATTAAAATGCAGGCAGGGTACGAGGTATATCTTTGGTAATGTTCTCAACTCAATTTTGGTTTGAGCTTGACAGAACCAGGATGGTCAGCACAAACCATGCCAAGCTGGCAATTTGCTTTATTTTTTGGTAGCCTTGTGAATTATGAAATGCTTCAGGCACCAGACTGAAAGAGTTAGATCTCCTTGGCTAGAAGAAAAAAGGTGGACAGACAGAGCTGACAGATAGCCACAACCAAGGGTGAAGATCAGAGATGCCCTCCCTCCCCAATATACTCTGCCAATTTGGCCCTTCATAACTAGTTTTCAAAGTACGTGGAAGCTTCAGTGGAAGGCAACAGATCAGGTTCCTTGTTTTTAAAATTCCTTTATGGGGGTGTCCATTCTCCTCTGCACCAAGTTTTTGCTTCAGTTGGTACCAGGGAGACAAACTGCCACTTTTTGATTAACAGTTTCATCAAAATCCAAAAAGATGTCAGACACGCATCTATATGGTCCCAAAGCCATAACAATCAAGACTCGCTCCTAGAACTGTTACTTGTATTTAATCTTTCCTCAGCTCTCACCTTCACCTCACAAATAGTTACAGGTTGTGAGACTAGGCTGAAGCTGCCATAACCTAAAGTGAAGCAGGCACATAAGCAGACAGGACAAAAGCCAGGAAACTTGTCTAAAAGATCCCTTCAGGGAGGTAGATAAGAAGGAAGCAAGTTGTTAAGGAAACAAAGGAAAAATGTGTCACCTGAACCAGACAGAGGAAATTTGGCCTGAGCACATGGAAAACCCGCAATCCCATCAACAGCTAAAAAGGTAAAGGTTCCCCCCTGCACATTTGTGCAGTAGTGTCCGACTCTAGGGGGCGGTGCTCATCTCCGTTTGTTAGCCAAAGAGCCAGCGTTGTCCGAAGACGCTTCCATGGTCATGTGGCTGGCATGACGCGCGCGGAATGCTGTTACCTTCCCACCGAAGTGGTACCTATTCATCTACTTGCATTTGCATGCTTTCGAATTGCTAGGTTGGCAAGAGCTGGGGCGAGTGCAGGAGCTCAATCCGTCATGCGGGGCTAGGGATTTGAACCTCCAAACTTGCAATCTTCCGATCGACAAGCCTGGCGTCTTACCCGCTGAGCCACCATGCCCATCAACAGCTACCAGACTTGTAAATTAACAAGGCGAGAGTACCTGCCAGTCTTGTGAATCAACAAAGCAAGGACTTTTGGGGATAAAAGTCCCAAAGCCTGCCCATTCCTTGAGTCACCTTTGGATCCAGACTTGGCTTCCATCCCTCTAGCTCAGTGCTTTCCAAACTGCCGCCGTTGGTGACACACCAACGGCGGCAGCGGTCGCGCGTGCATGCACGGTGGCAGCACGGGGGGGTGCACGGTGGCTGTAGCGGTGGCAGCAGCCTCGCTAAAACGCAGAAGCACTGATGGCACGCCGCCGCCACCATGCACACCGCCGCTGCGCAACACTAAACTGTCGCGACACACAGTTTGGAAAGCTATGCTCTAGTAGTGCCTGGCAGCCTAGTTGGGAAGGACGTGGGTAAGTGTGGATGAGTGTGTGCGTGCGTGTGAGAAAGAGCAAATGTACCTTGCAACCAGTAAAGTTTTGCTGTTACTTTAAATTCACTGGGTCTCCGTGTATTACAAAGAACCTGTTGTGCCTCAGTGTTCGGTTGGAAGTGATTTGTGTGTGTCCCTAATTATTTCCCGGCTGTTGGCCAGGGCTGTGTGTCTTGTCTGCTCAAGCCGCACCTATCTGGAAAACCCAGGTAGAAAGCAAGGGGGGCTGACAGGATCCACCTGCCTCAACAGGCTGCGAGTGTGTGAGTGAGTGAGTGACCATAAGCCGAACCTGGGAGCGTGTGTGTAACAAGGGGAACACTCCAGATAGGGATATACAGTATATTTTTAAAAACATATAAAATATTAAATAAACATTGAGATTATTTGGGATGAAAGGTTGGAAGCTGAAAAAAGCAATTCTCTATTTGTCTTGTATCTTTTCTTATGGCCGTAAGAATTTATTTTATTGAAATCTATGTCCCTGTGAAATAGACATGACCCTTTATGGCTTTTCCCCATAATATGTGACCAGTTCTTAAAACAGTGAATCTGAAATACTACAGGCCCGTTTAAAGAATTAATATGTGGTTAATTAAAATATTGGAATGTAGTAGCTAATCTTGAGCCTCTTCAATTAAAAATAGTGACTCTGAAATCCTGGCTATTCCCATAATGATTTCTTTTAATACCAAACGCATTTCTTAACATTTTGTCCCACTGTGGTATCACACTCTTCTACATCTCTGATCTGGTTTACCTTGGATATAGTGTTACTCATATAAGCATTTTATGTGGCACTGATCCATGCAGGTATAAAGTTAACCAGGCTAGCAGATTACCCTCTGATGCCAGGTAAGGTTTTACCTGAAACGGCCAGCTCGCACAAGAAGCACACGTCCGTGTGTGTGACAGGCATACTTCATGGGAAAGTGTTTTAACCATGTCTTTCATTCAACATGAGTCAAGGCTATGGACAGAACAATACATAGGTACAGTACATAGACAGGAGCAAACTTGCTTGTTGATGGCTTGCATCCTTCAGAGGAGAAAATATACAGCAGGTCCCCGGTTTAAGAACAAGTTCTGTTCCTAAGTCTGTCCTTAAGTCAAATTTGTATGTAAGTCGGAACAGTTATTTAGCATCAGTTAGTCAAATGTTTGTCTTAGTATATAGTATATATTTTACCTTTCTATGCATATAAAACACTTAAACACTTCCAAATACACTAAAATATCTTAAACATAATAATGCACAAAGTGTACAATATTGTGTATTTAACCCAAAACACTGTACTCAACTTGAATTTTGAATATAATCTTTATGGCAGTCTGTTCTTTACTAGGAATTGTCTGTAAAGTGGGACGTTCTTAAACGGGACCTGCTGTATTTGGTTAGAGCTACAACAATCTGGATGACCGTTAGAAAGCAGCACAGAGATAAAGAAAACTCTAACTCTTTCCTGCCATCTGGTAGGGTCTGAATTGGTGTGGTCCAGGTAGGATAGATATTATTTAGTCCCCATGTAAGTAGAGTTTGAGAGGGGCGTGGTGGCTCAGCGGGTAAGACGCCAGGCTTGTTGATCGGAGGTTCAAATCCCTAGTCCCGTGTGACAGAGTGAGCTCCCGCACTCGCCCCAGCTCTTGCCAACCTAGCAATTCGAAAGCATGCAAATGCAAGTAGATGAATAGGTACCACTTTGGTGGGTAGGTAACAGCGTTCCGCGCGCATCATGCCAACCACATGACTGTGGAAGCATCTTTGAACAACGCTGGCTCTTTGGCTAACAAACGGAGATGAGCACCGGTCCCTAGAGTCGGACACGACTGCACAAATGTGCAGGGGGGAACCTTTACCTTTTAAGTAGAGTTTACTTTCTGTATTTTCCTTTAAGCGAGGGAAATAAGGCCTAAAACTAGGCCATTGATGCTGAAGAGGTTGACTTTCCAGACCATGATTCCCACAGAATGCATTGAGATACAAGCTATGTTGGCACAACACTTTGTCCATAGTTAAGCATAGTTTATTCAATCAGGACGCTTTTCAGGGTTCATTTAGCACACTGAACCATGACACACTTGAGAATACAATAGACTAAAATTTGCATTGGAGATACAGCTCCAAAAGCAAAGATTCTTGCCACTTTTAATCCTATTGATTACTAGGGGCATTAAGAATACATACATACATACATACATATGATGACTCCTTGGTTCTCCTTTTTCTCTCTGTTCTGCACACTCCTGATTGGAGGACTAACTCTCTTAAGCTCTGCCTATCAGCCTACTTCCAATGGGAAAAGTACTTCCATCTCTTTTCTTCACCATGAAGGTTTTCTATTGGAGCATGAAATGTGGATACAGTTTATAGGCCCTTTGGGATTTTAAGCTTCTAATTCTAGATACTCTAAATGACTTGGGTTCTACTCATGTACCAGGACACCCATGGGCGGGGGGAGGAGTGGTGTAAAACAAAAGTCAAGATGGTAATTGCAACCACATGATCAATGTCCTGCCCCTTTTGTATGTGTGTTGACATCATGTGCATATACAAAGGATTGCACCATTGTGATCATCATCTTGACATTTTGATACTCCACCTACCCCATGGACACTGCTTTCACACGCATATGCTGTGCTTGTGAATGAACGGAAGGATTCCAACCAGGACCCCTCTTTACAAAAAGCACAGTTGGCTAGCTTGTGGGTATGTGTTATGCAAACCCAGCCAGGTTATACATCCAGGGCAGTTCATCCATCCTGGTGTCTTCCAGAAGTGCTCTATTTCACTTCCAGAATCCCAGTCGGAAGAGTCATGTCCTTGCCTTAAGAATTATTCCTTCCATTACTGAAGACAGGAAATTGGGCAGTGCACTTACATAGTAGTCTGTTAACAAGAGCTCCAGTTTGGACTCTGCAGTGGTTGCTGACATCTCGTTCACTAACACCTGCATGTCCGTGTCAATTTCGGCTTCAGCGGCAGCATTGTGAACCTTTGCGTGGCACTAGGAGAATGACAAATAAGATCAGGTACGGGAACACTTTCTAGCAATATTTAATTCAGAACAAAAGAACTTGGAATCAACATACAGCAATGAGACTTTGTCCAAACTGAGAAAGAAGCTGGCTATAACTATGTAACGCATTGCAGAAAAGCAGGAGTCTCTCTTTTTCAAGGTCAAGAATGCTCTGTTGAAAAGGGAACAACGATTACTCTACACAGAAAGAACAAGTTAAATATGATAGTCAGTTCAATTACTTCAACCATACCCAGCCATTAGCCCAATTCCAACAGGGCTTGTATCTAAAGTGGATCCTAGAGTGTTGGGATGGACCTTCATTCACACAGAATGATTGGTAATTATCCCATTGGCTTAGAGTGCATGAAAATACTGTAGGAGGTGGGAGCATTAGGTATATAGGCTGCCTTGAGATGGCCAAAAAGAAAAGTGGGATAAAAACAAATAAATCTATCTAATAAAATAAGTTCTGAATGAAACCATTGATCAGGAGCACTTTGAATCCTAGTGACTATGAATTATCAAACATGCATGCAAGAAGTCTTTTTACAGAGGCAATGCATTCATGTTGTAATTAAAATGTGATTTATATTTGGGGATCAATCTTTCATTCTGGCTGTCACTCGCTGTTGAACACTCAACAATACCCTAGAATTCTGTTTGAAAGATGGGTCTTTAAAAAATGTGCCCATCCAAGCATTAAGATGCTTCTATCCCAATTACATTATTTGTTGTTGGAAAGAAAGGACTCTAGGTTGAGGGTTTGCTCTTCTTGAATGAAGCTTACAAAAACTGATGGTGGGAAGAGAGTGAAACGCCCTCAGTGACTAGTTCTAGTACAACTGGGTAGAAACTGTTGGCCTGCAGGTTGCATTTAAGAGCTCCCTACAATTGCCACCCATCGGTTCCAGTCCTGCTAGAACTAGTGGTGGGAGAGGTTCATCCTGACTCAGCATTTATTTCATAAGACTTCCCTGAGTAAGGCAGGTGCAAAATCAAGCCTTGCTTCCTTCTAATCAGCACAAACAAATTGCAAACTATTAAGCAGACATAAACAGCAGAATCTTCCCTGCTTATATAATGTGGTACGGACAGGTCAGTATTGATGCATCCTTCAAAAACCAGATGAACAAAGGAGTGCAGATGAGATTCAGGGGGCTACATTTATTAGGAGCAGCTTTATTTCCCTATGGGGCCTTAAGAGCTGGTTCAAAGATTACTTCAACAATGTTTTTCTGGGTCACTGAAGCCATCCATTTGCACCAACAATAGCTAGAATGCAGCTTGCTTGCACATTGTTAAGAGCTGAAAAAAATGGATCCAAACAATCACCTGTGAAGCAGCTTGAGCTCAATCAAAAAGTTAGCTTGGGTTGGATCATGGATCTTCCTGACTGTTACGTAGGTGTGTTCCTTTTAGCTAAAGAGTACTGAAAGAGTTGGAGAAGATCTAAGCATGTAATTAAAAATACAGAAGCTCTCCGTGGAGGTGGTGATGCTCAACAGCATTTAATTAAACTGCTCCAAGAAAAAATGAGAAGGAGATTTATGGCCAATTTGTTGATGCTTTTTTAAAAAAGCACTTTGAACAAATCTCAGTATTTTTATTATTTTTTAGATTCTAATCTAATTCTGGATGGTCATTAATCTGATTTTAACTATGTCGGACTCAAAGAGATATATACTAAGGGAAAAATAGAAGGCGTCAGGGAGCCCTTTTAGTAAAGTGAGAGTCCGACATGGCTACGCACCAACTACGGAGCTACTTATGCTTACAGTCTTAGCAGTTCTTGTGGGCAAAAGGGCAGTGTTGTCAGTCATGGTCAGTATGGAATCACGAAGTTGGAGAGGACCTTGGAGGTCAGTGCAGGATCCACTGGACCATGTCTGACAGATCACCCTCCAGCCTCTGTCTGAAGACTTCCAGCAAGGGAAAAGTCACCATTTCAAGTGGCTTTTTGCCTGTCTGGAAGTGTCCCCTGACATCTTTCCTAAATATACTGTACTTCCTTGTAGTTTTAACTCACTGGTTCAGGCCCTGCTCTCTGGGGCAATAGAGGATAAATCTGCCCGCTTTTCTGTGTGAGAGTCCTCTAGGTAGGAAAACTGGTATCTTTCTGCAGTCGTCTTTTCTTAGGCTAAACATATCCACATTCCTTATGGGATGTTTTAATTTGAACATGTTGATTTTAACAATTTTTCTGGGAGTGGGAAAGCATACAAATATATATTACATTAAATATTTTTATTTTTAAAGTTAATATGTATGCACATAAGCAGAAGTTAATCCAAGCCAAGATTTTATATGTCACTGTTCATCCTGTCCTCGAGGGATAAATCTTGAGGACAGGTCAGGATGAGCTACTAAAACCAAATGTACCTTGAGAACGTTTATGTTGCTGTAAATCAATTTGCTTTTGTCATGTCCTCTTTCTTGCCACAAACTAAGGAAAATAATACATTGCCTATGAAATGCATGTATCCTATCTGATTTTACCAAATAGAGATGAAAATTGTCCGCAAGAATATACTACAAGCCAGCAAACGCCCGCTGGCATGTGAAGGGTCCTCTGTTGATGCACATGTGTGCCCTGTACTCTGTCCTCCAAAAATTGGGTAATGGTGATGAAATTCCAACATAGATGGGAGAGGGGAAAAGAAGCTGAATCTGTGATAACTGAAAAGGAAAAAGGAAGCATTTCTTATTCTTCTTCCAAAGGGGCCAGTAGCAGCTCTACTAACAACTTCTTACCTACTGTTACCTATATCTTCTCATCAGGCTAATGCTGGTAAAGAGAAAGTGATTCCCCCCCCTCCGTAGTCAGGAAGTTGTAGGGGGCTCCCTTGAAAGAGCCCAAGAGCTTGCTCTAGGTATTTTGACAGTTGTGATCCTGGGAAGATCTTTTGCCTTGGGACCATGCTGGATATTTCAAAGTAAGAGGAAATTGCTTGGTCTAATGATGCCAAACATGTTCCTGCTCTCAGACGCAGTTCATTATGCTGGAATGGTGACAAAAATCCATATGAGGTCTCCACTTCAATACAGCTAAAATTATTGGTCCATTTAGATTGGGGATTTATTTGTTGCAAATAAATAAATAACCTTTCCATCAATAGACTCACAAGTGTGGGATGCTTGAGATGCTGGGAACAGAAACCATTTTATTTTATATCTTCAACAAAACAGTGTTTAAAGTCATATTTTTGGGGCCTTGATGTTTTATCTTGAAGACACAGCTGTAAATCAGGAGGTGCCTCATGGAATTGCAAATCAAAATAGAATATGACTGGAAAAGGAAAGAATATGGCTTGTTTCCGACTGAAGAAAAGCTCAGAAGAGACAGGTATAACAGCGCAAGAGGAGAACCCCAGGTGACTTGCCTGGTGCCCATTTTCTAACATATGCTCCCATTTCACCCGAGTTTCACAGGCAGTTACGTTCTTCTTATAATAGTCCTCATCATCCTTTGCCAGTTTGATTGCAGATTTTTCTAGGTTTCTGAGCAACTAAAATGAAAATATAAGTGCAGGATAGTTTTTTTAAAAAAAGAGTAATTGATTTCACTCAGCAGGGGCATTGCTTTCATAGGAGGTTAATAGGTGAAAATGATCTTTTATCTGGACACATGCAAGGAAGGAGAGGAAAAGGAAACATATCTGTAATCACTAAGATTTATCAAGTAATGTAGAAAAATATATGCCAGGGGAAGAAATGTGCTATTATAGGCTATGGAAGTGCTGACAGATGCTTCCCCAAAAGGTAATTAGCAAACAGATGTGTGTCCCTCTGGGAGATGAACATAGGACTTCCTGGGTTAAGCTCCCTGTCTGCCTATTCCAGCTCATTTATCTGCTGTATCCATTTGGGCACACACCTGTCTGAAGAAGTACCTTTTTTTTGGTCTTGGGGGAAGCCAGCGGGTAGGAGCTTTCTGTATCGCGGAAAAGTGCTTCATGGTCCTTGGTTAGCTCCTTTAACTTCTTCTTGGCCTATTCCACAAATACACCAACATCAATAGAGTTCACCGTTAGAGTGAATATGAACTATAGTACGAACCTCTTAGATCAGGGCTTTCCAAAGTTTTTCCCGCGGCGATACACCGACCGGCGTTGGTGTGTCGCCACGGGAAAACCCGGAAGTGCGGCAGCGCGCAAAAACCCGGAAGTGCTGCTGCTGCTTTTGGGTTTTGCGCGCTGCAGTTGGTGTGTCGCTGCGGGAAAGCCCGGAAGCGCTGATGAAGATCAGCGCTTCCGGGTTGTGTGGCGACACACCAGACTGTGTGTGGCGACACACTTTTGTGGCGACACACACAGTTTGGAAAGCTCTGTCTTAGATGCTTTATTATTCCATGTCTTGGGAGTTGCATACAGCCCAAATCATGGGTGTTGGGGATGTCAAAAAGTCAAGATGGCGGGCACAACTATGTGATTGAAGCCCCACTCTTTTTAATGCTCATTGTCTCAATGACTTTTTCAAACACACACACACACCCTGGACATTCCTGGCCCAGACCCATAGCTTGCTGATGATGACATTTAGATGAGATCTATCAGTCATTGCCCTGAGAATAGTAAATATCTCATAGTTGCATACCGTTGAATGTAATATATGGTAGAAGAAAATGTACACTTTTTAAGAAAAATGAGTTGTAGCCTCCAGATTACTAGTTCGTGACCATTAAAATTAATACTTGTGCTTACAAGTGCTGCAAAAATTTCACTGCCATTCAGACTGAGTCTGTAGGCCAACCAAATTCTGGAGTTAGAATTTTTGTGTAACATGCAGATTTCTCCTATGTTGGAATATAAAATCATCAGCACTGTAGTGAACAATGCAAAACCCAATAGATTTTTATGTGCCTTATCTTAGAATCACTTCCCTCCCTCTCTTCAAATTCAAACCCAGTCAGCCAATATCTTATTTGTAGTCACGAGAGATGCCCATGTCTAAGGAAGAGCGTCTGAATCCCATTTAGGTAACTGGAACCAATGCAGAAATTTCTGATGGGTAGGTCACTTCCATGTATTTTTCTAGGGATAAAAGATAAGAACTTGCCTTTAACTGGTGGTGCCAGTTGCTGATAACTGCTTCAGCTGCCTTCTCAACTGTTTTATCTACCTTGAGGGGGGGAGAGAAACACCACAATTGTGGGGGGAAAATGATTGTTTCATTGTTAAGTTTCCATTTTTAATATTAGAACTGACTGATAACATTTGGATAAATTACTTTGGTTAAAATAATTTTAAAAAATTACTTTGGTTAAAACCAAAAAAATGCTCATGATTATAACCTGGTATATTTAGTTATGCTAGACTTTTTAACAGAAGGTAAGATCTAAATCTTAATTTCGAAAAAAAATGCTCATTATTTTACAATACATAATGAAAAACAAATACAATCCAAGGGAATAATAGTTTGTATTTCTTTCAGTGCAGGACTTGTCAGAAGCATCCGTGTCCCATATGAAAAAGGGATGGGCTACCTTGACTTTTTTAACCTACCCCTCCCCATGGACACCCCCAAGATTTGCTACAGAAATATGTTGCCAGAAGCTTTATAGTGAATTGTGAAGGAAAAGGAGGGTGGGAGAGAAAAGTAGAATTGCACAGACTGACATGTACTATTGTGCACACCATCCTAAGAACAATTCTGTCATTTTCAACCTGATCACCAAGTTGAGGGTTTTTCATGTACCTTGTTTCACAAGGCATTTTACAGTACCTCAGATCAAATTGATTACAAAGGGCAGAATGGCTACAGGTGTGTCTTTAGGACAGAAAGATTTTCTACCTCAGAGACCTTTGAAATGCGGGTAATGCCTTAATCCCGTTTTGCCAGATCACACAGCAAATTGTTGATTGGCTACTTAGAACTCTAAGGATGCTTTGCCCACAATATGGACAGTATGGAATAGATAGTCTCCATGGACTTCCAGGGAAGCAATGGCGGACTGAAGACAGCTTCGCTTTTTCCAGCACCGACGACCGCGGCAGAACAAGGAGCCATTGAACAGATCGGTGCCTTGAAATTCCTCCCCAGATAAAAGGGAGGACCTGGCACCACTCATGTGCTCCACACAGATGCTCCCCACAAGAAGGAGACCATAAAACAGCAGTCTCCGGAGGATTTATATATATATATATATATATATATATATATATATATATATATTTATTTATTCATTCATTCATTCATTCATTCATTCATTCATTCATTCATTCATTCATTCATTCATTCATTCATTCATTAGATTTATCATTGTAGAGCTCTGGAAGCTGAGAGAAAGTCAGCTTTGCCCAAGGTGTGGTTCGGAGCCTTCAAACAGACACTGGGTTCACCCACTTCTTCTCTTAATCACTCCAGGAAATGGCTTGTTAACGGCTTTTTGGAAATTAAGAACTTTCAGAATGACAAGTTTCATCACACCGGGTGATTCTCCTTCAATCCTTAGCAGAAGAAGTTACATGTAACTTTAAAAAAATTATTCTGAAATAAACAGCAAAAGGGTGATTAGAACATTATTTTTGGAAAGTTTTAAATGGACTAAGGGGCCAGATGGACTGGAAACAAAATTTTGAAACTAATTATAAGAAACCTTCCTGTGGGTTGTTTAAAATCCTATTAAAAATATATGAAGATTTTGAATCTAAGTGTAAGAAACCCTACCATGGGAAAATGTTGTGGATTAGAGAAAAACATGATAAGAGGAGACTTTGAAAGCTGGACACTAGAGGCAACCAGGAAGAGCTAAAGATTATAATTAAAGGAGAAGAGACCCACTAATACAGAATGGAGAAAAGTATTTTAACTGTGGAAGAATTCAAATATATTTGGTAGCAATGCACTCAGAAATTTCTCTTAAGTTTGTCTGTTACCATAAAAATGGGTTTAAAAGAGGAGATAGAAGAGGGTACAACTGAGAATCAGGCTGTTTTGGATATGGATTTAAAATGATGAGATACAAGAATAATATGGAAGAACAGGACTTACAAATGAAACTGGCTGATTTCTCAATAACTAAAAGGGATACACAAATAATAAATCAGGACGTGGACAACTTTCCTATCTTGGACTTACAAAAGAGATATGTTATACTTATGAGTTCCTTAAAAAAGACAAGGAAAAAGTGAAAAAAAGTCAGCTTTGGGGACACTATTTAAAGGGAATAAACATCAAGATTTTTAAAAGCAAAAAGAAGGAATATACAGTAAAGTTGGCTTATTTGATCAGGGTTAAAAATTATATATGATGTTCTTTCAAGTAGCTCTTAATGGGTTTTTCTTGACCAAGACTGAATGACGAGGCTTTAAAGATTTGTTTATAGATAAGATAGGGGAAGAAGAGATTTTTTGTTAAAATATGGATGTTGTTATTTCTGGTATGTGTTAAACTTGAGAAGGAATTTCTGAGAGAAGACAAAGAGAAAATTATACAAAATTAACTTGTGGGATACTATTTGAAGGGATTAAAGATTAAGATTTTTAATATGTTGCTGTTTCTGGTAGCTCTTAATGGATTTTTTTTACTAACCGAATGATGAGGCTTTAAAGATTTGTTTATAGATAAGAGATAAGATATGGGAAGATTTTTTTGTTGTATTTTTAGAGAAAATGATAAGTTATTGTGTTAAAATAAAGGAAAGGAATATGAAACTGATTTATTTGACTAAAATTAAAATATATATGTTGCTATTTCTGGTAATTCTTAATAGACTTTTACTGATTTAGATTGAATGATGAGGCTTTATAATTTGTTTATAGATAAGAGATGAGATATGGGAAGAAGAGATCTTTGGTTGAAATGTTAGAGAAAGTGATAAATTACTGAAATTGTTTGTACTTGTCTTGATGAAGGGGGAAATCATTTCTTTATATACAGTATATATTTTTCTCTTTTTTCTTATATTTTTTTTCTTTCCTTTCCCCCCTTTTTTCTCTGCACTTTTCTTTTTTTTACTTTTTATATTTTTCTTAGCTTGCATTAGTTTTTTATTTTTTTATTTTTAAATTTTAATTAAAAATTATTATATATATATATAAAAAGAATAGTCACCAGTACATAGTCATCCTGTTTTTGTCCAGTAAATGCCATGGCACTCACTGAAATTAGAAGCCCATCCCCAAAGGCCACATGTAACCTTCTTTGCACCTTGCATATTTTTAAATTCAGCACTTGAGGGAGGAGTCAGTTCCACTGTAAACCAGATCCAAGGAGAGCTGTTCACCTATGGTGACCATCACCCACTTGGGTTTGTTAGAGACATGTATCATGAGGCAGGTGAAACGGTTTTCTTGGGATGACTTTCAGGGAGAACCATCTCAAATCTGGGCAATAAAGACAGATTTGAAAGGAACTTTCCTTTCACGTCCTGCGTGACGGAGTGAGCTCCCACACTCGCCCCAGCTCTTGCCAACCTAGCAATTCGAAAGGATGCAAATGCAAGTAGATGAATAGGTACCACTTCGGTGGGTAGGTAACAGCGTTCCGCGCGCGTCATGCAGCCACATGACCGTGGAAGCGTCTTCGGACAATGCTGGCTCTTCGGCTAACAAACGGAGATGAGCACCGGCCCCTAGAGTCGGACACGACTGCACAAATGTGCAGGGGGAACCTTTACCTTTTTAAATTGCCTTTACCTCTTGATGACATGAATGACTTCCCTTTTTCTAGTGCACCTTCTTCTTGAATGTTCCCTGTTTGTCTATGTCTCTAGGGATGTTCTGCTAGCTAGTGTTGGCCAAAGTCACTTCTGCTCATACTGCTATCTTTGCAACGTGTTCAGACCTGGGGAATGGATGAGGTTCAAATGAAGGGTGTTTTTTCCAGTGAGAGATATTTGGATGATAATTTGTGGTACAGGCTTGAATCCTAACCAGTATCATGGTAGGCCCAAATGCCATGAGCAAAATGTTGCAGTACATTATCATAAAAACAAGGGTTATTTGAACTCACTATTTTCTTCTTCTTCTCATGGTCCTGCAGGATACGATTCATTGGGTTTATCGCTTCTGTCTGAATGGCTTTGCCAAGCTTTCTGGGCACAGGACATAAAATATATACACCTATGTTATAAAAACATGCCTTCTCAGAATATTACTTGCCAGACAACCACAGCAGAAATGGTTGTAAATGTCACCCTTGCAATCTCCTCAGAGCAAGCAATAAAACTGAAATGTTTATTGTAGAAGTTTTAAAGCCCTTCCAGCCCTGGGTAGCCTTTGAATAATGGACCAGGTTGTACTTACCTGTGCAGATCTGATGCAGATTTCAGCTCCTCAGAAACACAAAGCGAAGTACTATGAATACAGCTAAAGAAAGGAGACATTTGTTTTTATTTCAGCTTTTGAATGACTGAGTTATGATTCCTAAGAACCCAGGCAGTATGATGTTTTTACTAGGTTGGGGTTTACATTTTCATATGATATATTTTGGAAATCTGAGACCCAGGCTAATTCTACAACAGTAGTTTTATAAGATGAATTACAGATGTGTATTTATTTATTTGTATTTGTATTTTTATATCATAGGTGACCAGATCTCTTCTTTGTTAAGAGAGCCAGTTCGGTGTAGTGGTTAAGGCACCGGGCTAGAAACCAAGAGACTGAGAGTTTTAGTCCCGTCTTAGCCACAAAGCCAGCTGGGTGACCTTGGGCCAGTCACTCTCGCTCAGCCCTGGGAAGGAGGCAAGGGCAAACCACTTCTGAAAAACCTTGCCAAAAGAACTGCAGGGACTTGTCCAGGTACTCTTTGAGAATCAGACATGATTGAATGGATTTTTTTGAAAAAATTGCTTTATAGAACTGAACACTGGGAAGCAGGCTGACTATGTTTGACAATAGTTTGTGAGGCAAAGTGACACCTGAGTGATGTGTAGTTAAAGTGAGGGCTGCCCCATTTTTTTCAGTATTGGAACATTTTATTTCAATTCTGTTATGCACAGAGCAGAGGGACATTCTGAGGTCCCAAAGTTATATATGGACCACGAACCCCATGTTTTTTTTCAATCTGATTGCTATTGTTGAATAATAGTGGCATAATTTTCCCTATTTTGGGGTGGGAAACAAAGACAAACCCCGGTGTAAGCTTTATAATGGCTTTAACATAGTTTTTGAAAACATTTATTTATTTATTTATTTATTTATTTATTTATTGATTTATTTATTTATTGATTGATTTATTTATTTGATTTATCACCGCTCAACTCCCTCAAAGGGACTCTAGGTGTCTTACAATCCAACAAAACATGGAGAATTCTCCCTCCCAAGCTTCCGTTGAACCTCTTTCTGCAAAAGAGAAAATCCTGACTCCATTCACATTAACTTTGCACCAATGCTTTACTTGCCTAGTCCTCAACCATGCCTAAACACAACTGTTTCTAACAGAGATTGCCCATATCTGATATAGAGTATTGACTGAAATTAGAAGAACGATTCCCCATTTGTGGTCTGAGGACCACTATTAATCCACAAAGGTACTATAATGGTCAGTGGTGGACACCAATATGAAATATACAGTACATCTCAGAAGATCGCCAAATCTCACATGATGATTTTAGGTGAGAATTCTAAACTCTCATAATATTTGGTAATATTACACAATTTTGATTGTTTTAAAGACATTTTGGGGAGCCTGCGGAGTCCCTGTGGGTACCCGCAATCACCTTATTACCAACTGTCATGCAAGGTGGTCCTCAACAGGTTCCAGTTATGATGCTGTTGCTGCAGTTCTCAAATGGAAAAGATCAAGAAATGCTGGTATTAAACAGAGCAACTCTTTCTAACCATCAGAGCTCTGAGTTCATACCATTTGGTCAGAATGTATGACTGCAGCATGTCCAGCAAGACAGACTTCCTCTGGTCACACCCAGAAGAGAAAAAGACTTGTACACTTGGACTTCCAACAACCATCAAGGGCAATATATCTTCACCCATGAAGAGAGTCCTAGACCACTGGTGGAGGAAAAGAGTGTAAAAGTATAGTTATCACTTACTTCACTTTTATTTTATTCAGCTTTTTGGCAAGCTTGTTTGCCAATTTCTCCAGTCCTTTACCATATGTAATCTCCAAACTAGTCCTGTTGAGAAAAGAACCAATGGGCACCTATTACTCTTAAAAGTTAAAACTTTGGAAACTTCACCAAGAGAGGAAAAAATCGGGGTTGTATGTGGGTGGGTGGGGTGGGGGAAGTGGGGAGACAGGAATCTATACAGCAAGAGTTAAAATGATAGTTTCAATCTTGGCCCAAACTGTGCTAGAGCCTATGCAAGCCAGATTCTTCCACTAAACAGAATCTAATAAATATCACAAAAGTCAGAGTTGGAGGGAGTTGAATACTATTTTAAAGCAAAACGGACAGATTCATCAGTCCAAGGACAACATTAAAATGCTTAGCTTCTCAAAGTCTGAATCATGGGCACCCTCAGGAATTTTTCCATGGGCAGGAGGGAAGAATCAAAGCTGCAGTGTAGGCTATGCTTGCAATTTGCATGTGTAGCCTGTATTGCTCTAACACAACTCTCTCTCTCTCTCTCTCTCTCTCTCTCTCTCTCTCTCTCTCTCTCTCTCGATGTGAGCTGTTAGATTTTTAATTTTTTGGAATAACCATTTGACAACTTCACCTAATTAATCAAGGAAAAAAGCCCTTGTTCTAGAATAGGAACATGGGAAGCTGTTTTATATCAAATCAGAGCCTTGCCTATCAGGCTCAGTAGAGCCCACACTGACAGGGAGCAACTTTAGAGTTTTTTCCAGTCTTATTTTGGAATGCCAGAGAACAAAACTTCTTCATAAATAGTGGAGATTCTAAACTGCAACCTCTCCTTCATTTTGGAAACTTTGGTGGGCTTTTTGTATTGAATAACAGTGGAGCCTGAGGCATTTATGTATTTAGAAGCAGTGGAGGACAGGAAGGCCTGGTGTGCTATGGTCCATGAGGTCACGAAGAGTCAGACATGGCTAAACGACTGAACAACAACAACAAACATTCCCTTAATGGTTCTAAACAACTTACAAAACTCTTTTCTAGTGGTGATGGAGAGAAAGACAGAAACTTGGTAAGTGTTTGGAGCATCCAAAGGGCCTGCTAGGTTGGCCTGCCCCAGGCGACTGATGGACCCTATGGGGTTCCAGAGGGAGCATAGGGTTTGGCCCGAGGACCTGTCAGGCAGTTCGGCTGAGGCCTTGGCTACAGCCTGGAATAGGCATGTGACTGAAGCCCTTATTGATCAGAGTGTTCCTATGCAGCCTCTCTGTGTGTACTGATCCTGGGGTGCTCTTTGGTTTTCCGAAGAGCTCTGGGAGATGAAATACCAGAGCGGTGCCTGGAGCACCATTGAAGAAAGACAAAGTGTGAATCTGAACACGAGTAAGTGCCCATATTCTGGACTATGTCATGGCGATAAGGGCAATGAAACGTTGCTATTTCCTATCTTCCCTTTTGGGGGAAGGCTGTGGAAAAGGTGGTTGAACAACAGCCACAGAGGATTCAGGAGGAAACAGATTATCTGGCCCTTTTTCAGTCTGATTTCAGACCAGGGTACAGTACAGAGACAGTGCTGGTCACACTTGTTGATGACCTTTGGCGTAGCTGGGACGGGAGTGGTGCATCCATCCTAGTGTTCCTTGATCTTTAGGTGGCTTTTGATACTCTTGACCATAGTATCATTCTGGAATGGCTATGGGGGTTAGGAATGGGAGGCACTGTGCTCCAGTGGTTCACATCCTTCCTCTGCAGTCGGTTCCAGTTGGTGTTGACGGGGGTAGAGATTGTGTCCATGGCCCCTCATGTGTGGGTGCCTCAGGGCACGATGCTCTCCCCTCTCCTGTTTAACATGTACATGAAACTACTAGTGAGGTCATTTACTGGTTCAGGGTTTGGTATCATCAGTATGTATCTCAACCCCGAGCTGCACAGGGAAAGCTGTGGAAGCCATTTGGGTCTGGATGAGACCGAACAGATTTTGGCTCAATCCTGGTAAGACTGAGTGGCTGTGGCTGTTTGCCCCCCCCTGGGGTCGGGGATGCAGCAGTGTGAGCAGTAACAGGTGCCTTTCAATATGCCCAGGTGTTACCACTGCTACATGAGCTGCATTGGCACAGAGCTGGATATCTGAGGGACCGCTTGTCTCCAATGTTTCTGCCCACCTGGTATGTTCCAGTTACCATTGTTGGGCTGCACCACCCCATTCAAGACTGGTGCACAACTTGGGGGTCGTTCTGGACTTGAAGCCACTGCTCAAAGAGCAGATGGCAGCTGTGGTCAGGAGGGCCTTTGCACAGGTTCATCTTGTGTGCCAGTTGCGCCCTTTCCTCAATCAGGAGGCCCTTCAGAAAGTTACTCATTCCCTGGTCACCTTACAATTGGATTATTGCAATATGCTCTACATGGGGCTGCCCTTGAAGACCACCCGGAAGCTACAGCTGGTTCAAAATGCAGCAGTGTGAGCAGTAACAGGTGCCTTTCAATATGCCCAGGTGTTACCACTGCTACATGAGCTGCATTGGCACAGAGCTGGATATCTGAGGGACCGCTTGTCTCCAATGTTTCTGCCCACCTGGTATGTCCCAGTTTCCCTCTATTAAATGTTGTCATCTTGTGGGACTGAGGAAGCGTGCCTTCTCTGTTGCGGCCCCCAAACTCTGGAACAGCCCCTCACCCCCCGAGATACGGACAGCACCCTCTCTCCTGTGGTTCCGGAAAGCTCTGGAAACCTGGCTTTGATCCCAGGACTGGGGTTGATGTATTAACGTATTACTGTATTTCTGGGGCCCCTGTTTTGTTTGATTTGTGTAGTTTATAAGATTGTTTTAGCCTGGGCTGTCTGTGTGGTTTGATGTTTTATCTTTTTTTACGGATTTTTCAGTTTTGTTCGCCACCCATAGTCCATTGGAGTTGGGCAGCTAATAAATTTGAAATCATTATCATCATCATCATCATCATCATCATCGTCATCATCCTTTACTTTCATATCGGTCAACCACTTTTCTTTCATCACCTAACTATTCTTACATTACTTGAATGTTATACTATACTGGTTGGTAGTCCTTCAGGTTCGAAGAAGACACGTTATTGTGCAGTTCATCTATGGACTGTGTAGTCCCAGGCTGGAAGCGCAGAATCTAGCACAATAGGGGCACTGGAAGTCTATTGTTGTGGTAACTGTGGGTGTTATTGGCGGTGGAGTTCCCCAGGCTTATGGTCCTGGGGGATTTTTAACTTGCCGTCCCTGGGACGTGCCTCAGAAGCGGCTTGGGAGTTCATGGCTACCATGGCAGCCATGGACCTGTCCCAGATTATTCGGGACCCGACTCGAGACAGTGGACTCACTCCGGATTTGGTTTTCTTGTCAGAGCAATGGCTAAGTGACCTGAGGGGAAAGTTAGAACTATCCCCGTTGTCATGGTCAGATCACGTCCTGATATCTCTAAGATTCTCTTATGCCGCCCCACTCCGCAGGGAGGCAGGACCTATTCAATTGGTCCGCCCCCGGTGACTTATGGACCCATTGAGGTTTCAGAGGGAGCTGGGGGTAATACCCAAGGATCTGCTGCACGGTCCAGCGGAGACACTGGCCGCAACCTGGAATAGGGAGGCGGCCGGTGCCTTGGACAGGATTGTGCCGATGCGACCTCTCAAGCCCTATTCGACCCGTCACTCCCCGTGGTTTACGGAGGAGTTGAGGGTCTTGAAGAGGGTGAAGAGACGTCTAGAGTGCCGCTGGAGAAAGACGAAGATGGAATCGGACCGAACACAATCTAGAGCTGCTATTAAGGCCTACCTTGTGACGGTAAGAGCGGCGAAACGTGAATATTTCTCCGCTCTTATTGCATCTGCAGAATGCCGTCCGACGGCCCTGTTTAAGATTACTCGATCTCTCTTGGGTAGGGTGGTATCGACCACCCACCTACAGGGCCGTGCGGAAGAATTTTCTGAGCATCTGCAGGATAAAATCGCTCGGATTCAGTCCAAGTTGGACTCCATGCCTGGATTGGAGTCTGGGGAGATGCCGGGAGAGTGGTCTTGCCCTATTATCTGGGAACGATTTGATCCTGTTGGACCTGAGGAAGTGGACAGGATCCTTCGAATTGTTAATTCCACCACATGTCATTTAGATCCCTGCCCTTCCTGGCTGGTAAAATTGGCCAGGGAGGTGACAGGTGGATGGGTCCAGGCTATGATTAATACATCCTTATTGGAGGGGGTGGTTCCAACTGCCTTTAAGGAGGTGTTGGTGCACCCCCTCCTTAAGAAGCCATCCCTGGACCCTACCATCCTGGACAACTTTCGTCCAGTCTCCCACCTTCCCTTTTTGGGAAAAGTGGTTGAGAAAGTGGTGGCGTTGCACTTCAAAGGACCCTGGATGAAGCGGATTATCTAGACCCTTTTCAGTCAGGTTTCAGGCCGGGATATGGGACGGAGACTGCATTGGTCGCGCTTACGGATGACCTCTGGCGGGAGCGGGATGGAGGTAGTGCATCCATCCTGGCTCTCTCTCTCTCTCAGCGGCTTTCGATAACATCAACCATGGTATCCTTTTGGGGCGGCTTAGGGAGTTGGGGGTGGGTGGCATAGTTTTACGCTGGTTCACCTCCTTCCTCTGGGGCCGCTCTCAGTCGGTGGTGATAGGGGAGGAGAGATCCAGCCCGCGTCCACTCCTATGTGGGGTGCCGCAGGGTTCGGTTCTCTCTGCTCTCCTATTCAACATCTACATGAAACCGCTGGGCGAGGTCATCCGACACCATGGGATGAGGTATCATCAGTATGCGGATGATACTCAATTGTATATCTCCATCCCCGGTGAAGTAAGTGATGCAGTGTCCACCCTGTCCCAGTGCCTGGGGGCTGTGAGGGCCTGGATGGGGAACAACTGGCTTCAGTTGAACCCTGGTAAGACTGAGTGGCTGTGGATTGATGGCTCAGCGTCTTCTGGGAAATTATCATCTTTGGTTCTTGATGGGGTAGCACTACCCCGTTCAGAACCGGTGCGTAATCTGGGGGTTCTTCTAGACTCACGACTCCTGCTCGAAGAGCATGTGGCAGTCGTGGCTAGGAGGGCTTTTGCACAACTTCGGTTAGTGCGCCAGTTACGCCCATTCCTGGAGCGCGACACCCTCTGTACAGTCACTCATGCTCTCATCTCCCATGTAGATTATTGCAATGCGCTCTACATGGGGCTACCCTTGAAGACTATCCGGAAGCTTCAGCTGGTGCAGAATGCGGCCGCGTGGGCAGTTTTGGGTGCACCAAGATCTGCACATCTAACACCGTTGCTCCGCGAGCTACATTGGGTGCCGGTTTGCTTCCGGGTACAATTCAAGGTGTTGGTTATCACCTTTAAAACCCTACATCACATGGGACCAGAATACCTGAGGGACCGTCTTATCCCCATGTTATCGACCTGCCCCACCCGGTCATCCAGAGAGGGCCTGCTACAAACCCCATCAATTAGAGCAGGGCTTTCCAAACTTTTCATGTTGGTGACACGCCTTTTAGCCATGCATGATTTCGTGACACAGTAATGAGGAGTCCCCGCCCCCCGGCCCACTTGATTGGCTCCCGGCTCCAAACCCCGGCCCCCGGCCCACGTGATTGGCTCCCGGCTCCAAACCCCACCCCTGGCCCATGTTATTGGCTCCCAGCTCCAAACCCTGCCCCCAGCAGACGTGATTGGCTCCTGGCTCCAAACCCCACCCCATGTGATTGACTGCCGGCTCCAAATCCCGCTCCCTGCCCCCCCAGTCTTGTACTGTATGTATTGTATTATATGTAATCAGAGCTTTCCAAACTGTGTGTCGCGACACATTTCTGTGTCGCGGCAAGGGCCCAGGTGTGTCGCAGGGGAACCCGGAAGAGGAGGCCATGCACCACGTGGAGCCCCGCCCATCCCTTGCCACGCTGACAGGTCCCTGCTCTGAGCCCAGCTCTTCAGCTGTCGCCGCAGAAGCCAGGTAAGTTAGCAGCCCGGTAGGGCTGCAACTGGGGGGGAGGGTGCAGGGACGCGACTAGCCTGCCGGGGTGGGGTGGGTGCAGGGACTGACTTCTCACTTTTCCCGAGAAGTGCCAGCGGCCTGGCAACTGAGAAAGGGACGGGGAGGCAGCTCTGCTGCCTGCTTCGCAAGGCCCCTGCACCGTCCGCGTCTCCGGCTCTCCCTTTCCCTTGGTGGCGGCCCCAGCCAGGCAGAGGCGGGACTGGGAGGGCGGACAGGCGGCGCTCTCCGCCTCCGTGGCCTGGCCTGGCTCGCCGCTTCCTCCCATCGCCTCCAAGTGGAAGATGGCGGCGGTCGGACGTGCGGCCCGCGAGAGCTGAGCTGGGGCCGAGCCGAGGGAGCCTGCCTGCCTGCGGCTCCAGCCCAACAAGAGGGCTCCCGGCGCTCCAGGGAGACCCAGCGCGGGTGGTGGGGACGGGGCCAAAGCAGGAGAGGAGCCGCCGGCGGGCGCGCGGCACGAGGAGCGCATCGCCGGCGCCTGCCCGGCTTCCACCGCCCTTTGTCGGAGAAGGTAAGACACCACGCCAGCGGGCGGGCACCTGAGAGGCAGGCGGGCGGGCAGGGGGTCGCCTGCAGCGGGCTCGTCCGACAGTCCTTCCCAGAGCTGCTGGGGTCGGATGGAGCGGTGGGGGACTCGGCATCGCTCCTTCCAGCGGGCGCTCCAAGCCCAGCTTTTCAGCCATCGATCAAGGATCGATCAGGCCCGGGGGCAGGGCTGGCCAAGGGGCTCGGGGGGAAGACGGGTCCCTGTTGCCTGAGACATCCTCAAGCATCCTCCTCCCACAATATGGTAGCAATAACAACCACAGCGACCACCACCTGCCACGAAGGCTCTGGCAGAAATGGATCCAAGTGCGGGACGCTCTTCTGGAGAGTGGAAAGTGCAGGATCCCTGCGCCGGGAGCCCTCTTGTCAGGCCAGAGCCACGGGCAGGCTCCCTCGGCTCGGCCCCAGCTCAGCTCTCGCGGGCCGCGCGTCCGACCGCCGCCATCTTCCGCTTGGAGGCGACGGGAGGAAGCGGCGAGCCAGGCCAGGCCAGGCCACGGAGGCGGAGAGCGCCGCCTGTCCGCCCGCCCAGTCCTGCCTCTGCCTGGCTGGGGCCGCCACCAAGGGAAAGGGAGAGCCGGAGACGCGGACGGTGCGGGGGCCTTGCGAGGCGGGCAGCGGAGCCACCTCCCCGTCCCTTTCTCGGTTGCCAGGCCACTGGCACTTCTCGGGAAAAGTGAGAAGTCAGTCCCTGCATCCCCCACCCCACCCCACCCCGGCGGGCTAGTCGCGTCCCTGCACCCTCCCCCCCAGTTGTCAGGCTTACTTGCTTCGAACTGTTCTTGGATACTCCAGAAACCTTTCTGGGCCTTAACAAATGGCTCTACGACTTCCACCTCTTCCCCCACCTCCTGCCCCTCCATACCGGACTACTATTTGTGTCAAATGATTTCGATATGGTGCCCAATGGTGAGACCCTCAGGCCAGAAGGTACCCAACGAATGACTGGGGAAGAGCAAGGACCTATAGCAAGTAGCTCTGGATTTTATGACACGCCTGGGGCAAATCCAGTAGGAACGTCAGGTGCTGATGCTACCAATAGTGAAAGCAAGGGTCTGCGCTGCATGAAAATACAATGAATAGCAACTTGATATGTCAGAGGAATGAGCCACGGTAAATTAGATATTGTAAAACGGGAAGTGGTCAGGTTAAAAATTGACCTCCTTGGCATTAGTGAATTACACTGGACAGACAATGGCTATTTTCAGTCCGAGGAATTTACCATCTATTACTCAGGACATGACAACATGCATAGGAACGGAGTGACATTCATTGCAAGCAAACAATTGGCCCAAGCAGTAGAAGGCTTTTCCACAGTAAATGATCGCATAATGACAATCAGAATTCATGCTAAACCCATCAACACCACCGTTGTCCAAGTTTATGCTCCAACAACTGATGCAAATGAGCCAGAAATTGAGGATTTTTATGCCACTATTGAGGGGCGTGGTGGCTCAGCGGTTAAGACGCCAGGCTCGTTGATCGGAAGATCGCAAGTTCGGAGGTTCGAATTCCTAGCTCTGCGTCCGGAGTGAGGTCCCGCACTAGCTCCAGCTCTTGCCTAGCAATTCGAAAGCATGCAAATGCAAGTAGATTAATAGGTACCACTTCGGTGGGTAAGTAACAGCGTTCTGCATGCGTCATGCGGCCACATAACTGTGGAAGCGTCTTTGGACAACGCTGGCTCTTCGGCTAACAAACGGAGATGAGCACCGGCCCCTAGAGTCGGACACGACTGCACAAATGTGCGGGGGGAACCTTTACCTTTTTATGCCACTATTGAAGTTATGCTGAGGACAATCCCAAGAAAAGACATTATTTATTTACTTGGTGATTTTAATGGAAAAATCAGCACCCAAACAGAGGTAGGAATCACTGGAAGTTTTGGGCTGGGAGAAAGAAATGAGGCAAGTGATCGATTGGTACAATTTTGCCAAGAAAACCAGTTTTTGAATCATGAATACATGTTTTGAACAGCATAAGAGTCGTTTATACACATGGACCTCGCCTAATGGACTTCATCGCAATCAAATATACTATGTCCTATGCAATCAACGTTGGGCCGGCTCAGTTCTGGCAGTCAAAACTTATGCAGGTGCAGACTGTGGCTCAGACCATGAACTGCTGGTGGCCAAGATCAAAGTCAAACTCTGTAACATCAAGAGGACAATGCCACCAAAAAAGTGTGACGTCACCAAAATTCCTTCCACATATGCAATTGAAGTTAAAAATAGGTTTGAAGTTTTGGACACTGCTGAGAAAATGCCTGATGAACTATGGCAAGAAGTTCAATCGCTTATCATTGGTGCAGCAGATGATTACATACCACGCAAGAAGGCAGAGAAGAGGTGTAGATGGCTCTCAGAGAATACCATCCAAATAGCCGAGAGGAGAAAGGCAGCTAAAGCAGTGGGCAGTTGTGTAGAAGTAAGAAGATTGAATGCTGTATTGTTGAAGGCTTTCACTCTACCTGGGCACAGAGATTTTGCTTCTGTCTGTGCTCCTGCCCTCTGAAGATGCTGGCCACAGATGCTGGCGAAATGTTAGGAACCACAACTTCCAGAACACGGCCACACAGCCCGGAAGACCCACGACAGCCAAGATTGAATGCTGTTTTCCAAAGGGCAGCAAGGAAAGATAGCGAAGTTTACTGGGAGAAACGTTGCAAACAATTAGAGGAAGACTATACAAAAGGACACACTAGGAATGCTTTTGCACAAATCAAAAAGATTTGGGCGCCGTTCAAGGCTCGCAAAGGTATCACCAAGGATAAGCAAGGGAAAGAATTGTCTGACCAACAAGGTGTCATGAATAGATGGCAAGAATATGTGGAAGAGCTGTATGCTACTAGTACAGAGGAGCAACATCAAAGAGAGGAGGATAAGGAAACAGAACTAGAACCAGCCATCCTTGATGAAGAAGTCAAGTGGGCAATGAACCAACTGCAAAACAACAAGGCCCCAGAAGTTGACAACATCCCTGCTGAATTGTTAATGCCAGTACCAACTGCAATTATCAGAGCTTTGTGCCAGAAAATTTGGGAAACCAACACATGGCCACATAACTGGAAACAATCAGTGTTTATTCCATTGCCAAAAAGGGGGATTCAAAGGAGTGTTCTAACTACTGCACTGTTGCTCTCATATCTCACGCTAGCAAGATTCTACTGAAAATCATATAACGCCTGGCTCCAATCATCGAAAGGGAACTGCCAGATGTTCAAGCTGGTTTCCGGCGGGGCCATGGCACCCGTGATCACATTGCAAATGTTCGATGGATAATGGAAAAATGTCGTGAATATCAAAAGAATATTTATATGTGCTTCATCGACTACAGGAAAGCTTTTGATTGTGTTGACCATGACAATCTATGGAGAGCCCAAGCAGACCTTGGGGTACCACTACATTTAGTGAAGTTGATGAAATCACTGCATGTAAATCAGGAAGCCACTGTACGAACTCAATATGGTGACACTGATTGGTTCAAGATTGAGAAAGGTGTGTGACAAGGTTGCATTCTGTCACCTTTCTTATTCAACTTGTACGCCAAAGTGATCATCAGGAAACTGGAGCTAGACGAATCTGAAATTGGGGTAAAAATTGGCGGAAGAAACATCAATAACCTTAGATACGCGGATGATACAACCCTCGTCTCAGAAACCCAGGAAGGCCTAAAGCACCTAATCATGAGACTCAAAGAAGAAAGCGAGAAGTTTGGCCTCTTTCTGAATATCAAAAAGACCAAACTCATGACAACTGCAAAGAATGGAAACATCAAAATAGTAATTAATGGAGATGAGGTGGAATGCGTGGAAGAATTCACCTTTTTAGGATCAGTGGTTAATCAAAATGGCAAATGTAGCTAAGAAATTAAACGCCAAATCATGCTGGGTTGTACAGCAATGATGAGCATGAATCAAATTTGGAAAAGCAAGGATGTCAGCTTGACGACTAAGTGTAGACTAGTCCGCACTATCGTGTTCCCCATAACTACTTATGGCTGTGAAAGTTGGACGATGAAAAGGTTGGATAGAAGAAAAATTGATTCTTTTGAACTATGGTCTTGGAGGAGGCTCTTGCAAATCCCTTGGACTGCAAGGATAACAAATAAAGAAGTGTTGAAGCGCATAAAACCGGACATGTCACTAGAAGGAAAAATAACAAAACTTAGACTTAGTTACTTCGGTCATGTCATGAGATCAACATCGTTGGAGAAAGACGTTATGCTTGGACGGTCAGTGGCAAAAGACGAGGACACCAAAGAACACGCTGGTTGGATGTAACCAAAGCAGACACAGCCCAAAATTTAAAGCAACTGAAAGAAGCTATACAAGATCGGAAATCATGGAGAGAGCTGGCTTATGGAATTGCCAAGGGTCGGATATGACTGAATGGATAATTCGATTTGACTACCTGTGTGGTTGTCATTCAGCCCTCTTCCCTTCTCCAAAAGTTAGCCTGGTACAGTATATGAACCGGGCAGGGCTGACATACGTACCTCCCCATTTCTCAGCTACCGCCCTGCTTTTTACAACCAGCATCTAACCAGGGACTTGCTCTGTATTCATTGGCAGGATACGTTTTACATTCTTTAGAAAGAAAGAACAAAAATCACCTTCTTTTTAAAAGACCTCAGCTACAAATACTACTCTCTCTCTCTCTAAGTGAAAACTGGGAATCTGGGATTATGGCTTATCAGGGTAGGTTGGCAAATGTCCTTCCTTGCCATTGCAGATGTTTTCAATCATGTTTATGGCACTAAATTAGAACTGACACTTCCCTTTCCTGCAGGGTTCCTCGACTAGAATTCATGCATGCCTTTAAAAAATGGGAGGGAAAAAAATTGAAATTTAAAAAAACCAATAAAATGGGAGGAAACAGAACAGAGAGAGAAATTCTGCTCTACCTGGAAGTACCAGTTCACTACCTCTGCAACTGCTGGAGGAGGGGCGGGGGAGTTCAGCTAGCTACACCCAATGCAGTTCTATCTCTGTGCATGCACAGAAATACCCCCCCCCAAAAAAAACCCACCACCACCAACAACAATTAAACAAAATATTTAACCAATTCCAACAGGTCTGATTGCTGCCAAGCTTATAAACAACATAAATACTGCAAAATATTGTTCATACTTTAATTCAATAAATAATTTTTATTTCCAGCGTTAGTATAGATCCATCATTGATGGATAAATAATTACTTAGTTGGGCTTGGAAGGATGTTAATGGGATTTTGCACCTTCTTTCAAAGAGTGCTTTTTCTTTTGCAGACACCTCTTTAGGGAAGGAAGATGGATTTTAAGTTTTTCAAAACAACAGATTTTCAAAAACCCTCTTCCAGTACATGCCGCTCCTTGTACTTGACAGGAGCGATCTGTCATTCTGGAAATTTCATCCTTCCCCACTGCTCTATAATTCATGTCACTCAGCAGCTCACATTAAAGTCAGCACCACTCTCCTAAGAATTCTCATTTGCACTGTCATGAATCAGTTATGCCCTGTTTGCCCTCAGCGCTCATGTAATTTACATGAGAAAATTGGTTTCCGTGTCTCAGCCACTCTTACTGGCTTTGACTAGAAGGTAATTTATCAAACATGCTCTTTGAATGAGGGGTGGGGCAGGAGTGGGCTATAAGAAAATCTATAGGACAAGTAACGGGCAGACAGTTAAATACAGTTATTACAGACAGAGGTGATATAACTGGATCTTTTTGGAGGGACTGATTACAGATCTGTATGCCAATTCAGACACACAGGTACATACGTTGAGCTGTTTCTCTTGATTGTTGATTTATTTAATTTATTTAATTAATTTTTATCCCGCCTTTATTATTTTCATGGAATCCTGGGAGTTGACGTTCACACAACTTAAAGTTGTCAAGGTTGAGAAACACTGTCCTAGGTTGCCAATTTTGATATCTCTTGTTTCAAAGGCTTAGGTGGCAAGTGGTGACATAGAGCCTGGGAATGGTTGCTAACCAGTAGGGGAGGAAGTGACCTGCTTAACTCACTGAGATGAAAAATTTAAAATTAATTTGAATGGAAACTTTAAGACAATCCCCAGTTGAAATCAGAATGCCTTGAAATTAATACTTGGGGAGATCCCCATGTTCTAAGATGTTATCTAGAATTTAAATGTTTTCTGGTGAAATGGTGGAACAGCTACTTCTCACACCACCCCATTAAATTGTACAGTATATCTGAAGTGGTTTCCTTTTTCACTTCACATTTTGTGTGAACACAAATCTTGTACATAGTTTTAGGGATTACTGTGTTATGTATGAGCACAGGCATTGTAGTTTATTCAATGAACCACAGTTAAAACAAGCCATGGCTTACTGCAGTGTGTTATTGCACGCACGCACGGCGCGCGCGCGCGCGCGCACACACATACATATATATATATATATATATATATATATATATATATATAAAATATGCAGTTATAATACAACTAGTTACTGAGCCAAATACTTGCTTGATTCAGAATCAGGCTGTTAAGAATAGTTCAGCTCAGAAAAAGTTGTATATTTTATTATCTCAATATTATGAAAATAACTATAATGCTCCAGCATCTATGAAAGGAAGAACAGTGTTTTTTGTTCAACTTCATTTCTCCCTTCCTTTAACCGCACAGATGGTGAAATGTTTCATTCTATTTATAAAAGCATCACTTTCACAAAGACATCTCATACAAAGGAAGTCCTAAGGTTTAAGATGCAAGACAAATCTTCAGTGGAATGGCAATTGCTTTTTGGAATGCACAGCTAATGAAAGCTACTCAAAATATCTGACAGCAGAATGAATTGGGTTTTCAGGATGAAATAAGCTGCAGCTAAAAGTCCTTCCTCTCTCTTCAGTGATAAATATATCTTAGTATGGCACTTTTATTATGGATTTATAAAATCAACAATAATTGCTACAAAAAGTATCTCCTAACTTAGAGATACAATTGATATGAAGAAGGTAGAAGAGTACATTTAAATTAAATGTAATCCATTTTAAATTAAATGGAACAGTTTAATAAAATTATTCCCAGTTGAAGTCAGCAGAGCTTAAAAACAATAACCAGTGAGTTTCCTGTGTTGTAGGATGTTATTTAGAATTTGAATGTTTTTGGAGCAGTGAGGGTGTGACTATCCTCACACAACTCCATCACCTTGGTCCTCTGAAGTCACGTAGGATGAACCAAGGTGAAGATGTGATTCAATGACTCCCATGCCAATTAAGGCTTTGTGAAAAAGTAGCCCTCCAACTGTTGTTAGACTGTTGCTTCCATTGTCTCCATTCTGTCTCCATGATGGCTGAGACTGATGGGGACTGTCATCCAACACAATCTAGAAGACTATAGGTTTCCTATCTAGGCCGTAAAGTGAACAGACTTGCAAGATTCTGTTAATGTAGCTTTACAATAAAGCAAAATTAGCTTATCTGGTCGTGTTTCCTGTCTGGTCTACTTGGTAAGGCTGATATCAATCTTGCAAGTCGGAAAGTACAATTCTCCCACTGTCTCCTTTACAGCCTGAGAAACCAGGGAAGGTCCCTTCTGAGCCTCTTGCCCCACCCACTATCCAGCTGTGGGCTATGCTGTCTCTTATCTGACCATTCCCTAGGCAGCATCTCTTCACCCCATCTCCCAAGGCCTTTCCCACATACCATTACAATACAAGAGAGTGTTATGATCAAGCCAGACAAACATCATGGAAAAGAAATAAAATCCAGATGTACAATATTATTCTGAAACTTGTCTTTTGTCTCCATTGTCTCAGCTGCCCTAGTAATCAGTGGATGAGGAAATTAAACACATGTTACAACCAATTCAGTCTCATCTTAAAGCCCTCTTAAAGCCTGCTCCAAGTGACAGCAACTCTCTCTTCCTTCCCAATTTTGAAAACAAAAACAAATTCAGCAGCAGAATTTGTTGAATTCTCTCAGGCTGATCATACATACCTCTGTTGAAGGATAGATAAGAGTTGCTTGTAGTAATTATCTCCATTTTTAGAATACCCTTTCAGCTCTTGATATGCCCGATTATGCTGAAACACAGCACATGGATTGAGTCACTTACAGGGTTTAACATTTGGCAATATTTCAAGCCTACACTAGGGTGACCTGGTATGTTGTTCTGGCACAAAGCATTTGGAACTGTCTGTACCTGCATAGATGTGTGTGTGTGTGTGAGAGAGAGAGAGAGAGAGAGAGAAAGAGAGAGTGTGCCAATTATTCTTCCCAGAGGAAACATTGGGAATAAAGGGAAGGAGACTTAAAGTGATAATTTATCTCTTAAACAGATGAACCAGTCAGAATATGCACAATGCCCAGATTTGTGTGTGTGCATGCACAAGAATTTCAACTGCTGAGTTGCAGCCATGTCTGAGTATCTGGCATCTCCACCCAAGAAACTGAATGCCCAGCCTACTCCCAAAGAGATGCATTGACAGTATCACCACACCTTCTTTAGCATCCACCCACCCAAGTGTACAAGCCTGCTCGGTCATCTCCCTCTTTCCAGAATATCGGTTTCTCTGTTCCCAATGTATGGTTGATGTTAATTTTTTGAAGGCATTGCACATATTAATAAAGCTGAAGAGCACAAAGCAGCAGAACCTAAACCAGTTTGCACCCACATGCAATGGATCCAGATCAAGTAGAGAAAGACAGTAATTCTGCTAACTCTATCCAAAAATAGTGGCCCCTGTAGACTTTCTGTGAAATAGTTGTAGCTTCCAAAGGGTCGAAATACACTTGATGCTGTGACATGTGGATGTTATCCTCAAGGATGTTAGTGTTTCTTGCTTGTTTTTGCAAAGCATCTACCCAAAATGAAGTTTGAATCATGGCACAGGATTGAGGGTGTAATTCTTTCAAGCTGTCTTCCAGTCAAAATCACCCAGTGATGAAGCTCAGAGAAAGAGTTATATGATTTGGCTCCCTGCCCTGATAGTTGGTTGGAATTAAGATTCCGTCCAGAGTCCCCTATTCCGGGAGATGGGCGGGGATAAATTTAAATAATAAAATTAAATAATAAAATTAAATAATAAAATTAAATAATAAAAAAATAATAAAAAATAAATAAAATTCCACCAAGGATCAGAATCTCTTACTGGGGCAGCAAACAAACGCGATAAAATAAGTGACCCAACAAACAAGGCTGTCTTCTCCCTACTAGGAAGGGCACTGCATTTCATTCTCCTTTCTCTGTAACTCTTTACACCCAAGGTTTGTTTCAAAAAGTTGGAGGACGTTTTGCCTTAACTCTGCCGGTAACTTTTTGCAGCCTCACCCTTGACCTGAATGACGAGGGTAGTCTTTGGGCTGGAAAAAGTTAGGCACTTCTGATGTACGACAAGGGTGGGCCAACTTTTATTGGCAGAAGGGTTACAGGGGAACTTTGGGTGATATGTTGGGGCTGCAATTCAGAAATGGGACAAGGCCAGGCACAAATTATATTTGGTTAAGTTAAATTCCTGTTCACATAAGTTTATTTAAACATTGTTAATAGGATTATTCCAATACACTGGATAATCCCCACCCCCCACCCCGCTGGTTATTTTGGTTGCAGCTTTTGGAAGGAGTCTGCCGGCTGCACCCACAGATTCCCCACCTATTAGCTTCAGCAAAGAGAGGAGGAAAGGAGCTGTTCTAGGAGAGGAGAGGAGTGGCTGGCCTGGGAACACAGGTTAAGTATGGGCAGAAGGAGCGTCCTGGCAAAGGTGTGTTTTTTGAGTGGACACAATCATTGTGGAAGCTATTTTGCGACATTGCCCATGTCACGCTTTCAAAATCTCAGGAATGCCCACCAGCCCCAAAGGGGAGCCTCAAGAAAACAAACAAAACATTCAGGAGGGTCCTATGCTGCTTGTGCTCTTCCTCATTGTGTTTCTTTTCCTCTACTTTCTTTTTCCCTTTTGTACCCAACATCTTCACTTCTCCAGGAGGCCTCAAGTTGGCCCCAGTCTGAGAAAATCAAGATGCTGGAGGTGAGCAGTAGCATGCCTCAACTTTTGGGTATGCGCAAAAGGAATGGAGATGCTTGCTGCCAGCCTAAGGAGGGGTGAGTGAGCTGGAGACAGAACATCTGGAAGAGTGAAAAGAGAAAGGGGCAAGGGTACCTAGAGCACCCAGGAATCCATGGTATAGCTCAACCCCGAGGCCAGCTTCCAGGAAAGAGCCCTCAACTTGGAAGTGCTGTAGGAACGATGAATTCCTTCTGCCTGCCTCCAAGCCCTTGTGAAGCTGCAATCTGAAACCCCCTTTCCAAGCTGACACCCGGTCTCCTGGTCTAAGGGAGAGACAGAAGGAGAGGAGTTGCACAGAAAGACCCGTGCTCCACTCACCATGCAGCCAGTGAGTGGGTTCTTCATTCTGAACTGCCTGCTATTGCTGTAGCATTTCCAGTTCGGTCTAGGTCTGAGAGGCGGGGAGTTTCACGGCAAGCAATTAGATCAGATGAGCAAAGCAAAACACAAGATAATTAAGGGACTAGCCCAATGGCTGATTGTTATCCAGTGTACTTCCTGGTAGACAAACAAAAATCAAAAGGCTGGAAGTAGTTTGGAGAGAGTTTTCTGTGCACTTTTTATCAGCCTGCAAGCGGAGCACCACTGTAGAATTAAAAGGGATCCCAGTAGGGTAGAGTGAGCAAAGAGTTGGGTTAGCATTGGCAAGCCCTCCCTTGTCATTCAGATCCTCAGCCATGAAACTCAGTAGGTGACCCTGGACCAGTTATGCGTCTGAAATCTTTACTGATGTTAAACCCAAGGCATCCTCACTGGGTCCCACACAAGAAGGCTGGAAAATCAATGTAGCAAACACTTCTGTCCAAGTTTCCCAGAGAACCAGCAGCATAACAGAACTATATGGAGTAGCCATCCCTGATAGGTGTCAGATTACAACTTCCATAACCTCTCCTCTCAAAATACTGCAGCCCTTCCCTTGCTGCAATTCCGTAAGCAGGTTAAAGTTGTTTTAGTTCAGTGACTTTCTCTACTCTTTGTGGTAGAAAAACATAGGAAATAAATGCTAGGTGCTGGAGACACAAACAGGAAAGACCTCTCTTGCTGTCCTGCTTCTTAGCTTCTCCTTGGGCCAACGTGGCTGCCAAAGATATTGAACTCCACTCCCAACTCTTGGGATATTTAAATGCCTATATGGACATTATCCAGTCTGGACTCACAAAAAGCACCCAAAGAAGGGAAGGGCCATAGGTCAATGCCAGTGAGAGAGGGAGATGGTAAAGAAGCTGCTGGTAAATGTTGGATAGCTGTAGTGCCACATAGGCCATTCTTGATGTCCACAAGCAAATGGATCTTATTCCTTTTGGGCAGCAGCATTTCTGCTATTCCCTTCCCAATCCTCCCTCGACGCACCTTGCAAGGACCTTGCAAGGACATTGAAGCAATTCAAGGTGTGCCCATCTTTCTTTGATCAAGACAAGAGCAAACCTGGGCAAGACACACCCAGGATTACATAAGCTATTTTCATTCAAGGTGTAGTAGGATAGGTTTGAAGAGATCATAGTAATGGCAAACTTGTTGTGTAACTAGCTAAAAAGGAAGACAAGGCTGATTAACTTAAGGACTATCTCTGATAGTTTCTGCCCATCCTGTATGATCAGACCGATCGAGCATACTCAAAGTCCCATTGATCAAACCATGCCACCTGTCAGGACCCAGCAAGCACACCTTCTCTTTCACAGCACTTGCCCTCTGGAACAGCGTCCTGCAGAGATCAATATGGCCCTCACCCTGAGGGTGCTTAAAAGGTCTTTGAAAACCTGGCTGTTTCTCCAGGCCTTGGGTTAAGGTGGGTGGCAAGTCAATTATAGACTTTTATATGTTAGTTTGAATGTTTCTCTTCTGGACAGGTTTCATTCTTTTCCTTGTTCTATTGTTCTTACTGTTTTGAATGTTGTATACCACCCAGAATCTGTATGGAGTTGGGTGGCCTTCTAAATTTGACAAGTAAACAAACAAACAAACTAACAAATAAGACACATTGGCTCAAGAACAATAATTTAACATTGTATGAACCAGAACTAGGGGCGCGGTAGCTCAGCGGGTTAAACCGCTGAGCTGTTAGTCTGCTGACCATAAGGTCGGCAGTTCGAATCCGCGTGGCGAGGTGAGCTCTCGTCACTAGCCCTAGCTCTCTGCCAACCCAGCGATTCGAAAGCTAAATAGCAAGTAGATAAATGGGTACCACTCATGTGGGGCAATATGCTGGCATCCTGTCGGGGAGTCGCCTCGGAGCCGAAGACGAAGATCTGGAGGAGCCCGTGGATGGTGGCTGAGGACGGCGGCAGAGGGCGACAGATCCCAATTAACAACTTCCGGGATGTCAGCAGCCGGCTCCGAAAGCAAGGCATTCTGGGGCTTGTAGTTCCGATGCCTGGAAAGAAAAGCCGGTTCCCTCACCCCCTCCCTAATCGTGTGGGTACTGTAATATATATGATGTATAATTAAATATATATGCAATGATGTTGTAAGCCTCCTAGAGTCCTCCATTAGGGAGGGGATAGGCGGGGTATAAATAAGATAAATAAATAAAACTATTTTGGCTTATTCAACAACTGTAGTTGAAAATTATAACTGTGAAGTGTAAACCCAGTCAGTCATACATGCAGCATGAAATAAACTCAGGTTGTGTTGACTCATATTATTATTGAGAAACAAGAACATGATTTGATGTTTGCAGAAGTTTAACAGATGTCTGAATCCAGAGAGGCCAAACTACTATTCCCAGGCAGTCCACTTTGTACTAAACATATTCAGTAGCTGTGGAATATTAATTTGAAACCAACAAACAAAAATGGAGGAGGGGTGGGGAACATTGTTTGTATCCCTTGAGGAGAGCGTGGCTCCTTAGTGCCCTGAGCAGCAGGTCTGCTCAGGATGTAGATACAATATATTGTATTGCAGTTCCCTCTTGTACATTCTAGGTAATCCCCTCAGGCACGAAAGCCGGCTGGGTGACCTTGGGCCAGTCCCTCTCTCTCAGCCCTAGGAAGGAGCCAATGGGAAACCAGGAGACTGAGAGTTCTAGTCCCGCCTTAGGCATGGAAGCCGGCTGGGTGCCCTTGGGCCAGTCACTCTCTCTCAGCCCAACTCACCTCACAGGGTTGTTGTTGTGGGGAAAACAGGAGGAGGAAGGAGCATTAGGGATGTTCGCCGCCTTGAGTTATTTATAAAAATAATAAAGGCGGGATATTAAGTAAGTAAGTAAGTAAGTAAGTAAGTAAGTAAGTAAGTAAGTAAGGGATTCAGGTGGGCAGAGAATGCTCTCCAGCCCCTGAAAGTGAGGTATAACTCCACTGGCCTGAAGGCAAATACCTCTCTAAATACCATCTAGGACACTAGAAAACAGAACTGTGGTCTCAGGAAGATAAATGTGTTGAGAAATTGCATAAATCAAAGAAAGAACACCTGGGTCCTCTAGGTGCTCTGACCTACCTTACTATTTTTTAAATTGTTAAACAAAGAAGCAACAACAAAAAGAATCCAAACTCATCTTTATTTCCAGAAATGCCTCTAGCCTCTAGGTATTCTGTGCAAGACGAAAAAGGGCGGCAGTAATGCTGCATCTGGAAGGGTGTTAGAGGGAAAGTTCAGAAGGGCCTCCTGAGTGCTGAACACAGAGTAATGGACTTAAGGTACAGGAAGGTAGCCTCCACCTGAATGTTAGCAAATACTTCTCAGTAGTAAGAATAGTTGGATAGTCCAACCAATTACCAAAGAAGATGGCAGAATCCCCTTTTCTAGATACTGTCAAGCTGATTCCCAACAAACATTTGTTGGGGATGCTTTCAGTTGGATTCCTGCACTAAGCAGGAAATTCTATACAAAACAAAGGATGAAGTTCAAGGAAATCTGCACCAAAAGGCTATATTTCAAAGCCACTAGCCAGCACCAACTTACCTAAGCAGACATTTCTATACAAAGTGTTGGTTGAACTTTCACTAAGCATCTATCTAATATAAACAAGGATTTTAAAAATGTATTGGGAATGGCAGCAAGACTTCAGCACATTTATTTCCCCCCCCCCATGGAATTATTTGCTGCATGTGATCCCGCACTATTCTATTAGTCATTCCATTCTCCCTTTAGGAAAGCAGTATTTTGCAGGGAATGGTGTGACTAGGCCAGGGTTTCTCAACCAGGGTTCCATGGTACCCTAGGGTTCCGTGAGAGGTCACTAGGGGTTACCTGGGAGGTCACGATTTATTTTAAAAATTATTTCAAATTTGGGCAAGTTCACATGGAGGATGTAAGTTTTGCCCCATTCGGAGTCAGTGTGGAACTTGGGGGTCCTCCTGAACTCACGTCTCTTGCTTGAAGAGCAGGTGGCAGCCGTGGCCAGGAGGGCCTTCACGCAACTTCGGGTTGTGCGCCAGTTGCGCCCATTCCTGAATCGAGAGGCCCTCTGAACAGTCACTCATGCCCTTGTCATCTCCCATATAGACTACTGCAATGCGCTCTACATGCGGCTACCCTTGAGGAGTATCCAGAAGCTTCAGCTGGTCCAGAATGCGGCCGTGCGGACAGTTATGGGTGCTGTAAGATCGGCCCCTGTAACACCTCTGCTGCGCGAGCTGCATTGGGTACCAGTGTGTTTCCGGGTCCAATTCAAGGTGTTGGTTATCACCTTTAAAGCCCTACATGGCATGGGGCCAGGTTACCTGAGGGACCGTCTCATCCCCGGAACATTGACCCACCCCACCCGGTCATGCAGAGAGGGCATGTTGCGGATCCCATCAGCAAGAGAATTTCATCTAGCGGGATCCAGGAGGCGTGCCTTCTCTGCAGTAGCACCCGCCCTTTGGAATACCTTGCCCCTGGAGCTGAGGAGGGTTTCCTTGCTTCTGACCTTCCGGAAAGATCTGAAGACCTGGTTCTGCTGCCTTGCTTGGGACGGGAATGCCAATAGTTCCTCTTGGGAGTGGCTGGTGCCATGAAGGTAAAGGTAAAGGTCCCCCCCGCACATCTGTGCAGTTGTGTCCGACTCTAGGGGCCGGTGCTCATCTCCGTTTGTTAGCCGAAGAGCCAGCGTTGTCCAAAGACGCTTCCACGGTCATGTGGCCGCATGACACGCGCGGAACGCTGTTACCTTCCCACCGAAGTGGTACCTATTCATCTACTTGCATTTGCATGCTTTCGAATTGCTAGGTTGGCAAGAGCTGGAGCTAGTGCGGGAGCTCACTCCGTCACGCGGGGCTAGGGATTCGAACCTCCGAACTTGCGATCTTCCGATCGACAAGCCTGGCGTCTTACCCGCTGAGCCACCACGCCATGAAACCCACCTTATTATTAACATATTTTTATTTGGATTTTATATGTAAGTTATTGTTGTTCTAATTTTTATATTTTTAACTTGTTGTTGTAAACCGCCCAGAGTTCCCTGGTGTAGAGGAGATGGGCAGTGCTACAGATTTAAATAATAAATAAATAAAGTTTAATTCTTTTAATTTAAGAACACTGTGAATTCATATATACAGGCCTACATGTGAAACGAATATATGAAAAAGGCTGGACTAGGCCACCCACTGATTTTGCAAAGTTGTATTTGACTTTGGGTTAAAATATGCCCTTGGTATTGACAATGATGCCTGTGGCATTGTCAATACTAAGAAAATACTCTGCCCACTAAAACAATCCCAAGAATTTGCCTCTTGAGATTATTTTGATAAAATACAATTTATTAATATCTATCTCGTTGACAGGAAGATCTTCCATTTGTGCAAGTGGAAATTTCCACTGATTCCTCCCTTCTCAATCTGCTTCAGAGGCATAATTGGTATAGGGCACAGTAGAAAATGGGGAGGCATCACTATAGGAAACCTGTGCTGGATCAGATAGCCTTTTCTGTCAGGATACAGCTTGTATCCAATGTAAATGGGAACTAAAAGCAGCATTATTATGGAAAGATACATTTCTATACTGATGTTCTACGTTTTTTTGCGTGAATTTTGCTTTCCCCAAAATGTTATTCCATTTCTATCATGACTTTCAATCAGGGAACATCAAGATGGTAGGATTAGCAATGTCCATGCAGCTCTCTTCCAGTGCTGTCCAAATCTCCTTATTGTGAGCAGTGTTGTTCAACCACACACTTGGTGCCTGAGATCATAGTTTACTGAAGGCTGGGCAAATGTTTCCATTTACAGTTGGAAGATAAGTTGGTTGTGTCTGTGATCCTCAGCTAAAATGTGGTTTGGGCTTACCATGCTTTATGGCTTGGCCTGAAGTGGGAGCCCAGCTCTTGTGGCTTATAAAACAAATAGCTTAGAATGATTTGTGAATCTAACTTCTGGTTAAGCTGCTTAGAGGACTTTAGCCTAGGTTCAAGCCTTGGGTTTTCCCCTGTAATCATTTAATTAGAAAGAAGGCAAATGAAAAAAAGTCCTAATGCTTAGTGTTTATTATGAAACTGTATCTAAATTCACAATATTGATTTATTGATTCCAAGTATTTCAGAAGAATGGTTATTTTTATATTTATGAAAAAAGGGAAAAGCAGCAAAATCCAAGGCTATACACATTGTTCTATTTTTGACCATGGGATATGCCAGTACGTTCTCATAGTTCCAGGAGTTGCTCAGACTGTTAGAGTGTCCTGAAATTTCAGGGGGAAAATTGCACCCCTTTGTCCTGAGCTGACCTACTGAATATGGCACAGGGCACGAAAAGGGTGTTACTTTTGGGGATATGTAGTACTTTACATGCATACCTGTTGCAGCCTTCCACCATATTAGATTGGTATGTATCATACTTCTTTTTGATCTGATTGTCATTACCAGTGGTCATAATGACCTTATTGTAGCATTAATGCACAAGGCTAAAGCAACGGTTGAAATAGATACTACCAAAACACACACATCCTTTCCCTCTATTAAAATAAAGGGAACCCATTTCCTAAGTACTGTATACAAAGCTGAGCCAGGCACTTAATTTTCATTTCAGTCAAAACTTTCTGCAATGGAACCTGCACAAATAAATTTCCTCCAAAAACTCAAGACAATTCTGAAAGAGAGAAACTAAAGTTGGGCAGTTTAGCAACATCCCATTTGTCCAAGGAGCACTCTTGTGGTAAAATAAAAGGCCTTTTGGTAGACAAGCTGGATTTGGAATACTTCAATCATTCCCACAGTAGCATGTAGTACTTTTAATTTATTATTGGACATGAGAATTCAAGAATACAACAGAAAATATAACATCAGTCAATAATTAAATAATAATTAAAATGTTAATAACAAGAGAGAATAAACTATACCATCTTCTTCTTCTTACAGAAAACCAAAGTTTATGTTGTGGTGAATATATGTGTGTATATATGCATGTGTATGTACATATGTGTGTGCACACACACATGCCTACTTTATTTGTGGTGAAAAGAATGAACATTAATAGCCCTAAATGCCAAATTCTGGCACGTACTGTTAAAATGATGACAGACTGCATAATTGACCTGAACCATCAGCATATTGTGTAATCTATATCTTTTTATATACAGTGTAAGACATTCTAAAGAAACCGGCATTCAGTTACGTAACACTTTGCCCGTCGTTTATTGCAAAATACGGCATTCATGTAAGCACACAAACACACTCAGCTCCAGTTGTAGAATACCTGGAACAAAAGGGTGGTTTCACAGGCCATCAGTCTGAAGAAGGTCCTCCATGATCACTCCAAGAAATGTTTTTGATAATATGTGAAAATGGATGATTAATCTCCTTCTGTAATAACCCCAACTCGAGCTTTTAGGTCTTATACATTTATTCTTCTAAAAGACAGAGGAGAGATACCTCCATATATCAGAAATAAGAAAGAAGCCCGCTTCAGCATATGACAGTAGGAGGGAGAAATGCTTCTTAGGAGAATGGCACATAGCTTGATCTCATTAGCAACCAATACTGAATATTTTCTCCTTAAACAAAATGAAGATTATTTCACAGAAGGATATGTTGCCTTGTTTGCAGGATATACAAGGAAGAGACAGGAAGTAAATTCTGGATGTATGCACCTTCCCCTCCACTGTATATAGATTTTCAGTATGAACCAATGTGGGCGATTAAGCTCCAATTAAGTGTACTATTAAAAAACAGGCAATAGAAATTGGGGGTGGGAGAGGAAGGGAACAAACAGTATCTGTGTAAGGGCCTAATTACAAGATGAGTGCAAAGCTAAAGTCACATTGAAGTTTCTGAACCAGCTTAGGTAAACCAGTCCTCTGATATAGCAAATGGCAATCTGCCTAACAGAGGCAACGTATGAAGCAATCCACCGAACCAACTCAAAAATGACAACAGATACATGTATTATTTCTTTTTGGCATTTTTAATCTGGCACTCTACAGTTTGGATTGGAACTGCAGATAAGGCGTCATACTTGCAACTTAACTGGATGTACGCTGAAGAGACTTTCGTCTTCAGAGGTGTATCCAATCTTTTTTTCTTTCTTTCTTTCTTTCTTTCAAAACACTCCATTTCTTATTTTAGTGCGTTCCATGTCAATTGTTAACAGAATAAATGCACACAACTATAGATCTTACTTCACTACTCCAGGGCTGGCTAATAAAACATTCAGTCAATCTAAAGGCTACTAACTCCCAGAGAGTTTTCTTCATTTTTTCCCCCCTATGCTACACATTCCAGCCACTGCATTTCTTACTCTAGTGCAAAAAGGGACCAAACAGCTTTTACAAATGAAACCTTTTAAATGTGTTTTAAAAAAAAAAAAGCTACGTGAGAAAATACCGTTAGAGGCAAAGGCATGCCAGATGGATTCTAGGAGGTCTTCCTGTGACCAGTTCCTTACTTTGGCCTGGGCTCTCCACATGCACCAATCATGGGAGAACCCTGAGCTTACGCACATGGCAATACCACCCCCATTTTCTTACAAGCCCTAGAGTGCGAGATGGGGCATCTTCCCAGTGGAGCCTTCGTGGCATTAAGAGAGACCAAATCTGCTGTGACTTAACACTGTTTACTTGGAGCTACCCTTTTAGAGCCCTAACAGCATACTATCTAACACCTTTTTAGTCATCTGAGGTGCCAGTGAGTTGAGTTGAATTCTCCCTCTTTTATTTAAGTAATTGCAACAATCATACAGGCATTGGATTAAATAGGCCAAACCTCCAAATTAGGGCTTGCTTTCAACACAAACTGAATGTAAATCAAACTCGTATCTATTCTGACTCTCTTACTTGATCACAACTCTTGTGCCCTGTTCTTCATGCGGCCCTTGTAAACTATCTGCACAAAGGACTTCAGCCTAGCTTCAAAGAGTTGGGCTTGGGTCAAATGGGGACAGCTTCAGAATGACAATATAGAAGTAACAATAGAAACTCGGGGGCCAATTAAATTTTAACTGATATCCATGAGGGTACTAATATTGATTCAGAACTCCTGTTAATTTTCCCTTTCTTAAACTCTTGAGTGCAAGGCTATTAATGGATTATGCAGAAAACATAAAGGAATGTTTTCCATATCTGCATTTCAAGAGATTTTAAGTCACACAAGCAACTGATTTTTTTTGGCCAATGTATTTGCATACACAAGTCAAGTGACCAGTGTTCAAATCATGACTTAATATTCCTTGGGTCCATACAACAAATCAGAACATTCACAAGATTGGGACCAGCATGCCTACATCCACTGGGAAGATAGAAAATACCAATTGGGTTGGCTTCAGAAACAGTCACATGAACTCCTCCTCAATATAAATGATAATTAGGGCATCTAGTTATTTAATCTTTTTTTTTCCTTCAAAGCCTCTCCCCATATAATAAAGACAAGTAAAATACTGTACAATGTTTCTCAAGATGCAGATGTGCAGCAGCAAAAAAGAAAAAAAGAAAAGAAAAAAACCACCCTCCCAAACTGGCTTAGAATTAACTTCTGGCTCATTTAAACTGAAAGCAGGTGTCTCTTAAGCAAGAGATTTTTGTGTAAAATAATATTCATTCAAATGAGCAGCCCATCCTGTCCCCACCAACAATACATTTAAAAACAGGGTATAGTCCAAACACAGGTTTACTGTGGTCTATCAGAATTAGGCCTTCAGATAATTCAGTCTCTCCCCTACACCATGCCTCTAGAGCCCATGTTATTTCTAGAAAGACATTCTTTCCAGTTGCTGTTCTTTCCTTTGTCCTAGATCTTTAAACACCAACTTTGGCATATGTGACTTTTGGGCCAAGCAAATGTCTATCTTCTGAAATAAATAATTTTAAAAAACATCTACATGAAATTCATACCATTTCTTCCAGATGGGACCTGTGCAACTAACTGGCAAAGTGGGCTCCCTGCTCTTACTCACAACAGCCCAAGAGGCCTTGACAAATGCTACAAAGGTGGTTGGAGCTATCCTTTCTGGATAGACTTCTGAAATTGGATTTCCCAAACAGTGGGTGGAAGCACCTTTTGTGAGTGCAATTCTGCTTAGAAGAAAATGTCTTATTCTGATTTCCCCCCCATTTCCCCAATACCAGACTATCTCTTATGTCAAGGTTTCTAACCCTAAGATTTTTTTCCTACAATACAACCACCAGGATAATGGGGGAACACTCTTCACTGCTCTGCCTTCTACAACACAGAAAGTTCTAGAAGGGCCCTCTCTGGGCCCTCCCTCTTGGTGGTGGTGTAGATTTCACTCTCCCGTGAAAGTGAGTTTGTGCAAAAAAGGAACAGGAATGTGTGTGGGATACAGCCCTCCTGACTTATCTGATTCTACTTGCACCATGTGTGAATAGTTTTCACTTCAACTAAATAAATATATAAATAAAAGTGAAGCTGGAAAAGAAGTGACAGCCTTCCAGCCAGCTTTGTGCTGCTGGAAGGACTAACAACAACAACAACAACAACAACAACCTCAACCAATTGATTATTGATTGAATCATCCCAGCTCAGGTGTTGCTGATGCACAAGTAGGTCACTTGGATGGTTTGATCAGACTCTAAACAGCATTCTCGAACAGCTGGAAGGGCTACCGAGGGAAGGAAGAAAAAAAGTGTGCTTATACTAGCTCAATTGTACACACTTGAAAAATTGACTGAAACAGAAAATTTGGGGTAACATCTGCAAGGTAGGACCTACGTTAAAGATGAGTTAGTTCATTATGCTTGAAGCCAAATCAAAATTGCCACTAATTTGGGGAGTTAAATCAATGATAAATTTTGATCTTATAGCAAGTATGGGTTAAAGTGAATGTTCAAACCGACCCTGTTAGATAAAAATACTAACACACATTTTAAAATGGGGGAAAGCGACTATTGTGATTATACCAGCAAGTTCTAAAGTCAGCATCTTTCAGCAAAAAGATACCTCGCCCCCCCCCTCCTGCCCCTAAATAAATCTAGAATGAGTCATGAACTTTTGTGGTTTTGCAGTAAGAGAAATCTGAGCAGGCAGCTACAATATCACATACTGGCTAGAGAAACCAAGCCCAAAAAAAGACACATCTTTAACCTGGCAATCTCTAACCCTTATGAAGTCCAAAAGAGAATCTTGAAGAGGTTTTCTTTTTCATCAGGAAGTCTTCTCAAAGTAAAATATAAAATAAATAATACTCAAAGACTACTGAAGAAAATACTGCTCCCATCTGGTCAGGTATATATAGATACAGCATGCCTACATACAGAAAATCATGTGGCGCTGTCATTTACAAAGAGGAAATACAGCAGTGTGGTATTAGAAGCTTTAAATATTTCAAGTGTGTGTAGATTTTTTTTTTCTGAGATTTACCCCACCACCACCAAATAAAAGAAGGAAAGAAGAACAGAGGAGAAAAAAGAATCAAACCCTGCATTCACAACTTATTTGTTCTCTGTAGCAAAGAGTTCGTGTAGCAGTGTATATTCCAGGGATTAATATTCCTCTGCAGAGTTGCTACCAGTGAGATACCCGTTTGTTCCATTTGTCCCATTGGTGGTAGCTGAGCTCTGGGAGTTCCTTGACTGAAGAGTGGAGGATTCCTCATCTGAACTGGATTCAACATCACTTCGGTCATCTTTTGCCTGCAAAACACGCAAGGAATGGGGGGTGGGGAGGAAACCTATTGGAATCAGTTGCATAAGAGAAAGGAAACCAGCCCTCTGCTCGCTTATTTATTTACTTGTTTGTTAAACTTGC